>OX155680.1:1361892-1975691 GCA_944547425.1 Eupithecia centaureata | reverse complement strand
CGTTGCATATATATTTTTAACACCCAGAAAAACAGGATCATAATGTCTGCAGATCGTACAAATAGTTATCCCGAGACGGGATTCGAACCCACAACATGCTGCGTCGCAGGCAGACTTTCGCCCGCTGCTACATTAAGGAGGCAGCTGTACATTTTTACCTAAAAACAAATAGTAAGGTATTTTTATTTTCCTTCTCCACTACGAGTAACACTATCGCTACAAATGAACCGGTAACTCACTAGCCCGCAGTTATAAAACAAGTGCGGCGTCGATACCTCCTGAAAATGGTAGATTTTTATTGTATACAGCTGTACAGTCAGCTAGTTAGACACCTACACTTTAGATTTTGGGGAATAAAATTAGATAGATAAGATAATGAAAAGTTTATTTGGTTTGCACAAAATATAAGTTTTAGCTAATTACAGGTAGTATTTACGTTTTTAACAAACTCCTTAAAATCTAAGCCGAATCAGAAGGCAGAATATCCTAATCTTGAGGTTACCTATTTGACCCGTTTGGGGTAGAAATCGTTGGTCCTTGGGTTGGAAACCCTTGGTTCTTGGGGTCCTGGGGCACACTCAACATTCAAATTCACAGGTGATCGGAATGCTGGCTTCTATTTCGGTCAACGAATTAGCATTGCTATTTAACGTGGCAATGCTGTCAGCATCCTGCCTGACAATCGTAGGTAAATTATTACAATACTAGCAGCGCCTCGGGGTTTCACACGCGTCATTCCCGTTCCCGTGGGAATTCTGGGATAAAATAGAGCCTATGTGCTATTCCAGACTATATTCTATCTCTGTGATCCAAATTTCATCCATATCCGTTCAGCACTTTTTGCGTGAAAAGTAACAAACATCCATCCATCCTATCCATACTTACAAACTTTCGCGTATATAATATTAGTAGGATGAAAAAGGTGGTATTCACCCAAATATTTACAAAGGGAGATCTCATCATAATAGTAAATAAGTATGAAGTTTTAAGGTTTAAGGTCAAGCTGAAGACAGGGTGCTATGGCGCTCTAGGGGAGGCCTATGTCCAGCTGTGGACTAATATGGGCTGATGATGATGATGATAGGTATAACAATAAAAAATACCTAACACTGTCGTCTACTTGACCCCGGCTGGTTATGTGAGATCTGTCCAGGGGTTCGATCACCATCTAGAAATATTATATTTCAAGCTTAATTTAAAAAGCTAAAAGCAAAAGATTAAAATCGAATTTGAAACTGGCATGCCACATTTAAATTGTAAGTTTATTTCAGTACTAATAACTTTGAACATAACTAACTTAACTTTTAATCTAGATTTTTTAATGAAACTGACTGTACTAGCTTTATTGCTTCTGAATTTTAGTTCCTATATTTTTACGAGCTATGCAGGTTGCACACATAAAATATCCTATAAGCGAATCACATAGTTTGTTCTATATGTAGATAACTAGTATCTATCGATGGCTTCGCAAGTGTTTCTACGGAAACGTTTCAAGGGTAATAATTCTAATTACTCTAGAAAGGTCTGATGCCCACTCCAGGGTGAAAAAATTTAGATTTTTCAAATAGCTTTTAAATTATGCTCAGTATCTTCAGATTTTGGAAAATGAATTTCATTCGTAGGTACATTTCGAAAATAAATAATCGAATTAGGTTTTCAAGTGTAACAATCATGATATTAGCGAAAAGTACTTAATTAAAAAAAAATATCCATTCGCATAATTTGGTGATTTGGTGGACCTTATTTTTAGGAGACCCTGACTTCACCTAAAAAATAAACCTAGAGACACCAATGGCTTTATTAGACTATTCTTATGTTATGAGGGAGTGAGAACACGCCGGGTATCGAATCAGCTATCTGCCGCACCTTTCACGCCTATATAAACAATCATGTGTATAAACCGTCGACGACTCTACTACGATAAAATCCATACTAGATGCGTGCGCCAATATACAGCAAGTTGGAAACAAGCGTGATGTTACAGTGTTTACTTAGTTTACTTCACTGAGCGGTAATGTAAAAGCAAACATGAGGATAGTAGCAACATGGTAGCATAGACTGAAGTTAACTTAATTATAAAGAAGACTGTACCGAAGACCGGTGCATCGCTATAGAAACGTTGAGAAAATGAAAACACAAGGTACGCAATAAATATACGATAAATAAATCGCGAAAGGTTTTCAATCAGATTCTAAATGTGTATAGAACTGGCAACTGCTGGGGTACGTCTCCTTGAGTGGAGACCGCGACTCAGCAAAGGTACGCTACGTTTACGGTAGCGAGGACGCCCTTCCACCAGTTGAGATGACGGTCTGAGAAAGACTCCCGGCAGATGCTGGATGCGGTAAGCTGAAGACAGTTCACTTTGGTGCTCATTAGTGGAGGCCTATGTCCAGCAGGGTAATTAGGTTGATTATAGGCTGACAAGCTTGGCACTGCATTCAAACGATGTAAACCTGCCATGAGCTAAAGTACAAAGAATCAAAAAGGTGTAAGTTTGGTCGGATGCAAGTAAAGTAGGCCAAGTGCGGTTCAAGCCCGGATTCCACCAGACAAAGAATCTTTTGTTTTTCCATTACTACGGATTTACGTTTCTGTCCCCTTTTGTATGGTCACTTATTTTACTCGTATAGTTCGTATAGACTTTAAGCTGGGGCATTTCGGTTCTTTAGTTCTTAGATAGGCATTGTTTTGGTTCCCGTTATTTGACACTGTGGACCGGGAAAACTGTTGTTTGCCAGTTTAAATTGAACGGAGCACTCTAATTATAGCCTTTGGCGTAAATATTTAAGATCTCTAGACTATCAATACGAAATTTCTTTCTGTTTAATGTTATCTTGTTTATCTGTGTTTATCTTGTTTTTCTGGTCTTATTCGATTGGGTTTATAAGTTCCTGTTCATGGAAAATTGATAAAAAGTTTCTACAAAAACATGACCATCTCAAAATTGCCATGTTCACACAGCCCAGAATGCTTAAAAATATCTCAATATAGTAAATAATATCTCTTTTTTCTAGTGCCTGGAAGGGTACAGCTGTGGACGCAAGCGGCAAAGAAAAGTTAAAGTGAAAGTTACTTATTTCTCATCCACAAAAACTATAACTAAGCTAAACATTTAGGATTAAAACTACCTTAAAAAAATTATAAAACAAAAGAAATTTTATAAACTAGTTTGATCTTTGTGGCAAAGAAATGGCTCAGCTTAATACTGGAGCATGTTGCCATGCTGTAGCGCTGGTATTCTGCTAAGGGCTGCATTTAGGTCACGGACACCTTGACACTACAAATAATACTATAACAAACTTTACTCTATACTAAAATAAACTAAACTAAGCACATTACATAATTATAAAACTATTTAAAGTTTAAATGACTAAGTACTACTTATAAATCTGTGGGATGCTTTCTACAAATCACTACAACATTAGCACTGTTTTCACAACAGCTTTGCTTTGCAGTTCAGAGATGTCACGTTAGGCTGACCGCTCACTATAGTCAAGACTGTCTTGAGACAGTTTTGTCTCACATAGACAAGTCTGACTTACGACACAAACAAAACTGTTTTGTCTACCACACTGCGCACACCTAAGACAAAACTGTTTTACAACGCGCACCGTCTGCGTCCAGTGATGCCATATTAGGCGAATTGTCGCCACTTAGGCTATTTTAGGGGGTCACATGGATACCAAAAATCGAATAAGCCATTTACAAAAATTAGAACGGCTAGTTAATACTTTAATACTTTAGGCTACTTCAGAATTACTCAAAATAGATATGATTATGCTTGTAACGAAACGTAATATGCACACTGTTCTTTGTTCAGATTCTTTCCACGCCACTTTTTTTCTTTTGAAATAGCTGTAAAGTGAATTTAGATACAATGCTACTTCGTACCTAACTATGTATGATATTCACTTTTGTTACAAACTGTGCATGTTAGACCAGGGCACCTAGATAGGTTTTTGAAAAATAAAAATAGTAGGATGAAACCCATTGGAAAAGGAGAATATAATAAAAATTAAAGGAAAAATAATTTACGGGCGATGCGAAGTCGGGAAGTGGAAGGGGGTGAGTGTTTAAGAGCAAAAACGGTTTATTTCGAGTTGGCTAGAAAAATGTAACCTAATGTCTACGTACACACTTTTTTAACATAACCTCGAAATTTAAGTTAAAAATTAAAAAACCAAGTCTTGGTAAAACAAGAACTGTTTTGCATCGCGCATCGTCTGCGTCTAGTGATGCCAGATTAGGCGAATTATCGCCACTTAGGCTACCTTAGGGGTCAAATGGCTACCAAAAGTCTAATCCGGCTACTAGTAGCCATTTAGGGTGTCTAAAAAAATTAGAATGGCTGCTTTAGGCTACTTCAGAATTACCCCAAACAGATTTACTCCCCACACTGAAGTACGAAACACACAGAAGCCGGAGGCGAACACTGGCACACCTTCGCCTCCGCTCCGCCTCCGGCTTCTGTGTGTTTCGAACTTAAAGGTCTCCTCACACTGAAGCCGGAGGCGGAGCGGAGGCGAAGGCGTGCCGGGTTTTCCTATGGCACCGCGCCGCCACCGCCTGCGGTGTGTGTGTAGGCTTTCATATGATTCAATAGAATACAACTCGCACGCCTTCGCCTTCGCTCCGCCTCCGGCTTCAGTGTGTGGAGACCTTACTATTTATAACAATTTAATTCATTCACTTAAAATAAAAATATATATTGTTTGGATAGGTACCTAATTCCTACGAGTATGTAGGTACAGATCTGTCATTATTCCCTCTTAATAAATTTTGATGGATTTAGTCCAGTCAATATAGTAAGTTCACCTCGGAATTCGAGATACCCAGCTGTAAGTCTGTAAATAATTGTATATTCGCACCCTAGAAGTGGTCTCAAAACCTACATATGGTAGGGTGTGCGCAACTATTAAATTTCAAGGTCAAGATAGATACATAGACCGGACGCATCGGTTGACCTGAAGTGATGTGACCGCGCTCTCCGCCCTCTATCTCGAAAACAGTTCACCGTATAAAAAAATATTTTACACAGTTTGTAGAAAATTTTGTTTTCTACAATATTGAATATAAGTACAAACAGCAAAAAACCCATGGGAGATGAGATATTTACAAAAAAGCGCAGAAAACTGATTTTTGTAACCTTTGACCTTGAAATTTAATAGTTGTGCACACCCTACTATATGTAGGTTTTGAGACAACTTTTAGGGTGCCAATATCTTGTATATTATATATTATTTACAGACTTACAGCTGGGTATCTCGAATTCCGAGATTCTTACCTAATTTCTTGCACTAATTGAGCTTATTCGTATACATCTGAGTTCTATACTAAGCTAATTAATAATATTTACCTATCAATATTTAAAAATATAAGTAAACTATTGAAAAAAAAAATTGCTAAGTTTACTGAAGTTCATCATCGATAAAGCAAAATAAAAAACAATAAAAAAGGAAGATTTACGACGATATCCCCGTTACGACGGATAATTTTTTTCACAAATTTATAAAAACGGACCTTTTGCAATATCGGACCATTTTGGCGTTCGAGTCGGAGCTTTTTCATTTTGACTGCCGGCAACACTACAAGACAAGACTGTTTTGTCTTTGATGTGCGCACCTCCATACATGCAAAGGGGAAGCCGACTGTCGTTAGTCAGTCTTGTCGCAGAGTCTATGAGACAATTTTGTCTAATAGACGTCTTGTCTCAAGTGTGCGCGTCTTCATTACTTTTATAAGGCAATAGACAGTCTTGACTATAGTGTGCGGTCAGCCTTAGTAAGCGATCAAATCAGGCTATCTCTGGGGGCGACCCGGGGCGTCGTCGCGTCGCACGTCCGTCACATGTGGACGGACACTTTTGTGTTTGTATGTATATGTAGAGGCTTTTGAATGGTACAGATGAAAGTTTTTGAAGACATGTCAAATGAAGAATATTAAATTAAAGTGCGTAAGCCCTCGCACTCGGGGAATATTTAATCGCGGGTTCAGGTTCCACCGAATTCGAATTTTTTTTCGATGTTATTTCATGTCAAATGAAATCTTTAACTTTGTATATACCTATTTGAACGCGGCCGAACCATCTTTGCCCTGTTTTAATTTAAATACCTTTACGTTATATTATTTATTAGGAGATGCTGACTGCACTTATAGGATTACTTATTAGAATAAATTAGGCTAAGAGTGTTGTTTTTGTTACCCAAAATAAATAAAATTTAATCGAATTTCAGTGCTTCAGGGCGGGGACGCTTCCGACTAGTATTCATGTGGATCAGTTCAGTTAAATACCTCTATTTTTTTAATTATAAATACTATTTTCTATTCCTTGATTGTAATTATCTATGTTATTAAAGTAATTAAATCAAATTAATATTATGGTGCAATGAATTTATTATACATTCAAAAAACATCATTTCATTTTGGTTGGTGCCATAAAGCCTGTTTAAGATTTAACTAGATACAGAGTTAGCATCTGGCTTTTAGCATGTTAGCATCATAATAATATTATCTCAGAGGAGACTAATAAAAAAATCATCGTTGAATCAATGTTATTTGAACATCTTACAATGACCATCCCTCATTGAAAATCGCTCCTATTCATGTGAGTTAGAGCTACAAATCTCATATACCTTGAAGCAACTACTCTGGAATCGGAAATGTGCACTATTTCCTGTTTATTCGGCACGATCGGCAGCCAATCAAAGTTTATTGTGCTGTTGCCAGGTGTACACCCTGTATTCTCTGTGGGTTGAAAGATGAAGGAACCTACTTCTACAAGGAGGTTTAAACCTCTCAACCCAAACTAAGAAAAGGTTTTACTGTGCCTTTTGGTTTTTGATCTTGAAAAGGCAATTTTGTTAGTGAGCTATTTCTTTTTTATTTGGCAGTTCTAAAGGTCAGACTACCTTCTAAAGTTGATACACAACACTTGATGAAGAGCCCCATTTTCATATTTTCTGTTTTCTTTTAATCTGTGTCCATTAAGTATAACTTTCGTATGCGAGTTTGTGTCAAAATTCCAACTGTAGGACCAACCAGCAATCGCTACGAATCGATTCTATTTCTACAATCGTCATCACTCAAAGATAGCGAAGTTTGATTGGTAGAGAAGCGGCTAAGCGGAATCGCTTGTCAAAATTCGTTAACAAGCGATCACGAGACCTATGTATCTAGGTATATATTTGGACTTTTCAACTATCGTTATCGTACATTGAATGTTACGTTGTCTAGGCCCACTGTTTACTGTTCTCGAAGCTAACAGATGGAAATAATCCGTCGCTTCACTGGGCACACGGTACGGTAGGTAGATCAAGAAAATACTGCAAGTATTTTCTTGATCTACCTACCGTACCGTGTTTGTTCAACCAAATACCAATATAAACTTGTAAATGTGTATTTGTCCAAGATAGAAAAGTACCTACTTTCCCAGTAGGTAAGTGCCCACTATACACGAGATTTTTTTACATACCCGTGGGGTACCGAAGTTCCACGGGTTTAAAAAAAACCGCCTGGTCGATTTGATGGGTGACCCGAGAACTGATGAGTATTTGGCGCAAATTATGTGTTAAGTGTTTTTTTTTGTGTTTTTGGTGGATGAATTGGTTGAAGCTATTTTGATAAATTAGGCATCAAATGTAGCTCAGTACTAAATTACTGAGCTACATTTTGTCACATAACTTTACCTTCTAACTTGACGTTAAAGTTTCGGGGTTTCAATAATTTTCAATAAATACGTTATACCATTTGTACGCTACCTATAATAATCAGCTTGAATTAATCATGGAACGAAGCTCATTTTCAATTAATTTAGTTAGAGAGCTTTTAGTTACATCCTCTATGCATATTTAGCAAAATATTACCTAATACCTATTAGCGACGCAAATGTACAACAAAGTTAGAGTTATTAGGTCCTAAATTACCGCCAACGGCCGTCCAGCCATATTAGCGAATGGCATTACGATGTCGGCTGTAAATGAGCCAATATAACCACATCGTTGGTTTTTGGCAAACGATGGGTTGAAGTATCGATATTTTGGCAGCGATGGGGCTCGAAGTGCAACGATATTTTGATAAGATCGATTTATTATTCGATGATACACGAAAACACCGTAGAACTGACCTTGCAATTGTTTAAAAATTTAGTTTTTATTTGATTGTATTATTATTCTGAATCGAATTAAAAAAAGGAGAAGGTTATCAATTCGACTGTGTATTTTATTGATCATCATATTTATGTTTCTTGTTTAATTATTTTTTTATATAAATTATCTACTAGTCCTATAATAAACGTATCTATAATTTTCACATTACTATCATGATATTTGCAGTACTTCGTTAGTCTTGCGCCTTTTAAATATATCTATATGTCGCAGATCGCTGCATTTACAGGCCTCATTCTATTTCATACTAGCGAGCCTTCGTTGAGATACCATGCATTTCATAGTAGTAAGGATAGAGAGTAATGATAACTTCTTGATTATGTATTCGGTCTCTTTGCTCTATAGGCGGCCAGGCCATAGAACATGTGATTCAAGCATAAGAATAGACAATAACAGAGTAGAATGGAAACTTCGCTCCGAACGCGCTCAAGGTCACGATATTAGCCTACGCGATTCTGCACGTTAAACGTGCAGTGGGCGGGCCCATTCAGTAGGGCTGTCACAGCCGGCGAAGCCGCACGCGGATTTTAATATTTATGTAAGTTAGGTACCTACCTCTATAATATGGCGTCACGATCAAGTTATTGTGGTGTGACAATAACTCAAAAACGAAGACAAATTTAAGTTTTTTTAGATTGCCGAAAGATAATGATAATACATACCCTATATAAGTAATATTTTCTAAATATTATTGTTTTTGTAGGTTTCTATCTAACTAATTAGGTAGGTACCTAATCAAAGGAACGTGAACATCGGTCGTTGACCTTTTCTCACTCGCTTCGCCTTGCGACGCGACGGCGGCGGGGCGCGGCGGTAAAGTGCAGTAGCAACCCTGGCAAAACGCCTGGACGACAGAGGGGCGTAACAAGGTGAAGGGGGAAGTAGGTATATAAATGTCGGCGTTTGGGACTAGATCAAAGAAGAGTCGCTTCTAGTCATTATTTATTCTTATGATTCAAGGACAATAGACTGTTGATGGAAAATGTCATAAAAAGAAATTAATTACTTTGGTTGCAGTAATGACAGTGAACTTCTTTTGGATTTTCTAAATCTTTATTCTGATCGGAATAGCATTATTATCGTAGCTTCGCTTTGTTATTGCATCCGCTCGTGCACTGCATTAGCCCAGTAAAGATTGGTGTACCGGATAACACCTTGAGTGCGCTTTCCTGACAAAACCACATAGATGCTCGGTGATCCGGTTGTATGGAGATGATCATGAAGATGATCCTGTTTTCCTTCGAATTCGACACATATTACATCTATGGTACATAAGTACCTCTGAAAGCAATTTTGAACTCTTTATATAGTCACGCGAAAATTACTTAACGTTGTGTTCCTTTTTGTAAAAAATTCTAAGAACTACCACTCGACTCGAGACTCAATGACCAACTCTCAAAGGAAAATAAGCTCTTATAGGTATTTTTTCCGTCGCCGCTCAGCAAACTTGGCTTTTAGCCATTAAGCACGTGCTTCTGAGAAAACGGCTGGAAATTTTGTCGATAGCTTTATTTACCCACATTATAAGTTATACTGCCGCATAATAATGACCATATTGTAAACAGTCAGGTTAGACAAGTTTGGCTTAGGACCATTCGTTATTTGGAATGGTGCTCAGAACCTCGCGCTTCAAAACGTCGAGTCTGAGAACACCGCGCTAGTTTACGCCGCGCGAGAGTAAGGTGAGCGACTTGTGGCCTTTTTGGGAGGCCTAATGCATAATATGTCTCCGTAGGATAATAAGACCCGTAAAAGGTTATGAATCCTAATGACATTATAATTTTAGGTATGGAAATAACACAGCGTCATCATCATCATCATAATCAACCTTTACAGTTAGTCCACTGCTGGACATTATAGGGCTTTTAATGTCTGTAGCTTGTCGCATCCAGCATCTGCCAGCCTCAGCCAGCAGTCTTTCACAGATTATCATCTCACCTGGACGAATGGAGTCCCACACTACGTTTGTCGAGTCGCGGTCTCCACTCAAGAAAACGTTTATTTTTTTGTAGGTACTCTGTAACTACAGATGCCTACGACTATTTCTTTATAAAATGGTATGTGTTTCGAAATATAGTACAGCCGAAGTTTGCGACCACCATAAAACGTTGGGCAGGTTTTCTAAAATCACAGCTTTGGTATTGGAAACCAAAATAATGGTAATGAATGATGTCATCCAATAAAATGATGGATGATGGCTTGGTGGATACTTTTTCTATTAATGTTGGAAGAAAGTCCTTTTCAAAGAAGTGGGAAGTCTATGACACAGATTTATAAGCAGTAATATAGGTTATCTTATTCTGAATCGAATTGGAACTTTCTTCGAAAACTATACTGGGGCGAGTGATAAGTAGATGCCTTGTTTTTGTAATTTAATAACTTAATTTGTTTTTTTTAGCTGTAATGTTAATGATTAGTTTATTTTTTGTGTGTGTTGTGTGTTTACATTATAGGACCGCCATGTATTAATTATAAAGGTTCTTACAATAAATATGATTTAAAAAAAAAAAAAAAAAGTAATCTAGTAAAAAAATAAAATTGTTAGTAGATTTATGTTTGTATGTATAGATTCCTTTACCTAT
The DNA here is from genome assembly GCA_944547425.1 of Eupithecia centaureata. NCBI lineage: Eukaryota > Metazoa > Arthropoda > Insecta > Lepidoptera > Geometridae > Eupithecia > Eupithecia centaureata. The sequence goes on along the minus strand of OX155680.1, from coordinate 1,964,944 downwards.
CCTTTACCTATCCACATATGTATATGTCTTATCGCATGTTACTAATCTAACATATACATAAAAATATGTCGTAAACTGACCTTTGTACATAGATGAGCTTGTCTATTTTGTCTACGACGGTCAAGAAACATTATAGCTACTGATAAAATCTTTAGAAATAAACGTTTATTATTTTTATTATCTCAAGAAGATGTGAAACAAGATCCTTCAAGGACGAGTGTGATCGAACGCCGAGCGAGGGTTTCGAAATTTTGATTAGGCACCAGTTAGAGCCTTAGGTTAGAGCTATCAGATAAATTCTAGAAACACTTGGTAGTACATTCAGATAGGTACATTTCAGATGGATTGCTCTGCAAACTTCGGAGGCATTAATGGTGATTTTGACGACTCCGTTAGTTTTAATTTGTTTCTTATAATTCGTTTGTAATTTTCTTTGTCAAGTAAGTTATCACTCAGATTATTTTCGACGCTTTTCACTGAAGCTTATTTTTTTAGTATACTACTACTTCTTATTTTGTATAATATGTTATTTATCAAATTGCATCCAATGGGCGTCGAAAATAGTCTGAGTGATACACTCACTTTTACATCTATGTTGACCAGCATGCAAGCTGAAAGCTAAAACTAAAAGCTACCTTGATTCTATACAAGGTGTACTCGTCGGATAAATAATTAAAGTTACCCCTACAAAATATATACCCGATCCAATTTCTCAGTAAAATAGGGTAAGTAAGCATCTCCAATTTCGTGACAAATAATTTTAATAAAATTCGGCTTCCCCGCCAGATATTTTAAGTCTATCAATAACGGTTCTCAAATTACGTTACACAGTAACGGGCTGGATGCACGGTTGGAAATTTCTTATCATTAAGTTACTTTTGTATGAAATCGAAAGTAATAAATCGCCTTAAAAAAGTCACGGCCATCATCTTTTTTAATTTATTATAGTGAATAGACCTTCGTTTGTTCAAAATGTCACCCAATGTTAAGTGAATTGATTATGTCTGGATTTTATAGTCTACTACTGAAGGGCTTCCCCTCTTAGATTTTTTTTTGCTACCGATAGTGACTTAATTTATTACCCGCAAAGCGTGAAGTTGTTATTGATAAATGTTTGTTCTTGGTGAAGATTCTTTATTAATTACCTCCAAGCATCAAAACGAATAATGAAATATGACAAAATAATAAAATATGAAATATCAAAATACTGTTCTAGACTCCTTTAAGGTTTTGAGCTAGATTTTTTAATTGATTCCTAGAGATCCCTTAGATAAATTTTTAATAGGCGAAAAACGAAAATGTAACGACGCGGTTCGAGTCGGTTTTTTCAAATAATAACTTGATAAAGCATTCTATTTGAACCTGCAGCTTAGGTTCAAATTGAATGCTTTATCAAACGTAGTAAAACATCAGTGTTATTTTTTTTTATACGAGTTGGTTTTATTATTCTGATTAGCTGTCTCCCCGCACGGACCGTGTAATCTCAAAGAATGGGGAAACACTTAGGATCATTAATCCAGCTTCCGTTCCCGCGGAAGTAATTTCTATTTTCAACGCAAAATGAATTGTTTTCGTACAGCAACAATGACCCGCCTCGACTCAATTTCTGATAAAGAATGATTATTCGCCCTTTTGTTACTCGAATACAAATAACGCCCACTCTACTCGAGTAGATTATTGAAATGACTGACATAATGTTCGGCAAAATTGTTTTATTTACGATCAAAAGTACCTACGTAAAGTACCTAATGGTACGAGATCCGAGTGCAGAAATCCGGCCGCAAATAAGGGTTGCCAGCTGTTAAAGATGATAAATGTTATTTTATAATACTTGCGGCCAAATTCTGATAGGCAACCTGGTAGATACATAATATTCTCCTTCTTCCAAATAAAAATAAAAATTTGGTCTTAAACAAAAAGCGATGAGCGGGCTAATTCTGCAGTCGGATCTTAGACCATAAGTATTATTATATCTCTACAAATGCTGTAATTAGTATCTACCTACTGATAATCATGAACAAAATCCTAACATCATCGCGGCAGACAGTCTTCCCAGGGATTGCTTTGGATGACGGACAACGAATCAGCTGCCAATGTAGTTGGAATAAATAAATAAATAAAAATTCCGGACAGTCCACACAATGCGAAGAGTGAATGAATGAACACTTAATGGACTAGATAATTAATATATTTTCCCATCCTACTAATATTATAAACGCGAGTTTGAGAGTATGGATGAATGTTTGTTACTCTTTCATGCAAAAACTACTGAACGGATATGGATGAAATTTGGCACAGGGATAGATTATAGTCTGGAAAAATACATAGGCTATATTTTATCCCGGAATTCCCACGGGAACGGGTATACCGCTCTTGAAACCGCGGGGCGCGGCTCTAGTTTATTATAATAGTAAGATATATAATATTTAAATAAACATAGTATATAAAGCAATTCGTTGTGCGAGTGATAGTGACATTACTTCTAAGGCAGGCGGCCTTGTCGCTGCGAGCGAAATGCTGTCACTTCGCTAGTGAAGATTCGGCAAGTTGTGGATTTCTGTTTGTTGTGCTGTCATGAGAAAAATCTTTGATTTTCCGACTTTTTATATGGAAACTTGTGAAATCCCCAGACGGATGCTGCATTCCTGGTCAAAAATGGGCTGGATAAGCAGCTTTAACCTTAAAGAAAGAAAATCCACGTAGAGAAAAAACATCTAGCCGAAAATGTTTAAAGATTTAAAATTATTATTTATTCGAGTCGATATTTTTTACTAGTGTTGTGATGATGATGATGGCATCCAAGCCGATTTCGGCTACGGCAACTGGGTGCCTGGTCAGGCATTTTAACTGAAACTGAGTGACTTCATTCCTAAGGGCGTTGGTTTTCTGCCCTTTTGTGTGCTCGCTCGTGGCTTGCATATCCAAGCTTGTTGTTAAAAGTGCGATCACACTTTGGGCACGTCAGAATGCCGTTGACGTAGTGGTAGTGGATGACCACTGGTGGGCGAGCCTTGAGGTCGTCCCGCTTCTTGTCGAGCTCCGTGCGTCGCTCGGTTTCAAATGTGTCGACTTGTTGGTGGATGAGGCGCCGCCGTTCAGGGCGCTGAGCTGCCTTATTCTCCCATTGACTGGGCTCTATCTTGCATCGTTTCATGTGTCTTTTCAGAACGTCCTTATACCTCAAGTACTGGCCACAGCGTTTTCGCTTACCGTACTGGAGTTCTGAAAAGAAAATGCGCTTCGGCATTCTCCCCTCGGACATGCGAGTGTTGTACTATGGGTGTGAAACTAGATAAAACAATCAAATTGTATGTACCTAGGTAAATATTTTTCTGCTTTTTTTTTCCTTAAAATATGTTCAAAATCATGGTCTGATTGCTACTCTTCTTTTTTTTATATACGGACCACTCTTTTTACATCCTATATGTCTTAGTTCTCGGTTCCAATCAAGGAACCAATCTATCGACATTGCAAGCTCATCAAAAGCTCGTATAGAGCGGCAAGTCATGAATAAGGCAGCCTCGTGATCTAAACTCAATATACTGTTAACCATGCAACCAAAAGCTTTAGTCTCTTTTATAGTCTTGTTTGCTTGGGGGCAATACAGATGTTGTTGTGTATCAGAATGCCCTTTAGGCCTATTTTTTCCGAATCGTTCTTTGTGGCTTTACGTTTAAAAAAGTGAGACAAAACTTTGTAAGATGAAAATGTAAGATTTGAAACTTTTTTAATTCTAAAATTAAGTTGGTTATCTATTTTTGTACAATATGGTAAGCGAAAGCGCTTCTGATAAAAAAAAGTAAAAATATTCAAACATAATACAAAATAATTATGTACTAAAAATTGCACCGGGTAATGTACCTATATTCGAAACTATGGATTTCATGGAGTCAGTCATGTAAGTTTAAAATCATTTATTATATCTGCTAAAATAACTAAAATGCTTTCTGCTCTATTTATAAGTAGTTTCAAACCAAAACTCAGTTCTAAGCTTTCTACAATGAAAACTCGACCATCTAAACTTCCCAGCAAGACTAAATTCGAAAGCTTTATCCCCCATTCAAAATTCATGCATAAAGCAACCTAGATAGACCATAATTTTCATTGGAGAATGTATTTTCCATCAGATATTGTGTGAAAAATGCTGTCTGATGTATAGTTATTGCTCACGTAAAGTGCGATGAATATTTGAAGTGCTCTACACATTGCTCTACTTTCAAAGGGGTTATTCCTTTGGCACCCCGATCCACAAGGCTCTCGTCCCGGACGACGCCTGCCCAAGGGTGCTTACCGCGAGCAGTTTTTTGGAAAACTGTCAAAAATTCTGTTTTTTAAACTTACGGTTCGATCAGAACACATTATTATGAATATTTATCGTGTTTATTTACCTATTTTTCCCGACGTTTCGACAGTTTTACAAGTTCAATCATCTCGTGACCACGACAGTGTGTAAACCTGTCGAAACGACGGAAAAAATAGATAAATAAACGCGATAAATACCCGTACAAAATTAAATTTATAATAATGTCAACAATTCGTTGCCGCTCCTGATTCTCCTTGTCATCCAAACTACTGATCGACATTGAATAGAAAAAACGAGAAAGAAGACAATACCTATGCCACACTGTGCCATTTTTTGTTTTTTTAATTTGAGATATATTATTTTGTGAGATTACTTTGAAAATTACACTTAATAAACCTACTATTTAAGTACCTATTTGATAGATAAGTAGATAAAATATTTATTGCTTCTGCTACACTCAAAACAATATCACAATAAAAAATATACATACATCTATAAACCGTCAATATAAAAGTAATAAATAAATAAATAAATAATTCCGGACTGTCCACACAGCATCATTTAGCCCCAAGCTAAGCAGAGCTTGTGTTATGGGTACTAGATGAGTGATTTACATAATAGAGTATATTGCATAGATAGATATTTTTTATTATACATAGAAAACACCCAGACCAACGGAACAAATTTCTGAAGATCGTACACAAATTTGATCCGAGGCGGGATCGAACCCGCAACCTCCTGCGTCGCAGGCGGACCCTCGCCCACCGCGCTACATCAGCCGTTAAGTTGGTAGATAAATTCAAAAAATGAATCGAATCTTAATGTAGGTATGTGTTTGTGGTATGTACGACTATTCTATGTGTGTAAAATAGTTGATGAACAATTTCGAAGAACGATGCTGATAAAAGTAATGGTGATTGCTCTAAGCCATGCCTACAGATCTTTGACCGAAATAATGAGCGTAGTTGAGATAAACGTAAACGCGTATTTACGGGCTATAAATCTTTCTGAAACATCGCGGCTTAGTTGTTCTTTGAGATTAGATATTTTCTAAACGCTTTTTACGTTTTTTGTTGTTTGAAACAGATGTACATTGTACAAATTAAGCAAAGAACTTACAATATTTTCAGCTTGTACATTTGTCACAATGCGGGAATTGAACCCGCTACTTTTGGCGATTATTTGGTATTCTAGTATTTTCGTTAATGTATCACTCATAATATTTTCACCGCTCACTAGTTTAGTTTCATTTGTTATTTGGTAATTAATGAAAATGCAGGGAATGAGCGATGTATATTCAGTACTAGATGCGTCCTGCGACGTAGCTCTCGTGAAATTTGATGAGTACTTCTCATTTGTTCTTAAGCCTTCGTTTTATTCTAAATTCAAATTCAAATCATTTATTTCAGACAGTACCTACATACAATTTAGATATCTAGTCCATATAGTGATTTTTTTACAATTCAAGAAATAATAAATATTTTAACAAATTGTAATACATTAAATTAAAAATAATATCAAATAAACAAATTGTGACAGATGAAAGTAATAATAACAAATGAGAGTAGTAATAACAATAATACTAACTTATTTATTCTAGCTTAAATACATGATTTTCGGACCAGTATTGCATGAAGGGGGAGCTGTGTCCAGCCTTCCTGCAATAACCTGCAGGTAGCTACGTCTAATAATTTAAGCTTGTTTCGTTCTGTAGTTTTAGCGAGCTTTTTAAGAAAAATTTTTTCTCATTTATTATTTTGGTGTGACTCATACCGTATAGGTACAAACATAGGTTTAATATTATAAATAGAATAGAAAATATTGTAGAACTTTAAATAGATACCCACTCAATCCTTCAAAAACTAGAACCCGCCTCTTATAGTCGATTAACGATCAATAACGACAGTAAACCTTATAAATTTTACCTGAAACTCAAGATTTATCAGTCATATCTTAAGGAATCGATCTAAATTGTCTCCCAGAGTCGGGGCCAAGAAACGCGAGAATTCATTAATTCTGCAGAGAACGGCGCTTAGCTGAAGCTCCGAAATAGCTTTTGGGGTTAAGCTATCGATTTCGGAAAACGGTTGTTTGGTGATCGACAAGATTGCACTTGACACCTATGGCACTATGGGTACGGATTTATTGACAGACTCGCTTCAGCGCTTTGTTTTGCTCGCGTTCTACTTGGATAAGATTTCACGTAACACTCAGCTCATTCAAGGATTATGCAGCTTTTTATCATCATCATCATCATCATCATCAGCCTATATTAGTCCACTGCTGGACATAGCATTACAGCAGCTTTTTATAAGAGGAACTAATTTCAAATTCTAGTTTTTGAAATATAACTAACTTAGAATTATACTTCGTTACAAAATATAAATAAATAATGCTGGACAAGTTAAAGTTTGTAAAAAAGTTTGTATGAAAGAAAGATTTTTTTTACCCAAAATACATATAGACTAGGTAAGCTTACACTAAAAAAAAAATACATTATAAATACTTAAAATAAAAACGTAAACGTAAAAACGTATGGATGTTTGTTCCTCTTTCAAGCAAAAATTACTGAACGGATTGGTCTGAAATTTTCAATAGACGTAGTCCTCTAGAATAACTTTTCATCCCATAAGCCAGTTTCCATGGGCTAGAAATACCCTTGAAATGTTTCCATGGAAACAACGAAGCTGCGGGCAGATGCATGTATATAATAAAATAAATAATAAATAAATAAATAATAAATTTTTCCGGACAGTTCACACATCATCATCTAGCCCCAAGCTAAGCAGAGCTTGTGTTATAGGTACTAGATGACTGATATACTTAATACAATACATTACATAGATAGATATTTTTTATTATACATAGAAAACACCCAGACTAATGTTCTGATCATGTAAGAATCACGGGTATTTGCCGAATCTAGAGATATAGATATGTATAGGTAATATAAAACACGTGAGCCCTCTTCAAGTAAAGTGAAATAATTGCTCAGCCGCCGGAATGGAGAACGACAGCGCTGTCTGTGATTTACTGCGTTCGCCTGAACTTGCCAGTCAGACAGTATGTTACGCATACCCTTACAGCCTGTCCAGATAGGGCGCTTTACGCGCGCTTTACGCGCGAGTGCCCTCGCGCGTAAAGCGCGCGTAAAGCGCCCTATCTGGACAGGCTGTTAATATAGCTAACTAACGACAAGCCCCGGATTCGTACGGGTGTTACATACAATGTATGTAAAATATATATAAACCTTCCTATTGAATCACTCTATCTATTTAAAAAATCGCTTTAAAACCCGTTACGTAGTTTTATAGATCTAAGCATACATAGGGAAAGACAGACAACTGGAAGAGCCTTTTTTATACCAACCTATAATGTAGTGATGTGTTAGGAGTACCATGTTAACATCAAAATCTACGATATAATCACGTATTTTAAAAAACAACAAACCGCCTAACCAACAAATGTTTTAGTTATCTTGCGTAGTTTTAAAGATTTAAGCATTCAAAGGGACATAAGGATATTAGGACATAGGGACAGAAAAAGCGACTTTGTTTTATACTATGTTGTGAATATAAAGTAGAAATTAATGAATGTAGTATAAGTCAATCAAAACGCAATAATAAGGACTAGCTGTGCCCCATGGCTTCATCCACCTGAAAATTAGTGAAAAGTTTCCAATGTTTTATTTCAGGCCCTTCTATTGAAAGTTTCAGTAGGTAGTTGTGGCGTGGAAAGGTAACATCCATCCATCTAAACTTTAGCATTTATAAATATTAGTGTGAAATTTTACTTGGCTCTTGCTTATTTTGTATGCCTAAAAAACTAATGTTTTTGAGTTCCGGTTCTAGTGATACAACCCACAAATATAACTAAAAACCAGATCAAAGTTACCAATTTTCCGGTTTAACCAATTTTATTATTATTGATTAGTTGGTTTTATGTCCGTTTCAAAAAACAATAAAGAACTATCGAACAACAATTATAAAATCGCACAAAATATAAAAAACAAGCTACGGCTAAAAGGCAGAGCACGTTACAAGTTCCTTACGGTAAACAAGTCTCGCAATTTAAAAATATTTCAGAAAAACATTTTTACGAAAAAACTACGTCTAGATGACTTATAGCGAAGTAAGATTATAGAACCAATAAATTTCCCTAGGACAGTGCTACTATCGTTCTTCTCAATCTACGGGAAATATATGAACTAATAGCAAAAAACTGCGACTTTGCTTGTGTGGCCAAAGTTATTTGCTTTGCTCATCGGAGCACTAAGATCAATAATAATCTGCGAGCGAATGAGTACATGGAATTTGAATTTTAAATAAGAATTTTATTTAGGTATTTATAAAATAAAAATACTTAATATTAGCGAATATCGTCCCAAAAAACTAGATCGTTGGCTTATATTGGTGCTCATATTAAATATAAGTGAAATCACTTATATTTAATTGACAAAGCGTTTAGGCAAATTATTTTTGCTGTCAAAAAACTAAACAAACGCAACAATTTTATTTGATGTCCTGAAAATATCATGGGACCGTTACCTACATCAAATCTATCTACTTACAGATTTTAACTGTTTCTTACTGCTGTTTGGGTATTCGGCGATTAAGATATCGGACATTAGGAGTGACAATCGGACGGACACTATGTTTTTATATATCAAAGAAGGCTATTACAATTATCGTGCCAACCATGAGTTATGGTATGTTACGAAAATATAGAAGTATTTGACCAAGCGGACATAATTACAAATGGCGGCGGTAATAAAAGGTGATTTATTCAGAGAAATATTGGGAAAGTAACTTGAACGGGAATAAGAATAAATTTTACGTAGAATTCGTGTTTGTGATAAATGGGTGATTCTACGAAAACTCGTTTTTTGTCTGACTTCTGTGGCACATTTTTTTTTGTTGAAATTGCACATCATGATAGTATATTCTAAATAAAGATTTAATTTTGAATTTTTTGGTAGTGAAGGGAACTTTATTGGCTTTACGGTTACGGAGTTATTCAATTTTAAAAATATGGTGTCCACGGAAATCAGAATTTATATCACCAAAATCAAATATGGGTTGGTTTATCGATTAAAATATGTGTTTTCGGTAGTAAGTAGATTATTAAGCTAAGGACCAATTATTTGACGTTTGTAGTTTTAATCAGTTTTTACAAAAACACCTTTAAATCATTACTGTAAATACAAGTAACTTTTTACAAAAATCACACTAACAATGTTTATCTTTGTATTAAAAATATTATAATTATTCATTTTGTATTTATTATAAACTTTTATCCTAAAAAACATCATAAAAACTGTAAAAAAATATTATTGAGATGTTAATGAACCCGCAAAATCCACGGAAATCACACCACGGAAATCAAAAAAAATAACAAAATCTTAGATTTTTTTTTAATTTGCTGGTTTATTTTACATTGAAATATGCAGTCGAAATTAGGAACACAAAAGGCATGAATTATCATCATTAATAAAACAATAGAATTAGCATAAACAAATTTATAGTCAACATGGTAATCAGAATTTCTAGATACCAAGCCACGGAAAGTGATTACGTACTGAAATAACAGAGTGACGTGGAGACTTACACACTTGTTGTTCACACCACTGATGGGGCGTGACTGATAGTTTCTCTCGATCTAACAACAATTTACGCAAATGTTAAACTACAGCATTTATGAATGAATTAGTGCGCACCAGGGGAATCAGAGCTAAACGACGGACGCGAAGTTATCTCGTTGTAACTAGTCAACTAAAGCTTAGTTTTGCGTAGTAATAGCGTCAAATAAGCAAGTAACTATCTGGGTTATTGTGAACCTATGTAAATTAGTACTAGTGTTTTCAGAAAATGATATAAAAATTTATTAACACAGGAACATGAGGTCCGGACGCACCACGGAAGTCAGAATTTCCAAGGATTTTATTTATTTTTACTTATTTAAAATAAGAATATTAAAAAACTAAAAAAGGCCTCCCCTATTATCTTTGTTTAATCTACTATCATAAAAAAAATCAAAGGGCTAGGGATACTTTTTGTATGATTTTTCGAGCCGGACATGTATTTTTGAAGCCCGGGAGAATCACCCAAATATAATTATATGGTACCTCCTTCGATAGATAAATACCTAACTGATTATACCTCAAACATAACCTACATTCAGATATATATTTATAAATATTCATTATTAATCCTGGACAATTCACATCATCTAGACCCAAGCTAACCAGAGCGTGTAGTTAGGGATATCTACTAGATAAAAATACTCTCTTACCCGTATACTAGATTATTGTTTGTTTTAATATACCTAGGCATTATAGTAGTAATCGCAGGATAAACCGATTTTGATGTTTTTAAGAGAATTCAATGATTGTTTTCATATTTTCGTTGAAAGGTTACCGAGCTAGCAACATCAATTTGTCATCAACGCGACAAGACACCGCTGTCTTAAAATCCAGGCTTTGCAAAATTTGTCTTCTCTGAATTATTAAAGGAAATTTGGATATTATTCTTGTTGTATCAGTCGTTTGTCCTTCGACTATCGGCCTTGTGACGTCAGAGCTTGTTTGGATATTCTAAGACAAAACAACATTGTATCTACAGAGCTTTGTAGTACCTTGAAGCCTACAATATCAGATTTACCTACTCCTCGTTTGATTTAACTCGGTTGATAGGTACGTCGAATTGAATTCTGAGATTTTATACCTCATAGAGAAAATATTCGACATAAAATTTTTGACTTAAAATAATCAGTGTTTAGGTACCTATAAATTAATATACACCTAGTCTGTTAGAAACTCAGGTTTTTGTAAGTAATGTAAGTATCGTAGTAGAGTGAGTGGGGGGAAGATGAAAAAAGGGGTAAGACAAAAAGTCTTCCATAACACCAGATTTATAGTACTTATTGCAGTGTTGGCTACATCGTTAGGGCCACAAATTCAATACGTTACACACCTCAGTCAGCGGTTGCCGATGAGAACGCCTGGTTGTGTGTAAAGTGCAATTTTCTACCACAGTGTTTTTTTCAGAAGCCACTCAAGTGATTTCATCTTGCCCCGTGTCTTGTAAATGGAATTACAAGGCAGGTACGAGTGTTTAATTGAAACATCTGCCTATTATTTTTTGTAGACATTTATGTAATTACTTCTAAATCTATCTATTTCTCGTATTTTAGAATTTATTCAACTTTTTATCTTTCCCCATTTTCATTTAACGGGGTAAGACGAACATATCTAAGTTTTCTTCTTGACCCTTTTTCAGGTTTCATACTAAAAGCCAGAGGTCCTCAAACTGTATCTTTGTGTAGGTTTCAGCAAGAAAAATAAGAAATAAGAAAAAAATGCTGAAAGTAGTAAAACGAAAAAAAAACAAGAATAGGTATGCTAAGAAATGTGAAATAATAATAGAAATCCAATAGAAAAAGAAAATACGTGAAAAATTACAAAAGTTAAAAATAAACAATTATTTTATGGTGATGAAAAAGAATATTCATAAAGGTTTCATGTGAAATAAAAAAAGTTTTCAGTTTTTATTTGATTTTTCATTACAAGATAATATTTTTTTCTTCAGTCAAATCTTATGCAAATTGGCTGCAAAGTTTGAGAATCTCTGCTTCAATCTTCCCCCAGTGGGGTAAGTTCGGAATATATATTTTTTTTAATTTGCTATAACTTTGTTAAAAATAGGTATTTTGGCACTACAGTCAGTTATAACTTTTTAAATTACTTAACACTATAGACTAAGGACCATAAACTTTGCCTAAGACCTGCCTAAGAAACGTTTTAACGATTTTAGATTTTTATTCGATCTTACCCCGTCACCTTTTCATCTTCCCCCTGTTTCAATTAAGTAAAAATAATATTTTAAATTACAGTTTTCTACTTTTTGGACAGTTTTATCGGCCTGTTATTGACATATTATAAAAATCTAGTCTTTACCCTTTAATTATGTCTAATTTATTTTTAGCTAAAGTTAATATCTTTTCTTCTACAAGGATTCAAAAACAACACTGACCATCTCATCAAAAAACCGTTCGATCTTGCCCCCACTCACTCTAATGAATTCATATAACTACGAATGTTCTGATGAAAATATCAAACCTTGTACATACAGTTATAACATTTCTTACTTGAAAGAGTATTCAATAGCGTTATTTCTTAAAGCGTACAATATAAGCAGTTCGGCAAGTCAAATGTTAAACATTAAATTGTTTTGTATTTATTTATTAAAAAACATTTAGTACCAACAAACGTAGAAGATTTTTCTCGTACATTAAAAGTCTCGTAGTTTGGCTTTCAAACCTTGTACCTGTATTCATAAGGCATCTTAAAAAGGTCAATAATATATAACATCCTTCCGTCATCGAACATTTACTTTGTCGTTTCCACATAGATGCAGTTTGCCTTTTCAAAACGTGTTGGACCTTTTGCGCTCTCTGTAGCAAGAACTATTCCGAACTACTAACACGACTATTGGTGATGATAAATGTTCGTATAATTCAATCTTTCCTTTTGAAATCATCGGCATCGCCATAGACTATTTTTAATAGTTTTAGTAGCCTTTGCCCAGCAGTGGGACACACCAGGCTTATAGTAATTGTAGCGATTATACTATGTAAGTGTTATGTATTTAGATAGATAGATAGAAAATACTTTATTGCACACTTAAATAGAAAATAACAATAAACAATAAAACTACTTAGACTAAGTGACAATTGGCGGTCTTATCGCTGAAAAGCGATCTCTACCAGACTTAGATTTAGTATAACAGTTACACAGTACCTAGGTACTGTGTAACTGTTATACAATCCACATAGCAACATCTAGATGTTGCTATGTGGATTGTCCAGTATTATTTATAATATATTTATTTACTAGCTGGTACCCGCGACTTCGTCTGCGCATGATTAGTATTTGGAGTACTCGCGATTTTACTTGCGTAATTCCCTTTCCCGTGGGATTTTCGAGATATAATAAAGCCTATTTCTTATTCCAGCTTATAATCTATCTCTGTGCCATTTCATCCAGATCCGTTCAGCAGTTTTTGCGTGAAAGAGTAACAAACATCCATCCATCTATCCATTCATCCTTACAAACTTACGCGTTTATCAGTTCAATTCAGTTTGGTTCCCCTGGGCTATACGGGTTTTCAAAAATTTCTCACAGCATCTGAACGACGCGCGCGCGTCGTTCAAATGCTGTGAGAAATTTTTGAAAACCCTATACGGGTCAAAAAGCCCAGGGGAACCAAACTGAATTCCGGGATAAAATGTATCCCATGTTCAATCGTCCCGAGTTCCATTCGAATTCATTCACTTCCCTCGTGATGCGTGGTTAAAGAATTTTTCTTTCACCCTCTCTCCCAGGGGAACCTTACCGAATTCCGGGATAAAAAGTATCCCATGTCCTTCCTTGTAGTATGAACTCAAATCGTCCCAAGTTTCATTCCAAGTCATTAAAGAATTTTTCTTTCACCCTCTCTCCCAGGGGAACCTTACCGAATTCCGGGATAAAAAGTATCCCATGTCCTTCCTTGTAGTATGAACTCAAATCGTCCCAAGTTTCATTCCAAGTCATTAAAGAATTTTTCTTTCACCCTCTCTCCCAGGGGAACCTTACCGAATTCCGGGATAAAAAGTATCCCATGTCCTTCCTTGTAGTATGAACTCAAATCGTCCCAAGTTTCATTCCAAGTCATTCAGCAGTTTCGGCGTGATGAGCGGTAAAGGAATTTTACTTTCATACCCTCTCCCATGGGAACCTTACTGAATTCCGGGATAAAAAGTATCCTATGTCCTTCCTCGAAGTATGACCTATAATCATGCCGAGTTTCATTTAAATCCATCAAGTAGTTTCGGCGTGATGCGCGTTTACGATACAGACAGACAGACAGACAGACAGACAGACATGAATGAAAAAAAATACAGTTTTGGCTTGAGTATCGATAATAGAGTGCCCTCCAAAAAAAATTTTCAAAATATCTTCAATGTACAGATTTGGACCTGTTACAGTTTTATTATAAGTATAGATGCTTCAATTAAAATGCTACCAATAGGCAATGAAAAATCCTGTCATTTACCTCCCCTATGTCAAAAACTCGTACATTATACGATACTGTCCTCGTACCTCGTACGGAAGACCACAAATCTCGTATTTGTACGGGAACCTCGTACAGTTGGCAACACTGCTATCACCAGGAAGGCAATGCCACGCATCAGCGCGCACGGCTGGTGCACGAGATAAACGGATTTCACTTAATACGCGCCGGCCGTTGCCGACCTTTTAAACGAGTGTGGGCTCATAAAAATAGTGTTGTATTAATATAGTGTTACAATATACGAGTACGATTTATCGATAATAAATACTGAAAAGCGTGAAAGTAGGTATCTAGTACTGTGCTTTCCAAAAAGTCGTACCTCTAGTTTTGGGAATCTGAGAACTTCGGGAATCGGAGACTTGTGATAAGTAACGTTTTAACAAGTTTGTTAAGTAACATTGAGAAATGTTTTTTTTTACTTTTTGTGATACTTAACACAAACTCTGCTTAATTCGGGGGTAGATAAAATACTGTTTAAATGACCCGCCTTATTGATCACATAAATTAGTTTTAGTCATCTGGCGGGGCGCAAATTCTTCTTATAATTTAGCGTTGTTCTTATGATTAATTACCTCTATTGAATTATCTTCAGTTGTAATCCTTGATGTCTAGACTTTACGCCTCTAGGCCCTATTACAATAGTAATTGGTACAACTGCAATAATAATTAAATTGTCTCGAATCTAACTTATTTAGAAATGAGATAAATGTATAAATTTCATGTATAGTTCTAATGAATTGAAATAACGAAATGGTATGAATTTGAACGTATATTTCAAGATTTTATGCTGTTTTGAAGGTTGAGCAAATTCTATTTCAAAAACCGCTTAAATATGAACGCCTCAAAATAGGTAAATTAGAAAAACACACTTTGGGTGTAACATGCCTCGACCAATCGTTGGATGTTGTGGTATGTCACTCTCATAGTTTACATGCTGTTTAATAGTTAGAGTCCTTTTCACGAAAAAAGTCCCACGGCAACTGGTGGAACTACATTTGACAGATTGCCATTTGCTTGTTGGCTTCATTCGGTCGTACTACTACAGCGCCGCGTCTAGGGGACTTCTTTTGTGAAAAGCACTCTACGTGTATTTTGCAAAGAAATGTCACTGATAGGACCTAATCTACTGTATCTGACAGATAGACAGACAGCAGAAGCGACTATGTATCAAATAGACCACCAGCTCAGCCCTGGTTTCCGGCGGTGCCAGGGTCCTAAGTGCAGCACAAAGCACAACACCAATCATAAGATAAGATAAGATAAGATAAGGTAAGGTAAGGTAAGGTAAGGTAAGGTAAGGTAAGGTAAGGTAAGGTAAGGTAAGGTAAGGTAAGGTAAGGTAAGGTAAGGTAGTGTAGTGCTTGGTCGACACAGCGTCAGGCGCTGAAAAGTGTAGTTGGTCAGGACCTCTCACTGCCGAGTTTGGTAAATGCCATGCTTGACAGTGACAGGGCTTGGGAAGCTATGGTTTCCTTCTGTGAAGATGTCGTCTCCCAGAAGGAAGCAGCCGAGCGAATCAGAGAGGAAAATCCTCAAGCTGAGCCGATCCGACGGCGGAGAACTGGAAGAAGACGACGGCAATTCCATCGTCTTCTTCCGCTCGATGGAGACCAGCTGAGTCATGGTACGAGGAGAACCAACTCAGCATTGCACAGGTCTCCTACGAGGAGGGACGCCCTAAATACCCCAGAACATGCCTTGGCCCTAGAAGGGACAACAAGAAGGATCCGTCCAAGACGGATGATCATCGACAGGGTAGCGGTCGAATCCGACCGGGAACCCGTAACCCTGTCAAGTGCTAGTGCGCCGTCAAACGAATCGTCTGGTGACGAGTGGTTTGACGACGCTCTGGCGCTACGGTGAAAGAGGGAACATCGATGGGTTTTTAGTTGGTATACCACTGACAGCTCAGTGGAGAGCCCAACATGCCCCTCTAGCACTCCTCAGGCTAGAGGAAATGCGTAAGCTGCATTTTCCCATCGGAAAAAAAAAAAAAAAGTAAGGTAAGGTAAGGTAAGGTAAGGTAAGGTAAGGTAAGGTAAGGTAAGGTAAGGTAAGGTAAGGTAAGGTAACGTTACGTAACGTAACGTAACGAAACGTGACGAAACGTGACGAAACGAAACGAAACGTAACACAAAATATACAGTTTAAGCTATAACTAAAACATAAAACAGTAAATACATGGAACCAAAAGGGTGGCCACTCAGCGCGTGCTGCAGAAGGTCGGGGAGCTATGTTGGTACTAGGTACTTTCGAATAATATATAGCTAGCATCTACATAATTATATCTTACAACACATATTGCACTTATCTATACTTATAATAAAACTGTAACAGGTCCAATTCTGTACATTGAAGATATTTTGAAAATTTTTTTTGGAGGGCACTCTATTATCGATACTGAAGCCAAAACTGTAATTTTTTTCATTCATGTCTGTCTGTCTGTCTGTCTGTCTGTCTGTATCGTAAACACGCATCACGCCGAAACTACTTGATGGATTGAATCTATACTTATAATAAAACTGTAACAGGTCCAATTCTGTACTTACATTGAAGATATTTTGAAAATTTTTTTCGGAGGGCACTCTATTATCGATACTCAAGCCAAAACTGTAATTTTTTTCATTCATGTCTGTCTGTCTGTCTGTCTATCTGTCTGTCTGTCTGTATCGTAAACGCGCATCACGCCGAAACTACTTGATGGATTGAAATGAAACTCGGCATGATTGTAGGTCATACTACGAGGAAGGACATAGGATACTTTTTTCCCGGAATTCAGTAAGGTTCTCATGGGAGAGGGTATGAAAGTAAAATTCCTTTACCGCGCATCACGCCGAAACTGCTGAATGAGTTGGAATGAAACTAGGGACGATTTGAGTTCATAGTACAAGGAAGGACATGGGATACTTTTTATCCCGGAATTCGGTAAGGTTCCCCTGGGAGAGAGGGTGAAAGAAAAAATCTTTAACCACGCATCACGACGGAATTGAATGAATTCGAATGGAACTCGGGACGATTGGACATGGGATACATTTTATCCCGGAATTCAGTTTGGTTCCCCTGGGCTATACGGGTTTTCAAAAATTTCTCACAACATCTGAACGACGCGTGTGTACGCGTCGTTAAGATGCAGTGAGAAAATTTTGAAAACCCGTATAGCCCAGGGGAACCAAACTGAATTGAACTGATAAACGCGAAAGTTTGTAAGTATGAATGGATAGATGGATGGATGTTTGTTACTCTTTCACGCAAAAACTGCTGAACTGATCTGGATGAAATGGCACAGAGATAGATTATAAGCTGGAATAAGAAATAGGCTTTATTTTATCTCGAAAATCCCACGGGAAAGGGAATTACGCAAGTAAAATTGCGAGTACTCCAAATACTAATCATGCGCAGACGAAGTCGCGGGTACCAGCTAGTAGATAATAAGAGTTAAAAGTGATGAACAAAACTTATTTGAAGGGACACAAAAAACAAAATTAGAGAAACACAAACAGAAGCTAAGATCGACAACTTTACTGGGAATCACATTGAATATTTAATATATATTTTATTAGATTGTTTTTAAAATTGTAAAATGTATTCGAATTTCTAAGGGGTGGTGGAAGATTATTCCAACATTTCGTAGCAGCGTAACGAAAGCTGCCACGAAATGCGGTCGATCTATAGTTGGACATATGGACATATTAAAAGCACCGCCAAACGCGGTTGGCGGCTAGAGAATTTAATTTAATTTTATTTTTCATACAAATCCAAAAAGTAAAGTGGCAAAGTGTAGCGAACGACGACGTGATGACATATTTAAAAATTTGTACTTATTACATCAAGATAAGTAATTATAGTTTTAAAAGAGTATTATTATTATTGTTTTTTAAGAGAAATTCTTACCTACCGTAGTTTACGATATTAAAATGGTTACTGGAAAGCAAAATGCTTAATGCTGGTGAACTTGGAAATACGTTCTCTGCAAACATTTTCACTGAATGATGTTATTCATAAAGATCTTTATGAATAGAAAACCCCACGTTTTAATTGCAAAAACGTTTAGTTCAAAAGGATTATATTTTATCTCTGGAGAAATTCAGTCGAACCGGAGCGTATTTTTCTATGATTACGGCGAAAGCAAATAGACAGTCACTGAGAAAAATACTGAACATTGTAAATGATTTGTTCTTGTAAATCTCCAAATACAATGAAAATGTTTTTTTGGTTCTATATTTTGATCCTAATTTTCTTTGTTAATAAACATCTTTAAAAAATATATTATACTATAATAAGGTATTATTTCTTTATTTATGGTGCTGATAACTAAGTTTCTAGAACTATATTTCTCATAAAGACAATTACGTCACTTACCTACACGTTTTTTTTATATAGAGTGAGTGGGGGCAAGATCGAACGGTTTTTTGATGAGATGGTCAGTGTTGTTTTTGAATCCATGTAGAAGAATAGATATTAACTTTAGCTAAAAGTAAATTAGACATAATTAAAGGGTAAAGACTAGATTTTTATAATACGTCAATAACAGCCTGATAAAGCTGTCCAAAAAGTAGAAAACTGTAATTAAAAATATTATTTTTAAAACGTGTCTTAGGCAGGTCTTAGGCAAAGTTTATGGTCCTTAGTCTATAGTGTTAAGTGATTTAAAAAGTTGTAACTGACTGTAGTGCCAAAATACCTATTTTTAACAAAGATATAACAAATTTAAAAAAATATATATTCCGAACTTACCCCACTGGGGGAAGATTGAAGAAGAGATTCTCAAACTTTGGAGCCAATTTGCTTAAGTTTTGATTGAAGAAAAAAAATTATTATGTATTAATGAAAAATGAAATGAAAACTGAAAACTTTTTTTATTTCACATGAAACCTATATGAATATTCTTTTTCATCACCATAAATAATTCTTTATTTTTTTCTTTTGTACTTTTTAAAGTATTTTCTTTTTCTATTGGATTTCTTTTTTTTATTTCAAATTTCTTAGCATTCTTGTTATTTTTTTTACTACTTTCAGCAATTGTTTTCTTATTTCTTATATTTCTTGCTGAAACTTACACAAAGATACAGTTTGAGAACATCTGGCTTTTAGTATGAAATCTGAAAAATGGTCAAGATTAAAACTTTGATATGTTTGTCTTACCCCGTTAAATGTAAATGGGGAAAGATGAAAAGTTGAAATAAATTCTAAAATACGAGAAATAGAGAGATTTAGAAGTAATTACATAAATATGTACAAAAAATAATAGGCAGATGTTTCAATGAAACACTCGTACGTGCCTTGTAATTTAATTTACAAGACACGGGGCAAGATGAAATCACTTTTGTGAATCCTGAAAAATACACTGTCTTAGAAAATTGCACTTTACACACAACCAGGCGTTCTCAGCCGCAACCGCTGACTGAGTTGTGATAAGTAACAAATTGGTGGCCCTAACGATGTTGCCAGCACAGTAATAAGTACTATAAATCTGGTGTTATTGAAGACTTTTTGTCTTACCCCTTTTTTCATCTTCCCCCCACTCATTCTATTTCAATACCGAAATTCATAAATTTTTCAACCCGTAAGGGCAAGCGATTACATACAACTGTTGCATCGACTAAACTGTTTCGTCGAGTTGTGTACTTTTCGTAATGTCTACTCAACTAACCAGTTTAGTTGATGGAAGTGCGCATACAATCGATTTTATATCTTCTCAAATCGACCAGTCTTTATTCAGCCATGCTCGAGTCAAGGTGTTCGCTTCAAATGCTTATACGAGACTGGCAGTCGCGGTCAGTCGCGGATCGACTGTTTAGTCGATGGTCTGCGCACATCAATACAATGCAGTACAAATTGAGCGCTTGATCGATAGTTGTCCAACTTTTAAATCAATAGAAAATCGATATAGCTTTTTGACTTTTTTGTCGAGCAACTATCGAGTTGACTGTATGTGCGCTTTATAATTTTTGAAACGGTCCTTGCTTGTGAATGTTAAGACAAATAAAAGTTGATTGACCAATATTCTTTTAAACATATGATACAGAACAAAATAGTTGTATTTATGCGCTAGCCCTAAATCAGTTGTCATGGGATCTAATCTATCCCATAGAAACAAAGCTTGCGAAGCCGCGGGCAGATATTAGTTAATCATAATCCTATGTAGTAGGTACCTATATTGGGGTGTTTCGGGCCAACAGGCCGGGTAGGAGAGTTGTTATGGCAGTTCAGATTCACCAGTTGGAAGAGATGAAGGTGATTGATTTTGTTAAAAAAGTCAAAAAGTATGTTTTAAACTTTGAATTCGTAAGATAAGAGTACATTTTTCTTAGATACAAAGAGCAAAAGACTTGACCAATATAGTAACTTAATATATGTAGTAACTTTAGACAGTTTCATCTGTCAGTGTTTCTTTCAAAAAAAGCTTAATACGAGATAGTAATAAATAAAATAATTATAATACAGTAAGAGTCAAAGAAAAAAAATTCAATCTTCTCGCAAAAGTTATAATTATAATTTTTGAAACGGTCCTTGCTTGTGAATGTTCAACTTAATTAGGTTAGTTCGGAATTAAGGTCCTATTCCACTTCAGCCAACGACAAGCTACGTACTGCGACCGAAGATCACGTGCAACTTTATTTCGATTAGCGACATTATAATTAAGTTCTTGTTAAGCAGCCAGTGTCTTGGGGACGCTTCCGACTGGTATTGACATGGATCAATTTAGCTACCTGTAGACTGTTTGCAACCGTCTGCAGTTAGCTCAATGGTTTCAATTGTAAATACTAGTTGTAATTTTTCTATTCCTTGCTTGTAATTTTCGTTGTTAATAAAGATGGTTCAAAATTGTGAAAAAAAAATAAGTTCTTTAATTGGAAAGAGAAACTAGCCAAATTGTTTATTAAGATAACAACTTTGATATTCTTACATCACATATTTGACATTGCACACCGCAGTGAAGTCAAATATGTAACTAGCAAATTATATCTGCTTGTTTTTATAACTTGTTTATATATAGTCAACTTTTGTGTGTGTTTATGTGTTTATTTGTGTGCAATAAAGACTTTTTTGACATGATTTTTTTCACAATTTCACCTTTTTTACAACTGCAAAAGTATTTTGTCATATTTTGTCACTTTAAAAGAGTCGCATGTTCAAATGATTGTACAAACACTTCAATAAATAAGTACCTATTGTATTTATAAATGTCTATTACATAAATCTATTACCTATATTTAAGTCTATTGCTGTAGTTTTTTTCTTATACTTGTCTTATTGCAGATTGTTATTAGACTTCATGCTATTATCTAGATTAGTTTATTTGTAGCACAGCTTTTCGTTTTTTTTCATTACACCCCACCATTTGCAAACGTGTAAACTATATGCAACAAATATTGATATTTACATGATTAAAAAAACTAAGTAAGTACGTTAATTAGGTACTTATGCAGTCGCAACAAAAAACATTTTTTTTATAACGCAGCAGTGGTCTGGCTGCTTAAGGAAGATTATTAAGAAGTACTTCAAGCGCGACGTGATCTTTTATTCAATGAGGTGACGAATCTTTTTGATTACGTAATTTACGGAATAAAAAACTTTTGCCTACTTTTGACTTGTTGCGTTCAGTCACAGGGTAGCTTTTAGGATAAGAATAAGAATAAGAATAAGAATAAGAATCATTTATTTGCTTAAAGGATTTGCTTAGGATGTAATAGGCTTATTTATAGCTGGTTGTTAGTACGCTGATTAGCTAATCAATGATCAATTGACAATAAATCAGAATTTGATAATTTAAGCTTACAAAATAAGCTGATAGACAAGTTAAAGTTTAAACTAAAAATTGATTACAAATGACAGTGTGAATTCTATATTCTTACCGTATTTTTAAATGATAAAGGGTACCTGAATTTTACTTTTATAATAAAGCAAGCTGAATTTCAGTACCAAATTGCTTTGTATTTTTTTAAGTATATCATCATGTAGGTATGTGTTTAAATTAATTTCCGCGTTTCAAATTCGTATTCAACTTGAAATGGCTCACAGGCAGCTCAAAAGGGGTTGTCATGCGAGAAAATTATATCATTGAAATAAATGATTTGTTTTTTTAACAGCCGGATTCTGAATCGAATGAATAAGAGGGTAAATATTGTTTGGACTGCGAAAAGCTGGCCTGGCAAATGTTTGCTTCAATAAATAATATTTTTATCCTCTATGTTTATTACTCTCCGAAAATATAACATGCAGGCAATCTTCCCCGCAAATCTTTAATTTCATACCTAATTCTTTGGCATAGGGATTCATACTCACACATAACCAGTCTTGACCGAAACAAAAGCTCACCATTTCTTTTTAGCCTCAGCTCCAACTCCATTGCTTCTGCAAAATAAATAAAATAGCGATCCTCCCCGGCTTCGCAAAATGATATACGTATTATAGATGTAAACCTCCTTTTGAATCAATCTATATATAAAAAATAACATTAAAATCCGTCGCGTAATTTTAAATATCTAAGCATACATACGGACAGACAGACAGACAGGGAAGTGACTTTGTTTTATACGTACCTACTATGTAGTGATAAAAAAAGTTACACAATTTACACAGCGTCATCTAGCCCTAAGCTAAGCAGAGCATGTGTCATGGGTACTTACCTACTACCTGTAGATGACTGATATACTTAATAGAATAAATTACATAGATAGATATTTTTTATATATATTTGAAAACACCCAGAATCTCGGCACAAATATTTTAACAACAAAATATTAGTTTTAAAGTTCAACTCTTCAACTTTTTTTTCTGCTACCAACAAAATCATTCTTCTTCTCCCGGACCTTATCCCACGCTAAGTGGGGTGGGCACAACATGTATTCTTCTTCCATTCTGCTCTGTTATTTGTCATCTCCGTATTCACATAAACAAAATCATTTTCATACCTAATAAGCCCAAAAGTACAATTCCACAACTTGGAGCCTTGCTTCCCTTGTACCAAAATTACAATCAAAATTATTGCAAAAAAACATGATAATAAACAACAAAGTAGCGTGGGTTTTTAAAATTTACTTTGAATCAAGTAAAAAGGTATCATCAACACCACACCCAGAGGGATAGGTTTGAGTTGCGTGACGAATTCAATATTTGTTTTATGTTACTCACATTTTAATCTGTAACATACAGATACCTGCTGGACGTTGACGTATAACATAGATAACAGAAACAAGACGTATACCGTTTGCTATCCACAGTCACAAGCTTTGATTATTTATGTACGCGTCGCGTTGCAATAGTGCAGACAAACTGGCCAAATTTGATGCTGGGGTGCCACAACAACTACGTTTTAAAATTTCTCTGCGCGGTTATTCTTTTGCATAAAACAGCGCTCGATGTAGATACGAATTTATTCGTACGTACGATCACTTTTCGAGCGCACCTAAGTATACGCACGACAAATAGCACGCTTGCACTCCATATTACTAGGAAGTTCGGGATCATTGGTGCGTAATTGAATTTATAATATTTTTCGCACGAATTAAATTTGGACGGACCTCATTATATACAAAAAATATCTAAACCGACTATAGGTGGAAATACCATATAAGTCACCTTTTCCTTTTCTTTTTTTTATCAACTGGAGACCTTCGTTTGACCACAATCTGATGGTAAGTGACAACGTGACCGAAGATGTATCACGAAAGTCTAGAGGACACCTATTAAAACTCCTGGCTTGACGGAGCTAAAGGCGACCATTGTAATCGAAAACACGATTGCAAATCGGATAATGACTCTATTTTCGGAAGTTCGTACCCAACAGTGGTGGTTATCAACACTTAATAGTTGTTTCTGCCGAGAAACTATCCATGGTGTTCCTTCCGTACCCAGATTATGTGCAAAATTGCCCAAAGAACATTATTCATGTAGAAGCTTTGCCCGATGCTCGCTTGTTTTTGAAGAATAAAAGCAGTCGATTGAATTATATCCCAAGTCTATGTTCAGAAAAATCAAAATCGAACGATGTTCAATGCCTATCCTTGCAGGAAATAGGCTAACAGGTTTATTGTATAAGTTCTCATACAGTCCACAGGTAATCTATATGCTATTCCGGTCAACGAATTAGCAATGCTGACAACATTCTGACCACTGCCTTCTGCTGGCGGCTTTGATTTTTAGGAGTTTGTTATGCGTAATTGTAAAAAAGTGAAATTGTAAATACTAATTAGTTGTTTTGTTATTGTTTCAATCTGTAATGTTATTATACGTTGTGTATTGTGTAATATCGTATTATTATATTTTTGCTTGTGTAATATGCATTTTTATATTTTTGTTAGGTGCTAAAAATCAAATTGGGTTGTCCACAGAATGCCCTTAGCCATTTTTATTTCCCATAACCATTTCAACAAGTTTGCTCACCTTAGAAATGTACTCTATTACGTCAGACAATCGCAGTTAGTCGTACATTACCCTACATCAACCGAATACAACGTCCTTCTAGCGTGACATACCCTGTGATTTATGTGGACATTTTATATTTTAACGACCATTTTCACTGGTTTATTGTGGTTATTACATAGAAATGGCGATGGGCTTGTAGAGTATCACGACATGAAGAGGAGGCACGATAATTTCTGACCTCTTTTTTTCAGTCATTTTGGGTAAAAAATAAATAATGCTGAAAATTACGTGTGAAAAGGAAAAGGACAACAACAAAAAAACTTTCTATGGGATGCTGGATTAAAAAAATAAAGTGTAGAAACATAGAATAGAAAGAAAATATTTATTTATTTTATTTAAAACAAAACAAACTCACGACGCATCGAACTCACGATCTGTCGAAATTCAGAGGTACACTCAAAAAAAACATCAATCTTGTTGAAATTGTTACACATCATTTTATAGTTGTCATCTAAAAAAAAGTTCTGAAGTTAACACACATAAAAACAGTATATTTGATTTATGAGTTTTATTGATTGCTCTGTCTTAATGTGAGCGATCAGACTGCTTCCGGAAAAATCTTCTATTTTGTCTCTGTAATTGACGATATTTGTAGTACAGTGGGTAATATATAAATTGCTTCTAAATGCCGCCCGTTCCGATCACAAGTTTTGGCGTGAAGAGGTTACAAACAGCCATTCAACCATCCAATCTTTCGCCTTTATAATACTAGTATGAAATGACAAATACGACAATTATAAATTTAAAAATTATTGCTATTCAATAGAAACTGTTTTGTGCTCTACAGTTTTCACAATTTCATCATCAGCCTACATCAGTGCACAGCTGGACATAGGCCTTCCTTAATGAGCGCCATAGCGCCCTGTCTTCAGCTTGCCGCATCCAGCATCTTCCAGCAATCTTTCGCAAATAATTTTCCCGCTTGGCCAGAGGGCGTCCTATACGTTTGCTGAGTCACGGTCACTCAAGAACATGTTTGCTTCAACAATTATCGGTTCTTTGCGAGGTAAGGCCTGATATATATCACAAATTCACAATATACCTTTTGTTCATTTTTGTGATGTACAACCATCCACTTTTTGCTGCGATTCAACAAACAATCCTTCAAATAATTTGATCCATCATATTGTTCGTTTTGTCGTGTTTGTGTTTCACAAAAATGAACAAATTTGGGTTATGTTCATGTTCAGATACAAAATCATACAGAATACACGTTGCACAGAATATCGAGGGCTCGAGCCATTCAGAAGAAACGCTCAATCGACAATTCCGGGAGAAAACAGGATGAGGAGGACACTTCGATGTCGATATCAATATGTTTGGTTCCGATAGATTTTTTGGTTTAGATAGATGTAATGATAAAGTAGATATTTTCCTGTCTTTTCGTTATTGTCCGTCGCTACGCCGTAGCTTGCTTCACCGTAGCTTGCTTCGCCGTAGCTTGCTACACCGTAGAGCCACGGCGTAGCAACGTAGCAGCGGCTACTCAATATGAACTAATCAGTAATACAGAGATGTTATTTGAAACCAGCTTGTCAATTCGCGCACATACGTTACGTACGGCAATCGGACGGTCAGTTATCCTGTTCTTATAACACGATTCAAAAACAACAAAAAGTTTGTATACAAATAAGTTACACAACAAGAAACCCTTATTTCTTGTTGTGTAACTCATTTGTTTAATATTTAACGACGTTGATATCATCAAAACAAGCTACAGAAGTTCCGAACAATTCGTGGTTTTCACAGCTTTCATACATCTTTTCATGTGTCTATCATCCGTTTTCGAACTCATAATTTGCATTCTTTTCACTGAGTTCGCGAAATTACGCGTTGTTGTAGTTTTTTTACTTACCCTGCTGTTGATAATGTTAAGAGTTTTTGTTAAGTTTTCATTTACCTATAATTATTTTTTTACAAAAAATATGTTTGATTCATAATCATTCATCATTGAGTTTAATAAGGTTTTTTCAAAAGTACTACGAGAGTAATAATCCTCGTTCGCACATAAAGAAAACAAACGGTTTAAAGCTTGTTTGCATTACCCAAACATTCTGTTAGACAATAAATGCTATCATATTGTAGTGGTCGGATCGGATTCAAAAACAAAAACGACCAAATATTCCACAACTTTTACACAGGATATGCAATGACATTTTTTAGGTAGTTGTTTGTTACATAGATATGACTTCGGATGAGTTCGAACAGAATGCGCACCTTCCATCAAATTCCTCATATCTTGCTCAAGATGCAAAACGAGCATTCTCAGTGTAATTTCCTTTTTATAAAGAAACTAGCGACCCGCCCCGGCTTCACACGGTTTTATTATACCTTCCTCTTGAATCACTCTATCTATTAAAAAAACCGCATCAAAATCCGTTGCGTAGTTAAGCAGTCAAATGGACATAGGGAAATAGGGACAGAAAAAGCGACTTTGGTTTATACTATGTAGTGATAGTGATACATTTTTATTTAGAGCAACCAACTAAAAGTATTAGATTTAACACAGTAACACAATTTAGTTAATGGTCTAGGATCCATTCGATTCCATGATAACCGTTTACAGTCATTAGAACATTCATTCCAGTCTTGTGACAGGGAAGAATGGTTTGAAAGTATGTTCCGAAATTCCAGCTCTTAAAGCTTTTAAAAAGATTGTCGCAGTCATCCATCTTATCTGTACAGACACAGGGTCCTTATCTGTTTTGGTCTTAAAGTATTTACTCAAAGGGGTGCTATTGGTGATCTTATTAGCTTGAGCAACTTTTGGGATTTTTATAACTTGCATGTAGTGATGAAGTAAAAGTACCTAATGTAAACGTGTTACTTGTACAGAACCCAAAACCTTTCGACGAATCTAGACGAAAATTACGAACTAGTAAGGCGTTTTAATGATATTACACTAAGTAAGCGTGTCACCAACCTGTTTTCAATCTCGCCAAATTTGCAGTGTAGACAGAGACGCTCTTTGTATTTATAGTGTCGACTTAAAAACATAGCTTACGGACAGGTTCATTAAATGAACTTATTAACATTGCGTAAGGCTCATAAATTGCAGAATAAACATTACAAATTATATATATAATAAAAAACATTAACTTTAAATTTTACAAAAATGGTTGAAAAAAGTGGCAAAACATTTTATGATTTAACTTAAAACTTAATAATAAAATCTGACACTAATGAGCAGTTTACTTTGTATGTCATTCTAACCTCTAACCTGACCTTACTTCTATCATATATAACGTGTTACACGGAATTATAATAGGTATTATTTCCACTTCCAGAGCCTTTTGTGAATCTTCTGGGCACGAGTGATTCAAACCAACAAAACTCTGGGAAAACTCTACGGAAAAACAAAACAACTCAAAAGTTTAGACCTTTTCAGTGTCCTTATTTTTATTCTGAATTAGATTAATTAATTTTTAAGTAGGTCAGTGCCTCACGTGTTGTGTGTATGATGTACCTACTAAAATTTTAAATTTTTGTTTATAAAGAACAGCTTTCCATTATCATTTAATTTATTTCAATTTTGGAGACACAGGGAACACTACAGTGATGTGTCTTATGTCTATCACTATAATATTTTTAGTTCAAATCTCAATACTAGATAATAATAAATAAATATAATGCTGTACAATTTACACAGCATCGTCTAGCCCCAAGATAAGTAGAGTTTGTGTTATGGGTACTAGATAACTGATTTATAAATTGTGTCAATATATAGATTTTTTTTATCATGCCTAGAGATCATCCAAAACAACCTGAACAAATTACATGGATCAATTGAGCTACCTTAAGACTGTGTGCAACCGTCTGCAGTTAACTCAATGGTTTCAATTGTATATAATAGTTATGATGTTTTCTATTCCTTGATTGTAACTTTTAGTTGTTAATAAAGATGTTCAAAAAAACAAACTTCAGATCGTAAAAACATTTCTCACGAGGCAAGGAATCGAACCAGCAACCTGCGTCGCAGGTGAACCTTTGCATTAGCGATGCCATTGACGGAATATTCCTCATTTAGATTGCTAATTATAATTAAACGGATCGACTTAGTTTGATCCGATCCTCCTTAGCCTGTTAATTATATCGATATAATAAGGATAGCTATTATTAGGCAGTTTAATCCTGGTGGAAGAACAGAATTACGAACAATTAGGTAACTATCTAGAATTGGTACCTCCTTAGTTGCCTTATGGTAGAAATAGATCACGTCATCGTGAATAGTTTTCTATTGAACTTACTGTAGGTATTGACGCTGTGCATCAGCATTGCTATACATACAGCATGGTAATGCAGCTAGCGTCTTAGGGATGCGACGACTGGTGTTGATATGGATCACTTGATGGATTTCTAGACAGTTTGCAAGTCTGCAGTTAGATGAATTGTTTCAATTGTACTAGTTTTAATTTGCGTCTTTTTCTTGATTGTTTATTTTTTGATAAGAAAGAATTATTATTATTAGTTTAATATAATACTTAAAAAGGAGATAAAGGAATCATTATTAGGTTGTCTAGGCCCTCTGTTGTCAAAGTATGCGAGACGTAATTTCTCTACTTTTCGAAAATCGGCAGTGTTCTGCAATTGTTGATCTTTATTATATACAAGCAGCGGCCAGCGGCTTCGCACGCGTTGTTTCTATGGAAACGTCTCATTGCTATTTCTATCCTATGGAACTGATTTATATGGTGAAAGTAGCCTGTGTGCTATTCCAGGGCTAGAACTACGTCTATTAAAATTTTTAGGCAAATAAGTTCAGTAGTTCTTGCGTGTAAGAGGAACAAACATCCATCCATACAAACTTTCGAGTTTATAATATTAGTACGGATAAGGATAATAACATTCATATAGGTAGATAGAAAGTACCCAAACTCCGTATGCACTGAAATCCATTGTTATTTCTGCTTTTGTTATTGACGTTGAATGTAAAAATAACTTGTGTATAAGTAAAGCCAAGGGCTGTGTAAATATGCTCGTGACTGCAAAACGCCCGCAGCATGACGTGCTTTGCTGTCCGACTCACTGAAAGCCAAATTGTATAAATATTCATCCAGTGATGCCTTCAGGACATATTTCAGTTTTATTTTGCAGTAGCGACCCGCCCTGGCTTCGAACGGTTTTATTATACGTATAAACCTTCCTCTTGAATCACTCTATCTATTAAAAAAACCGCCTCAGAATCCGTTGCGTAGTTTTAAAGATTTAAGTATACATAGGTACATGGGGACAGAGAAAGCGACTTGAAAATGAAGAGGTAGTGATCTACAAGAGCAATAATACTGCAATAACGTAGAGAACAAAACAAATAAACGTAAAAAAAATAAAAAACTTAATCTTCTTATAGAGTCCACAGGTGATCGGAATGCTGGCTTCTATTTTGATCAACGCAGCATTGCCATTTGACATTCAACGTGGCAATACTGCCAGCATTCTCGACACTCTGCCTTGTGGTGACAGCTTAGATTTTGAAAAGTTTGTTATAATTGTAAATACTAGCTTTAATAATAATTAGTCGTATTTTTAATGTTTCAATAAGAAAAGGTAATATTGATTAATATCCTTATGATCAGAAATTACCCATATTTGTCTTAATGTGTACTTTTGTATATATCTTTAATAAATAATGCTAGACCACACAACATGATCTAGCCCCAAGCTAATCAGAGCTTGTGCTATGGGTACTAGATGTCTGATATACTTAATATACAATATATTACATTACATAAATATATATTTTTATACCATAAATAAAAAGGCGCGAATCGAACCCGCAACCTTCTGCGTCGCAGGTGGAGATCCGCCCGTAGCGCCACATTGGTCGTCGACTGTACATAGAAAACATCTAGAACGCCAGAACAAAAATTTACAGATCCTACAAGTATTTATCACAAGGCGAATCGTCTCGCCACTTATGCTAATCTCTTTCGATCCATCGGTTTTGCCAGTTCTTGCGATGTGGCATGCCCACTTCCATTTGAGTCTTGATGCATCTGTAAAGGTGCGTACTGATTGCGCGTACACTTTTACGTACGCGTAGTCAGTATACGCGTATCCGGAACGATGACCGCCTATTACACCATAAATGAATTTATAAATGATAAAAAATTTAAAATTCATTTCAGTTGACTCAGTTTTATTGTATTTTAATTTGACATGATTTTATAATCCAAGTTATTGACATTTTGAATTTAATTTTATTATTTAGTCTGAGTTTCTTTTAATTTTTATGTTTACTCAATGAATTATATAAAACAATTGCATGCCGGAAGGTAGAAAACAATGACTCTATTTTATCTAAAATTAAGATCTTTATAACATTGTATTTCAAGCAATAAATGAACTTTTACTTTTTACTTTTGACTGGGACTCTCGGAGCGCTCTGTATCGATTGACCTCGCGTACAGGTTCGTGGCGGTCCTTACAGGAGCTGTACGTACGCATATCCAATGTACGCGTAGACAGTGTTTCCCAACTACGCGTAACCCAGTGTACGCGCTATCTGTACGCACCTTAAGATTAATCGTGGATCTTATTTTTGAGTATCTGATGCAATCCTGAATTTTAAGACCCATCATATTTCACTCAATCGCTCTTTGCTTCCAAAGATCCTTCGATCTAAGTTTAATTTTGTTTCCAACAGCCTGAAACTTGGTAGACGCAACAAATTATCCAAACTTCAGTACCTACGTTATTTTCTTGTTAGCCGAAATAAAATGAACCGCGGTTTAAAACAAAAATAATTGCCACTGAACTACTAAAACATAAATTACAACAACACCTCAACTCTACAGCAATGGCTATAAAAACTTACAGCGGTTGCATTTATTCAAATTTCGCCTTTAAACCATGGGCCATAAAGTATCAGACACGTCTGCAAAATTTATACGTCCCTAGCTGACGGTTTGCATGTAAGCTAGTGCCAATGTATTGTATGTTGCAAAATTACGACTTTGTGGTAATAAAACACTAGATACAGACTCACGCATTGACGGAAAATGTAAGGATGAGTTCAGTTATGTACTGCATCCGTTACGTATCCGATAGGTATGAATTACGTTAGGTAGTTCGAATATCGGATGTGGTATATGTATCTGATTATGGATTCCATAAGGGCTCCCACACAAAACTGCGATTCGGTGCGATGCGATGCGATGCGATGCGATGTGATGCGATGTCACACGAACTTGATTTGCGAATTTCTGCGATGCGAATTTGTGCGGCGAACCGTTTTGTAGGGTAACCATACCTTCAAGTTTAGTCAGCCGTATTGGACGTGATTTTAGGAAGCGTAAGATGGATCCCAAAAAGATAATTGAACCGATTTAAGCAAAAATGATCCAACCCACACAAACCTCATTTCGAGATAATCGATATTTAAGTTTGTGGCGGTATTTCTCTAGCTTTGTAATACAAAATGTTGTTATTTTAATTTAAATTTAATGCTATGTAAACTCAACTTTTTGACAGTTGTGGGTTGGATCATTTGGATTTTCCACATTTGTGAACATAGAGGTGTGAGCCTTTGATATGTTAAAATATACCTTATACTGATTACATAGGTTAAAAAAACTCGAAATTGACTAGGTTGTGGGTTGGATCATTTTTGCATAAATCGGTCCAATTGCACTGCTGTTATTGTTAAATAGATATAAAGAAAAAGAAGATTCTAGATTCATCCATTTAATACGACTATGAACTTCTTTGTGTTGTAAAAAAAAACTGCTTCAGTTCTCAACTCATAGTAATTTTGAGTAAAATGGTTCCCATTTCAACACAAAGAAGGCGGCTCAGGCGCCGCGCATCTTTCGCTAAAGTTGTCTCAGAGCGGACTAAAAGGGGGGTCACCAAGTATGACGTAATATGACAGGAATGCGCGATGCAAATGAGATCGGACGTTATCGTGCGAGCTCGCAGATATTTGCGATGCGATGCGAACTCGCAGTTTTGTGTTTGAGCCCTAAATGATCTGGCTTAATAGCTAATAAGAAAAAGAGAGAGACAGAGAGTTCTTTCATTTAAAAAAAATATTAGTTTATAGTGCGTAGTGTCTTTTTACATTACAAATTCATTCAAAGAAAATTACAATCAAAGAATAGAAACATATTGAAACTAGTTTATACAATTATAACAATTGAGATAATAGCAGACTATTGCAAACAGTCTAGAAGTAGTTCAAATGATCCATACCAATACCAGCTGGAAGCGCCCCGAAGATGCTGGATGCATAGCTTCGCAATATTTCAACTGATGCGGTCCGCCAGATACTCACTAGCTTTGGGGTCATACATAAATAATAATCAAATAATCAATATCTTTATTTCTTTAGGCTTACAAAATAAGCACTTAGACAAGTCAAATTTAATTCGCCTCAATTTTTTGTCCACTAGTGGAAGAGGCGAAATAGAAACCACTAGCATGTGTAAAACTTATGTGTCTAATACATGTTTGCCTTATAAATAATTACATACTATTGTCGATGTGGAACTGAGCGACATCTGGCCAAGCACTAACGTCATTGATGTAATCATTTATGGAGTAATATGCCTTCTTGATAAGATTTAGTTTTATGTACTGTTTAAATCTACGAATAGAAAGTTCAGTTGCTTCAGATGGAAGCTTATTATAGAAGCGCACACAATTACCCATAAATGATTTCCCCAATTTTCGTAATCTAAATGAAGGAATGTGTAATTTGTTCTTGTTTCGTGTATTTCTATTGTGAACATCACAATTTTTCAAAAAGTTACTCTTGTTTTTGTGTGTATACATTAAATTTTCATAAATATATTGCGAAATTACAGTTAAAATATTTATTTCTTTAAATAATTCCCTCAATGAGTCACGTGGCTTTAATTTATAAATTGCACGCACCGCCCTTTTTTGAAGAACAAAGATAGTCTGAATATCAGCTGCCTGTCCCCAAAGCAAAATACCATAAGTCGCATCGACCAGATGCTCATTTTTTTTCAACTGAATAACTTTGGTACTTCATGGTCATGACTCAAAAGGGAGCAAATGTGTAGGCTCTGTCGAGACTTCCATATTGGTTCCCCTTTTGAATTCTCCGTACATACTTTTGTTGTTATATTTCCCCAAGATCTTCTAAAAAATAACAATATATTCGTTGAAATAATTTTTCTCTCAATTTATTTAACCTAACAAAGTCTTGTTCGTGATATTACGCTAATAGAAGTTACGCCATCAGTAAAAGCAGTGAAATCACACTTGTAAAATCAGGTACAACCTAGACAATGTCAAGGCGTCAGAAAATTCATCTTATCTTGCTTTGTATCATTTCATTGCTACACGTCGAGCAGTACCGCCACAAATTTGTTAGAGAGTTAGCATGAATTTTTACAATAACAAAACCTCTAACAAAGAAAATAATCCCAATTATAATGGTTGACTTGTCAAAGTTAAACTGGCAAAAGGCAACATAAAACCATATCAAAACCATTCGTATTAGATTTTAGATTTATTTATTTATATATACTTAATCGTATATTAGATAGCTGTCAAACTATGTAGGTACAATAAAGTAGTTCCTGTCAGTATCCAGTCCCCTACTGGATACTGACAGGAACTACTAAATGTATGGAAGGAAACAATAACTTTTAGTATTGTATAGTTTTCGTAAACTATGCGGAACCCATACTAAGGACTCAGAACCATTACGTTTGTACCCACAGGCATGGATGGAACATTTTGCTACATATGTTTCAATGATCATTCCTTTGTACGAACATACGTGCGCGGCCAAAAAGGGACAGAAATCATTGTTACCGTTGTTTTGAAATACATATTTTATCGACAACCTATGGTTATGTATTGATTTTTAATACAATATGTGGTGAAATTTTTTAAAAGTATTCACGAGAAAATTTTAAAAAAGATCCATTATCCTTTTTAAAATGAGATGAGAAATAGTTCCACCGCTCAGAAAGGGACAGTCAAAAAGACTGTATTGCATGGACATTGGACATAATTTACTCTCCACGAAAGACACGCCATGTACCTACCTTAACTATCCTATCCGTATGTTGACTTGTACTAAGGAAATATCCTTAGGAAATGCTTATTCCTGTTTTTAAAACAGATATTCTTATTTTTAGAAACTTCGATCATGCCGGTTTGATACCGGTTTAGGACCCATTAACTCATCGATCATCGCAGACTAGAATTATTTCATCGCAAAATAATTATTATTCTGAAGTTATTTCGACTATGATTGGAATTTTTAAGTGTTATTACTGTTTCGGAAATAATTAATTTCCTAGAATGGAACGTAATCATAGGATCTTTGCCTAAAACAAAGTGTTCCTTCAGGAAAATTTCCAATCAGATCTATTATATTAAGAGACTCTAATTTTTGGTCCCTAATTAGGGCACGGTACTAATTAGTTTGCAGGCTTTTGAGAGTTGTTAAGTTGTTCCAATGAGCGAATGGAATAGGGTCTTCAAATATTAGCAGAATAACTTTTGATCGTTCTTATAGACTGCTTTCTAGACTGCCTTAGGTAAAATGCTTTTGAGACTATTTTTATCTTTGACATATTCCTTGCTTATACAACATTTTCTAATCATCATCATCATCTTCATCTTCATCTTGCTTAAATACATATAACATCGCAGGAAGACTCTTCATTTTATCACCTACTACTTTCGTGAAATTTTTCATAATTATAATTAACAGTTAAAAAAAGACATCTGCAAAGTTTGCTTCAAAATGCATGATTTTAAAGTAGTTTTTAATATCGTAATAATAAGTTTGCTCAAAGGTTTGCGAAGTGAAGACAAAGAAGTATAAAGAAAAAGCTGTCAGCACTTCTCACTTAAGTTATCGAGCGCTGAAAGCGCTTAGTTTGAAATAGTTTAGTGAAATAAGGATTTTCTTTGTTTGATAAAATAAAACAAAGAAAAGAATCATTTTACCAATTTTACGGGAGTAAAATTGTTAACTAAATAACTTCTCGTTTGTTGTTAAAACTATTGGTACCACCTATTTCAAATAATGGATTATAATCAGAAACTGCATTGAATTTTGGCCTTTATTTTACCCAATCATGGTAGATATTATGTTATCGTATAAGGGTGATTCTACGAAAACTCGTATTTTGTCTGACTTCTGTGGCACATTTTTTTTGTTGAAATTGCACATCATGATAGTATATTCTAAATAAAAATTTAATTTTGAATTTTTTGGTAGTGAAGGGAACTTTATTGGCTTTATGGTTACGGAGTTATTCAATTTTAAAAATATGGTGTCCACGGAAATCAGAATTTATATCACCAAAATCAAATATGGGTTGGTTTATCGATAAAAATATGTGTTTTCGGTAGTAAGTAGATTATTAAGCTAAGGACCAATTATTTGACGTTTGTAGTTTTAATCAGTTTTTACAAAAACACCTTTAAATCATTACTGTAAATACAAGTAACTTTTTACAAAAATCACACTAACAATGTTTATCTTTGTATTAAAAATATTATAATTATTCATTTTG
Source organism: Eupithecia centaureata (assembly GCA_944547425.1). Classification (NCBI taxonomy): domain Eukaryota; kingdom Metazoa; phylum Arthropoda; class Insecta; order Lepidoptera; family Geometridae; genus Eupithecia; species Eupithecia centaureata. The sequence continues at coordinate 1,928,594 of OX155680.1, read as the reverse complement.
TATTTATTATAAACTTTTATCCTAAAAAACATCATAAAAACTGTAAAAAAATATTATTGAGATGTTAATGAACCCGCAAAATCCACGGAAATCACACCATGGAAATAAAAAAAAATAACAAAATCTTAGAAATTTTCTTAATTTGCTGGTTTATTTCACATTGAAATATGCAGTCGAAATTAGGAACACAAAAGGCATGAATTATCATCATTAATAAAACAATAGGATTAGCATAAACAAATTTATAGTCAACATGGTAATCAGAATTTCTAGATACCAAGCCACGGAAAGTGATTACGTACTGAAATAACAGAGTGACGTGGAGACTTACACACTTGTTGTACACACCACTGATGGGGCGTGACTGATAGTTTCTCTCGATCTAACAACAATTTACGCAGATGTTAAAGTACAGCATTTATGAATGAATTAGTGCGCACCAGGGGAATCAGAGCTAAACGACGGACGCGAAGTTATCTCGTTGTAACTTGTCAAGTAAAGCTTAGTTTTGCGTATTAATAGCGTCAAATAAGCAAGTAACTATCTGGGTTATTGTGAACCTATGTAAATTAGTACTAGTGTTTTCAGAAAATGATATAAAAATTTATTAACACAGGAACATGAGGTCCGGGCGCACCACGGAAGTCAGAATTTCCAAGGATTTTATTTATTTTTACTTATTTAAAATAAGAATATTAAAAAACTAAAAAAGGCCTCCCCTATTATCTTTGTCTAATCTACTATCATAAAAAAAATCAAAGGGCTAGGGATACTTTTTGTATGATTTTTCGAGCCGGACATCTTTTTTTCCACCCTGGGAGAATCACCCATAAAATTTTGATACCATTACGTTTAAACTCGTTAGTGATCCAATTTCGCAATATTTACGCAGTTTTAGTTCGTTAATGTTATAGAGGTGAAAATGAGAGCGGGCCATGGTAATATTAAAATTACATACTTATTATATTAATATGTAATTGAATAACTATCATCTTTAAAAGTAGTTTTTTTCACTTGTTTTTTATAATTGTAAATGGTCGAGCGTTTGGCCACTATCTCACCTAAGTGAAGATGTGGCCTAAGATGGAGCACGCTTTCGCAGAAGGAACTATGCTTTGAAGACTCTGAGATCGTTCTCTGGCAGGAAAATAGACACAGGAAGCTCATATACTATACTTATATAGAGAATATTAAGGCTATATTCGCTATCAACCTGCGACTAAGCTCGCGTGGATTTTTCAGGAAGCACACTTCTTAGGGGTTACTACTTTTTATAGTTTATTTATACCGTTTAGATATACTTAACGCCCTATTTTAATACTCTTCAACATTATCTAATTAATCTTATGAAAACTATAATCTACAACTGTATCAACTATCAAATATCATCCAATAAGAGTGATATGTAGGTAGGAATTTCAGGGAACGGAATTAAGTGAACATCATACCTGAAATCCGATTTCACCCACTGCTGGGAATTTATCTCCATAATCCTACGCCATTGTAGTTGGTTCTCTTTACTCTTTACTGTAGTAGGTTTTCTCTCTTTTTCATCTCTTTAGTCATCATCAACTCAACATGGCTTATGAAAAATTATAATCCCACACTGATTAAAATAACTGGAAATACTCCAGCCTATACAAGACCCAGTCACACAATTGTGAATTCTATGTTTACGTAAAAGCGTTGACTATCGAATGATCAGCCTGGATGCGTGATTGAATCCCTTGTGGATAGAGCAAGAGCACATTAGGTGCCAATTAGTGCGAGCGAGCTGCATTTAGATGCGTGACGTCAGAGAACCTTTTAGGTTTCAGTCTGACCTGATTAGCTGAGTGGCTGGAGTAATAAGATCCTCGGTTTTGGGGAGTTGCTGGTGTGTTAGTAAGCTACGAAGTATAGGCTTCCTGGATTTAGTCTATTAGAATGGTACGACCTCAAACAGTTGGACATAAGGTATCTTTAGATATAGCAGTGAAGCAGAAATAGAATTAAAATAAATGTTAAAATAACAACATAATTGAAATAGAAGACGGGTACTAAGCTGAAAAGGGAAGATTTTCTAGTGAGATATTTGAAGGAAACACAACTTGCGGATCGAATCAGGCTGTTTATTACAGCAAGTCGCGGGTAGGTCGTGACATAGAAATTTAGAACTACCTACAAATACCCAACACCTCCTTAACTAAATATGACAATAAACAATGAAGAACTTACTGAGAAAATCAAACATTTTATGTTATTTAAATACCATTAATTAAATATTAAGAAATAGAAGATACCTAATTTTAAAGATAGTTTAAGTAAACAATATAGGCACAGTTATTTATTTTGGAGGGAGCTGTCTGTTGCAACGAGGGCGTAAATTATATTCATGTTTTAAAGGTGATGAACTGGCCATCTTAAATTCGTCATTATGTTCCGAGAGAGAGTCGTCGTCGTCGCTGGCGGCGCGGGCGCTGCTGGCGCCTGCGACCGCTGGAGCGCACGACTCAGGGACTTTAGGACTCGTCGCAACTGGCAACTCCTTACATTCCATTGATTTAGTATCTGTGGTATTTGTCTTGGCACAAGACAATGAAAATCTTTTCCGATTAATAGCTTTAGGTAGGATCATTTGATCAACGTGGCGTTTAACGGTACCCTTAGCAGCTGGTAGGCTTACAGAGAAAGATGAAGGTCCAACGCGATCCTTAACCTGCCCTTCTACCCATTTATTTTTGAGCTTACTGTAGTCGCGAACGTATACGGTATCGCCCAGCTGTACGTCTCGCGGCGTGCCGCCCGCGCGCGCCTCCTGCTGCGCCTGCGGCGCGCAGACGCGCCGCGCCGCGCCCTCCGCGCCCCCCCGCAGCGCGTCCAGCCGCCCCCGCAGCCGGCGCCCCATCAGAGCTACCGCAGGAGCTACGTTAGTGGTGGCTTGTTCGCAATTCCTATACTGGAAAAGCATCTTGCTTAAGGCTTGATTCACGTCTACTCCTTCATTGTAAGCTTTTTTAATGCAATTTTTAACAGTACGAACAGCATTTTCAGCCGCTCCGTTACCTTTAGGCCTGTACGGACTGGTCGGTGTATATACTATATTGTTTTTTGCAAAATAATCCTTCAGCTCCGAAGAAGAGAAAGGCGGCCCGTTATCGGTCACTATCTGTAATGGAAGTCCGAATCGAGCAAACATTTCCCTGAACCTGTCTATCACAAATCTGGCGGCAGTACTGTTCATCTGAAACACTTCTATCCATTTACTATGCGCGTCGACGACTACAAGATAGTGTTTTCCCTTGTACTCGGCAAAATCGGCGTGTAAGCGTTGCCAGGGACGCGACGGGAAGGCCCAGGGCGTCAGCGGCGCGTGCGGCGGCGCGTCGCGCTGCTGCAGGCAGGCGCCGCACGCGCGGCACGCCGCTTCTATCTCCGCGTCCAACCCCGGCCAGTACACTTATTTGCGAGCGATGCTTTTCATCTTCACCACGCCCAGGTGACCCTCGTGTAGATCGCGTAATATGTACTGTCTGTATTTAGGCGGTACAACAATGCGATAATTGAAAACAATGCAACCTTGCTCAATAAATAAGTTATCCTTTCTATTGAAATACGCTTTCTCTTGTTCGACATCGGTACTATCCGGCCATCCAAATGATATATTTTTATAAATCACGCGTAAGACGGGATCAGTTTGGGTTGCATCAGCGATATCTTTGTGATTAATGGGAAACTCATTCTCAATAAACATTAGGTATGACACGGCGCTGTCGAGTGCCGGAGGTGGAGTGCCGCCGCTCCCCGCCGCGCTCGCCTCCCGGTCACGCCCTAACGGTAAGCGAGATAAACAATCGGCAGCTGCGTTTTGTGCCGAGCTCACCCATTCCACTGAAAAATCATAGGCCGCTAGTCGCGCCGCGTAGCGCTGCAACCGGCTGGCCGCCGTCTGCGGAATGCCTACCTCATCACAAATGTATGACAGAGGTTTGTGATCGGTGCGTATGATAAAACGCCGGCCGTATAAATATTGATGATTCTTCGTAACCCCATAAAATATGGCCAACGCTTCTTTGTCTAATTGGCTGTATGATTTCTCTGCACTATTTAGCGTGCGAGAAACGTAACAGATAGGGCGCTCCGTGGCCCCGGGGTAGCGGCGCGCCAGCACGGCGCCCAGCCCGTACGCGCTGCTGTCCACGCTCAGGACCAGCGGCAGCTCGTGCTCGTAGTGAGCCAGGCACTGCTCATTGCACATTACCTTTTTTATATTTTTAAATGCCTGCTCACATTCATGGCTCCATTGCCATTTGACTTTAGCTTTCAACAAACTATACAGGGGGCCCAACATTGTGCTCAACATTGGTACAAACTTGCCGTAATAATTAACCAGGCCTAAAAAAGCCTTTAATTGGTGTACATCGGCGGGACGCGGAGCATTAGCGATTGCATTGACCTTTTTATTGTCCGGGTGTAATCCATTCTTATCTATAATGTGACCTACATAGCATACAGCGGGTTTGAAAAAATCACACTTTTCTAGTTTTACTCTTAAGCCGACAGCCTTTAGTCGCCTTAACACCTCGCGGACATTTTTAATATTATCCTCTATCGAAACCCCCCCTATACACGCGTCATCAAAATAAACAGCAGTCATAGGCACCCCCCTAAGAACCTCCTCCATTAGCTTTTGAATCTTTTCTGGAATACTACAAATGCCATAGGGAGTACGAATGTACTGGAATGTACCCGCGTGGGTACTTATGGTGGTACATGGCCTCGACTCCGGGGACAAGATTATTTGTTCGTAAGCGTGAGCTAAATCAATTTTGGTAAAAACCTGGGCTCGACGCAGCGAAGCATACAGCTCTTCTATTCGCGGAAGTGGATACGGTTCGCGTCTAATTTTCGGATTAATTGTTACCTTATAGTCGCCGCAAATTCGAATGCTCCCGCATTTTTTAACAACAGGCACGATGGGCGTGCCGTACTCGGAGTGCTCAACTTTTACTATGGTACAGTAGCGTTCACTATTTGCTATACCCCTAATTTCTAAAATATTCGCCAACAATAATGTTGAAGAACTTCAAACAATCTTAAACTTAGTGCAAAAACTTAACAATAGTTGAGATTCGAACCACGGCTTTTCGCATCGCAGTCGACCGTTCTTTCATTTCTGCTACCCGGTATGTTGACTCTTAGTTCGAATTTTTAAGCCAGTAGTTTTATCTTAACGGTGGTAGTTGAATCGGTTGAATGCATTTATTAATTTTGTTCAAATGAATGAGGGTAGTTATAATATTTTATGTAACGAATGACAGTCAAGTAATCGTTTCACCACCGCTGGAGTATAATTATTGTTATGGCATTAGTAAACTGTGTTTGCGTGTTAAAAGTTTGAAATATCAAAAAAGAATAGCCATTTAAGCAATTTTGTAAGCACTAAAACTATAAAAAATCACGAACAAAACGTTCCTAATAAAACTATTGCAAATCAGCTTGGGATAAGCGTAAGTGTATTTTTATTTTGTTTTGTATTGATTCGTCGTATTTATTGAGCTTATATAATTAAAATTTTATTTAACTTTCAAGGAAATAACAGTTCAACTTTGGGTGAGGAGATACGCTTTGACTGAAGATGTAAAGGCAAAGCGATCGGGTCCACGCCCAGCCCATGGGTTTTCACATCAGAACGCCATAGACAAATTGTGAATACTCACAGCCATGTCTGACATGGAGGGTCGGATAATACTATGGAGGAAACCAAACAAACGACTCCTACCACAAAATATACTACCTGTTCAAGCAAGTGGCAGAATTACCATAGGTAAGATGTGATATAAATAATAAGTATTACCATGCAAATTCTGCTGCAAAATCAGTTTCTTTTACTAGAGACTAAATGACCTATCTAGTAAATTTCCAACATCTTTTTTATTACAAACTAAATTGCCTGTCCAGTCAATGTTTAATTGAATTTATACCCCTACCTACAAGTCTTGAGAAGTCAGTGTTTTTTTCAGGTTATTGGGGCTGGATGTCATCCATGGGCCCAGGAGAACTCGTAGAAATTGGCGGCCGCTTGGGGAACAATATTTATAAGTGTTGAAAAAAGTTGATACCACAGTGCTCGTTGCTTATCCAGTATCTCAAATGAAAAGTAGGCTAGAACAAAGTATACCAAGCGAGGGTTATCCAATTCAATATTAATTTTGAGTAAACAATAAATTAGTTTTGTTATGGTAGTTCTAGATTGCTTTTCATTTAGCATATTGCACAATGATGCTCCAAATTTCTCTTAATGGGTAAATAATGGTCTGTTACACACGAGAGATCTAAATTGTTAATATTTATTAGATACTGCCTATAACAAAGTAGACCTTACAGTATACTGTGGTATAGGTATTCTAATAATAACAAAACATGTTTGTTCTACTTGTGTGTTGACTTTTATTTACAAGGATTATAAAACAACATAGTTGTGTGAAAAGGAACCGAAAATGTAACAAATTTTCTTAATATAAGTTAATATCATTGTAATGTAATTTATTTCTCTGTCTTTCTATTGTATTAATAAATAACATCATATAAAATCTGAGATGTGTTTATTATATTCCAATCATACCCTATTTCTTATTAGTAAAAAAACAGATTATAGACAAATTATTATGCTATAAAGTCATAGGTGAAAAAAAGCAAAAATAACATCGGTATAATGAATCGAACATCCTACCCTAGAACACAAGCCGGACCCTTGAACCACTCATCCAGATTGTGATTGCTAGTTTAGTCGAAATTAAAGATAGCTTTTATTTTAGCTAGCTCAATTGTTTTAAAAATCATTTTCATTACTTACCAGCTTATTTTTTTCTTTTATAATAATAGTAGTAATTTTTTTTGTTATTTTAGTTACTAGTGCTTTGTCAAAAAAAGCAAAAAATTGTTTAAGTAAAGCAGCAGGATTCGTTCCTGGTATGTCTATTAGGGGGGGTAAGCAAATAATGAACGCCTCTGTACCTTCCCTAACCAGGCGGTCTAGTTCTCGCTCCACGGGCTCCCGCAATGCTAAGGGTACGTTGCGCGCTTTGTGAAATATAGGCTCCTTATCCAATAATTTCAAAGAAAACATTTTCTTACACGTGCCTAGGCCCTCAGCAAACACATCAGGAAATTCGCGTTGTAGTTTCGAAACAATATCATCGGTTCCATTAGTCGTTGTGCCGCAGCCTATGTTATTCATTTGTATTACAATATTTTTAAGTTTTAAATGTCGTAACCAGGCGCGACCAAGAAGCGGAGGCCCGCCGTTGGGAATCACAAACAAACGCAGGTCATGCGCCTCCCGTTTCTCCCCCGCGCCGGTGTAACAAACAGACACATTAATGTAACCTATGGGAAGTATATTCCCACCAGTATAACCTTTGAATTTTAAGTTGCATTCAATCAGCTGGCAGTCCGTAAAATACTTTCTAAAATAGTGTTCGCTGATTGCTGAAATTTTACTTCCCGTATCTACTTCAAAGTTCATAGGTATGTTATTTACAAAAATTGAAACTACATACGCTTTATCGTCCTCTCCGTCCACTACAATGTTGAAGAAATCACTTTCCTCGCTTTCAGAATCCATCTCTATGTAAAACTGATTCTTCCTTGGTGTTTTACCTGTAGAACGATCACTCTTATCACCGCACGAACGCGTACTTTTACACATAGCTTTAAGGTGGCCCCTGGCCCCGCACTCATCACAATTATAACGCCTATAACGACACTTATCCGGTGCGTGCTGGCGGCCACACCTCCAGCATGTCTGGCGAGGCCCGCCGCCGCCGCCGCCGCCGCCGCGCGCCTGCTGCGCCGCGGGCGCCGCTCCCGCCGCGCCGATCCGGTGCACGGGAGGGTCCGGCCCGCCGGGGACCGCGCCGGCCGCCGCGCCGCCGGCCGCCGCCGTGCGCGCTGAGCCGCTGGTCTCCGCATGCCTCTCCGCCGCCTCCAGTGCCAGAGCCAATTCTACCGCTCGCTTGTAATCCAAATCTTTCTCCGCGAAAAGTCGACTACGCATTTCGTCACTTGCAAGGCCCGACACGAACTGGTCTCTGAGATTCTCTTCCAGTTTCTCACCAAAGTTACATGTACACGCGAGATGCTTCAAACATTGTAGGTATGTACTGAGCTCCTCGCCGAGTGCCTGCCGACGCAAACGAAAGATGTGCCGCTCCGCGATGTCCGATCGCCTGGGTTCTAGATGTTGTTCGACGATGGTGACCAGCTCACTGAACTTTTTGTTTTCGGGCGTGTCCGGAGCACACAAATCGCACATTAAATCGTAGGTCGGCTCGCCAACTACGGTTATCAACGTGGCCACATGCAGCGATTCTTTAATTTCATTTAATTGGATGAACTGTTTCACTCTGTTTACGTATTTCGTCCATTTCCGCGAAGACAAATCAAAACAATCAATTTTGCCGTAAGGCATCGCGAAAATAACTGTTTAAATCGGTAAATCGTCGCCAGTGAGATATTTGAAGGAAACACAAGTTGCGGATCGAATCAGGCTGTTTAATACAGCAAGTCGCGGGTAGGTCGTGACATAGAAATTTAGAACTACCTACAAATACCCAACAGTCTACTTTCTATTAATCACTTTTTAAATTTAGATTTTAAATTTTTTCCATAGAAAAATTAAGAACAGCCATGTCATAAAACATGAAAATATAAAAAAGGTACGTTAATCCTGCAGCTAGAAAAACTCGAATGTCACCAAAGAAATAAGAAAGGTAAGTGCTTTTCTACTCTTGAAAATATAATAAACTTCTGGTTGTTTCTGAATGAATACCTAATTCTGGACAATGCACACAGCAAACATACACATTTGCGCACACACTTAAATGTACCTTTAACTTATATTAATTATGTTTATAGGTAAGTATTTATACACAAGTTAAAGGTACATTTGCTTGGCACATGGGTTAATCAGATCCAGTTCCTTTTCAGAATACGGAATTTCTTTATTACTTCGTATTGGAAACCGGAAAATTGCACACAGGAAAAATTATTTGTCGTATTTCCATTTTCACTTTATACTCCAAAATAAAATACGTCACTTACTACCTTTGTAGGATAAATCGATCAATAGACCTTGCCGTACAAAATGAACGTTCAAAGAGAAATACTCGCTTTCGATTATTTCACGGGAAACCATTTCTTTATTAAAATATCGTTGTTTCGCTCTGTCCTATGGGTGCTGATTCTCGAAATATCGAAAGGACTGTGCGTGAAACGTGTAAAAAGTTGTAAATATAACTCTTCTATTTAGTAGTAGATTAGACGTTGAAACTCTAAATAAACTCTAATTCATCTTTCGTCCTGGGTTTTTTGTTTTTCAAATAATATTTAATTTTGATTAGCATACAACGTTGTTTCTATCTATCTTTAAATAGAAAATCTCTACCCATTTATACCCTAATCCGACACCCAATGCAAAATTTGTTGTCCAATGTCATATCGATCACTTTATTTACTCACGTTAATAGGAACCAAATCTGGCTTGAGGGTAAACCGGTTCTCAACAACGGAAAACAAGTGCCTTTACACAAAGAAACGTCAATTCAAATTGGTTCGTAGTGCATGAAATGCGGTAGGCCGTGGTCATACTTAAATGCAATGGCGAGAGGTGCATAGGTGGTCAGATTAAAGTAAATTGCAAATTAATTAAATTGTAAGATTTTTTATGTACTTGAAGTTCCATAGAATGGGACAGAAAATTACCCCCTGAACCATTCAATCATAATTTCTCAAGTCTTTTTCAGAAAGAGATTACTCTGTCCCTATGTCCCTTTGTATGCTTAAATCTTTAAAACTACGCAACGGATTTGGATGCGGTTTTTTTAAATACATATAGTGATTCAAGAGGAAGGTTTATACGAATAATAAAACCGTGCGAAGCCAGGGCGGGTCGCTAGTTATTAATAAAAGTAAACATTTCTGTAGCTACCAAATTGCAGTCTTAACCAATGTGGCAAAGGCTTTATCGTTTGTGGTGAATAAAAACCTCTCTCGGAAGTCATTTCGTTATTTTGTCAATGGTGAATGGCATTTATGTGGGTTATTGTTCTTTTATATAGTTACGTGTGTTTTACTTTTCAGTTCTTCAGTTCTTTCAGTTTGATACGAAGTTGCTTTTGGTGGCCACCAAATTGTGTTTGTGATACGAGTATCTTCTTATCTTATCGATGGGTGGACGACATCAGAAGACACGACCGGCCAAAGTCAAAGTGCTTTATTTCCTTAAGACCTTACACACTCTTGACACTTGGACACTTGGACACTTGGACACGTCATAAAATACATTTTAAAAATAATTAAAACTAGGAAATAAAGGGCTCACTTTGATTTTTGTTCACTTCAATCTTTTTAAGGTAAAGTAAAAAAGCGAACAGAAACCTTTACCTTGTTAGGCCTGATAAGAAAGGCCCAAGATCGTGAGGAATTGAAAGTAAGGGAAGAGGCCTACATCTAAGAGTGGATCCTAAAATGGCCCATATGATGATGATGATTTCTTCTTATTATAGAATATATATGATAAAACTACTACAGATGAATTTAAAAAAAAATTATAGGTTTAACAAACTGAACGGTTGATATTTTGAAAATTCCTTCGTTTAACGTAATAATGATAAATAGGAAAACGGAATAAATGCATACTATAGAAAATAAATATAATCAAAGATTTGGTATAGATCATCAGATTAACGCCCGTAGCACACCTCCGCTGCGAAACCATAACAGCGGAACCGCCTTAATTTCGCTGTGTTTTGTCCGTATGTAGGAGAAGCGGAACTGCCACGGAACTGCCTGTTCTAACGCATAGATTTAACTATATTCTATCTCTTTCCCCGCCCGGTTTCGTCGATAATACTCCTACGCCAGCCACACTACCGCGCTCCGGCCGCCATTTTGTGGCGGTGCCGCGTTGTTTTCGCACGTGTTTGTGGAAATCGACAAATCGACAGTTTCGGACGCCCGTTCCGCAACTCAAACTACACTTATCGCAGCGGAATTCCTACAGCGGTTCCGCTGTTATGGTTTCGCAGCGGAGGTGTGCTACGGGCGTAACACAAACACCACGCTGATACTGCACTGAAAATATTTTATTATCTACTAGCGACCCGCCCCGGCTTTGCACGGTTTTATTATACGTATAAACCTTCCTCTTGAATCACTCTATCTATTAAAAAAAACCGCATCAAAATCCATTGCGTAGTTTTAAAGATATAAGCATTCAAAGGGACATAAGGATATAGGGACAGAAAAAGCGACTTTGTTTTATACTATGTAGTGGCAATGTGGCAAACGATCATCGATTATCTATAACAATTGGAGAGAAGAACTTAACATCAGTCGTAAACAGATGCCGAAGTCCCATTACCGGCTGTCCTATCCGTTACTCGTCCGTTCCATTCCGTTACCTGTCCGGATCTGTGACGGCCCGGAACGGCAGACAGGTGTCTCATTTGCAGAGTGGATGAACGGAAACACACAGGACGCACTAGCAGTGTTCTAACAAAGTTAAAAGGTCACAGCGAAGTATGCTTTATTATAACGAGTTCATCATCATCATCATCAGCCCATATTAGTCCATTACTGGACATAGGCCTCCCCTAATAAGCGCCATAGCCGCCTGTCTTCAGCTTGACGCATTCAGCATCTGTCAGGAGTCTTTCGCAGATCGTCGTCCCACCTGGCCGGAGTCGGATAACGAGTTACTAACTATTTATCAACTTAAGAAAATGGAAAATGAAGATAGATAAAGATTTTATTTGCAACTTCAGACACATACACTACACATATATATATATATAATCACTATGTAGTATAAAACAAAGTCACTTTTTCTGTCCCTATTTCCCTATGTCCCTTTGACTGCTTAAATCTTTAAAACTACGTAACGGATTTTGATGCGGATTTTAAATAGATAGAGTGATTCAAGAGGAAGGTTTATACGTATTATAAAACCATGCGAACGGAATGGGTCGCTAGTGTAATACGAGTATATAATATACAAATAATTTTACATAAACAATTTTACTAGTGAAACATTTTCAAAGACTTTTGCTCATGGTGATATTTTGCTTAGAAAGAGAGCCTTATGAGAGCAAGCATGAGATTCAACTCTACTATCAGTGATAGGTATATCTAGCTACTAAATATATCTGTATTCGTAGTAAAATTGTCCAGTAAGTCCTAAAGTTTGCTAACTGAAACGTACGACTGTTACGTCATGTGAACCTAACTGTATGACAACACAGTGCGAAGCGATAAATTAATGATACTGGACAAACTTCACAGCTTCATCTAGCCCCACGTTAAGCAGAGATTGTGTTATGAGTACTAGATGACTGATTTACTTAAAACAATATACGTAGATAGACATTTTTATTATACAAATAAAACACCCGAAACAAATATTAACAGATCGTACAAACAATTGTCTCAAGGCATGAACCGAACCCGCAAAGTCCCCTGTTCAAAGGCGGACCTTCGCTTACCGTGCCACATCGGTCGTCATAAAAAGATAGAAGATTTATGTAAAAAAGACACATAGTATGAAATTGACAAATTCAATTGAAAATGAATTAGGTAGGTAGGTAAAGTTTGAACTTGTGTAAAACAGTTAAATAATATTGCCTATGATCATTAACCGTGAACGTACGAAACCCAATGGTGGATACTTTTTCAAGTGTTAACCTTTCAAATTGTTTGATACCTTTGGAGTAACAAAGAATGCCACATATTTTAATGAATCTATAAAACAATAGAAGGTACGCATTAGGTATGCAACCCTCCTTCCGCTTCAAGTAAAAATCAATGATAGAGGTAATCAGACAAATGATTTGTTGAAATCTGAAGTTCCCTCGTAACTCTGATTCCGACAATTAGAATGGGTTCAGAATCCTGTCCGGCGAAGTGAAATGTCCCGCATTTATTGGTTTACAATAACTTTTGCTCGTAAAACACAGATTCTGGCATAAAGTTGATTGTTTTAACGGTACGTGATTTTATTGTCAGCTAACTTGCTTGAAACGTACCAAAAATAACTTAGATTTAATAATGAAAAGGAATAAACACGAATCAAAAGAAAATCAGTTTTTTTAATTCATTAAATATTGTGACAACTCTGGCATCTCTGATATTCCCTGAGCTTCAAAAATGCAGTTGAGCGAAATTGGTTATAACATGAGTTGAAATGGATACCCCATTATAAGGTCCATTATAGGTATGATTGCAACCGTCTGCAGTTAGCTCAATGGTTTCAATTGTTAATACTAGTTCTAATTTTTTCTATTCCTTGATTGTAATTTTTAAAGATCTCACAAAAATATTTTAAGCTTGAGCTAACATGAAACGAACAACCTTAAAGAAGGCATCTCACTAGGTCTAGCCAACTATTAAGTATTATTGTCTCAAAGAATTTTCTTAGATTCGCAAAATAAACTTGAAGTTGCCTAGATCGTTCAAGTAAAGTGCTCATCGTCATAAATAGAAGAGAGTAAAATACGAAAACACAAACAGACAAACAACCATTTCTGTTTATGCCGATGGATTGACAACTTTATTGTTACTGTAATCTCAAAACAAATGGACGGTATTTATTGGAATTAGTTTCAGTCATTGTTTGTTTGATTTATTTGATTGTTTTTCACGTTTTTATTTTGTGAAATAAATTGAAACGTTAGTCGTTTTTACTGTTCGCAATACGTGTAAAATATTTTTTGGTTGGTGAAATGACCCGCGTTTGTATATATTTTAAATATCAACGAATTTATACTTTATACTTTAAATGTGCAGTTATAAAATTCGCCAATTTTGGTTGATATCTTAGACCTCTTCATTTTATTAAAAAACTCGTCTTGAAAAAGTTACAGTCAACATTAAAAATCTCTGAAAACGTATCCCTTTCAGCGATGTTTATTTTGTCTATACAGTGGTCAATAATCCAAATGTGTTTTAAACTACTCGCTAGATTAACCTCCATTCGAGCCGAATGAGCTGCAAACAGACAGACATCCTAACGGGAAATATAATCTGTATATTATTCGGCGTAGCCAGAGAAAAACCTTATCAAATTTCTATTTTAGATTAATTCCGAAAGATTCCGATTTCGACGACAAATTTTCAACAGCGCAACAACAATGTCTAACATTTAACAGTTTTACAGATTGTTTTTGTCGGTAACTGTACACTGTAAATGTAATTTCAATGTAATTCTTCAATATAGATAATCGATTTCAACAGCTGTTTGCGATCTATCATCGCGCGAAGCATTAGATGCTGTTAGTAGAAGGCATTATAAATCCTTAATGTAAAACTATTTAGGTGTTAAATTCTGTAGGTAAAGTACCAGTGGTTTTATCACAGTTTGATTATGAAAATTGTTGTAGAAAGCTCGATAAACTCGCCTACACGTAAATAAAAAGAATGAGACAAATATAATATTTCGTGAAAACCTACGTCAAATCGAATTCAAAATCATTCAAAAACCTAAATCGAATTTGGTGAAACAAAATTTCTAGCCTACGAGCGTGAAACTATCCTACCGCTATCAAACTACGAAAATAAGTTCCTCTCTATGTGGTTGAGGCGCTGCAAGGCGCCAATTGAATGAAAAGAGACGAAAAGTTTTTTCGTCATCGTGCACAACCCGGACTAAGGGCTCTGAGCATTTTCTTAAAATACGGGATAAGATGAATAATGCTGCGTAAGCAAATTTTATTTCATACTATCTACACCCCGCTTCGTCCGCGTAAAAATGGATGTGTAAACGCCCTTAGTAATATCACACACCATTTTAATAAATTTGTAACGCAAGTAGGTAGGTAATTTCCAGGAAAGAATTTAATAAGTCTTACTTTGATACCTACCTTCTTTATAAAACCAATATTGAGGATTTTTTTTTTGAAAGCTGGTGATTGTTTGTTTGTATACCTACATTTGATCAAGATGATAATGATGAGAAAAAAAACAATCCGGTAAACACTTCTCCACCTCAACCAATAATAGAGGTCCATTTCTAATGCTACACTGATTTAGTACCTGTGTTCGACCTACTGTGGAAGTTCAACCAAGTTCCACCCACATAGCTCCCGTCTCGGGTTTCGACAGCCGACAGAGGTAACTATTCCCAGACACTCCACAGAATAGCCCTCGTCTTGTTATTTTTCATCTCTGGACAGTGAGCTACGAATGCAGTGAGCTATGAATCTCATAGAATAGCACTGGGAAAATATGGGTATGTTCGCAGCTCTACAACTAAGTTAGTTTAGCTGAGCTTGATTGCTGTTAACAAAGTTCAGGTTTAACATAACTTTGGGTCTGCTTTATTTCGACTGCGCTTAACATCATTGTAGCTACACTGGGATTAGGTATACTTTGAGATTTTTGAGCGTTACCTTTTTCACATGGTACCTATGAGGTTCTTAATGTGCAATACTTGGTTAATTTTTTTCTATTCCTTGTTTGTAAAAATGTGCAACATTCGATTATCGATTTTTAGTTGTTTTATATTATTTTTTTAATATGATTTTCTTTAAAATAAATGGCTACTGAACATAATCAAACTCAAATTATAGGCTACTTCTATAACCCGGAATAGTGCGACTGTCCTTTCACGCTCTGAAGAGTAAATTCCAAATACATACAAACATGAAAAATGAACATGAAAATGATTTGAAAGTCGAGCGTATTTCCACCATTTTATTATGTTTTTTGCTGATCCAACTAACTTAACTGAATAACCGATATTTTGAGCGAATTTCGCATGCTCTACGAATTGAGTTCGAGGTTTGCCGGATTCTTAAAGCGAACAGCCCACTACAGTATATTTACGTTTTTCTAGCCGCTCGCAGTGTATTAAAGAGATTACTAGTTGGAAGTTCGATTGAATGAGGTTATACGAAAATTAGAGATGTGGTTCCGTGCTAATGGCCTAGCGTTAAACAGGGATAAAACCTGTGTGATGGGGTTCAGTCTTAAAGGGAGTGTGGGACACCCATATAGACAAGCTGTGTGGTAGTTCCTGCTTTGCACTCCGGAGGCTGGCGAGCACAGCTTCGCGCGACGTGGTTCGGGCGTGTTATTACGCTACAGTACATAGCATCTTGACCTACGGCGTGGAGCTGTGGGCGCGAGCCGCCGACCGCCAGCGAGCATTTGTAATGCAGAAGCGAGCTGTGCGCGCTATAGTGGGTGTCCCGAGTGACCTATCGTGCAGGGAACTGTTCAAAGAATTAAAAATTATGACTCTACCATCTGAGCTCATATACCAGGTAGCCCTGTTCACGCACCTGCATTTGGACTTGTTCCAGCGTCGTGGGGTGAACACGACCCGCGAGATGCGGAGCAACAGCTACTCACACCGACTGGTAACACCTGAACACAGACTTCAAAAATCTCATCGCTCAGTCTATGTCATGGGACCTTCCGTCTATAACCGATTGCCAGTGAAAATACGTGATGCACCTTCCACGCCTGTATTTAAACATAGACTAAAAAAATATTTAACAGAATTGGTGTTCTATGACGTTCAGGAATACCTAGCATTACCGCCTTGTTAAGTTAATTTAAATTGTATATTTATATAAATTATTATATAAATTGTTATTATATTTTAATGAATAATTCTTATAATGTAATTAACTATAACTATTCTATTGACATGTTACTTATGAGTAATTAATAAATTCTGTATTCTGTATTCTGTATATACTAGTTCTGTAGTTTCGTAGCTCTATGAGCAAGTTGTGTAGTATTTATTCCAAGGCTTCAGGCAAGTATGTCTGACTAATGTTGAGGCCAAGCTTGCGACCTCGCCGCGGTCCATCTCAAATCTCTTCCTATTTGTACTTTAAAGGTTATATCATTATACTGTAACCAGCTTCTGCAAGCGGTAACGGTTGGAATTTTTTGGGATAAAAGTAGCCTGGGCCTAGAATAATATAATCTCTTACTGTGTATTTCTTTTAAAAACGTTCTACGTTAAGTTAAACCGAAAGAATAAAAGTTAAACTATGAAATTATTAGTCAATTACTTAAGTTTGTTTGTTGTTGTTACTTGTTTGTTGTTCTTAAGATGGCAATGTTACCTTCTTTATCTAAAGAAAAAGAAAGTCATCATTAAAGTATCGTATCTAAAACTTTATTAATAATTCTTATTTTAATTTTTAATTACAAGTAAGTTACGCATTCGCTTCTACACTGGCACTACAGGCACTGTGGCAGTAGCTTTAACCTCTTAACTCTTAATCATGATGTAACCTAGGCAAAATAATACTGTAGCGTCTTACAGCGTTGCCTCCGTCCATTCTGGGTCAGATACAAATTGGTTGAGTAACATAAACATTATCCGAATAACTTTATAGTTTCTAACAATATGGAAATGAAATGGTTTCTACTTTTAATTGTATTTTCTGTCGGATATAATATACAAAGATTTTTGACTACAGAAAAATTATAAATCGCAAAATAAAGTGTTTCGAGAAATAACTATTATACCAATTTGCCTAATTTAAAACGCCAAAACAACAAAATGTATACTCAATGGTTTTATACTCAGAGGTAGCTCTGATTTCAGGTACAATATATTTGAATTGTATTCACTCTAAAACTAGGTACTGGTTATTGCAATGAAACTACTGATACATAACAAGGCATGTTTTCTGTGAATGAATTATATTTTTGTGTATGTATTCAGTAGTTTTAGCGAGAAGGAATAACAAATTTCAACATTCGTACTTTCAATTATTTGATTCGAGTTTTGTTTTTAAATAATGTTATATTATTGGTATGTCATAGAAAAATATAAGTAGTTAGTCCAAAAAGATACCGTCTCAAAACATTTTGTCACCAATATATCTGTAAATACTATATAATGTCTAAGAAAACAAATTGCTGGTCCAGACGAGAGCCATAAATTTTATTGCAATCATAACCGTAGTAAATACGGACTATTCTGTGAGATGACACCCCAAGGAGTTGTAGATCATGCGCAGTTATTTTATTGTCCTTTTTTTATGGTTTTTAGATTTAGGATGATGTTGGTTTCATTCTTCGACTTCGGAATATAAATAAGTTGAAAGAAAAATTCGATAACGAATAATAACAGAGTAAGCGACGGGGATTTCAACTATAAAATAAATAAATAATTCCGGACAATCCACACAGCATCATCTAGCTCCAAGCTAAGCAGAGCTTGTGTTATGGGTAGGTACTAAATGACTGATATACTTAATACAATACATTACATATAATAATATATTTTTTATTATATACTACATACAAAACACGCAGACTAACGGAACAAAGTTCTGCAAATCGTACATAAATTTGTTCCGAAGCGGAAATCGAACCCGTGAACGAACGAACTAGTGAATTAAAGTTTAAGTAAAACTTTATGAATGCAGAAAATTACAATCAAGCATTAAAACAAATATAACCAACTAAGTTATTCGAGAATTTGTAAACAGAGTAAGAAGATTTCATAAGATGTAGGTTTTTAAGTTTTTTAGAAAAAAAATTGTCCTTTTTATCCTCTGTTTATGTTGGGAATTTTATTATACGGTGCCACGTAACATGTGTGTACTGAAAGTGGATGATTCGGGCACCCGATGGTTTTTCTTTCGATTTTTATTTATTACTAGCGACCCGCCCCGGCTTCGCACGGTTTTATTATACGTATAAACCTTCCTCTTGAATCACTCTATAAAAACCGCATTAAAATCCGTTGCATAGTTTTAAATATTTAAGCATACATAGGGAGGGACATAGGGATATAAGGACAGAGAAAGCGACTTTGCTTTATACTATGTAGTGATAGTGATTGAGACAGTAGGTAGTTACTTACATAACGAAATATAGTCTCCCGTCAATCAACAGGGTGATGTAAATTTTCAGCGGTCAGCGGACAAATGCGGCTTTTAGGTCAGTTTCTAATACAGATTCTGAGAAACAACAGATTTCTAATAAAAGCATAGGAAAACTACTAAGTCAATGAACCGAAATTTGACCGATATACATCGTATTGTTAATAGGAGAGCAAGCACCTATTTATTCAACATGCGTTCGTTAACCTTATGCCTTTTCTTCCCTTTTTATGATTAGTGCGAGCCTTAACATACATTCATACAGGCATTGTTCGAGAGATGAGTTTTGACAGGGCCATCGCACCTCGTCCTTTGTCCTCCCCGGTCAAAAACCGAGAAGGGACTAGACTATTTACATCACTTTCCTATGTGACGTTGGTATATAATTTTAGGGCTGACGTAGATATTTTACATATCTACTATCATCATCATCATCATCAACCTATATTAGTCCACTGCTGGACATAGGCCTCCCCCAATGAGCGCCATAGCGCCCTGTAAGTGTGTGGTATATCTACTATATTCATTAATAAACATACGGCTTACATCATCATCATCAAACTGTATTAGTCCACTGCTAGACATATGCTAATGAGCATACATACAGCTTAAGTACATAAAATAAAATAAATAAAATAAAATAAAATTTGTTTCTGTACCAGTATAAAATAATGAATATAGCCGTAGTGGAGACCTTCATTTAAGTAAAAATACTTGTGTTAGAAGGTCTCGCTCTTCTATATCAGACATTACATATAAATTATTTGATATAATGAATAGAATCTTAAAAAGGAAAAAGATAAAATATTAATCTACTTCTAATCTAGCTTATATATATACATATTATTACATAAATGTTTAGGTTACTTATTGAATATTAATTATCGCCAAAATTTGTTTTTATTTATGGATAGTTACAAAGTGAAGCCTGAAAGTTAATTTTTTACCATTATATAGTTAGTATTATAATAGTTTATTTTTAGTATTATAATAGTTTAATTATAATAGTGCATACGCACGACGCGTGCTATTACTGTTTGCTGTTTTAGCTCGACCATAGTTTCGAGAATATATATCATATATTTATTACAGGATAATATGTATATTTTCATATTTTCTTCTGTCTCGTTTATACGCACAAACAAAAATGAGACAAATATATTCCGTAAAAATAGTATCAGTCCAATCTCTGAAAAACATTCGGAAACTAAAATAGAGGTCGTATTCAATCGCATGTCAAACCTATGAAAGGTAGTTTTTATTTATGCGGTAGAGGCGAGGTAAGTCGCCAAATGTATCAAAGGAAATGAAAACTTCTTGTTTATTTTCGTCGATTGCCTTGTCAAAACCTATACTGAGGCCTCTGGTTCCTATTTATACACTTCCGTTGTACCCATATTATACCAAAAAAACAAACTGCTAAACAAAAGAACCCAAACAAAATGTACCTACATTATTTTGTGTACGTAGGCTATAACTCAACAAGGCTTTAAAAACAATATATCAGAGCATTGTCATGGGATAAAGCGAAATGTTAAAGCTTTACAACGAATTTACGTCTACTAAAATTATTCTGGGTAGGAACTTAAAATACTTTCGTAATGCGGCACCATTAATGCATTTTCTTAATATTAGGTCCTTACATATGAAATTGGCGTTTTGTATGGGAGGAACAAAAAGTCGAATATTTTTTAATATAATATATTTAATTAATCAAAGTATGAACCATTATTTTCTATGCACTTTTGCCATCTTATAGGTAGTTCATTGATCCCTTTACTAAAAAAACCAGTCGGACGGGAATCAATAAAATCTTTGAAGGCGATTTGGACTGCCCCATCGAAGTTGAATTTTTTCCCTTGCAAGAAGTTATCCAAATTTCGAAAAAAATGGTAATCTGTTGGAGCAAGGTCCGGGGAGTACGGAGGATGTCTTAGAGTTTCCAATTGAAGCTCTTCTAATTTAGTAGCCGTCTGTTGCGCAGTGTGTGGTCTAGCGTTGTCGTGAAGCAGCAGTGGCGTGGAGCGATTGACCAGCCTAGGTTGTTTAGCCGCTAGCTTTTCCATCATGGTTTGCAATTGCTGACAATAGACATCAGCCGTAATAGTCTGGCCAGATTTGAGAAAACTGTAATGAACAATACCGGCACTAGTCCACCAAACGCTTACAAGTAACTTTTTTGGGGTTAATTTTCGCTTGGGGCAGGATTTGGCTGGCTGGCCAGGATCCAACCATTGCGCTGAGCGCTTCCGATTATCGTAAAGAACCCATTTTTCATCACAGGTAATGATTCGGTTTAAAATACCTTCATTATTGTGCCGGTTTAGTAATGTAATGCAGCAGTCGACGCGCGTTTGCCGGTTTGCTTCAGTCAATTCGTGAGGTACCCACCTTTCAAGCTTTTTAATCTTCCCAATTTGCTTCAAGTGAATTAAAACAGTTTTATCACTAACACCGCAGCCTGCAGCTAACTCGGACGTGGTTTGCGATGGATCCGCTTCCACAATAGCCTTCAACTCTTCATTATCAACTTGAGTCTCAGGCCGTCCACGGGGCTTGTTCTGCAAGTCGAAATTTCCAGAACGAAAACGTTGGAACCAAAAACGAACTGTGTTTTCTTTTGCAACACGGCCGCCATACACATCATTCACCCTTCGAGTTGTTTCCGCAGCACTAGTGCCACGGCGGAACTCGTACTCGTAAATAATGCGATATTTTAAGTTCTCCATTTTGTAAAATGAGTGACGCAAACAGAAAAAAACAGAAGAAAAAAAACAAATGAATGACGATCATCGAAGCACAAATACATGAGTCTATAGCTGTACAAATTTGAATTTGGAATTCCTTACCAAAGAGGAGAAATTTGTGATTAAGGGCTCCCACACAAAACTGCGATTTGGTGCGATGCGATGCGATGCGATGCGATGTGATGCGATGTCACACGAACTTGATTTGCGAATTTCTGCGATGCGAATTTGTGCGGCGAACCGTTTTGTAGGGTAACCATACCTTCAAGTTTAGTCAGCCGTATTGGACGTGTTTTTTAGGAAGCGTAAGATGGATCCCAAAAAGATAATTGAACCGATTTAAGCAAAAATGATCCAAAATCCAACCCACACAAACCTCATTTCGAGATAATCGATATTTAAGTTTGTGGCGGTATTTCTCTAGCTTTGTAATACAAAATGTTGTTATTTTAAGTAATTTAATTTAATGCTATGTAAACTCAACTTTTGTGCTATAAATAATATAAAGAATAAATTGTAATAGTTTAGTAGATAATTGGGAAAACTTGCGCCTGGATCATTATTACAAAATTAATTTTGTATGGAAAGAGCTATGTAGGGTGCAAAAATTAAAATGCAGAAATGATTCAAAGTGTGATAAAAATTAGTAATCATTTTTGTGTTTCTAAAGACAAAACAAACAAAACTGGCCCTACTCCTCGTCCAAATCAGAATAAGGTTCATCACATAAACCATCTACATCGTCTATTATTGCAGCTTCCCTTCGGTTTCTTAAATTAATCAATGCAATCATCTGGTATCTAATATTAGATCTGCTGGCCCTGTACTTATTTTAATTAATTTATTTATTTTTCGTTAAAGTACGAAACACACAGAAGCCGGAGGCGTGGCGGAGGCGAAGGCGTGCGAGTTGTATTCTATGGAATCCTATAAAAGCCTACACACACACCGCAGGCCGTGGCGAACGCGGTGCCATAGGAAAAACCGGCACGCCTTCGCCTCCGCCACGCCTCCGGCTTCTGTGTGTTTTGAACTTTATGGTTTATTTCATTTACGTACTTAGATGGAATAGCAATTTCAAATATTAACTTGTCAAAGCTTAACTTGTTTTATATCATCATCATCATAATCAACCTATATTAGTCCACTGCTGGACATAGGCCTCCCTTAATGAGCGCCATAGCTCCCTGTCTTCAGCTTGACGCATCCAGCATCTGCCAGCAGTCTTTCGCAGATCGTCATCCCACCTGGCCGGAGGGCGTCCTATACTACGTTTGCCAAGTCTCGGTCTCCACTCAAGAACACGTTTACCCCAACGGTTGTCGGTTCTTCGCGAGATATAGCCGGCCCACTGCCACCACTTCAGCTTGCTAATTATTTGAGCTATGTCGATAACTTTGGTTCTCTTTCGGATGTATTCTTTACGAATCCTATCCTTCAGAGAAACTCCGAGCCTAGCTCTTTCTATAGCTTTCTGAGCTCTTTGAACTGATGGACCAGCTTAATATTATAGTTTGAATCATTGTAGCAAAATAGAACGGTT
The DNA here is from genome assembly GCA_944547425.1 of Eupithecia centaureata. NCBI lineage: Eukaryota > Metazoa > Arthropoda > Insecta > Lepidoptera > Geometridae > Eupithecia > Eupithecia centaureata. The sequence continues at coordinate 1,905,411 of OX155680.1, read as the reverse complement.
ATATGTTAGGGTAACCAAAGCAACACAAAAATGATTCAAGTGGCATGAAACACTTATACTTTTTAAAAAATGGTCTTCGACATGACAGTTGTGGGTTGGATCATATGGATTTTCCACATTTGTGAACATAGAGGTGTGAGTCTTTGATATGTTAAAATATACCTTATACTGATTACATAGGTTAAAAAAACTCGAAATTGACTAGGTTGTGGGTTGGATCATTTTTGCATAAATCGGTCCAATTGCACTGCTGTTATTTTTAAATAGATATAAAAGAAAAAGAAGATTCTGGATTCATCCATTTAATACGATTATGAACTCTGAAGGGAACTATTTTACTCGAAATTACTATGAGTTGAGAACTGAAGCAGTTTTTTTTTACAACACAAAGAAGGCGGCTCAGGCGCCGCGCATCTTTCGCTAAAGTTGTCTCAGAGCCGACTAAAAGGGGGGTCACCAAGTATGACGTAATATGACAGGAATGCGCGATGCAAATGAGATCGGACGTTATCGTGCGAGCTCGCAGATATTTGCGATGCGATGCGAGCTCGCAGTTTTGTGTTTGAGCCCTAAAGTGGCCAGTACGAAAAACGCCAATTTCATATGTAAGGACCTAATATTCTAAGAGTAAACGCATGACTTGTGTTTATTTGTGTAATATTGTGTTTATTAGTGGTAATAATTACACACCCACACACCACCTAGCTACAAAGTTTGTATTTTCTATATTTATGTTATTATTATTACTTTTAGAGAAAACACAAAATAATATTTTGTTCACTACGAAAATTACTATCAAGGAATAGAAACAAATTATTGAAACAATTGAGCTAACTGTAGACGGTTGAAAACAGTCTGGAGGTAGCTCAACTGATCCGAGTCAATACGAGTCGGAAGTGTATTTAGTATTATTATATTCTCTGCTATCACATCATCATCATCATCAGCCTATATGAGTACACTGCTGGACATAAGCCTCCCCTAATGAGCGTCATAGCGCCCTGTCTTCAGCTTGCCGTATCCAGCATCTGCCAGCAATCTTTCGCAGATCATCCCACCTGGCTGCTACCACATGTTACCTGGCTGCTACCACATGTGTTACCTAATCTGTGGTACCAGTCCTTCAGAATGACAACACCTCCCAGATTTTCGCTGAAATTTCATGTCTAGACAGAATCCTATCGTGGAGCTTTACAATACACTTGAAAACTTGCAAGTTGACGACTGGAGCTATCACTCAAGATAACAAAGGAACCATTGTTACGTTGACAAAACTTTATTTATGATACTTTAACTAAACTAATAAGAGTGATAAAGCAATTCTCCTTAAAAACACATTGAGATGAAATTATATTGGTCGTCTTTTGTGGCATAGTGAGTTTCAGGTTCAATTTATGAAGTACTTACTAAGGACATTTTATATCATTATGGATATTTTATGTTTTTTTGTTGATCCGTGTATTTACTATAACTAGCTTCTGATGAAACAGCCTATTTTACCCTTTAATCCATTCTGGAATGAAATACGTGTTCAATATATTTCGAAATATTGAACACGTATTTTTAGATCCAAACTGTATGGCCTGTATGTTTTATTTGTTAATTCAAAGGTACTCTCAATCAATCCTGAAAACCTAGCACCAGACTACATTTATACGGAAAGAGCGTCGACATAGTGCTTGAATAATTGATGTCCCAACCGAGTACACCAAACAAGTTGTCAAAGGGAAGGAAATAGCAGGACTTGTTAATCAGAGCTTTTGTGTTAATCTTACAGTACAGAAAGTCCTGGCAAATAATCAACTTGATAAAGCTGGTGAGTATCTGACTCAGCGCATCAGCATTGTCACTCAGCGTGGTAATGCAGCCAGTGTCTTGGGGACGCGACGACTGGTATTGACATGGATCAATTGAGCTACCTTTAGACTGTTTGCAACCGTCTGTAGTTAGCTCAATGGATTCAATTGTAAATACTAATTATATTTTTTTTCTATTACTTGATTTTAATTATCGTTGTTAATAAATGCTTCATTCTGTATTAACTTGTGGCTGACTTAGGTTAGCTAGTCTTGAACTGTTTCTGTTGTAGGTATTATAGAAGCGACAGTTTTATTTAATTCATCGATAGATGGATGTATGAATGAATGAAGGATGTTAGTTCCTTGTTCACATCAATCCTGAATTTTTAGTAAATATAAATAAAGAAAAGGCTGGACAATTTACACAGCATCATCTAGCCCCAAGTAAAGCAGAGCTTGTGTTATGGGTACTAGATGATACACGAGAGTATAGAGTATTAAGAGATATTTTTTCTTATACATAGAAAACTCTCAGAACCCGGGAACAAATATTTGCAGGTCATACAAAAATCTTACTATTATAATAATTGGTAAAGTCTGTGTGAATGTTTGTTATAGGTTATCTCCGTTACTACTTAAGTTATTTAAATGAAATTTGGTACGTAGATAGTTTAGAACCTAGAAGAGGGTATAGGCTATTAATTCAAATTAAAATTTGGAAATTTTAATTTCAGAAGGGATTAAATAGGGTGGTAAAGTTTGTATGGGAAATTATTTTTCCTTAGTTCAATTTACACAAAACTCGGTTTAAATAAACTACAAAGTAAATAATTAGACACGTATATTTTATTTTTACGAAACTACCCCTAGGAGGCGTACAATAAATTTCTGAAATTTAACAAATAAATTTCCATGCGGGTGAAGCCGCGGGGCGTATTAGTTATTAATAAAAAAATAACTGGATAATCCACACAGCACCATGTAGCCCCAAAGTAGTTAAAAACTTGTCCTAAGGAGGAAATCGAACCCGCCTCGCCACATCGATCGTCAAACATTGCATAAATTAGTTTCCATGAGGCATCATAACATCACCTTTTAAATCCATAAAGTTCAAATTAGTACATCACATCAGTCTGAAGATTATCACACGGCAGCAGCTTGACAAAAGTTTGAAGCGAAGGTAAAATCAATTATCACTTTATTTCTTATATTAGTATGATAATTATGTACATATACCTAGTATTAAATTTGACTTGTCTAAGTGCTTATTTTCTAAGTCTAAATAAAAAGGAATTTGATTTAATAATTTGGTGTAGAACCAGAAATGGAGCGTTGTTTTTCTAGGATTAACATTTATATAGATAACAGATAACGAGTTTACAAAAGAACACCTTTTAGAAGGAGCGCTATACAGGGTGTGCCAGACTCTCTCATTTGCAGTTATCCCGACTAGTTACGGTAAGTAGCTCTTTCAGATCATTACTACTTATATGAAACTAGTCATGAGCTGGATATTGAGTTCTAGTAGGATTAGAAACGAATCGTAGTCCATGAACGGAGGGTTCAAATTTGCTGTTCAGAAGGTCTAGTTAAAGGATGTTCATGACAAAGAGAAGAAAATAGACAGGGTGCTTAGTATCTTGGTTTTTTGCTTTTTAAAGTTTTATGATTATCACTAAATTTATGGGAGATATAGGTATCTCCCTTATATTTAGTGAAGGGTAGGCCCTTACTTTTGTGGAAAAATAAGGAAACAAAGTACAGCTTCAAAAATTCTTCAAATGGCTTAAGAACGTTAAAAAGAACAATCTTAACGAATAAAGTATTAAATTGCTCATTCAATTAAAGAGATAATATTGGAGTAAAAATTATTTTAAATTACATATTTGAAAAATAAGGAAAACGTAAGGAAAAGAAAATCCAATAAGCTAAGCGACATTAAAATATTGGATGGAGACTAAAACTTTTCTAATAAAAAGATCATACTAGCGACCCGCCCCGGCTTCGCACGGTCTTATTATACGTATAAACCTTTCTCTTGAATCACTCTATCTATTAAAAAAAAAACCGCATCAAAATCCGTTGCATAGTTTTAAAGATATAAGCGTTCAAAGGGACATAATGACATAGGGACAGAGAAAGCGACTTTATTTTATAGTATGTAGTTTATGAGATATAATAATATGAAATATTTACTGATAGGTACTAATATTCAGTCCGAGGCGGTTATCGAACCCGCAACCTCCTGCGTCGCAGGCGGACCTTCGCCCGCCGCGCGGTCAGCGTCACAAATAACTAAACCCAGCGTAATGCAGATGTCTGGCACAGGTTACTTTCTTGTGACGCTGTCTCTACAATAGACTCAAGATAGAAACATCTCCGCAGAACTAAATGAAACTCCAATCAGCACAAATCCCCTTAACATAACTAGTCTTGTTGCTCCTGCTGTGAATATTCAAAGCAGGATTGGAAGTTCGGCCACCACCTAATTTATTAACAGTTAACGTGGAACTAAACACCAACTTTCCATAAATTGAAATTGAAGCTAGCTTTGGAAATGCTAACTTGGGAAATTCCAATGAGCGTTGGTTGTAGACGGGCGATGTAGTTGGCGATTCTTCTATTGTTAAACCAGTGTGCACTATCAATTAGTACTAAGAAAATGACTACAAAAATGCCAATGTCAAAAATGTTAAAGATTTTTGATGGTTATAAAAATTATTATGTACGAAACAAACTGAAAAAAGGGCATTATGGCGCTCATTAGGTTCAAAGTTTCATGACGGCCTTTGCAGGTAATGCAAAAGCCATGATAAATGTATGAGATCGTCAAATATCCTCATTATATAATCATAATAAACCTCGTAATAAATTTATTTCATTACGAGTCCTTTTCATGATAAAAGTGGTATCTCATTTTATATAAACTAGTAGGTTAATTACAAAAGAAGTGACGGCCTAATCCGCTCAGCCTTTTTGGCTTTATCTGGGACACAAGCATCTCTACAAACAAGTCTTTTCTCGCCAAAGTGGCCAATCTGCTTTGAACTCAAAGAACTAAACTCATTAGCGAACTTTTTGCCGTGAGTCACGTGGATCTTAGCATCCTGGTAATTATTTATTGCTAAAACAAACGTTATTAAAACTGAAGGTAAAAAGGTGACTTGCGTGGAAAATAAATTGAAAGGGTGTGTTTACACACGAGGTAGCATTAGCCCGTTTCGTCCGGGGTAAATAAATACCGAAGCAAACTAAATAATAGAAGGATCGACGTCGAAAGACTATAATTTATTATTAATGGGTTTCTTTTGCGTTTATTTTGAACGAATTTGGAATCTTTCATTCATGGGTCTATTGCGTTGTTCTTTAACAATATTCAAAAATGTTTTATTAATTTCGTGTGAGACACTCCTAATTATTATGAGACGCTACATGAGCATGTAGATACTCATTACCAGTTAGGTTTTTCACAAAAATATAACGCCTCACAGGTTTAAAATCAGCTGGCTATAAAAACAATTTACTTTATTCCCTAAGTTACTTCAAAAATCAGTTCGTAACCTCAGCCAAAAGACTCGCCAGGAAGCGCCAGGGATTCATCAAAGCACGCACGAAAATGATTGCTTTTATTTTTTAGAAATTAACAACATGACACCTTTGTAGCAAAGGAATAATTTTCTGACTTTTGAGGCTACAAATTGATAAAATACATATTGACACATTCTGCCTTAGGGCTCAAACACAAAACTGCGAGCTCGCATCGCATCGCAAATATCTGCGAGCTCGCACGATAACGTCAGATCTCATTTGCATCGCGCATTCCTGTCATATTACGTCATACTTGGTGACCCCCCTTTTAGTCCGCTCTGAGACAACTTTAGCGAAAGATGCGCGGCGCCTGAGCCGCCTTCTTTGTGTTGTAAAAAAAAACTGCTTCAGTTCTCAACTCATAGTAATTTCGAGTAAAATAGTTCCCTTCAGTGTTCATAATCGTATTAAATGGATGAATCCAGAATCTTCTTTTTCTTTTATATCTATTTAACAATAACAGCAGTGCAATTGGACCGATTTATGCAAAAATGATCCAACCCACAACCTAGTAAATTTCGAGTTTTTTTTAACCTACGTAATCAGTATAAGGTATATTTTAACATATCAAAGACTCACACCTCTATGTTCACAAATGTGGAAAATCCATATGATCCAACCTACAACTGTCATGTCGAAGACCATTTTTTTAAAATGTATAAGTGTTTCATGCCACTTGAATCATTTTTGTGTTGCTTTGGTTACCCTAACATATAACCGTTCTATTTTGCTACAATGATTCAAACTATAATATTAAGCTGGTCCATCAGTTCAAAGAGCTCAAAAAGCTATAGAAAGAGCTATGCTCGGAGTTTCTCTGAAGGATAGGATTCGTAAAGAATACATCCGAAAGAGAACCAAAGTTATCGACATAGCTCAAATAATTAGCAAGCTGAAGTGGTGGCAGTGGGCCGGCTATATTTCGCGAAGAACCGACAACCGTTGGGGTAAACGTGTTCTTGAGTGGATACCGAGACTTGGCAGACGTAGTATAGGACGCCCTCCGGCCAGGTGGGATGTCGATTTGCGAAAGACTGCTGTCAGATGCTGGATGCGTCAAGCTGAAGACAGGGAGCTATGGCGCTCATTAAGGGAGGCCTATGTCCAGCAGTGGACTAATATAGGTTGATTATGATGATGATGATATAAAACAAGTTAAGCTTTGACAAGTTAATATTTGAAATTGCTATTCCATCTAAGTACGTAAACGAAATAAACCATAAAGTTCAAAACACACAAAAGCCGGAGGCGTGGCGGAGGCGAAGGCGTGCCGGTTTTTCCTATGGCACCGCGTTCGCCACGGCCTGCGGTGTGTGTGTAGGCTTTCATAGGATTCCATAGAATACAACTCGCACGCCTTCGCCTCCGCCTCGCCTCCGGCTTCTGTGTGTTTCGTACTTTAACGAAAAATAAATAAATAAAATAAAATAAGTACAGGGCCAGCAGATCTAATATTAGATACCAGATGATTGCATTGATTAATTTAAGAAACCGAAGGGAAGCTGCAATAATAGACGATGTAGATGGTTTATGTGATGAACCTTATTCTGATTTGGACGAGGAGTAGGGCCAATTTTGTTTGTTTTGTCTTTTAAAACACAAAAATGATTACTAATTTTTGCATTTTAATTTTTGCACCCTACATAGCTCTTTCCATACAAAATTAATTTTGTAATAATGATACAGGCGCAAATTTTCCCAATTATCTACTAAACTATTACAATTTATTCTTTATATTATTTATAGAAAAAAAGTTGAGTTTACATAGCATTAAATTAAATTAAAATAACAACATTTTGTATTACAAAGCTAGAGAAATACCGCCACAAACTTAAATATCGAATATCTCGAAATGAGGTTTGTGTGGGTTGGATCATTTTTGCTTAAATCGGTTCAATTATCTTTTTGGGATCCATCTTACGCTTCCTAAAAACACGTCCAATACGGCTGACTAAACTTGAAGGTATGGTTACCCTACAAAACGGTTCGCCGCACAAATTCGCATCGCAGAAATTCGCAAATCAAGTTCGTGTGACATCGCATCACATCGCATCGCATCGCACCAAATCGCACCAAATCGCAGTTTTGTGTGGGAGCCCTTACTTTTGAAATCAGAAAAACAACAATGCCTAGATACGTAGTATGGATTAGGTATGATAGTTATTTTGAGAAAAACCAAAAAAGTGTTTTTTCAATTTCGATAAAAGAAATACGAAATTTGAAATAAAAATCCTAATTCATCTCTTTCCAAAATCCTAATGTTGATAGACAAAATGTTAACTTTGATAGCAAATTCGCTGAAACCCTTCGTTATAATAGTAATAAGGAACAGGCACAAGTCACCAAGGTCTTAAACAATGCCCTTTACAAACGTACCCAGTAAATGTAAGACCAGAAGGCAAACAAGATACCAACAACCACAATCAGGCGAGTCGTAACTACAGTATTACAATTCTAATTGGTTCCTTGTTCTATTATCGCGGGACTATGGCTAGAGTTGAACCACTGTTTTCTCGTAAACTGTGCTGTGTTTACAATGAGATAGTAGAGAACTTAGCTTGCGTAGGCAGTGCATCGAGATAGTAAAGTAAAGACAGTGATGTCGAATATTGTAACAATGCAGTTGCCTTTGTTTCCCAGCGCTGACGCTTCATATATTTAAGCGATGCTTCTACGAGCGTGTGGCATCGTTGGTTTATTTACAATGAGATAAAAGGTCCAATAAAAATAGTGTGCTTGGTTCAAATACCAGTAGTGCAAAAAAACAGTAAGAACTTACCTAAGTAGTTCAATATTGCAAGGGTAACTACAAATAATAGATAATGCGTAGAAGCATTACCTACAGGTAATGCTTCTACGAGCGTAGCCATTGTAGCACTGGCTACGCTCGTAGCTAAGATTCTACGGACTTAGAAGTGCTACGAAGCTCCTAAAATTGGTCTTTGGTAACTTAGTTTTCTTCTTCGGGACCTTATCGCACGCTAAGTGGGGTCGACACAACGTGTATTTTTCTTCTATTCTCCTCTATTATTTGTCATCTCCGTATTAACACCTTTGTTAACCATGTCCTCTTTCTTACAATCCATCCATCTTTTCTTCAGTTTGCCTCTCCCCTTGTGTACATTCAATTTATAACTCATTTTGTGAATTGTGAACAAGACCTTCCTATCAGTTATAGTTAAAAAAAAATAGATTAACCTAGAACTTTAATCTAGGACTGCTTCAGGAAAACATAAAGAATTCTTATGATTAACAATAATGTTAGTTGCATACAAACACAACAAATTTAATACGAATTGTTAAAATGTACAACAATCCCTTGCATCTAACCAGTTACTGCATCTTACTGGAATGCTGTAAACGCGCCTCCTCCGCTATTGATTGAAAAGTTGTCGGCAGGTGGCGCCGAGATTCCCTCTAACGATATCACAAGTTTTTACTGACACTGCGACTTGCGGAATGAACTTCAAAAGCAAACAGAGAGAAATACATTGTTCACCTTTATTCTAATAATAGAAAAAGAAGTCCTGTCCCTGTCTTCAAGCTGAAGACAGGGCGCTATGGCGCTCATTAGGGGAGGCCTATGTCCAGCAGTGGACTAATTATAGGCTGATGATGATGATTCTAATAATAGCAGCGTCTCGCGGTTTCACCCGCGGTAATTCCCATTCCCGTGGGAATTCCGGGATAAAATATAGCCTATGTGTTATAATAAATAGTTGTGACTATAATCTATCTCTGTGCGAAATTTCATCCATATCCGTTCAGTAGTTTTTGCGTGAAAGAGTAACAAACTTACAAACTTTCGTGTATAAAATATTATTAGGATTAGGTTTAGAAATTCAAAAAATTGTATGAATGTAGAGATGTGTGTTTAATCCTCTTTAATACAAAATCTACTTAAAATGTTAGGCAGAAATTTGAAATAGACGTAGTTTTAGCCCTAGACTAACAAACAAGCTACCTTTCATCCCATAAATCAGTTCTCACTGGATAGAACTAGCCCTGAGACGTTTCCATAGAAAGAACTGATGCAAAACCGCGGGTGAATACTAGTTATACTACAAAACGAAATAACGTTTTTAAGACAAGGTTCTAATAGCAAGTGAAATTACTTTTTTCTTATTGATTTCACGGAAACAGGTGGTTGGTGATTGAAGTAAGAAAATCATGAAATATTGGAGTCGAGATTTCACTCTAGAGATTCAGCGGAGTAAGAATTTTATGTAGGTCAACCTACATATTATAGTGTTAACATTTCAAACTTTCCAAGGTCACGTGTCATACTGAAAGACATGCAATTTAATTCAAGGAATTTTAAATTTGAATCTTCTCCCTAATTCAATTCTTACCGCTTAATTCTCAGAAAAGCCTGGAATAAACCGCTTCTAAGAGATAATTAAATGGTAGGTGGGAGGTAGGTAGGTACTCATTCATTTTATACTGCGCAATAAAAATGTGCTCTATTGTGCTAAAAACCTAATAAATAAATAATGCATGACAACAAACAAATCATTATCAAGCCTCATGCTTAGCAGAGCTTGTGTTATGGGTACTAGGATGACTGATATACCTACACTTACAAGAAGCAAATCTGAAAACTTTGATATAAGCTTACTGCGAGAGATTTTCTTTTTTATCCCAAAACACTTTGTATGACCTCATCTAAAAACCCAGGCGTACACGCGCTACCAAAACATCAATAAAACATCATTAATAACGCTAAAACATTGTTTCTGAAGATGAATTATTCCAATTTCACGAGCACATGTGTTACGGCATTAAACTTGGCTTCCGGTGCTCGATCATGTACACGCATGTTTACAGTACGCGGCTGTTACGTCGGGATAACTGTCAAAACCATAAATTAATGAATCTTCATGTCATATTCTACACATGCTGAGTCGGATACCTTTTTGTAGCCTTTTAAGTAGTAAATAAATGGGTAATTTAGTCAATATTGGATTTTTATTGGTTAATTTATGTCAATGTAATGCTAAAAATAAAGAATATTAGTTTTCAGTCCACTGATATTTTTTACTATGTGTGAATTTGTGGTGTCAATCATTTAAGAAAAATTAACGAAATGTATAATTAAAAAATAAATTACAATTAAAAAAATACCAACAAGTAATTGGTCCAACAAGTAATAAAATTGGTAGATCCCATATATAATTTTTTGAAATATGTTATGTATCGGTTTTATTGGGTCAATATTCGAAAATCTTACATATATGTGCCATACTACCAGTAACTGCTACATTTGAACTTTGATTGAGCCGGAACACCATTTTCATCAATCGATAGGTCCTCCGGGGAATGTCTGACATATCTGCTAATTCCAGCAGAGATCGGAGATATCAAGACGTGGGTTCTCTTAAGTTTGAAGCTCATTAGGCGGGTCCACACCGGATGATCCATCGCGCTTCAATCGCGAGCGGCAGGACCGCGATCCAAATGTGCAGGCGGCGGTGTGGACGTGGCGCGCGCTCCCTGATGCGCCGTACGTTGTCGGTTTTTTGCCAGTCTCAAAGGTGCCTCGGTTGCGTGGCGCGCACGGTGTAGAAGGTTGTGTGTTGTTCGCGCGATCCACCACCACGAAAACTAAAAAATTACTGAAGTCTGAATAACGGATCGCCCATGAATTGCGTGGAGCGTAGTTCAGGATCGCTTCAACAAACTGGACGCTCCACGCTCCACATATTACGATTTCAGATCGCGGATCGCGGGATCGCCGATCGTCGTCGGATCGTCTGGTGTGGACCCACCTATTGGAACGTAGCGTGACATTATAACGTCTACCTTTATGATACGGGTGAAGTTCTACGGAATGTGCGGTTTCGATTCCTGCCTTGGGACAAAGGTTCAATCTACCTATTTGTTTGCGGGTATTCAGTTGAAATGTCTAAGTAATGTAAAGTATTAAATATAGGGCTAGATGATTCTGTTTGGATTGTCGCATCATTTATTTACCTTTTAGATGTTGGCATGTTCGTATATGGATTGTCCAGCATTGTTTTTAACTATCATCTGACCAGGGCTTCTTGCGCGTTGTTTCTATGCAAACGTTTCAAGGCTATTTCTACCCCATGGGAAATGAATTATGGTATAAAAGTAGCCTATAGATGCATTTTTCCAGGTCTAGAACTACGTTTATTTCAGTCCGTTCAGTAGTTTTTGCGTAAAAGAGGAACAAACTACATGGATAGATAATAACTTTATTGCACCATCAAAGTTATAAACAACAGAGCATCAAAAATAAAGTGGCACAATCGGCGGCCTTATCGCTACATTCTTACAAAATTTAGCATTTTTAGACTTTGTTTTATATGTATAGGGGTAAATGAAATAGACTTATGTCCCGACCCTTATATTCCCCAATAATTGGCCAATTTACCTAAAAGGCAACGTGAAAGTCCCCCCAGAGGAGATGACGAGACTTTCGTCATTAAAAAAGGTTTAGTGATGTTAAGAATAATTATAAACTAGTTACAAGATTTTGCCTGGCACCGGTTATTTCCGGATATATATTCAGCTTCGATGTAGCTATGTTATAACTATTGCCTAGAACTTTGTAAACAAAAGTTCAGGCCGAGCATACAACAGCGTGCTTTACTATACATAGAGTAAGCTCAAGCCATCTAGCAATACATCCGTACGTATCAAACGCGCGTTTCTATTTATTCGAACGCACGTTTCGGTGGCTGTGTTCTAAACAGGGTTGATGCGAATATCAGCATCAGCATCCGCTGATGATCAGCATTTATTTAAAACATCAGCAATCGCATTGATCGACGCTGATTTTCAAGGTTATAGGTTCCTGAAAAACTATTGTTTTTTATTAGTCAAAATGGGTATTTCCCTTTGCTACCCTTTATGTACTTGAACCCTCAAAAAGGCATGATTTTTAGAGAATCGGTTTCTATTGGAAGAACCACCTACATTAAATTATTGTCACTCAGTTTGCGAGCCCGACACGCCAAAATCAACATAAGCATCAGCCTCTAGCCTCAGCCTTGATGTGTAAAAAATTGACCCTGGTTCTGAATGGACATAATTATATGTAGAGGGCCAGTATTTTTTTAACGTGTGTATTTAGCGCGAGCTTTATTACGCCTATTTGAGTTCTAATTCTTAAATTTGCTATGTTTTTTGGTGCTACATCAACTTTATGTTTTATTATATATTCATCAAAGACTTTGCTTGTTTTAAAAATGTTCTGTGCACTGAAAACCACCCGTTTTAATTATAACATCTGTTTGAAAATGTGTCTGCAAAGTTTTGAAGGCTATGCCAATGGCCTCAACTTGGCTGGCAAACATTTAGTGTAATTAGCTTAAATGAAACCGACATTAAGATTAAGACCTTGAATTTCATTTGGAAAAGACAGCGTTATTCATATAGTAACTGACTGAGATACATAATATTGTTCAAAAGTTTTGCAAAATAATCTCGACATGAGGTTTTTCCAAACGAGGGGTTATTGTATACTCACCATGCTTGACATGCGTTTGGTCATTCAGATTCAGAATAAACCCAGTCATATCCCAAAGATGATTCTTACGACAACCACGAGCGAAGTAGGAATAGTCAATTGTTAAGCCATGACTAAATAAAATGCACAGAGAATTTATTTCCCTTACTATCGCCACTAGGTCGATATTCAATTTATATTGAGTAAACAATGAACATTTTTCTCTGTATCCTAAAGTCTTAATTCCCTAGAAGGGTACGAAATAAAAGTTTCCTTCATTTCTCTTCTGTAATGGATGTCAACAGTGTAAAGAAAGTTTTCCGATTGAATATCGAAGCGGCTTTTTGCTAAAAAGGCATTAGTGAAATTAATGAGAAACTACGATATCTACAAAAGTGGTTAATCATTTATTTTGTGCTCAAAATATTTGGTTTAGAGACTTGAAATCTCCAAAGTAAACGTAAGGCCTCATTTTACCTTTTGATTGTTCTGAACCCAATCTATTTGCTGACACAAAATAAAGACTTGTGAGAAATTTACACAAGGGATTCTTTTTTCCCGTTATCTATTGCCAAAATGTATTACAATGTACCATTAGTCTTGTCTCCAAGGGCTTTTACCTCCCCCTCCACGCATTTTAGTTCTGGTGGCTGATTCACTATGACCTATGAAATTCCTCGCCCAAACCGTGTGACGTCACAAAGCGTTCGAAATAAGATTTTGTCCGTTTTCATAGCGCTGCTTTGTCATAACACGTGTGTATTTTCCATGGTGAATAAAGCCCCTTAGCAAGTTTTACCCAAGCTTTCTCATAGGTATCCACTTCGTCACGGCATCAATTCCTTGTCTGCAGAGGCGCCTGATGCTGTTGGGGCTCCAGCTTGGCCCACACAGGAGCCAAATTCCACTAATTTCAAAATAAAGGTCTCAATAGCGTCTATCAAGATGGCTAAAATGACGTTTTTGCATTTGGTATTCTACTATTTTTTTTATTATTAGAATGTCAAAGACACACATAAAAGTATTCGCCCCAGGTATGAATGAACTTAAAAAGTTTATGCTAGATTTAAATGGTGAAGCGATTTATTTAGTGGAATTCGGGTCCAGGTCTTCAGACATTCCGCAGACATGACAATATATAATTTTGTGAACATTTTGTAGCTATTAGTGTGAAGGCCATACGTAGAATTGAGAAATAGCTGCACCGAAGTCAAGAAACTTGATCCCATCTATGAGTACTCCAAGTTTTAATTGATCAATTTAACTTGAGCCTCAGTGACCGGTAGGGGTGTCGCTAGCGATAGTTCTATTAGACTACGCCGTGACTTGATTCGCTTTTGTGAGCGTATTCTGGAAAGTTTTGAGAAGTTTATAAGATTAGCAGATTATAAAGAGCTTCTAGGTAAGTGGAAAAGTATGTTAGCGGTGAGGAAGTAAAATAAAATAATGTTCTTTTTCGTAGCCTTTCGAAAACTAAATAAATACAACACTAAGTACAAATAAAAACATTCGAATAATTCGCACAGGTCATCTAGCACCGAGCTAAGCTGAGCTTGCGTTATAGGTACTAGAAAATAAAAATGATTATTTAATCGGGCATTTATCGAGTACCTTTTGTTAATAATCGCTATTATGTTAAACAAATCGCAAAAGGTAAAAAAAAAATAACAAGAAATGAGATATTTTTCCGTATAGGTACTGTTTTTTATATAAATAACAAAATAAAATATCCTGAATCTGTAGATGGTGTAGATGGTAAAAACGTTTGTCCCGGGGCAGGAATCGAACACACATTCTCCTGCAGGCGGTCCTTCGCGCCACATTGTTAGTCAATTTCGTTGGTTTAAAATTCACAAACTCGACATATACAAACATATTATTTTATAATTAGAAACATATTGCTCTATTCTCAAAACATCTCTAGTCTGCACATTGCACAAAACGGATATTGCGTTTTTCTCCAGCTTCAATTATTCTGATTTCTTTGCCTCTATTTTTCCTAGAAATGGAGTTGCAGAAATAAACCGACTCGGAAAAAAGAATATCTACCAATTACAATGTAATTTTCTACCGTTTAACAATGATGAGAATGCAAGCTTCTAATGCCCTTTTTCTAATTTTATTTACAGCTCAGTTATTTGAAAATTTTGCTTTTCTGTACATTTGTATAAAATGCTGATTAATAAATACTAAAAATATTTACCTCAGTTAAACGCCGTTTGCGTTTGACCGAGGTAAATGTTTTTAGTTATGTACCTAGTTTCTATATTATATGGCTTCTTAATATCATAATATGATAATACTAATAATGATAGAATAAATAAAAACGTAGGCATATACATAAAATGCTGGAAAATTCTCACAATATCATCTAGCTAAGCAGAACTTGTGGGTACCTACAAGAAAAACTGATGTTATTAATAAACAATACTATACTATAATAATACTACAAAGATAGATATTTTAACTAAACATATACAGAAAAAACAAGCAGAATAAATATCTGCAAATCCTCCAAATATTTGTCCCGAGGCGGGAATCGAAACCGCAACCTCCGCCGTCACACACAGACCTTCGCCCACTGCGTTACTGCTACTTTATATATATTTTTATATTAAGAATAGATCATATCCTTTCAGCTGCCAGGCTTCCCGCCACGGGTAAAAAAACTGGACTATGATTACCACGCGCCCGTGGCGGGCAGAAATTTAGTATCTGTGTTTACCGTTAACAATAAATTCATTGATGTTTCGCTCTCTTTTGATCATTATTTTAATGACGTAGAATGAAATGAGCTAGCGATATCATGCAAAATACCTGACGTCAAGCACTCCTTGAATTGATTCAAACCTCTTTCTTTTCTCGTTTTTTGAGAGCAGTTCAGTTTTGACCACCACCACTTGACTTATAAACAATGTTGTGTAAGATTTTTGTATGAACACCCACTGATTTTCACTTTAATTACATAAAAATAGGTTAATCCTGCTTTAATACACATCAAATTAAATAAATTTTGGTGTAAATTAAATAACTAGGCCTATTTAAAAAAAACAAAATATTTTTTTTAAACCTTCAGTACTCAAATTTATTTAATTATTCTGTTACAAAAAGTACCGATAAATAATATATCATAGATAACGAAAATATTCAGGTAAATGTATCATTTCTAACAAAAAACAGCCCTTATTTCAGTTTTAAGCGCCCGGCGTAAGTCTGGCGGCCATTTTGGCCTTACCAACGTCATAGCTAAATCAAAGACTGGCAGCTGAAAGGATATAAAACAAAGTCGCTTTCTCTGTCCCCATGTCCCTATGTATGCTTAAATCTTTAAAACTTCGCAACGAATTTTTTTAATAGATAGAGCGATTCACGAGGAAGGTTTATACGTTTATTAAAACCGTGCGACGCCGGGGCGGGTCGCTAGTTATATTATAAAATATTAACTGAGTGCTTACTGCTATTCGGCTATCCTTATTTACTTTTAAATACGAAAGTTTTACGCAGCGAGTACTTACGATCTGCAGATATTCGTTCAGGGTCCAATATTATAATTAACTAATGTTAATCACCTCTGTGAATGAAACTAAACGTTTTATTTTATAATTAACTAGCAGCGCCTCGCTGTTTCACCCGCGATAATTCCCATTTCCGTAGGAATTCCGGAATAAAATATAGCCAATGTGTTAATAATAATAAATCATTATAATAATAAATCATTTATTTTGACACACAGTTATACAATTACATATTGAATCCGTAGGGTCCTAAACTAGCCTAGGCTGTATTTTAGGATCCAGGGCTTCTCCTTTTATATTTATACATATTTGTGTCTTATTTGAGTTACTTAAAAACAAAAAACAAATTAAAAAAGAAAACTAATCAACGTTAAAAAGGAAAAAACATTAAATTGTAAGAGCAGTCAACATGAAAAAATATTTTAAAAATGAAAACCTGCTATTCAATTTTAAGGTTAAATGAAAATTTGTACAAAATATGAAATATGAACCTCAGAATAAAATAAAAAAAACAGAAACAATCATCTGTGAGTGCATAAAATAAATAAAAAAAGATTCAGTTTACACTTAAAGAATTACGATATCTACATATTCATCCATACACTAATTTTTATTCATATACTTACATTTATTTATTTATTCACATATACATATATAAAAAAATATATTACATAATATTATAATGTGTTTAGTGTGTTACTTAAAAGTACAAGTCTGTGAGCATTTTTTCAATGCCTTCATAATCATAATTTTTAATCCAATCTAATAGTGACTTTTTAAATTCAAATAATTTTAATGTTTTTAATGATTTTATTTTAAGGTCTTTATAAAGTTTGTTATATAGTTTGGGAGCAATGAAGTTAAATTGTTTATTAGCAAAACGAGACTTTACATTTGGAACAGGACAACGAAATATTCTTTTTGTAGATTCAGGCAAATGGGGCACTACGTTTTTATGGAAACGCTTAAGCGCTTCAACGATAAATATTTTCCTTATGCTTAACACATCAGCTGAATTGTAGACTTCTGTAGTAGGATGTCTATACGGGAGATACAGGAGGACCTTGAGGACAGCTCGTTGGGCACGTTCAGCGACAATAAGGTGAGTTTTGGCAGCTGTTCCCCATGTACAAATACAGTATCTACAAATACATTCACATAGTGTCTTATATATTTGGATACATAGTTTTTTGTTAGCTATAGATCTTAAGGCTTTGAATATATAAATAAGTTTCCTTATTCGAGAAGTAAGTGCCATAATATGCTGTTTCCAGTTCAATTTGTCGTCAATAAGCACGCCCAGATACTTAATTGACTCAACCTGGGAAAGACAAGAGCATGAACATGGCATCTCTCGTGCGGTGTTAATGTTGCAGGGATAGGTATGTATTTTAAGTTTAGCACCAGAAGTAGGACACCCGTTACTTGTTTTACTGAAACACATGTACTTTGTTTTGCTAGTATTCAATGTAAGGAGACTTTTTTCTAGCCAATGCGTTACAACAGCTAGATTATTCTCTGCCAAGAGTATAGTCTTAGGCCATGTTTTTTCGTGTATGAGCAGCACAGTGTCATCTGCAAACATAAGAAGATGTTATTCCAGACTATAATCTATCTCTGTGCCTAATTTTATCCATATCCTTTCAGTAGTTTTTGCGTGAAAGAGTAACAAACATCCATCCATCCATCCTTTCATCCATCCATCCTTTCATCCATCCATCCTTTCATCCATCCATACTTACAAACATTCGCGTTTATAATATTAGTAGGATTTATAATATAAGTAGGATAGGATTTAAATGAGCAAAGCCGCGGGCTGCAGCTATTGGCAACACAAAGTGACAACCCTAGACCAATGATTCTATCATTCCATCTTCACATTACCCGAGAGAGCTGAAAGTTAATGTTCACATACGTGACTAAGGTAGGTAAAATGACCGTTAATGGCAACACCGTGGGGAATTTACCCGAATCTGCTGTTCTAAGTTTTGTTTTGGGTTCAAAAGTCGTCGCACCAATTGGAACGCTTTCTCTAGGTTCAATGAGACTCTGATGATTGCTACATTAAATACTTCAGTAAACATCAAGTTTGAACGTTAGGAAGAACGTTATATTTCAAGAAACACTACATTTCTCTAGATGGATCTTAAATAGATCACAGGACTATACAGGAACCTCGGGATACTTGATTACTTAAGAGACATGGTCAAAATCGAAAATTAAAGTGCTTTATTTCCTTTAGACCTTACAGGACCCTTGGACACGACATAAAATACATGTTACCCTCCCCCAAAATATAACAAACTAGCATCTGTTTTTATGGAAATGTCTCTAGGCTTTTTCTTTTACATGGGCAAAGTAGTTTTTGCGTGAAATAGGAACAAACGTCCATCCATACAATTTTTCCCGTTTACAATAATTAAAGCAAGGATCTAAAAGTAGTTTTTAAAGTAACGGTAACTCTTTGACGGTTTAGAACATTGAACGTGAAACTGATAATTATTTACAGCCAACTTCAGAGCATTTAGAAACAGGCGTTTTTGCAGAGAGTTCTCATTTTTTGTATTTGTTTTGGTTTTTGCTATCATTATAATTCTTTTTGATTATTTATGATACCCTACAAACTCAGGTAATAGGTAACAGTATAACTTTTAGAACACAGAACTAAACAGTTTTGATATCAGTTAAGTACCAGAATTTTATTTTATATTTCAAACAATGTTAATAATTATTTACATACAAAGAAAAGTGAACATACTTTGCGACAAAAGAAACAATTTTCTTTGCTTTACAAACATTAAATTGAAAACCTCTTTCCCACCCTCTGCAAAAACTTTGCTACGCGTTGGCATATTAATAACTAACTTTTTCTTGCGACTTTGTTTACTAGTTGATAAAATAAATTTAATTACAATAATAATTATTCTATATAATTAGCAGAAAATAACAGCGATGCGGAGTAGAAAAACGGCATCATTTATAAGCGCGCACAATCGTGGAGCGGCCTCATTTGCTCGTTGGCCGTCGACCAGGAAACATCGGACCCTTGGTGGTAGTTCGTTACATAATTGGTGTTAAAACGCGAGAGCCATGTTCCTTTGTCGTATTTTTGTAAATAGAATCAGTGTAATTTGGTATTAAGTGTGTTCAGAGAGGTTTATTCTGTTTTGATTCATAAGCTTAATTGTTGTAAGAATTGTGATTAAAATTTGTATCTCGGATTACTTTTTTTTTATTTTTAATCTACTTCGATCTATAAGATCAGAAGTGGGATAAAAATCTCATAAAATAGCCCACGTATAGATCAAAAACAGAATAAGTCTACCCACATTTAAATAATTACCTAAAAACTTTGATTTGGTTGTTTGAAAATGTCTCGATCTACGTCACGTCATAGATCCAGACTTCGGTCAAGGGATGGCTCTCGTGTTAGAACACGTCGTCGTCGTCGTTCGAGGAGTTTGTCTCGTAGGAGTTCACGAGGTAGCACGCGCCGTAGCAGACTGCGGTCTCACTCACGCGATTCTAGGAGTCGAACGCCGCCGCCGCGACGTAATTACAGGGACAGGGCACGTTCACGTGGTCATGGTCACTCTCGCGACTCTAGGAGTCGAACGCCGCGTCGTATTTACAGCAACGGGGCACGTTCACGTGGTCACTCTCGTGACTCTAGGAGTCGTACACCGCGTCGTGTTTACAGGGACAGGGCACGTTCACGCGGTCACTCTCGGTCACGTTCCTACAGTGTTGACCGGCACCGATATTCACGTTCCCGCGGATCACGTGATAACCGGGGGCATAATGAAATGGACTCTTCTGGTCTATCACAAAATGCAACAAACTACCATCCTCCGGTTACTACGCCTTCCGCGGCGGACGTTAGCATTCGGAATAGTGCGCCTAATGAGGGTAGGTCACAACCTGGTGTAAAATCCTACACGCCTCCAGTAATTGCAAGCCCAGTAGTACAAGGCACTACTCCTCACTCGGTTGATACGGCTCAACGGTCAGAGGCTTCAACGTTCGCGCAAGCCCTCATTGAGGCAATTAAGACAGGTAAGTCTCAAAGCTACTATGTGTCTATTTTTGACCCGACACTTCACAACATTGAGACATGGTGCGAGGAGGTAGAGCGTGCCCGGGAGGCGAACAATTGGAACGACCACGAGTGTCTGTCACGTGTGGCCTCATGCCTCAAGGGAGACGCTAAGGTATGGCTAGGTGAGTGGGTAACACACGAACGAACTTGGTCAAATTTTAAGCGAGAGTTCACCCCACTTTGCCCTAGTAAATTGGACTACGCTAATATACTGTTTGATGCAATGCAAACCACATCAGACAAGTACTCTACTTACGCTGAGTATGCACGACGTTCACTACTTCGTCTCCGAATAGTAAAAGGTTTAAGTGAAGAGCTGAGAACCCTTATCGTAATTCGTGGTATTGATAACCCTCAAATACGAGCCGCTGCTACTAACGCAGAGCTCACATCTGACAAACTGGTTTCGTTCTTATCCATTTATACCAAACCGAACAAGCCAAATAACGATAAGCGTTCTCAACCCTCTGCTCAAAAACGCCCTCACCAAAATAAGCCGGCTAACAATGAAGGTAGGTCCTGCTACACCTGTGGAGAAAAGGGTCATCTCAGAGGTAATTGTCCTAAGAAACCCAAACCAGCTCAGCCGCCCACAGAGTCTGCTCCTGCCAAGACACCCACCGACACAGTTTGCACATTCTGCAAAAAACGGGGTCACACTGAAGACAAGTGCTTCGGTAAAGCACGATCGCAGGCGAATCAGTCTAAGGTAAATTTGTGTTCTGACTTGTCTAAATATCCGGCGGATGGTCGTGACGTCATTCCCGCGGTGGTTGAAGGTATACCGATGGACATTCTTATAGACAGTGGCGCCTTGAATATATCCCTCGTGTCGTCAGATGTGCTGAAACATCTCCGGAGTCAACCCAAGCTACGGCATACTGTGCTCAAAGGTATAAGCGACAAGGAAATCGTTTCTACCTCTTACGTCACAGTAACCCTCGAGTTTGACTATATTTCTATAGAAGCTGATCTAGTGGTAGTACCGTCGTCCTGCATGAACGCGTCTGTGATTGTTGGAACTGACATCCTAAACCGTGACGGAGTGACTTACGTACGCACTAAGCACAAGCAGTACCTTACCCATTCTAAGACAGAAGCGACTGTCAATAGTGCCGTCAAGCAGAGTAAGGTCATCGAAGTCAACACGCCACTTCAAGGTAAGGAACGTGAAAGCTTAATGACTGTGGTGAATGAGTTCTCAGAATTCCTAATCGCTGGCACGGCCACAACTACAGTTAAAACAGGTCAGATGGAAATTAAACTGACAAGCTCCACGCCGGTAGTTTACAGGCCATACAAAATCTCATATCAAGAGAAGTTGAAGGTACGTGACATAATCGCTGACTTATTAGATAAGGGCATCGTCAGGCGATCGCAGTCTGAGTACGCCAGTCCAATCATTTTGGTGAAGAAGCGTGACGGCTCGGACAGGCTCTGCGTGGACTTTCGCGCCTTGAATAGGATCACCGTAAAGGACAGGTACCCTCTTCCTTTAATCGATGACCATATCGACCGTCTGGGAAATTTTAAATACTTCACCAGTCTAGACATGGCCACTGGGTTCCACCAGATTCCGATAAAGGAAGAGTGCATCCATCTCACAGGATTCGTAACCCCCGAAGAACATCTAGAGTACGTGAAAATGCCTTACGGACTAGCTAACTCGCCAATAGCGTACCAGCGTATCATAAATGATACGCTGCGGACCCACATTAATGAAGGTAATGTCCTTGTTTACGTCGATGACGTCCTACTTTTAAGTAACTCTGTTGCTGAAGGTATCGAGCTACTTCGCGCTGTGTTGTCAACATTAACCCAGGCAGGATTTTCTGTCAATCTGCGAAAATGTACATTCCTATCTACTGAAGTTGAATACCTTGGTCGTGTGGTAAGTCAAGGTCAGGTGAAGCCGAGCCCTAGAAAAGTGGAAGCCTTAGCAAACACATCTCCGCCACAAAATGTCAAACAGGTAAGACAACTTCTTGGCCTTGCCGGATATTTCAGGCGCTACATAAAAGACTATGCAAGTAAAACTGCGTGCATTGCGCACCTAACGAGGAAGAATGTTACCTTCAATTGGGGAAGCGAACAGGAACAAGTACGACACGAACTTATAAAGCATCTGACCAGCGAACCAATACTAGCTATCTTTGACCATACTTTGCCTACTGAAGTACATACGGACGCCAGCAGCATAGGTTACGGAGCGGTTCTTTTCCAGACTTATCCGGATGGTAAAAAACGTGTCGTTAGCTACTTTAGTAAGGTAACACAAGGAGCCGAGAGCAAGTATCATTCCTACGAGCTAGAAACTCTCGCGGTTGTCAAGGCGTTACAACATTTCCGTCATTATCTCGTGGGAATGAAATTTGTTGTCGTCACAGACTGCAATGCTCTTAAATCTACCGAACAAAAAAAAGATCTCATCCCTCGAGTCGCGCGTTGGTGGATTTACCTCCAAGATTTTGATTTTTCTTTCGAATATCGAAAGGGGGTAATGATGCCACACGCAGACTACTTGAGCCGCAATCCACCCGCGCCGGTAGTTGTCAATCAACTTTCCAAGCCACGTAGCTGGGCTCAGATAGCTCAGGCGGCTGATGATGAGACCCAAAAGCTTCTTGACCAACTTCAGGAAGGTAGACTAGATGCAAGTAGGTACGTTGCTCGCAACGATCTATTGTACTATCGGTACACTCCAGTTGGAGAGGAGGCTAGGCTGCTGTGTTATGTTCCCAGGGGACATCGGTTGAGCCTGCTAAGAGTGTTTCATGACGAGCACGAGCACATAGGTGTAGATAAAACTGTTGATCTTATCCTGAAACACTTTTGGTTCCCGGGTCTCCAACAATTTGTAACCAAGTACGTAGGTCACTGTGTGATATGTATCTCAAAAAAACGAGTACCTAGGGCACCACAACAACAAATTACTTCATGGGAAAAGCCGGATGTCCCTTTCGATACTGTGCACATCGATGCTTTGGGCCCTCTGCCAATATCTGGGGATTTTAAATTTGTTCTGTTGATAGTAGACGCTTTCACCAAATATAGCCTTCTTTGTCCAATCACTAGGCAAGATGTAACTGAATTAAAACGAGTAGTATCTCAGGCTATTTCGTTATTCGGGGTTCCTAGATTAATGGTCACTGATAAAGGTAGAATGTTTGAATCTAAAGAATTCGTTGTGTGGGTTAATGACATGGGATGTGATCTCCATTATGTAACTCCTGAAATGCACCAATCAAATGGTCAGGTAGAAAGATATGTAAGAACTGTGCTCAATATGATTCGCATCGAAACTAACCACAAGGGTTCCTCCTGGTCTGAAGTTCTGTGGAAGCTTCAACTGGTACTTAACATAACCAAGCAGAAGTCAACGGGTACTTCTCCTCTTAATCTCTTGATCGGCACCGAGGCTACGACCCCAGTAATTCGCGCTCTTATCCGAGATGTTGCTGCGGAAAATACAAGCCCGAATCGAGACGCCTTGCGCGAGATTACAAGAAGCAGGACTAGGGAGCTTCTCAAACAAAATCAAGCTCGCCAGGACGAATATGTAAACCGGCACAGACTACCACCACGCGAGTTTGCACTCGGTGACTTGGTCTTTGTTATAAAGTTTTCTCAGTCCACAGGGAAGTTGGATCCGGGAATGCGTGGCCCATACAAGGTGGTCAGCATACTGCCGAGCGGGCGTTACGTGCTTACGCTGTTAAGTGGCAGCTATGGCAAGACGACGCAAGCTGCTGCGCAGTACATGGTACCGTGGCGGGGCGAGTGGTGTCCGGAAACGTGTTCTGCGTTTTTTGACGGTAAAGTATCTGATCTAGTCTTACAAGCCTCTCATTATATCTTACTACATATTTAGTTAGAATTAATTCATAAACTAAGTGTCTACCTGCAAAAGATAACTTGCCTTATTTCACTAAGTACTCTAGGGGCTTTTTGTAAACGACGATCAGATAGCTTATGACAAATTGATGTGTCATGTGCGGGTTGAGATAAGACTCAATCAGCAGCGCTTGTACTGCGGTAAGCGTGTAAAAGACGATGCGTTCGTCTGGTCCTGTGGTGGACAGGTCTAGAGCCAGCAGTGCTACGCACTCAGTTAGACCGCACCTGTGGGCGCACCTCGCGAGGTGAGAACGTGCTTGCTGGTCTTCGCTGCGGGCAGACGGCGGATGACCGAGATGCGGCTGGTGCCGACGAAGCGTCGCCGAGCTGAGGGCTTCACAAAAAGTAACAGGGCCCTATTTTATTATTTGAGACGTCTCTGAGATGAAGTATGTGAGATTGAGACTTCGAGGCGATGTATGTTGCGTGACGAATAAATTAAGTGAAAGAGCTATAGAGAAAGGAGAGTGCTTATCTAGGTAATCACTAGTGTGACAAGCGATCTTGACTGTTTTTATTTTAGATGTATTATCCATTTGCAGATGATGAGATGATTGTTGCTGGTGGTAGCACATCACCTCCCGCAGGACAGGGACCAGGCGCTCTACCTTCCATGCCTTCGCTAGAGCCAGATCCTACGGCAGGACCTTCAACGGCGGCGATGACTGAGGATGCACCGGTCGCCGGTCCCAGCGGAACCACACACCATTCCCGGGTCGAGGACGACCCTAATATCTCAGGAGAAGCCGAATTAGCAGAAAATAACAGCGATGCGGAGTAGAAAAACGGCATCATTTATAAGCGCGCACAATCGTGGAGCGGCCTCATTTGCTCGTTGGCCGTCGACCAGGAAACATCGGACCCTTGGTGGTAGTTCGTTACATAATTGGTGTTAAAACGCGAGAGCCATGTTCCTTTGTCGTATTTTTGTAAATAGAATCAGTGTAATTTGGTATTAAGTGTGTTCAGAGAGGTTTATTCTGTTTTGATTCATAAGCTTAATTGTTGTAAGAATTGTGATTAAAATTTGTATCTCGGATTACTTTTTTTTTATTTTTAATCTACTTCGATCTATAAGAATATAATATATAATTATTAATCTATAACTCAGATCTTTATCTTTAATTCTTCGCTGTATTAAAATAAAATAATTTAAATAAATAAATGGCTTTCTTTCTTCGAAGATGACTCGCTGTATCCACCAATGACGATCGTGTTATTTTGAGAATCAATGTTGTTTCTTTAAAGTAATTGAACATTGCCTATATCATCATCATCAACCCTATATTAGTCCACTGCTGGACATAGGCCTCCCCCAATGACCGCCATAGCGCCCTGTCTTCTTGCCTATATAATAGGTACTTAATATTTGCAAAAAAATTATCTGATAATTTGATACTGAAAGTCATAAAAAGCAAAAACAATCATACAAGGCAAAAAAAATGTTGAGACTTTAATAGATAGATCAGAGAGCAATGCTTTGGAATTCTTTGTACTACCAAAGAATAATTCTTAGTACCAAATAATTCCATAGCATCAAGTCTTTTGGGTCAGTCCTTATTTTCCTGCATAGCTTTGTTACAATAACTACTTCTTCGGGCAACTTTATAATTAATTTTAAACATTTCTTGGAATCAGGAACGGTTGTATTCATGCAGTGGAGTTTAAACGGAGGGTGACGGTAACATTTTTATAAACTTTTTAAACGAAAAAGGTCTTCGAAAAAAATAACAATATCTAATTTAGTAATCACAAAACGATTGGAAAATGATGATGATGAATTGAATAATCCACCGAAAAACTTTCAATTTAATCTCGATTCCAACATTCACATATGAATAGAACTTCAATAAATATTTTCATCAAATTCAAATGAAAGAGCCGTCGAATTCAATGATCTCATTTTATTTATATATACCTAATAACTAGTTTTATGATAGATTGAGCTGAATTGAATCATGAACTTAATCTGTCTAGATGAAACAGCTTTAAGGTAAATTGAATAAACAAGCTGGATCGTGACAAGAGGTTGGAGTTTATTAACCAAAAAATGCAGAAAATTATTTAAAATCTGGGTAAACTCAAGTTGTGAAATGGCGAAGAAAATTATAATCAAAGTATATTAATAAGTTAAAAATAGTATCTAATTAATTTGTCGACTTACCAGTTAATTATTCCACGCATTATTGTAAAGCTGCCAAAATTAATCTCATATATTTTGCATACAAATTAAAATTCCACTTCGTTTATCCCAGTTCTAATATGTAGTAGGACTAGACTTTATTAAATCCAGATATTGAAATTTCAATAGTTATTTGCCTGCGCTAGTAGAGATTTCATATAAACTTTCAAAGCCAAGTCATAAGTCTAGTAGAACCATGGAAGTGATAATTACGAAGTTACTTCTACTTATTACTTCCATCATCATCAACCTATATTAATCCGCTGCTGGACATCGCCCCCCCCCCCCAATGAGTGCCATAGCGCCCTGTCTTCAGCTTGCTGCATCCAGCATCTGCCAGCAGTCTTTCGCAGATCGTCTTCCCACCTGGCCGGAGGGCTGAGGATTATTTCCATGAGTAGAACACATTTTTTTTGACATTACAAAATCGTAAAGCATGTTGTCACTAGCAAGTATTAAGGCGCAAACAGTTGGTAAACTAAGCGACCACTTATTTTATTATCAAACTAGCTGACCCGACAGACGTTGTCCTGCCTTAATTATGAATATTGAAGTTGAATTCTGCGCGCAATTTTCTTAATTTTTTCTTTCATCAGAACCTTCTCCTGATAATAACGAACAGAACAAAAAAAGAATTAGCGAAATCGGTCCAGCCCTTCAGGCGTGATGCCGTGACCAAGGGAAATAGGGATTCATTTTTATATATATAGATTACGTTAAACAAAGGAAATTCATAAATTCACATGTTCAATTTATTATACCTAACATAAGCTTTTTTTCTGTAGTACCTAGTTTTATTTTGTCTAGTTTAGGAAAAACTATAAAAGTTGCTCCTGGTGGTTACCATATTCTGTTTTCGTATCTCTTCCCAAACTAGATAAAATAAAACGACTACAGATGCATTAAAAAAAAGGTTAGATAGATAATAACCTTATTGCACCATCAAAGTTATAAATATAAGAGCATCATAATCTATACTTATAATAAAACTGTAACAGGTCCAATTCTGTACATTGAAGATATTTTGTAAATTTTTTTTGGAGGGCACTCTATTATCGATACTCAAGCCAAAACTGTAATTTTTTTTATTCATTTCTGTCTGTCTGTCTGTCTGTCTGTCTGTCTGTCTGTCTGTCTGTCTGTATCGTAAACGCGCATCACGCCGAAACTACTTGATGGATTGAAATGAAACTCGGCATGATTATAGGTCATACTACGAGGAAGGACATAGGATACTTTTTATCCCGGAATTCAGTAAGGTTCTCATGGGAGAGGGTATGAAAGTAAAATTCCTTTACCGTGCATCACGCCGAAACTGCTGAATGAATTGGAATGACACTCAGGACGATTTGAGTTCATAGTACAAGGAAGGACATGGGATACTTTTTATCCCGAAATTCAGTAAGGTTCCCCTGGAGAGAGTGTGGAACAAAAATTCTTTAACCACGCATCACGACGGAATTGAATGAATTCGAATGGAACTCGGGACGATTGGACATGGGATACATTTTAGTGTACGCGTCGTTCAGATGCAGTTAGAAATTTTTGAAAACCCGTATAGCCCAGGGGAAACAAACTAAATTGAACTGATAAACGCGAAAGTTTGTAAGTATGAATGGATAGATGGATGGATGTTTGTTACTCTTTCACGCAAAAACTGCTGAACGGATCTGGATGAAATGGCACAGAGATAGATTATAAGCTGGAATAAGAAATAGGCTTTATTTTATCTCGAAAATCCCACGGGAAAGGGAATTACGCAAGTAAAATCGCGAGTACTCCAAATACTAATCATGCGCAGACGAAGTCGCGGGTACCAGCTAGTACTAAATAAAACTAAAGCTTATGATAGGTTTAACAAACTGAACGTGTGTATTTTGAAAATTCCTTTGTTTAACGTAATACTAAATAAAACTAAAGCTTATGATAGGTTTAACAAACTGAACGTGTGTATTTTGAAAATTCCTTTGTTTAACGTAATTATATGATAAATTAAGTGGTGGCGCTAGTATACCTCCTCTTTTCGCCTTTAGTAAACTTCAACCAACTGCGGTAGTGGAAGCATAATAGGTCTACCAAACCAGAAAGAGCTATTGTTACTACTTCCTTTTAGGAGCAGCTGGTTTGGGACAACAATCTACATTATAGAGAACTAGCAGTGCTCCACGGCTTCACTCGCGGGAAAATTTATGATCAATTAATATTTTTTTATTTTATGAAATAAATAAACACTTCATCTATAAAAAATTTCAGCCCTATCCATTCTATTAATTTATTCAAACTACCGCTTAAATAATAAAATATTATTACAAAATTAGTAAATGTCCACACGTTTATCCTTGTTAATTTTAGATTTACATTTTAAATGGTTGTTCTGACGATTGAGTAGCTTAGTAGGTAAAGCTTTGTGAAGTCATTATATTGTGTTGAGGTTCCAATTAAAAATAAGTAGATATATTTCAATGGCGTCTCTGTTAAGATTTCATTGTGTTGATCTGAATGAATACTTGTGCTAAGAATTATCATCATAGCACTCACGAATTGTCAAGGAGAAATAAATTGTTGAACATAGAGATTTTAAGATTTAAGATTTTACCTAAAGATATTTATTTAGTCAAAGATAAAGATTTTTATAAAACATGATAGAAACAACTTCTGCATACTGGGCTAAGTTTATGCTTCTTTCACACTAGGCAATATAATAGTATGGTGCATGAATTTCAAGCAAATCAAATTATAACAGAAACTCAATGGTTTTTAATCTTTCACTCCTTATCGTATCTCTATTTCGTCCTTATTATATCTACAAGATATTTTAATAGCACTTAATTCAGAGGTCACCTTGAAAGTTAGAAACGCTATAACATTAAAGTGTCTCCTCCAAATATTTGCATTTTATCTCATGCCCTAAAAACCCACGAAATGATTTCAGCCTCATCTCCATTTAAAACTTACCTAACCCTTTCAAAATTATACAATGAGCTTACATAGCTATATCCGAGACCCCGTTCCCTTTGTACATAGGTAGAAGTTTGGTAGGACGCCCACACAAGAAATCCTTTACGATATACGCCTAAAACATTTGGTGATTTTTGTTCTGATTCTGTATGTTAATATTAACATACAGAATCAGAATAAATATGAAAATGATACGAAGATCCTCACAAATACTTTAAAAAATAAATATAAATAAATAATTCCGGACAGTTCACACAGCATCATCTAGCCCCAAGGTAAGCAGAGCTTGTGTTATGGGTACTAGATGACTGATATACTTATTGGAATACATTACATAGATAGATATTTTTTATTATACATAGAAAACACCCAGACCAACGGAACAAATTTCTGCATATCGAACACAAATTTGTTCCGAGGCGGGAATCGAACCCGCAACCTCCTGCGTCGCAGGCGGACCTTCACCCACCGCGCCACATCGGTCGTCAAAATTTTTATAATTAGTTTAAATGTGAAAGATGGATGTTTGTTTCTCTTTCGCCGCGGGAAGATACTCGAATAGAAATAATGCTGGACAAAGTTCAAAATTTATTTATAGAAGCTTATATTTTTTTCAAAATAAGTATGATAAATCTACAAACATAGAAGCTAATATAAATGGCCTCCACGGCTATTTTGCTTAATAAGACATCATTTAGGCCCAACCTAATCCGTGGTCAGTTGTCTTAATTGTACCTACCTACAACAGATTGCGTTAGACAAAAAAATATAAACCCAACAAAAAATCAGTTGCTATAACAAAAAAAGACAACATCGTCGCAAATTTAAACAGATAAATTCAGTTACTATATTAAACCCTCTAAATTTGAAAAGTAACAAGATACCTTATTCATACCTACGCAAGATCTAGTCTAGGCTAATTTCACTAATGCCTTAAAAGATTTATATCATTGTAAATAATCCTATTCGCAGCATTTCGCAAATCACTCTGAAGAATAGTCAATACAAATATCTACTCCTAATGGAGTATTCGAAATCTTTTTCCTTATTTACATTATTTTCTTCATTTTTCCTGATTAAATGTCCTTTTACTTTGCTGTCGTAAAATAAGGTTTCCTTGTTTAGTCTCGTAAAATCAATATTTGTAAAAATCAGCATTTTCAGCGATTACCTAGCAGATATTAAGAAATGAGGTTCGATTCCCGGCTCAGATCCTATAATCGATTGAAGTTAATTCGATAATATGTCTAGGGGCCGAATTCCATTAATGTCAAAACAAAGGTCTCAATAGTGCCATTAATTCAAGATGATTAAAATGACGTTGGTGCATTTGGTATTCTCCTATTTTGCGCGCTTGAAGAGACTTTCATAATTAGAATGTCAAATTGGTAGTCATAAACGTAATCGTCACAGTTATGAATGAACCTCAAAAAGATTGTGATAGTAGAATACCAAAAAGAATTCAACACTGACATTTTGACACGATACTATTTAAATGGTGAAGCGATTTATTTGGTGGAATTCGGGCCCTGATTTCAGCATATGTGGCTCAGTGAGCAGCTAAGTGATAAGGTTCGATTTCCGACAAAATAGACGAAACTCTTCATGACAAATTCCCATGTCTGCAGCAAACATTCTGAATACAAATTTATCGAACGTCAAAAACACTAAAAACAATCGAAAGGGCCTACTTTTAGCTTCCTTTATCCCACCATTATGTAAAATGTTCATACAATATTGAATTATAGTACCCCATTTTCCTGTCGAGAGGTATTTGTGACGGCGGTTCGGATTAAAGTATCCGAATTTTATCCGAATTTTAAGAAATTCGGAGTTACCCGAGCTTTGGTGGGCTAAACCCCTGATTGGGCGACCTTTGACCCGGTTACCGATGAAAACGGATAATCCGGCTTAGACGCTTTCCTGAACTTTGGTAGCGTCCTATCGAATTCCTTCTAACGTTCTATCGTTCAAGAAAGCTTTCCTCGTGAAAGAATTGTATTTTATTCTCACCTTTCTACGATTTATTTTTAATATACCTACTCACCCAGTAAGGCAATTTTTAAAGATGTTTAGTTAAAGAGATTTTCTTCGAACTGTCTAGGTATCCTCGGTATATTTTTGATTTGTTTAAAATCGGGAAGCAGATAGGTTTCTTTTTATTTTTTTTGCAAACCCTATTTATTGATAACGTCGTAAAGGTATTAAGTATGAAGAGCCTACTGGGACACAGCTGGGCCTTAAGTGAAATTGCAAAAGTGAGCTTAATTTGAGAGTGGATATAGTTTCAAAATAAATTAAGCCTCTTCATTAAGAACAACAGATGTTATGTAAGACGGAGCCAACGTTTCAAGTAAGCAACTACTTATTGTTAAGTTAGGATAAAGATCTTTACAACCAGTATTTACAATTATAATTACCTAAGGTACATAAATTTTAGGCCGTCATCAGAAGGCAGGTTGCCTATTACTGTAAGTATATGTTAGACTCACTTTGCGATATCTTATGTGTGGCCGCATCTTTATCAACTCTTGTGTTGTAATGTGAATATACATAAAAGAATTTAACTACTAAAGCGCCCCGAGGCTTTTCTGTTTCAATTCCAATCCGATCCATTCATTAGTTCTGGCGTGAAGAGGTAACAAACATCAATCTATCTAAACTTCCGCCTTGAATAATATTAGTGTGGTTTTTTATCAATAAAATTGTTGTATATGATACTTCTTGATAGCGATTGTATCGTTTTCCGTTTGAAGCAAATATATGAAAATACATTTCAGTTTTTAACTGAGTTTTTGAATTTAACCCTGAACAGTATTTCAGTTAGCTCAGCTTCCAGCTTTTAAAGCATTTTAATTTGTATTTCCACTAGGTATAAGAAATGTTTAAAGAAAAAGTTATATCGGGAGGTTCTTAACGGATGTTCTAGAAAGAAGAACATTTGGAGTTCGAGGTACATAAGAAATGAAAAGCGCGAAGTAACGGGCGCTTGAAATATGTAAGTAGTTATAACAATATCTTATAACATGAACATGTTTGTTATTTGACACAGTAGATGTCCTGTAAGACCTACACGCGAACAACATAACGAAAATTAGAGACTAAATGAACATCTTATATTATTTTGATAATTAGTTTTGGTTTAGAATTTGATTTTTCTTAGTGCTTTTTTGTAAGGCTAAAGAAAGAAAGCTATTGATTTTTGACTGCATAATTGATGATGATAAAATCTTATTCGTGTCATTACCTCGTTCGAACGTAGGAGTAGGACTAAAAACCTTGACTATGGCATTGACAGCAGTAGGTTTTTATTTCGTAAAAGGAAAGATAAGTTCTAAAAGCAACCTTGAAATAATTAGCGCAGAGAATAGAGCAAGTTAACAAGGATTGCAAAACAAGCTGTTCTCATGCACTCATCAAGGAGAAATATCATTTTGAAGAAGTCGCGTTAGCACATACAACAGCCTTAAAAGGGTGCTTTAGAATAACCAAATCAGACCTAGAACTTAGTATCTATGAGAATCCCGGGAGAAAAATCTTGAATTACAAAAAATAATTTTATTTCTTGTTCCCATTTGAGCACCACGTTAATAACATGATTGGTGCTCAAATGGGAATACCTTTGGTGCTCAATGCATAGGTGCCCAAAAAATAGGTGCTGAAACGGGAATACTTCACTTTTATAGTTCCTCTAATGTTAAACAGGATTCAGAAAAGACTTACGACAAAATATCTCAGGAATCATGAAGTTTTTTGAAATCTGTGTTTATAAAAGAGTAAACTGGGTAACTCGTCAAGAGATCTTTGTAACTACAAGAGCTACGAAGCTACAAAACTATTAAATTCTATTCCTATAATATTCGCACAAATGGCTGGCAGGCGTCCTCTTAAGGCGTAGATAATAAAGGTGGGTAATTTTGAAATCAAAAACGCTTGGCAACAACAGCCCCTGCCATAATTCAGACAAATTGTGTAATAAGAAAGTAATAACAATTCGGAAGTTTTAAGGTTTTCTCTACATAAAGTTTCATCTTAGTATTTTACCGGTTATAACTCGAGGTACGTTACTTCTCAGTATTTTCCTTCATTTTGATTGACACAGATCAGATTACTATAAATGTCTATACTCTACCGAGTATAATAATGTATTTTAGGGTAAAATTCCCTTTATATATTCATTTTGATAGGCCTGAGTACCTAAACTTCAGACACAGACACCTCTGGAACATCAGGTGTATGGAACCTTGTCTTGAGTTTTTTATCGTTGGATGTCTAAAGAGCTCGAAACGATATAGATGCTAGCTATCACTGTCAAAACGTTGTGGTTATTTGTATACTTTGAACCCGACAATTTGTCCTTTATGGCAATGTAGGCAAGGATGATTATCATCATTATTCATGATTCTCAGCTTGTTTATCTGTAGCAATAATTACATGGCGTGAGACAATTTATCTCTCGGTCAAAGGGAAAAAAACTTCCTTCTTCTTCTTCGCCCCTCTAGACAATTACGAAAATACCATCATGACTGTCAGATTATGAATGTCTATAAGTACGATGATATGTTACTAACAGCGTCTTTATATCTTCAGGCAAAAGGCGGGTACCGTAAAAATAGTCTAGCAATAAATAAATCCCTAAATAACTGACAATCAGTTTCAAACATCATCGCTAACAACTGTTACAATATACTTGGATATTCTAGGATTTTTGGCAAGACAGATATTGGATCTAGTTAAATGCTATTTCGTCGGAACGAAGTACTTTTGTTTACTGATAGGTACAAAGTTTATCACATAAAGAGTTGTCGATACCTTTCTCGTTTCTGCCTGTGGCTGTCCGAATATGCTAAAGTTTCGATATTTGGATGGATTCATATTTCTTATACTATAGGTATTGTTTATTGGCTTACGTTGAAACTTTCATATATGCAGGTATTGCTTAATGATAGCGTCTAGGTTTTCTAGTATGAAAAGCTAGACCAAATTTATTGGAAAAATAATATAGGTACCTACCTATTAAAAATTGAGAATGAATGCCATAGGATTCCAGATAACTCATGCATTATTCTTGCCTGTAATACTCCTGTGTATGTTATGTTTTATTCATAAGTTCCCATTTTCGACGTAAAATATTTCAAATTTTAGGCTAAAATTCACTAATGTCTATACTCTTTCGAGTATAGACATTTATTGTTATCTGATCTGTGTCAATCAAAATGTACGAAAATACCAAGAAGTAACCTACCTCAAGTGTATGTATGTGTGTGAGCTACTAATATTTTAAACGCGAAAGTTTGTAAGTATGGATGGATGTTTGTTACTCTTTCACGCAAAAACTACTGAATGAATCGGGCTGAATTTTTAACAGACGTAGTTCTAGCCCTGGAATAACATAGGAAACTTTTCATCCCTTTTAAATCAGTTCCCATCGTATAGAAATAGCTTTGAAACGTTGCCATAGACAGCGTGTGCATAGCCGAGGGCATAAACTAGTTATTTTATAAAACAAAAATGTAATATTTATTAATATTATTTTTAGTTTAAAATTTTACTTGCCTATAATTCCTTATTTTGTAAGTAAAGTAAAATTATTGATTTCTGACCACAATCGTGATTTTTTTACTATTCTTAGCAGTAGTCAATTGACAAATTCTTCTAAATATTTCAAAATTAGAGCGAGGAACTTTTATCTCGAGACTACCTAAGCACCAACGATTTTTTTATTCGTCGTACAAAGCCGCAAGCAAGCCAGTGCCCGTAGGGGACAGTTCATCAAACATAAAAGAAAAGTCTCTACATACCTACTATTATTACAAGTTGGATTTTTTTGAACGAAAATATTATTTCAGTGCGCGCACACCGGTCATATAGTATACTTTCAGTCCCAACTAAACCTACTTAGAGGGAGGTCGCGTCGCCGCTCTCCCGGTTGGTGCTTTGAATTTCGAATCGAACGTTCAATTTTCGAAAATGTTTTGTTTCTAGCCAGTTTGGAACAGTGAGTGGAAAAAGTGCTGTATTCAAAATGGGACAGCGATTCGTTCTTAGCAGTTTGTTCCTAATGATTTTTGGAGGTAAAACTTTTAAATTTCTTACTTTATTTATTAAAATGATTTTTATATTTTATATATTCTCTAGTTATTTTTATAAGGAAACCTACCTTTGGTACACAAACAAGCTTAAACTTGAATCTACTTAGGGCTGCATATTTCTTGAAGTTTCCCGTGAACATTTTCAATAACCTTACTTCGAAGGGGTAAAGAAGTTATAGAGAACGTGAGTATTTAATAATGTTAAATATTTTTACTTCTCTTTGATAGCTTTTCTTTTTAAGTACATTATGAATTGAATTAAAATTTTATCCTACTTTTTTACTGTCAAAACGGTGTAAGTTATTTAATAATTTGTTAATTTTATAAGAATAAAAATGCCTAGTAAAGTAGGTATACTTGGATATATTTTATAACATTCTAAACCCCATAAAATTTGACCCGTACAATAAAATTCCTAGGGTTTATATCGGTTTACAGTGCTCTTATAAAACAAGTTCTTTTTAATAGATGCCTGTAAAATAATGCGTCTCCTTATAATGTAATGCCAGTTTGGAATGTTTATCAAAACATTTTTTTTGGTGTTTACTATCGTGACAAACAATAAAACCGTTAAAGATATTTTCTTCAACATCTACTAGCTAAGACATTGGTAGAATCTCCCAAATTAATCTATGAAGATAAGAAGGTAAGTAGGTAATAAAACTCCTTTGACAATCAGAATTTCACGCCCGAAAAGTTTTTCACAGGCTTTAGATTTATTTACGTGAATTTATTCAGGCCATGTCATGAAACAACTTTTCCTGGCGCCCCTGGCAATTTACCGGACTTTTCTCTTCGAAAATTGAATTTTCACAAAATGTCATTTCTAATAAAATGCGGATGGGCTGAATGAATGAAATAAAATGGCTCGATGGTAATAGCATAGTGATGAGCCCATAGAGATCCAGAAGAGGTCGTGATGGAGGCAGGTTGAATATTCATCGAAGTGCGAATTCGTGTTATGGCCGAGGTTGTCAACCAATTATTTTCTTAATCACATTTTTACAGAGCCCTGAGTACAGTTTGACGGAAGGTAGAGCTCAAGGCCTAAGACCAAGTAGGTACCTTACGTTCCGTAAGGTAGACGGAGCATATGGTCACTGTCATCCTATAAGGCGATGTAGACGATTTGATATTGTTTTGGTTTTGTTTGATACCGTACGGTGACAAGTGAATGTCAGATTGAGAAAATGAAAATTTGTGTTTATGTTTTATTTGTAATTTTGTGTTTTATATATAATATTTAATCGAGAACTTAGTATATAATGACTTGTGTAGCTGTGGGTTGTAAAAGCCGTTTGGGATCTTTATGTGAAGATAAACGCAAGATATCTTTTCATCGGTAAGTCTATAATCGTGATAGACGCGGATATTACATGTATTTTCTTTGCAATATGTTGAATAGTTTTTTGTACATAGAATATAATAACTGTTTTACTACGTTATTTACAGCTCATTAGCAGTATAATTCTATAATTCACTAATATTAAAGTACAATATGAAAAACTGACATCTGATGTACCATTTTGATGCCACCTAGTGAAGTACTGGTAGTTGTCGATAATTTATTGTCGATGAATGTCTAATACTGGTTGACAAAATGATGGTTCAAAAGTAAATTGTCGTAGTTTGAGAATTATACCTACCTACCGAGATAGTGCTACGGTACCTACATGGACCGACTAAGTTGGAGTTAGAAATCAAAACTTGATTATGGTGTCGCTAGTAAGATCTAGGAGACTAAAGATTGCAATGTAGCTAGAAGTTCACAACTTATTCTTATCTTTCACTTCTAGATATACAAAATATCCAATAACAAAAGAAAAATGGAAACAAAACTTGAGAAGACATGTCTGGGAGCCATCATAGAATTCTCGTTGGTGTTTTTTACATTTCCATGTTTCGTGCCACAGAATTGAATCCAATCAAAGGACTTACAAAAAAACTTTGAAAATAAAGGTTAAATGATAGCATCCAAGTGGTATCTAAGCACAAAATATTTCAGTTAAGTATAGTAGTATACGACGTGAAAATACTTTAAAAATAATTTCGTTTATGTTAATGTAACTAAGTACCTACCTAAGTTTTCTCACTGCTCATATCCTAAATAACGACGGCAAACAACCATCACCGCTTAACCCCATTTTAAATAAAAACATAATTATTATCAAGAAGATTTATCAAGTCTATGTAAGTTTTAACAAAATAACCTTAGTAGGTCTTTATTTATATACCTACAGGGTCAGGTACCGGTTAAGTCGATCTAGATCCTTGAGGGGGTTGTAGTTTCAATCATTACCAGCTGATTGATTTAATCATTATTGACTCACATACTCCAAACTTAATATAAAACCCCACAAACACCAAAAAATTATAGGTGATTAATGAATATTGGTATATCTTTTCAAGTAAAATTACAGCTTGCGGATTTTAAACATAACTGAATTTATTATACTCTTTTATAATAATATATAATAATGCTGGACAATCCACAAAGCACCATCTAGCCCCAAAGTAAGCTACTCAAAGCTCGTGGTATGGGTACTAGATAACTGATTTATTAAATACATTATTATGCATAGATATACATTTTTTATAGTACATTTATACCCAGACCAACGGAACATAGGTATATCTGCAGATCGTTCACAAATTTGTTCTGAGGGGTTTGATTCCCGAACCCGTAACCTCCTGCGCGTTGCAGGCGCACCTTTGCCCACCGCGCTACATCGGTCGTCATGATCAACATACAATGCAGCGGTTACAACAAACCTGCTTACTGAAATCATAATTTAATCGATAAGTACAGAATTTCACATCACTATTCTCACATTTCAGTAGAATGTCAGACAAGAATCAGATTGACCACATACGTATTTGAATGTAACTGAAACTGAACTGAAAAATTATATCTATCTTTTTTTTTCATATGGCATACTCCCAAAGAGCAAGAAGTCAAAACAGTGTCAAATGTTCGTTTTTATAATGTTACATCTAGTTACTATAATATAATCTTTGCTCAAGGCAATCAAGAAGTATCAAACGTCATCGTGTTGTTTTTGAATAATTCCATGCTCGCATGATAGAGGCACTGTATCAAATCTCATAGAATTATTAGACGTCACGATGACGTCTCGAAACAAATACGGGGGTCTGTTCTGCGTAATGGTTCAGTTATACCTATGTTGGCTAAGCATGGCCGATAATAAAGCTGGGCTATACAATGATGTCTATAAGATAATTCAATAAATAATGCCTGACAATTCATACAACATCATCTAGCCCCAAGCTAAGCAGAGCTTGTATTATGGATACTGTAATACATAATTGTTATACTTAAAATATTATACTACATAGATAATGATCATTTACTCTACTACTAAGTGTCTTAACTCTTCTCAAGTAATCGCTGAGTCTCTACTTATAGAAAATGTACCTAAATGCGAAAATAAATTTAATTTCAATCATGTTGATGACAAAGATATAATTAAAGCCTTTAAACTTTTAAATATTAAGAAAACTGCAGATCTCTGGGGCATTTCTGTTAAAATTATTAAACCTTTGATTGATATAATTGCACCTAATTTAGCTTTCATATTCAATGAGTCCATTGATTGTGGCGTATTTCCTGATCTAATGAAACATAGTAAAATAACTCCACTGTTTAAATCGGGTAGTAGGTCTGACCCCACCAACTTTAGACCGATATCAGTACTGCCTACATTCAGCAAAGTTTTTGAAAAACTTATTTTACATCAATTGCTCAGGCATTTCAATGGCAATGACCTGCTACATTGTAAGCAATTCGGGTTTACTCGAGGCAGGTCAACTACTGATGCTGGTGTAGAGTTGGTATCACATATTTTTGATGCTTGGGAGAAGTCGCAAGACGCTTTAGGCGTCTTTTGCGACTTGTCAAAAGCATTCGATTGTGTACACCATGAGACATTAATCAGGAAACTACATCACTATGGAATAAATGACACCTCTTTGGATCTTCTTTCATCTTACTTAAGTGACAGGATACAAAGAGTTGACATTAATGGGAAACGGTCTTCGGGGTCTGTAGTTACGATGGGTGTACCGCAGGGGTCTATCCTCGGTCCTTTCCTGTTTTTAGTTTATATTAACGACCTGCCTGATCTTGTAAATAATAATCACGAGATTGTATTATTTGCTGATGATACTTCTTTAATTTTTAAAATGAAAAGACAAACTACAAATTTCGACGATGTGAATAATGCAATCTCAAAAGTTGTCCACTGGTTTAGCGTCAATAATCTTTTGCTTAACGAAACCAAAACGAAATGTATTAGATTTATTCTACCTAATGTGAAACAAGTTAAGGCTGATGTAAACGTGAAAGGAGAAACTTTAGTCATTGTAGAAAGTACCGTATTCTTAGGAATCACTCTAGATAGTAAGCTTCAATGGGGCCCACACATAGATAAGCTATCGAAGAGACTCAGTTCTGCAGCATATGCAGTCAAAAAAATCCGTCAATTTACAGACGTGGATACTTCTAGACTTGTTTATTTCAGCTACTTCCATAGTATTATGTCTTATGGTATACTACTGTGGGGGAACGCTGCAGACATTAACACCGTATTTGTGCTGCAGAAGAGGGCTGTTCGTGCAATCTATAATATGGGTCCCAGAGAATCCCTCCGCAATAAATTTGTTGTACACTCATAAAAATATCAATAGGTTCACTAAAAATAGTGACATACATAATGTAAATACTAGAAATAAGAATAAACTCGCTTTGCCCACAACTAGATTAAACAAAGTTAATGTATCTTTCAAAGGGCAATGTATACGCTTCTACAACAAAACTCCAAGTGAGTTGCAAAAATTATCGGTAAATAAATTCAAACAAATTATCAAAACCATTCTTTGTAAAAAGGCTTACTATAAAATATCTGATTATTTAGATGATAAAAAAGCTTGGGACGAGTTTTGCTCCAACTCTAAAACTAACAACCTAACAAGGTAAAGGTTTCTTGTTCGCTTCTTTACTTTACCTAAATAGACCGAAGTGAACAATAATCAAAGTGAGTGAGTTCATAATTTCAATTATTTTTTAACATGTATTTTATGACGTGTCCAAATGTCCTGTAAGGTCTTAAGGAAATAAAGCACTTTGAATTTTGAATTTTGAATTTTGAATTTGCATAAACATGATAGATTTAAGACTTTACAAATATGGACGTTGTTATCAACATGTATTACCGATTACGGTGTACAAATTGTGAGAAATAGCGTGCAAAAGCTTCTGAAAGCGGTGACGATAATCTGACAAGCTTGTAGCATCTCAGCAATTTTCAATCCCTTTTTGATTTTTTTCACTTTACACATCACTGGCGCTGTCTGAAAAATTCATCATGTACTAGAAATATTCGACCGTTGAATATCCTGTCTGAAACAACTTTGGCCTACAGCCTGGGCTATGGGCCGGTTGATAGCTCCGGTCCAGAATTCTGATGCATATCTGTTGGAATTATTTATCTTGGTCTCAGAATAACTTTACATTTTAAAAGTGTTTTTAACAAAATTAGTAGAAGTAGTTATCAAGGCGTGTTCGCAGATATGCGAGGTTATCTAAATAGGATGATTACTTGACCTTTATTTAAAAAGCTATTATTATTAGGTTGATGTATCTAGAATGTTCAATGGATAAAATTAATGTACTGTGGAAATAAAAAAATCAAACAGTAAAACAGTAATCAAATAGTTGAGGAAAATAACGATTTGGTGGTGAGAATACCCGATTCTTATTTTGAACCAATTTGACATTCTAATAATGAAAGTCTCTACAAGCGCAAAAAATAGTAGACCAAATGCACAAACGTCATTTTAATCATCTTGATATGATGGCACTATTGAGACCTTTGTTTTGACATTAGTGGAATTTGGCCCGGTTTATTCCCAACGTCTCACATGTGACGCAACTATTTCGAGCGTCTTGCGTGAGACTCCGTGGACGCCTGCCCGGTATCGGAAACCCTATTCGTATACTCTAAAGTTGTCTGGAAGAGACAGCTCATAGCGATGAGGCCGCCCTATATTCTTCTATATCAAAATAATCACTGTTTTATTTCCAGCTTTCTTGTGGTATAATAAAGTGTTTACTATGATGTTTATAACTCAAACCATATGAAATATAAAAAAAAACAAGTTTAATTTATATTGAAAAGATAAATATGGAATTTATCATTTTAGGTGATATTATAGAAACAGATACCTATATGCTTGTAAATAATTCAAACTTATACACTGAGAAAAATCGTCTAGTTCCGACACGTACAAAGAAGAATGGTCTTATTTTTATGTTGGAAACCTTTTGAGGGTCATAAAAAGCTGCTAAAAAGCCTGCGGGGCCCACACGTGGTCTACTCATAAAATCGCTGCGTGCAGACGTAGGGTTGCCAGATCGATTCTTCCTTTTATCGGGATCAATAACCGATTTTTCGGG
Source organism: Eupithecia centaureata (assembly GCA_944547425.1). NCBI lineage: Eukaryota > Metazoa > Arthropoda > Insecta > Lepidoptera > Geometridae > Eupithecia > Eupithecia centaureata. The sequence goes on along the minus strand of OX155680.1, from coordinate 1,863,332 downwards.
ATTTTAGGGTTTTGGTCGGGAGAAATAAAAAATTAAGTTAATAATATTAATTATACATAATATATTAAGTAAACAAACATATTTTTGCATTGCACTGTAGATATAAGAAAAAAAACATGGTTGGTATTTGTGACACTTATGAACCGAATGAGCATGATAATATTTTTACCGCGTTTAACTACTTTTGAGCTTTATCGCTATTCAAAAAAGATCTTCAAATTTAAACAATTTTCGTCGAAATTCAAACCAATTATTAATTACGTCTTTATGAAATCCATGCTCATTCGGTTCCTTTCTTTTGAATATAAATTATTAAGTATAGAGTGAGTGGGGGGAAGATGAAAAAAGGGGTAAGACAAAAAGTCTTCAATAACACCAGATTTATAGTACTTATTACAGTGCTGGCAACATCGTAGGGCCACAAATTCATTACGCTACACGCTCCAGTCAGCGGTTGTCGATGAGAACGCCTGGTTGTGTGTAAATTGCAATTTTCTAGCACAGTGTTTTTTTCAGAAGCCACTCAAGTGATTTCATCTTGCCCCGTGTCTTGTAAATTAAATTACAAGGCAGGTACGAGTGTTTAATTGAAACATCTGCCTATTATTTTTTCTACATATTTATGTAATTACTTCTAAATCTCTCTATTTCTCGTATTTTAGCATTTATTTCAACTTTTCATTTTTCCCCATTTACATTTAACGGGGTAAGACGAACATATCAAAGTTTTAATTTGACCCTTTTTCAGATTTCATACTAAAAGCCAGATGTCCTCAAACTGTATCTTTGTATAAGTTTCAGCAAGAAAAATAAGAAATAAAAAAATGCTGAAAGAAGTAAAACAAAAAACTAACATCTTTATTAACAACGAAAATTACAAGCAAAGGAATAGAAAAATTACAACTAGTATTTACAATTGAAACCATTGAGCTAACTGCAGAAGAAAAAGAATTAATTTAATTTAATTATTTTTTTTTTAATTTTAATTACAGTTTTTTTTTATTTCTTTAGACTGTTTGCAACCGTCTGCAGTTAGCTCAATGGTTTCAATTGTAAATACTAGTTGTAAACAAAAATAACAAGAATAGGTATATGCTAAGAAATGTGAAATAAAAAAAGAAATCCTATAGAAAAAGAAAATACTTTAAAAAGAACAAAAGAAAAAATAAAAACATATTTTATGAAAAAGAATATTCATATAGGTTACATGTGAAATAAAAAAGTTTTCAGTATTTATTTGATTTTTCATTAATAGAAAATATATTTTTTTCTTCAGTCAAAACTTATGCAAATTGGCTGCAAAGTTTGAGAATCTCTACTTCAATCTTCCCCTAGTGGGGTAAGTTCAGAATATATAAATTTTTAAATTTGTTATATCTTTGTTAAAAATAGGTTATTTGGCACTACAGTCAGTTACAACTTTTTAATTACTTAACACTATAGACTAAGGACCATAAACTTTGCCTAAGACCTGCCTAAGACACGTCTTAACGATTTTAGATTTTTATTCGATCTTACCCCGTCACCTTTTCATCTTCGATTCCCGATTTCGATCCCGAAGATTCTATGTTTCAATAAATAAAAATAATATTTTTAATTACAGTTTTCTACTTTTTGTATAGCTTTATCAGGCTGTTATTGACATATTATAAAAATCTAGTCTTTACCCTTTAACTATGTCTAATTTACTTTTAGCTAAAGTTAATATCTATTCTTCTACAAGGATTCAAAAACAACACTGACCATCTCATCAAAAAACCGTTCGATCTTGCCCCCACTCACTCTACTAAAAACGCGTTCGCAGTAAGCGTTACTTACTGGAATTGAAAATCTAAAACATAAAATTTCGGTTAATTTTTTAACTTCAACGCAGTTTCTTATAAAATATGCCGACTCGACTCAGAAGGAGTGCATTGCAATGTTTTTTTCGATCTGCGTCACTAGCGCCCAAGTTTGGTTTGCAAGTTTCGTTTGATGAAAAAGTGAACTTAAAATTATCGAACTTGTTTTTCGGGAGATTATTTGCTTTGTCGGGAGTCGGGAGCACATACAAAAATTCGGGAGAATCCCGCCAATTCCCGACCGTCTGGCAACCCTATGCAGACGTGATGTCGCAACACGAAATTCGGCGTCGATTTTTGGAGTAGGTTTTACTGGAGACGTATTGTTGATCTATATGTAGATCCTATGGTATATAGAATACTTTTGTCGTATAGAGACAGTTCAGATTTAGCAAACATTTCACTAAAACAACAATTTTATTTCATAACATTACCCCTCTAAAAACCTTACCAAAAACATCTAGTGAATAATCACTGAAGACAGATAAACGCTTCAAATCACTACTTTGGTATTTGAATATAGAACACACCAATATACTCGACCTCAATTTCAATGTTTATTTAACCTCCTTAAGCAAATTATACTCGATACAAACTTCTTGTGCAAAGAAGAAAATAATACTCGACATACAAACTCCTTGTGCAAATAACTCCGTGAGATTTGATTGGTCGACATTTTCGGGTACAGTTTTGATAAATTTTTCTTGTTTTCTTTTCTGTCATTAGTATATTACGCTGTATTTAAACTGTAAGTTAAACAAAAAAAAACTAATTATTATAGTTAGTAATTGTTCCAAGTTTTATGTGCAGTTTAATAACTAAGCGTCCTTTTTCCTTCTCTATTTTCGCTTTGATTTCTTTTTCTCGTAGTTATTATAGAGTATTGTGCAACTCTTGAATAAAGGTCGAATTTTTATCGAGGGTTATGAATTAAATGCGTTGCTCAGGATTCTAATTCACCTGCTCCCGATCATCTACCCACTCATTCCATACATTACTCAAATTCACTTTACAATAATCAAATTTTATTCTAAGTAGGTTTACGTATATTTCGCAACAAAAAATCCAAAATTTCCCTTTTGCTCGCATAAAAAACGAAAAATATTTAAAAATTAGTATTTATTACCATAGTCATTACAATAACAAAACATTGATTAGAGAAAAGTTAGTTAAAAGCTAACATCGTGGTTGTCTCTATATTTTCTTGCTTCAGCCTTTGCCTTCGGTCATTTATGACGACATTGTAGAAACTGAAATTCCTTTCCTTCACCTTTCAGGATCTACACTGTTGACTGGGCTATGAAGGCTTTGTATAGCTGCATTCGAGAACCTCAGGTTGCAACATTTTGATGCAAGTAAAATCTGCATGACGTCGTCGTCAACAGGGGTTTCTTGCTAAACCACATTGATGGTTTGTCTATGGAAATGAGCATTTCCAATTAAGAGTTCATCCTGTTGTATATCCCTGAAAAATGGTATTTTGGAGAAGCTCTCCCTCCAGTGTTGAGTGTCCAGAGACGATGTGGTCACGGCCGCTGCTACTGATGCGCAAAATAATTTGCCAATGTGCAAGTAGGAACCGTTTGTTGGGTTGGACCTCATATACTATTAGAATGTATAAGTAATATTAGAAAATTCACGTGTCGTGTAGCGTTTAAAAATAATTTCGCCAAAAAAGTATTAGATACAGAAAATATTATATTTCGCATTTATCTCATAAATTACGTGAAATTCGCATTTGAGCTTCTATTTCGTAAAAACGAAAATTACGTATCTCTAACTATAAGGTATTTATAATTCATGAGTGCTGTACAGCACTTAGAAAATTTTAATATAATAACTTAGCCGTACGGCTATATTCCCTAAATGTTCGTCATGAAATATGGAGCCACGGGCAAGAACATAACATAGTAAAACGATTCGTTAGGAAAAGCTCTATTTATAATTCCAACTAGTTATTTTCTGACCTAACTAGTTAGAATCCACTAAATCTGTGGCTAGCTCGCCCAGCTTTAGGCAAACCCTCTCCCATCTCTCCCTCCACTATTGGGGTTAAAAAAAGGGGGTTGGTCAAAGTGAAAAGTCGGTAATTAGACAAAAGTTGGAAATCATTCAACCTTGAAGCTTGCACAGAAGGGCGCTCGCAAACTTTTAACAATGCAATGAAATAAAAAGAAAACCTAAAATTTCATTTCAACCCGTTCTGGCAAGTCGGTGTAATTACAAAATAAAGTTTATTGAATTGTTTCCTACCCTAATAAACCTGTTTTTGAATGGAAAACTCCAGAAAACTTTGCTTTCATAGCGTTTGGGAAACTACTTAATGAAGCAAGTGGATATTGATGGTGAAAGTTTCTTTGTTCCACCAAATAATACTTATTTAGTTAGATTATAAAAAGTTCACTTAAAAGTTCAGTTTTTATCACTGTTTGATACTTTGAGAAAGGTTTTGTTTGAATATAGGTATTTTTGAACGGACAAGCAAGTGCTGGTGATTAGCTGGCGCAGCGCATCAGCATTTGCTTGACATTTTGAATTTAATTTTATTATTTAGTTTAAGTTTCTTTTCATTTTTATGTATACTCAATGAATCGTATAAAACAATTGCATGCCGGTAGGTACAAAACAATGACTCTATTTTATCTAAAATTAAGATCTTTTTAACATTGTATTTCAAGCAATGAATGAACTTTTACTTTACTTTTACATTGCCATACAGATATCATGAGCTATGCAGCCAGTGTCTTGGGGACGCTTCTACATATTGCTATGAATCAGTAGAGCCTCAAGACTCCTTAGATCAATTGTTTCGTTATAAATACTACTTTTAATTTTATTCTACTACATATTAGATTGTAATTTTCTTTATTAACGTATAATTTGCACGTTAATAACTTTCGTTTCACTTTGAGCAGAAAAGGCCGCTAGATACATATTCAATGAATACGCGGGATTTCCCTCACGTCGAAAATTGAGGTCAATGAAGGCACATAGCAAATTGGTTAACTTGAGTAGGTCAAATTTAAATATGAACCATCGGTTTCGAATGTTCTGTTTTGTCGCATTTGGACAACGCGTTCATGTAGTTGGTGTTTTTTTTAAGTTATTATCCTTCTATTAACAACAAGGTAACTTTGTTGTTTTCTTTTTGAAAATATTTTTTAATAAACGTTTTAACCAACTTCAAAAAAGGAGGTTCCCAATTAGCCGGAATCTTTTTTTATGAATGTTGTTCACCGATTACTCAAAGACGCTTGAACTGATTTTGATCAATTTTCTAAATTCCTTGCTATTTAAAAAAAAACAACAAGAAACAACGATGATATTTTCATTTACGTTTTTAGCCATGTCAGGCATCAGCACATAATGTTAAGAGATTTTATATTATAATTGAGAAACTCTACTTAGGTAGGTAAGTAGGTACCTAAACTTTTTAATTAATTTTACAATTAAAAAAACAAAGATGGTTTGCATATACCAAATATACAATTATTTATTCAAACAAAATAGGTATATATCATTTTTTTCAAACGCTGACTTTACAAATCCACGATTGAAGAATCGATGACAAGTATGAAAAGTACAGCGTTAACACATAAAATGTCATTTTACCCTAACCCAGTGAAGTAAGGTGGATTTATAGTTTTTAAAACACGTGAACTTGGGTTGACATAAAATATAACATTATATGTCTAAAATAACTATCTAGAATGGAGATAAAGTATAAATAAATAAATAACGCGATATATTCCATACAGCTCCTTCATATAGCTCCAAAGTAAGCCTCTAAAAGTATAGTCTACTTTTAATGATTGGTAAAATGTGTTTTATGGCCTAACTTTATCCGTGGATAACATTAATTTGGTAAATATTAAATCAAACCATTAATTTTAATTCCTTACCCCGCAGCAGTTCATTAAATAATTTAGTAAGATAATTGGATGACAGCTATTAAAATCATTTAATACGAAATGAATCATTTTAAACTGAAGTGTTTCATGGAATAATGATAAAGATTATGTAGGCTATGGCTTGGATATGAACAGAGAGAGTTTTAGATATAAATGAATATATAATAAACTAAATGCGCCCCGCGGCTTCGCCCGCGAATATGAACTTTATACCATAGCAATAAAGCTCAAATTGACTACGTTTTAGTTACAAATCATTTGCATGGGAAAAAGAAAAGGGCTATTTTTAGGGTTTTTCCAGAAATAATTCTAATTTTTCTCGCCGTAAAAACCATCCTTGAACTTCAACGAACATTTTAAAAAAAGATTTTGCCAAATTGGTCCAGGCGTTGTTGAGTTATGCGCTTACCAACACATTTTGCGATTCATTTTTATAATATAGATAATGTTCGATAATCCACACACTAACACCATCAGCTAACCCCAAACTATGCATAGGTATTGCTTAGATGGACTTAATGGTTACATAATTTTTTCAGCTATAAGTACCCACCAAAAGTATCTTTAGTATCTTTTTTACAAAGAACAAACCTAGAGCAACCTGAACAAATATCTGTAGATCGCTCAAACATTTGTTCTGGGGCAGGAATCGAACCCGCATCCTCCTGTGTCGCAGACCTTCGCCCCTGCACCACAGATGACGTGATGTGATCATAATTTTTAATGTTTCATTACTGAACGATTTGAACTGGTGGACTAGCTATACCGCCAGTGCATCTCAGATGATAAACACGAAACTTTAATTAAAAAGTTAAAGTTAAAACTACAGATAAATACGCCACTTATTTTTTTAGGAATCGGCTGAAAGCAATCCTACCAAAATTATAAACGTGAAAGTTTGTAAATATGGATGGATGGATGGATATTTATTACTCTTTCTCGCAAAAACAACTGAACGGATATGGATGAAATTTTGCACAGAGATAGATTCTAGTCTGGAATAACTCATAGGCTTTATATCTCGAAATTCCCACAAAAGGAATTCCGCGGGTGAAACCGCGAGGCGCTGTTAGTCAGGTAATAAGTATAAGCTAAAAGTGCCGTGCAGATAAATACGCCACTTATTTTCATAGCAATCGGCTGACTTAGCAAATGCGATACTAAACTCAAACGTTGCTTCGTAAAGTTCGTAGCTGCAGTATTCGTCAATCTTGTTATAGCTAACTTCACTTCACTCCACTCTGAAGGAACGAAAGCTTCTGTTTAAACGGAACGGTCGGTTCCTGAATAATTTTTAAACGTTTCAAAGTGTTTGGAGCCGTTCCAAAATTTCTTCATTTAGTTTTTACATAGTGTTTAATTTTATGAAGCCTTTCAACTTATCACTTATTTATAGAAAACCGTTTCTACTAAAACGTCCATAAGTGTTGTAAGTATGAAACACACTATGAAATATGTGTTCTAGGGTCACATACAAAAGTAAATGTACCAGGGTCACAAAAAAAAGTAATTGTTTAAGGCTATGTATGCGGACATGTATTATGTTTGATAGTTTTATTATTGTACAGGTACTCCTTAGTTTTCTAATATGTGTAACATAAATATTGTTACTGCTGTGTGTGATTCTATTAACAGACTATCTATCTATCTATTTTAGATTGAAAGTACAGTCCAAAATTCCTCAAAATTTTCGATCATCCAAAAACGGCCGTCGTAATAAGAGAGAGTGGCGACACGTTGAGTTACGGCAGTACTTCGCAACTGCAAATTAAAAACGAGAGTAGAGTACGCCTCCAGTATCGACAGATTGACGTCAGCTTATACGAAAGGACTTTCGCGCCAGCGTTCAGAAATTTATCTTTACATTTACAAACCTACATACATAGATTTCTGATGTAGTGTGTAACACATATCCTAGTGGACAGTTTTGAATGGAGAATCCGATGACTCTACACACCTAAACCGCCGACACAGCCCGACGGATTGGTGTTAGGTACATTTCAGTGTATAAATTATCTAATGAATGCCACCGACAGCGGACAGTCAGTATTTTGTAAACTTGTCGGCGGACTGGCAACTTTGATGTATCTATACTACTGGTGATTGATTCGAATATATTTGTGATACATCACTCATTCTTAAAACACAGAACCCTGGAATGGAACACATAAATTCATCAACGTTTAATTCATGTTATAATTCTCCCAATGAACGGCGTTAATAAGTGATAACTATCCCCTCGAAATCTGTCGACTATAAGGCCCATGTTACTAAAGCTTGCTCAGAATGGTGAAAATAACGTGTATTGATTTTATTGCATAAATGCACAAATCAAACAATAAATAGGAGCAAATCAATATAAAAACGATACAGTTACATAAAAAATGTCCAAGACTCAGCAAATGCTGTGATATTGGTCTAAGCCTGAGAAACGCTTTTCTTTGGCATAAAAGTTACGCATGTAAGACCTTTATGACAGGTTAAGCTTTCATAATAAGGGCTTCAAAAATATTGCGTACAAAAGTCGTCTACTCCAATAATTCAAATAACTGTACAACCAGTTAAACTTGAATAAAATTTCCTCCAAATTTTTGGTGGTTCAATAAATGGTTGAAGTATTACGAATGAAAATTGTAATAGGTTCAACTATAATATTTTTATGTTCGGCATATAGACACACCCAAAATTTCCGCTGCTCTCTTTCAGTCTTTCTTTAAATACGGCACTAGGCCAAAAACTAACAATTGAGTAAAGCTCAAACATTTGACAGGCCATTCTGCTTTGTATTCTACATTTGCGCGTTCAATTTATCAGCAGGTATAAAACGGCTGATAGTTTCTGGCATAAAGACGGATATTGGATACTTTTTATCCCGGCCAGGGGTCCCGGTAAAATGAACTTTGCCTGCGATAGAGGCGGGTGTTGACTTGCTATGTGTTTATAGTTAGGTTTATTATTCTCCCCGCGGATTCGCTATTTTGTATTGTTGGGTGGATAATGGACATCGAAAATTTTCCTGGAGATCAAATTTAACAGGAAAACGGAAACCTTTCTACCTAATACTATCAATAGATAAAATATCATGTTTTTTATTTGTGAGAGTAATTAATAAGAGATCTGAATGATTGGCTGTTAGTTGTTTTGCAATCACAATGAATTCAGGTGAACTTTGTAAACAGAAAAGCAATTAAAATAATATGTAATGCCGGACAATCCACTTAGCGCTTAATCTAGTCTTAAAGTAAACAGAGATTGTGTCTTTTATACTTGATAGCTGAGAACTCATCCACATCATCAACTTTTAATAGTCCACAGCTGGACATAGGCCTCCTCTAATGAGTGCCGTTGAGTGAGTGAGTGCCATTACATTACCGATATAATTATTACGGTAGTGTTTGTGTTTATACTAGTCACATTCCGTTACTTAGTACCAGTAAAGCTCGTCCCTGGTAAAAGGTACACTTAGTTTTTCCCAAACTCAAGATAAGTATAGAATACAGTCACCGAAAAGAATCCCCAAAGAGATGAAAGACAAAATTAATCTGGTACCTTTATTATTCTTATTCCCTTTAAGCCCGTAGGTAATTGAATTCAAGTATCTTATCTACCGAAAAATATCTTGAAAAGGGACGAGACGCGACGGTTTAAGTAACCGAGTAAAATTTCCATGCTAGCCGTAAAAATACCATCTTTTTGTTTGCTTTATTTGGAAACTGGGGCATCAAACTTATTTTTTTATTGCAATTCAATTTTCATTTATGTATGAAAAGCAGCCTATGTAACATTCCAGGCCTAGTACGTAGTTACAACAATTCAGCAGATTTACCAACTACAGTAACAAACATCCATCTATCCAAACTTTCGTGTCATTGAGATGATGTATGGATTTTCGAGCATTATTTATTTAATAAATGAAATAAATGAAATGAAAGATTTAAGGCGCAAACAGTAGCTGAATGGTCATTTTTGGAGGCTATCTACTCATAGAGGAGTCAACTTTATGAGCTGAAAAAAATATATGACTTTAATTGACATTTTATCTATAAATGGAACGTACAAAAATGTTCTACGTGTTCATTTTCCCTGTGAAAAAAATTCACAAAGTTCAGCTGTTTCGGACTTTAAATTTGTATCTACTTCTAAACGACTTAGAATTTTGTACTTTTTTTTTCACCTAAATGTCGGCAAGAACTTTGTCTTCAATTGGTACGTACGATTTTGCGATGCGACGGTTTTTCACCTTGTAAATATTATTTTTCTAGTTTTCCGTAGGATTAGTGGGCGTAAGTGGTCGCGCGGGCGACGGGCGGCAGTGCCTCGCTGGCTGTTGTACGGGGAGGTTGTGCTTGTCTGCCTAGTGCTCGCACACCTTACTCGTCGAATTTATGTTTTTAATAATTGATTTTATTTGTTCTAAGTTGTGCGCGCATGGACGCTTTAGACGACCCATGTGGCGCGGTGGGCGAAGGTCCGCCTGCGACGCAGGAGGTTGCGGGTTCGATTCCCGCCTCGGAACAAATTTGTGCACGATCTGTAGGAATTTGTTTCGTTGGTCTGGGTGTTTAATATGTATACTAAAAAAAAATATCTATCTATGTATATATTGTATTAAAAATATATTAGTTATCTAGTACCCATAACACAAGCTTTGAGTAGCTTACTTTGGGGCTAGATGGTGCTGTGTGGATTGTCCAGCATTATATTTATTTATTTATTTAGTTTAAATAGTTTGTAAAAATATAAGAAAACCGACTGTACATAAGCTGTACATCACCTGTACATAAATATTTATTTTTATCGCGCAAGGACGCTTTTAGTGCTAAGTTACTTTTATAATACCCTGGCCCTAAATATACTTTGACTGCTCAGTGTTGTTGTGTGTACGTGTAGGTGAATTATAAAGAAAATCAGTAAGCTCAAGAAGACCAGAGCTCTGAAAGCCCAAAAGTTGGTGGAAATAATGTAAGTATACCTAACTACTTCCTTCCTACCTACGTTTATTTTATTTCCCTAATTTTGTGCAATTGCTACTATTAGCAATATTAGATTTATCATGTATTTTTATAGGAGATCGAAGAAAAGGCTAATCCATCAGAAAGAAAATATTCAGACAATGGACGGTGAAAATGATGTCAAGTAAGGAACTACAAAGTTTATAATAGTATATTGGAAGTCTATGGTGTCCGCTTTCCATCGTCCAGCGTAGTACCAGGTAAAAATAAATGAACGAAGATGTAAGTAGGTATCTACCTAAATACCTACTTCTTATTTATCTACTACTCATTTATTACATATCTTATACTATTATTCATTTACAGATGTACAGTGACTGAGCAACTTGAAACTGAAGAGGAAATGCCAAGTATGCTAGAGGTAAAATATCCAGTACTTAGGACCTAGCTAATATTAGTAGTATGCTGTGATGTAATAAAATATGTAAGTATAACAATTATGTTCATGAATTTCATCAGAATTCTAGTATAGTACCTACACTTCGTGAAAAGGCAGCCGAGCAGACTGAAAGCTAATAAGTACTGTATAATAAGTAATAAGTACTAATACCTGTAGATACTTAGTCACAACGATTTATGTCTCTCCGAAGTGAGACACTAGTAGAGGATTCGATCCCGGTCTTTATTTTCAATCCCGGGATTTTAGGATTTGTGAAAGGCGATCCCGGGATCCGTAGACAGGTAAATAAAATCGAAGTAATATATGAAAATCAACTTTTATTTACTTTCAAAAACAAAGTAAAAATCAATTAAAACCACAATTACTTCTTTTTTCAAATAATTAATATAATTTTTTTTTATTCTACTTTTTTACGGTAGATGATATAAAATACTAATTTAAATAACCACATAATGGTAACGTCATCAGCAGTGATCGGATATTCAGGCGTTTATTTACCTAAAACTTGAGTGACGACAGAAATCAGAAATCAATATCTTTATTTCTTTAGGCTTGCAAAATAAGCACTTAGACAAGTAAAATTTAATACTATAGGTACATAATTATCAAAATAATATAAAAAATAATGTGATAATTGATTTTCAGTTCGCCTCACTTTTTTGTCCACTAGTGGAGGAGGCGAAATAGAAACCACTAGCATGTGTATAAATTATGTGTCTAATACATGTTTGCCTTATAAATAATTCAATACTATTGTCGATGTGGAACTGAGCGACATCTGGCCAAGCACTAACGTCATTGATGTAATCATTTATGGAGTAAAGCCTTCTTGATAAGATTTAGTTTTATGTACTGTTTAAACCTACGAATAGAAAGTTCAGTTGCTTCAGATGGATGATTTGAGTTGGGATTTCTCTAACATTTGGTAACATGAATTTATACATTTTGTTTTTTTAGCATTAAGTAAGAGGTTATTGGCGGTAAACCAATTTAGTATTTGTGAAAGCGAATTATTTACATCGTCATAATTATATTTATTTCTGTCTACTCTAAAAATTAGTGATGTATCATCAGCAAATAAGACTATATCACAAAGATCTTTTGCTAGAAAGGGGAGATCATATACATTTACTAAAAATAAAAAGGGACCTAATATTGAACCTTGGGGTACGCCTAATTCAATATTTGAGCCCGTAGATCTTTCTTTACCAACATCTACTTTATGAACTCTATCAGATAAATATGATTTCATAAGATCCAGAGCCTTTTTCTTAATTTCTTTATGTTTTAATTTCTCAATTAATGTACTATGATCAACACAGTCAAAAGCCTTAGAAAGGTCACAGAATACACCAATAGCGTTTTTGGCTTTATCCCAGGCCTTCAATATATGCCTTAATAGAACTGTACCAGCATCCGTTGCCGATCTACCCTTGGAGAAGCCAAATTGGTTTTCATGAAATAACCTATTAAGATTGAAGTGAGAGGTTAACTGGGTAAGAATATTTTTTTCAAAAACTTTGCTCATTGCAGGAAGTATTGAAATCGGTCTGTAATTGGCCGGATCGGTGTGGCTACCAGATTTATAAAGAGGAACTAACTTACTATATTTCATGAGATCAGGAAAAATTCCTGCGTCGACACAGTTATTGAAAATATAGGCCAAACAAGGAGCCATTTCCTTAATAATTGAACTTAATACTTAGGTGGATAAACCCCAGAGATCCTCAGTATTTTTAATGTTAATTGATTTAAAGGTTTTCACTACATAATCAGCATTTACATAACTAAAGTTAAAGCTCTCATTACATGTAGCAACTGAAGGTTCTAAAAATTTAACAGCCATTGATGCTGATGATTTTAGAGACTGGGTAACAACTTTAGGAATAGTAGAAAAGAATGCATCAAAAGCATTGGCAATATCTTTATCATGTATAAGAATTGAATTATTAATTTTTAACCTTATTTCCTTATAACGTGGCTTTGATTTACCTGTTTCGTTATTTATTAGTCTCCATGTTGCTTTTACTTTATTAGATGATTTTATTATAATATTCTTTAAAAACAGGCATTTTGCTGTGTTGCAGACTTTCTTAAATGTTTTAGAATAGTTGGTTACATACAATACAATAGAAACGCAGGATCAAGTAACATAGTTTCTCGAGAAGCATAAAGGTCATATAGTATATTCCTACTTCTATAAATACCCGGAGTGGCCCAATCAATAAACTCGACCCTTTCTCTCACTGTGCATGTTTTAAGTTTGAATACTTCACTGTGTTCCTTGTGTATTACATTCAAAAGTTTGGAAAATAATTCATTGGGGTCATCAGAACAAGGTATATTTGATACTGTTAGTTCCACTCTACTTTGAAAATTCTTGATACGGTTCTCTGTTATTGGCCTGCAGGTATATTTTTCTACAATATTTTTATCATCATAGCTAAAATTAACACTTTGACCATAAGGGTCTGATTGGAAATGCCTAATTACTGCTTTGCTGGTTGGAGTTTGACTGCAGTAAATATTATCTAAACAGGTGGCAGATGTTTGGGTTACCCTAGTGGGATCATTAAAAAGATTTTGTAAACTAAAGCACTTGAATAAGTTAAGCAATCTGTCGGCGAGGGGATTTGCTAAAATATCTATATTAAAGTCGCCACAAACAATAAGATCCTTCCTACAAGTAAATACTTCAGCAAAACTTCTTCCATAGTACATTCAAAAGCAACCTGATCTGCGTCAGGAGGGCGGTATACACACAGAATGATATGTCGCTCCAGTTCCTCACAAGAAAGTTCAACAGTCCTCTCAATAGTGAGTTTTAAAATATCTTTTCTTTCTTTACATTTTAGACTATTTTTTACTAAAATCAAAGAGCCACCACGTATTGCAGCTTTTCTTTTATATGAACTTACAACGACACGTTCTTTTATACGACACAACATGAATATTCGGGAATTCATATAAATTCCGAAGAATTCCAAAATGTTCTAGAATGTTATTTATTTCGTTGTAATCTTATTTATACATCAAATATAAAACACATTTATTCCGACTTGTTTTTCACTAAAATCGATATTTCCACAAAAAAAAAAATTACTAACAAAATACACAACAGATTAAAGTGACATATATTTTTTTTTATAGAAATTGCTTGAATTTTATAATTCGTGCTCCTTCGGATTCCTGTAAAAGTTGGTTTTAAAAGCTCCTACATGTCTTCGCCCCAACTTTGGGATTTGAAAAATATCCGATCACTAATTTATCAGTCAATAAAAACAAAATTAAATGACGGTTAAACGTATTATTTCAATAAAAAAGGCATGTCATGATTGTTGAAAAAAAATAATTTTACGTAAATTTTACCACGACGTGACAGTAGAGGCGGTTGAGTACCTATTAAAAGAGTGCTTTTTTGTATACTGGTACATGGTTTTATAAATTGTATTATTTGGTAATAAAAAGAGCTTTTACTGATAAAAAAAATCTAGGAATTATCATTACAGTTACAATCATTACAATCATAATTTAAAAAGAAAACTAAACCGATGTTTACCAAAATGATCAGATGTTCCTTTTTGTTATTTTTAAAGAACTTGGTATAATTTTAATTTTATAATTTATGATCATTACATTTACACGCCTAATTTTTTGTTATTTTTAAAAAAAATCTCAATCCCGAAAATCCCGGGATTTGTAAAAAATAATCCAAACAATCCCGGGATTTGAAAATTAATCCCGAAATTTTTGGGATCGAAAATCGACCAGGATCCCGGGATCTCGTGATTCAGGATCGAATCCTTTAGACAGTAGGTACACCACTCATTTTACTCCGATCCGATCCAAGAATATTTAGGAACTGCGCTGCCTGCAGCTAAGTTCAAAAAAAGTTCACACTCAATCTCACATCGATAGAGTATGGATATGTGAATTCTGTAATAGTTTCTTACGTGAACGTGTACTTTCTGAAATGAAATGGGAATGGGGTTCGAAATGTAAAGGAAACTGGGTAACGGTACATCGCCTTTTTTGTCATCTTGTAGATATCGAGTTAGGTACTTGGTAAAAACAGATAGGATTACGATCCAAATTTACAATGCGATGCAAAATGTGCAGGTCAAAATTTTATGTCGATAACGATCCTCCATATATTGACTTGTAAATTTGTAATGTAATGTAAATAAATGAAATGTAGTAGGTAAATAGAGAATATAAAGACTTGTCTTAGTGCTTATTTTGTAAACCTAAACAAATAAAGATATTATTTACTAATTTTCGTAATTTTTTTGTCTTGTTCCATTATGCCCTTTCTCCTGTAGATCAGAAATTTATTGGATCAAATCATTCTACCCGAATTATGAGTACCTACCTATTCGTTGATATCCTACTAACATTCATTTTAGATAAGAGAAGTTTGTGTGAATGTTTGTTACCTTTACCCTGGCTTTACCACGTAGGTAGGTAATCTATCTATCATTATCTTCGTAACTACTAAATAGATTTGAACAAACTATTGAATGATTGGAATATTCCACTTATTATATATTATCCACATCAACTAATTTTAGTGGTGAATGAAAATTTCAAGTAGTTAGGTAGTCTACAGACTACTTTTGATGGAGGTATATCTAGCTACAACGCGGATAGCAGCTACTAACACCATCAACCCAAGAGTCACATTACATAACTATACCTAAGTATAGCGAGTTCTGTTCCCAGATTAGGTTACTTACCATCGTGGTTCGTGATACCAATAAACCCGAAGACTAGGACAAGACAAGACTAGACTAGAAGACTAGAAACAAATATTTGCAGATATTGTAAAAAAATATCTAGGAGTGGGAATCGAATACGCATATCTTGCGTCCTGCCATTCGTTTACCACGCCGCCCGCCGCACCCGCGCTGTCACGAATATTTTCCTTTTTTCGGTTTATGCGCGAAGACTATTTCTCAGCGCGACGACAGCGGGTCTGGCGCTGACCGGAATGTGGGGAAGGTGCGGGGCGAAATGATAGCCGCGCCCATTCTCTCAAGGGCATCGGCTCTAGTTTGCGCCTTAAATATCAACGTGATACATGGCAGAAAACAATAAGTTTCTAGTACGGCTAAAAATAATAGAGACTCTAGATATACGAAACTTAGCTCTGGAGTTTAAAATTCAAAGTGCTTTCTTTCTTAAGACCTCACACATGACTCTTGGACAAAAAGGAGTATCTGTCTAAAAAAATCAAGATCAGTTCGATCCAGCCGCATGACATGTAGACCTTAGTAGCTCTTCGTTATAACTACATAGTTATAAGGGTTTGTCCTGCTTGACATTGCCCAAACCACTCTGCGTAGGCTTGAAATTCAGAAGGTAGGTATGTTTGTCAAAAGGTTCTCAGGACGAAAGGATTTTCACACCTCAAAGGTCTCAAACGGGGTCGAAATGGAGCTTTCAGATATCAATGGAGATAATATTTGAAGGAAAATAATAGTAGCTACACCAACAACTAGGAACTTAAAAGTGGTCTTATGTAACTCAAGGCGTTAATGCTCGTGACACAGTTTTTATAACTTATGCGCGTATTATAGTTTTTACACGAGTTGTTTGTTTAATTTTAGTCGTGTCGTGACCCTAGGTTCGTGGTTTAACGAGGCTTTCCAGGTTTTTAAAAAAAATATCTAAGCGTCTGGTCGATGCGACGCGTGATCCAAGAGCTGGTGAGTCTGAGTGCATCAGCATTGCCATACATCGTGGTAATGCAGCCAGTGTCTTGGACGCTTCCGACTGGTATTGATATCGAACAGTTGAGATGTCTCTAGACTGTTTGTGATCGTCTATCTTTGTGATCATTTAACTCAATTGTTTCATTTGTAAATACTAATTTAAATTTGTTTCTTATTCTTGATTGTAACATTCCCTTGTACTATGTTCCATATAATCATGTTATTTTTACTTAAAATGAATGTAAGCGTTAGAAAAATACTGTGGCTTACGAAAAAAATACTATTTAGCAAGTATTCGAACGTGTAATTTGCAACCGATGAATATCAAAGGAAGAAGTGCTCAATTCAGCTGTATGTTTTTAGGGTTACGTACCCAAAGGTTACAAACGGGAATCTATTATTAAGACTTCGCTGTTTGACCGTCTGTCTGTCACCAGGCTTTATCTCAAGAACAGCTATAGTTAAAAACCCTAAAAACAAAATAAAAATTTAAGAGGGCTCCCATCCAACAAATATGATTTTTTTATAAACGGAACCCTTAGTATACAAGTCCGACTCGAAATTGGCCGTTTTTTCTATGTTAGAAGATGTCACAAAGTTCGCGGAATAACAAGGAAAGAATATGTAATTAAATTAAAAATTTTCTTTTCTTCATAACATTCGTCCCTTAATATTGTGTTATCTAAAAATTTAATTAAGGAGATTACTCAGATTTTTCTAATAACTTGTTTAAGACATGAAAAATTTTTTTACCTTAAATAAGGTCGAAATCGCTGACTTTACCTTATCATTGAAAAGCTTTTTTTCGAAGCTCTCTGTAGTTTTTGGGAACAAATAATGATCTAAAGAGGCCAATCTATGCTACAGGGTGGGTTATTCAAAGTATCGAAGCCAGTTTGTGTAGAGCAGCCATCGTAACATGGCTGTTGTACCTTGCGCTTTCAGTCTCGTTCATTTTCCTTTTTCCTTGATGGATTTTTTTTATATTTCCGAGCAGGCTGGCGTAGTGTTTTCGTCTAATATTGACTCCTTTCACTTTGTTATTGATTATCGTTTTTCGATAATAACTGCAGTCCAAATTGACGGACTTGTGCGGTTTTCAATTATCTTTCTACCTTGCAACTATGGTAAACAATCAAGGCCTCGCATGGTCTACTGAAATGAACATACCATTTTCCAGAACAAAAGTCCCTGTAAGCAGATGACATCTCTTTCATTATCATTACAGCATTTTTTTCCCGCTTGGTGAGGAATTTTATGACGGCCCCAAACGCAATTTATATACATATAAGTTGTCAATTTCTTTTAGTTAGATTTGTTAATTTGGCGGCAAATCACTGGTAACTGAAATGAACCTATTCGGCCAAACCTTGGTATTAACAACTGTTAATATATATTATTAAACTTGCCCATTCTGTGAACTTTTTCACTTTGTATACTAATCTTAGTTTAATCGATATCTTCACCAATTACATACGATCTAACAAACTTGAAATTCCCAAATAGAGAACATTTAAGTTTCTACGCAATCGGTGATTGACAAACTAGTTCAAGGAAGTTTGCGTGTCCGTCCCTTAACCTAGGAAGTTTATATGATCTCAGGTTAGAGGTTGAGCGACAGAGATAAACGTCATTTATAGCCACCCGTTGACGTAAGTGAGATCTCAGTGAACTCATCAAAGTGTGCCGTAAACTTGAGTAGCTGAAGTCGTGCGATCAAATCGGAATTCTACGTTTAATTTAAACAAGTCTTAGATTTCGGTTTACGGTAAAGTTTTGATCGTTGCAATTGTCGTATCATCAATATACCCTAGCTTTTGAAACGCTATCAATATCTACTAATATTGAATGCGTTTTCAAGAAATTTTAGGTACGTCTCGTCGATGAGACGTGACTCGAGAGCTGGTGAGTCCGGTCCAGCGCATCAGCATTGACATGCAGCGTTGTAATGCAGTCTGAGTCTTGGGGACGATTCCGACTGGTATGGATCAGTTGAGTCTCTAGAGTCAAGACTATTTTCAACCGTCTGCGTGGCCACAATACATTACAATACAATAATACTTTATTGCACACCAAATAAACAGAAAAAAGTAAAACTGATACAGCTAATGTACAATGGGCACCCTTATCGCTAAAAGCGATCTCTCCCAGGCAACCTTAGGATGGACAAGAAGTGATCTCTAAAGAGTATCCACTATCTCACAAGTAAACGAATATGGCCTAAGAAGAAGCTTAATTTCCCAGAAAAAACTGGTTCACTTTGGATTTTAAAGACTGCAAATTATACTCTAACGTAAAACAGACTCAGGAAGCCCATTCTAATATTAGAAAAAGTAAAATTATTTGATTGGAAACTGTAGCAACTAGGTAAGAATGGTTTTTTATGCGTCAGCCTATATAAACCTACTTCTTCATACTTCTTCTACATTTGTCTTGATTTGTTTACTCCAAGACATTTTAAATGGTTTATGGTTTTCTCGACACGCATCTTCGTCGTGAACAAGGGTGGTATTGCTATAATCATCACGCTAGGCAGCGGTAGCGTGTCTAGTCATAGGTAAAGGCCGGTAGCATAAGTATCTATGACCGGAATCGTAGCAGCGGAACCGCAGTTGTTTCCTGCCCATTCTAACGCATGTACATTTATATATCACTTTTTCTTTCACTCGCTTTTTGAGAGGTACTCACAATGACCTTTTGTATACGAAAGTATAGAATGCCATGTGTAAAAAGTTTTAAATCCAATGCGTAACGTTTCACGCATTCAACGTGATTTTACCATTCCGTTACTGAAAACAAAAGCTTCTTGTTGTCCCAAATTATGCTGCAGGTTGAAAAATATGTTTCTTAACAAAATCCTATAGCTATTATCACAAGGTTCAATTTCATTAAGCATCCAACGAAGTGAGGAACCTTTTACTACTTACGTACGCATATTAGACGCATTGAGCCCAAAATTTGTTTAGCATACGCGTACACCAAATCTGTTCAGCTTCATTTGATATTCAGCTTACACATTATGCTTATAAGGCTCTATTCTGAGTGTATGAAATGGTCTGTTATTTACAATTTGCATTCATAAGAGTAAAGTAACAGTTTTAGGGGACAATACTGCTGACGACAGTTCTGGAATGTTATTAATTGTTAGTATTGTTATAGTTTGCTAACAGGAACAGTGTAGCGTGTTTTTTGTTGGAGTAAGCCGCGAGTAAACAATGTTTATACTTCATACTTGATCTCCCGTATTTCTCGCAGACTCATAAAAGACTAGCAAAAGGAATATACTTTTAAATAACTGTTATTTAAACTGTGTTAAAAGTAGTTTAAATGAAATGAAAACAGCTTATTAAATTCTAACATAGGGGCTTAAAGAGCAGAGAAACCATTTGTGCTCACTGATGTAAAAAATGCGAGAGTTTGAGTGATTGGATAGATCCTTGTTTGTTACCTCTTTCAGCTTATACGACTGAACGGATCAGGCAGAAATTTACAGAACAGATGTAGTTCTAGGTCGGGAATAAGAAACAGTCAAGTTTTCATCGATTTTCACGCGGATCAAGCAGCGGGGAGCATCTAGTCCTTAACAAATAAATAAATTTGGTTCCAAGTTGGTTGAGTTGAGGTGACCTGACCAGTATAGTGTTCCTTAAAAAGTTTTAGAAAAAAAATTCAAAAACTTATTTATCACTACATAGTATTAAATAAAGTCGCTTTCTCTGTCCCTATGTCCTTATGTCCCTATATCCGTACGTCCCTTTGAATGCTTAAATCTGTAAAACTAAGCAACGGATTTTGATGCGGTTTTTTTAAATAGATAGAGTGATTCAAGAGGAAGGTTTATACGTATAATAAAAACGTGCAAAGCCGGGGCGGGTTGCTGGTTTATTGATAATTCTAAAAGTTTTAATAGAAACCACGCGTTCGAAGCGAGGGGCAGAAACCAGAAATAAAGCATTGAGTTATTTTATCCCATAACTACGTTATTTTGCGGTTTGCGTGTGAGGAGATAGGTTTTTAAGCATACCTATTATATGTGTAAATATATCGTTTTATGC
This sequence comes from Eupithecia centaureata, assembly GCA_944547425.1. Classification (NCBI taxonomy): domain Eukaryota; kingdom Metazoa; phylum Arthropoda; class Insecta; order Lepidoptera; family Geometridae; genus Eupithecia; species Eupithecia centaureata. The sequence continues at coordinate 1,842,399 of OX155680.1, read as the reverse complement.
TACAAATGTGCATTATTTTGTACAATAACTTTCTTGGTTTCACAGAGTTAATAATAAAGGGTGAGAAAACAATAAAGCTTTGAGATATGCTTGTTTGCACTTTCCATTCAATATTCTATTCTATTCTACATAGGGACAGACAGACATACAGCGGTAGCCGACTTTCTTTTATACTATGTAGTGATTACTTGACTATTTACCAACTACAAATCACTGCCATCTGCCATGATTCTCACTCTCGAACAGTTTATATCGTGGTTGTCAGTAAGTTCCCAAACGGGTCCATCATTCTAACGTTAAGTAAAAGACCCTCGGCGTGGCTGTCAACTAAGAGTCCATCAATCTCCCTCAAACGAGGGATACGGGAACAACTAGTTGACTAGGGTTACTGTTCGTCAACTAGTTATTGTGTCGAAGCTTTGTGTCATTGGTGATTTATAATTATCTAACTTTATAATTACCTAAATGACAGTGCCTCGCGGTTTCACCCGCGTAATCCCGTTTCTGTAGGAATTCCGGGATAAAATATAGCCTATGTGTATAAAGTAGTTATGGGAAAGTTGGATAAACTAACACTTTTATACTATTACTAGCGACCCGCCCAGGCTTCGCACGGTTTTATTATACCTACGCATAAACGTTCGTCTTGAATCACTCTATCTATAAAAAAAACCGCATCAAAATCCGTTGCGTAGTTTTAAAGATTTAAGCGTTCAAAGGGACATAATGACATAGGGACAGAGAAAGCGACTTTATTTTATACTATGTACCTCTAGTGATTAAGGATAGTAACAGATCCAACTAACTAACTGACTTTTCAAAAACAAAATGTTGACTTAAAAACTACGTAGGTACTCAATATAAAATGTACAAACACGGGAGAGAGGGTAAAAAAGGGTCTTTCTAGCATTTGGCTAGGCCTTATGCTACGCTGCTGGTTTTCATTGAGTTGATGTCAGTTTTTCCTGAATGAGAAATATCGATGTTGAGTTTATTCCAACAGTTTCAGTCACCGTGTAATGTCAGGGCAACGACTTTATTTTGCTGTTCTAAAGTTGTGTTTTTCCGACTATTGTGTTTGTCAGTCTATTGCTCTATATCAACTCCGTGGTCTATTGTCAGCGCGGGCTGAAATCGTCTGAAATTCGCCGAATAGCCGACTCCACAGTTATTTACTTTGAAACCTTATTGTTGCCCTTTACCATTGCTCTCGCATTACTCAAATTCTTAAGGGAATTATGTCTCGTAAGATAATTAATGACACACTCATACACTAGTTCTTATACACTCATACTCACACACATACATGTAATCACATACGAGATATTGTATTAAGTATATCAGTCATCTAGAACCCATAACACAAGCTCTGCTTAGCTTGGGGCTAGATGATGCTTTGTGGTTTGTCCAGCATTGTATATTATTTTATTTATCTTTCCATAGAAACAACGCGTGCGAAGCTGCGGGTATATACGAGTATTAAAAAAGTAAAGCTGTAATGTACTAACGATGAAAAATATTAAAAAATATGGAAATGTTATAATCTAACGGTCGCGTTACAAAAAAGAATTTAATCCGAGTTCACGACAAAACATAGCTGAAACAAAACACGAATATTCGTGTAGGCTAATTAAATATTTGATATGACTGGTAACCATTGAAACAAAATTATTCGTTGGTATTGTGGTCAGTAATTATACAAATAAAGTTTAGCATACTGACTACATGCTAAAAAATTTTTTAAAAATAACATTTTTACAGCGTGTGTCTACAATAACATTGCATTTGTCTAATAATTATTGAAATAAATAAATCTACACCGACAAAGAAAAGTACAATCAAAGAATAGAAAACAAATTAAAACAAATATAGCATGGACATTAATGCTGGCGTCCCGCAAGGCTCTGTGCTGTCAACGCTATTCATACTTCATATTAATGACATGTTGTCTATTGACGATGTTAATTGCTAAGATCTAGCATTACTACGTTCGGGTTAGTTGTTATGCGGATGATAACACCGGTGACATCTTTTATACAGGACGAACCCACAACCCTCATTCAGTGGTAGGGAAGAGTGGAAGAGGATTTGTGTCTTATGTTGAGAATATTTTAACGAGAGTCTCGGACTGGGGTGATCTAAATCTAGTAAAGTTAAACTGGACCAAGACTCAAGTCTGTCAGTTTACCGCTCAAAAACCCATTTTATATCTATCAAAAGTTTCAGATCTATCTATTTTACTTTTTAAGTGACTGTAATTAGATAAACTCCAAATAGTTAAGAAGTTTTAATAGTAAAATAGCTCAAAGAATTAGCAAGCTGAAGTGGCAATGGGCCGGCCATATCTCGCGAAGAACCGACAACCGTTGGGGTAAACGTGTTCTTGAGTGGAGACCGCGACTCGGTAAACGTAGCGTAGGACGCCCTCCGGCCAGGTGGGATGACGATCTGCGAAAGACTGCTGGCAGATGCTGGATGCGTCAAGCTGAAGACAGGGCGCTATGGCGCTCATTGGGGGAGGCCTATGTCCAGCAGTGGACTAATATAGGTTGATGATGATGATGATGAATAGTAAAATAGTCTCCAAATAAGTTTTAATAGTAAAATAGTCTTAAGAGTACTAGAACCTTGTGAAAAATTGGCTGTATTCACCAACGAACCTATCTACGCGTACCACTTACAACCATAACCCAATTTAGCTGTTTCAACACATTCTAAAATTTAATTTGTTATCTTTTCATTAAATTTACTGGCTATGTGGAGGAAAATCTAATCCTTTCGCCAAGTTTTATTATTTCATCAGACCTTTTGCACTTCAGGGGGTAAAGTGAGGTAAACCAGGGTAAACTGAATATTTTGCGGTCACCAGGGTAGGGAATTAGGGAGAAACTAAAACGAAACCGCACCTGGTGTACGCCAATGTTTGTAACAAGTTTTACCTGAACGTAAATCGTCGGCAGCGTACATCGCTCCACCATAAAAATATTAAATTTATAGTATTGACTGAAGAGTGTGCATTGTCCAGCATTATCATTATTTTTTCACTTCATTTATTGCCATTATCATTATAAAATATATTTTTTACTATAGAAAATAGAGGTACAATGAAATTATTAAACACTAACATTATAAAAAACTATTCTACACAATTTTTGATTTTTTTAAAACAGTGGTTTCGATCGGCCGCGTAATTAGACTGAAACAGTTGGTGAAAGGGGTTGAAAAGCGAGGAAACTCCTGACTACTATTATATTATTGCAAAATAAAAATACAAATAGGAAAACATACATTTTTTTGTAAAAATACCGCCCGTTTGCATTTTTCAAAACAAACACCCACTTTGAAACAATTCTTATGTTATGAAGTTAATAAATAAAGAGTAAGGTGTAATTTCTTATAAGAGTCTCTAATAACATTGTTATTACAGACTCTTGACTATTAAAATTATTTTACTAACTGACATTTGACTGACATTGTCATTATTGAAAAAGTAATAATTATTAAAATAGATCGTAATTGAAACACTTATTATATACAAAAAGGTTTCATTCGATACGCTTATCACCTAGGTTTTATCAAAGATGAAGCACTTTAGTGTTCGATCTCACAATGAAGAGATAAATTACGTATTTGACGTGTATACGTTTTGACGAATATTTCAATTGAGGAATCGCGAAAATGATAAATTAAGCTTTTGACTTGAGTAGGATATGATAAATAAAGGATTTGACGAATTGCGAAATTGACAAATTAAGCTTATGACTTATAAAGGATATGGACAAACAAGTATTTGACGACTGTCTGCGTAATCAAAATTAAGCACTACCATGCACTACCTACCTAAAAACTGTATCATGTTCTTTAACTATATGGTCGCTTTATTTAGTGAAACGATGATACTCAAGATCCAGCGATATATTCGTCCAAAATTTGTTCCTTTATCGCTAAAACCACGAAGCTATAAAATTTATAAACTGTGTTGGTGTTGCAAACAATTTTAATCCCCACCTCAGTTTCGTTAAATTCCTTCCCAACTGGAATTCGCGTGAAATTTATAGAGATTGTATTTTATTGCGCTCCTGATTTTGCTTCTGCAACATTGTGTTATTATTTTCACATTTCCTTTTGGGGTGAAATGAGAAAACCTTGGGAACGTTACGCGAAATGTGAGTTTTCTCAAGAGCACTATTATTATATTTCTGGCAGGAGTTCAACGAATTCCTAGGTGTTGTTATTTACTTCGTTATTTTGCTTCTATGGCAGGTTCAGATAATGGCTATAAGGGATCATTGTTGGATCTGTCCCAGTGCAGGAAAAAAAAGCCTCCTGTTTTTCCTTCTTTCGCCCTTCATGAATTAACTGATAGAAGACTTCTGGCGCGGCAGGCGACGCAGTAGGTTGTGGGTTCAAATCCCGCAAGTATTTGTAACCGTGTTCTGGGTGATTTATATGCATAATATTTATGTAATATATTATATTAAGTATAGAAAGATATCAGTCATCTAGTACCTGTAGAACAAGTTCTGCTTAGCTTGGGACTAGATGATGTTGTGTGGGTTGTTCAGCATTTTTTATTATTATGAATCAAATAATCAATAATTAATCAGCTAGACTTTAGTTCCTACTTACCTTTCCTACATAGAATGGCATAGATTTAATTACCAACATAATATCGCGTTCGGCTGAAATAAAAAACACAAAGTAAGTGCTTTATTAACTCGCTTTCAATTCAACTTTACACAAAAACGCTTCGAACTCTCAAAAGTTTCCGAACTAAGTCGAATCCGAGAGCGGCAGAAATACCTCTAATCACCGGCTTCCGATAACAATGGCCAAGGTATTAGGTGAATAAATATTTAATTCCGATTTTCAAAGTCTGCGACGGAAGTGAGAAAATTGCAGATTAAAACCGCGTTGGAGGAAACCACAAGACCGGAACCATTGAAGAGGAAAAGAAATATTCTTTAGATTTTGAATTAAATAAGCACACACTGTACTTTAACTTATTAAATCTCACTAAGCTAATATTATTATAAAATAAAGATTTTTGCTACAAAATACTTATTTTGTATTCAAAATAGGTGTTATCTAATAACCATATCTCTACTCGTCATAAGTAATGTATTTTTGTAATATTCTGTTTTCTGGTGCAATATTAAATTATTATTTATTACATAAGGGATATACCGGGGGGTGGGCAGCAGCACCCCTCTAGAACAACCCCACCATCAAACTGCGATCCCCAACCCGCATGCCCAGCGTGGGGATTATGGGCATTACCCCTTAATGAAAAACACAGCCAAAAATCGGCCCCTAGTTCCCGGCCGCCTCGCTATTCCTGGCCATGGTAGCGGTCATGGTAACGGCGGGGCAGGGGGTGCTAAGAATCACCGGTATTCAGGCTACCACACGCTTTCTAAAATGACCCTGGCAACGTTTAACGGACGCACTCTGAGGCTTGACCATCATCTAGCGCAGTTGGAAGTGGAGTTAGAGAACATTAAATGGCATGTTCTCGGGTTATGTGAAGTCCGTAGAGAGGGGGAGGACACCGTAACCCTAGACTCAGGCCATCTTCTCTACTTTCGTGAGGGTGATAAAACATCCCAGGGTGGAGTAGGTTTCCTCGTCAATAAGGTCCTCTCTAGCAACGTTCAAGAAATCTCCAGTGTGTCGACCAGGGTAGCGTACCTGATCCTTCGGCTTTCCAAGCGGTATAGCATGAAGGTAATTCAGGTCTACGCACCGACCTCGGCACACTCGGATGATGAAGTGGAGGATATGTACGAAGACATATCCAAAGCCTTACACAACACCACTAAGGCTCACTTCAACGTTGTTATGGGGGACTTTAACGGCAAGGTGGGAATCCAGACTGGCAATGAATCCCGAATAGGCCCGCATGGTTATGGAATCAGGAATCACAGGGGGCAAATGCTTGTCAACTTCCTTGAGAAAGAGGGACTGTTCTTAATGAACTCCTTCTTTAAGAAACAGCCTCAAAGGAAGTGGACGTGGCAAAGCCCCGACACTGTGACTAAAAATGAGATCGACTTCATCATGACGGATAGCAAGCACATATTCAGAGATGTCTCAGTGATCAACAGGTTCAATACCGGATCTGATCACCGAATGCTCCGAGGCACTCTGAATATCAACTTGAAGCTTGAAAGACACCGTCTGATGAAGTCCACTCTCCGACCAAATCCAATCCAAATCATGGCGGGCACCGAGAAGTTCGAGCAGCTACTCGGAGACAGATTTGTTGCCTTGGAACCCACTGATGACGCTGACGAGAGCCTACACAATCTGGTCGAAACGTTGAGGGATGAGGGCATTAAGTTCTGCAAAAAACAGCGAACTGGCAAGAAGTCCAAACTCTCGGATGAGACTCTGGATCTGATGACAAGAAGACGGGAAACCACCCAAGTGTCTTCGGCAGAGAGGTCAGACCTGAACAAGCGAATTGCGAAGATGGTACGGCGCGACCTTCGGAGCTCCAACACACGCCTCATTGAAGAGGCGATAGAGCGAAACCGAGGGTCCAAAGTATTCACTCAGCAGCTTGGCAGGAGCCACCTAACGAAGATTAAAACGCGCGATGGGAGGACCGTACTGTCGAAACCGGAGATTTCAGCCGAGATAGAGGATTTTTATGGCCGTCTGTACACTGCACATGCCCCTCGTTCCCGACGAGATGACCTTGATTCTAGAGCCACCCTGACACGCCACTACACCGACGAACTGCCAGACATCAGTCAAGACGAAATCGTGTTAGCTTTGAGGCAGCTTAAAAATGGAAAAGCCCCCGGTGAGGACGGTATAACTTCAGAGCTTCTGAAGGCAGGAGGAGCCTCCGTTATACAGGAGCTACAACACCTCTTCAATACCGTCCTCCACAGTGGGAGAACTCCTAAGGCGTGGAGCGGGAGTTTGGTGGTGCTCTTTTTTAAGAAGGGTGATAAAACTCTCCTTAAAAATTACAGACCCATCACACTCCTGAGCCACATCTATAAGCTGTTCTCACGAGTGATCACGAATCGTCTCGCCAGGAGACTTGACGAGTTCCAGCCACCGGAACAGGCCGGGTTCCGCGGAGGATATGGCACCATAGACCACATACACACAGTGAGGCAGATTATACAGAAGTCCGAAGAGTATAATCAGCCCCTGTGTCTCGCTTTTGTGGACTATGAGAAAGCCTTTGACTCCGTCGAAACCTGGGCTGTTCTGGAATCCTTACAGCGATGCCAAGTAGACTATCGTTACATCGAAGTGCTGAGGTGTCTCTATGAAGCTGCCACTATGAGTGTCCAAGTACAGGACCAGCAGTCTAAACCTATCCAATTGCGCAGAGGAGTGAGACAGGGGGATGTCATATCCCCGAAACTGTTCACGAGCGCATTGGAAGATATGTTTAAGACGCTGGACTGGAAAGGTAAGGGCATTAACATAAACGGCGATTACATCTCACACCTGCGATTCGCTGATGACATAGTCGTAATGGCGGAGTCGCTAGAGGAGCTGACCCACATGCTGGACGGCCTAGCTTCAGCCTCGCGATGTATCGGTCTTGGCATGAATTTGGATAAAACCAAAGTCATGATCAATGGCCACATTGTTCCGGGACCGATCGTCGTAGATGGTCACCTTCTTGAAATTGTTTCCGAGTATACTTACCTTGGGCAGATTGTACAGCTAGGTAAAAACAATTTTGAGAAGGAGGCCAAGAGGAGGATCCAGCTAGGCTGGGCAGCATTTGGGAAACTACGTCAAGTCTTCTCTTCATCCATACCGCAATGTTTGAAAACGAAAGTTTTCAATCAGTGCGTCCTACCCGTAATGACCTACGGAGCTGAGACGTGGACACTCACGGTAGGGCTGGTCCATCAGTTCAAAGTCGCCCAGCGAGCTATGGAAAGAGCTATGCTCGGAGTCTCTCTGAAGGATAGAATTCGTAACGAATACATCCGACAGAGAACCAAAGTTATCGACATAGCTCAAAGAATTAGCAAGCTGAAGTGGCAATGGGCCGGCCATATCTCGCGAAGAACCGACAACCGTTGGGGTAAACGTGTTCTTGAGTGGAGACCGCGACTCGGTAAACGTAGCGTAGGACGCCCTCCGGCCAGGTGGGATGACGATCTGCGAAAGACTGCTGGCAGATGCTGGATGCGTCAAGCTGAAGACAGGGCGCTATGGCGCTCATTGGGGGAGGCCTATGTCCAGCAGTGGACTAATATAGGTTGATGATGATGATGATGATGATTTATTACATTCTGTACCTATTTTATTGTATTTGACGAACATGGATAATTTAAATAGAAAATGATTGTTCGATTCATAATCCGCACGTGATCAGAATGGGATGAGATAATTTAAATAGAAAAAAGTTGCTCGATTCCGCACGAGATCAGAATGGTATGAAATATTGTCAAAGTAAATAGCTTTCATCACGTTTATCATAAAATTCGCACTTTTAAACAATTTTTTCAGTTCAAAGTGTAACTAAATATCTCATTTCGTTTGCGCGCGGATTATACCGATTTCAAATTGTCTATGTTGGTACTCGAAGTCAGACGAAATATGTTCCTATCTTGAATTTTGAATTGTACAATTTAATGAAAAGTATGTTTTATTCCTTAGAAAGAAAGAAAATTCCGACAGAGCCAAATCTTCGTAGAGACCACCTTTATTCCTTGTTTACCACAAGGAATAAAGTGTCAAAAGTCCCCATCAGTCCCATGTGAGCTTAGGGACTTATTCGGGGCCCAAGGTCAAAATTTTAGGTTTTTTGGATTTTTCTCGAAAACGGTAAGTTTTATCGAAAAAGTACCTCAGAGCAAAGTTGTAGATCTTAAAATTCTCTATAAAAATGGTCCCCATGATTTTTTCTCTGAGACCCACTATTTCCCAGATATTGCGCTTAAGGAGAAGAAGAAGAACAAGAAGAAATTGAAGAAAACATGATTGTTGAAGTTGAATATGAAGAGTATGAGTCAGATTAAAGTAATAAAAAAAAGTTAGAACGACAGTTAAACTCAGTAACCCATATCAATAATCTTCATACTATTAAATAATTATTGTTCCTGAAAATAACGTCATAAAGGTTCGTGGAATAGGCCTACCGGGGATACCACGTTAAAAAAACGCGCCGAGTGAGAGTGTAGAACGTGATTCTTACAAGCGAACCAAACTGAATTGAACTGATAAACGCGTAAGTTTGTAAGTATGAATGGATAGATTGATAGATGGATGGATGTTTGTTACTCTTTCACGCAAAAACTGCTGAACGGATCTGGATGAAATTTGGCACAGAGATAGATTATAAGCTGAAATAAGATTATTTTATCCCGAAAATCCCACGGGAAAGGGAATTACGCAAGTAAAATCGCGAGTACTCCAAATACTAATCATGCGCAGACGAAGTCGCGGGCACCAGCTAGTCTATAATAAAATCCTTATTAATATTAAAAATGCGTGAGTTTGTATGGATGGATGGATGTTTGTTCCTCTTTCACACAAAAACTATAGAAATATCGGGTTGAAATTTTGATACGACGTGGTTAACCTTGAATAACACATAGGCTACTTTTTATCCCATAAATCAGTCATACCGTGGCTTTTGCCATCGCAAAACCCTTGAAATGTTTCCATAGAAAAAATGCGTGAGTAGCCGCGGGCAGGTGCTAGTAATTAATAAATTTCATTCTAATTCCATCACAAACCACACTAAATCAGCGGTCCCTGTATTGATGACGTATTCTATACTATATTTTAGCCTCCAGAGTTAGTTACGCTTCACTACCCCTTGTTTCGCATTTCCCAGCCCCTATATTGTTTTTGAACTTCGCAATTTCAGCGCGAAAACCTTTTCGAGTCTCCTTTTAAAGCTGAGCTGGGAGTTTAAAGTTTTTTAATGACTTTAACTTGGCTGGGCTGTTGATCCCTTTACAAATTAAGGCAGAATGTACTGTTTTGATAAAATTTATTGGATAATTTTCTTGGTCTAAGTAATTGGTAATTGGAAGTTCAAACCTGTAGACAGAGTTTGTTGGTAAAATTATAATTTCAAATATTTGATTATTTATTTATTTATTTATTTATTTTAGGGAAACCATCAGCACATTAAACTTAAGTTATCGATACAATAGAAATTGATAGGCTATTTAAAGGAATCCACTGGTAGATTCATAGTAATTTTACTTAAAGGTACTAAATGAAATAAAGAACTTAATGAAACTAGTTATCACTACTTGCTATAAAGTTGTTACGTAATTATATATTATAGTATATTCTATTCTAATTACGATGACGCATTATATACAACAAAAAAAGAACTAGAAGAAAGTTTATAGAAATCGAGGCAAGATAAGATGTCACTCACATTCACATTATGATCCAAAAAGTAAAAAAGAAAGGAAATGTTGAAAAAAAAAATTTAAATCAGTAAATCAGTAAGTCAATATCCTTATTTCTTTAGGCTTACAAAATAAGCACTTAGATAAGTCAAATTTAATAGTACCTACTATAGGTACATAATTATCAAAATATAAGAAACTTATTATTGTGAGTTATCGATAACCCTAATGGCAGTAGACGAACTTACCTATCATAATTTATATATTGCTAATCGTGAGTAATAAAGAAATTAGTTAACCCTACCTTGTACAAGAAAACGTATAATAATTGCAAAACAAAGACTAAGAAGATAATGAAGCCAGCAGAGTATTGGGTTATCTTACGACTGATAGAGAAATAAAACATCTTTGTTAACAACGAAAATTAAAACTAGTAGTTATATCCAATTGAAACAATTGAGCTAACTGCAGACGGTTGCAAACAGTCCAAAGGGAGCTTAACTGATCCAAAAATTGTTTTTTTAAGGTTCAATTTGTTTATATTTCAAAGACTTAATTTGTATCTTTTTGACTATGAAATTATAATAATTGCAATACAAAGACAAAGTCCCCAACCCGCATGCCCAACGTGGGGATTATGGGCATTACTCCCATATGATGAGGCGCTTATCATGGGAAGACCTGCGTCCAGCAGTGGACCAGTAAAGGTTGTAGATGAATACAAAGACTAAGAAGAGAACGAAGCCAGCAGAGTATTGGGTCATCTTACGACTGGTATAGAAATAAAACATCTTTGTTAACAACGAAAATTAAAACTAGTATATCCAATTGAAACAATTGAGCTAACTGCAGACGGTTGCAAACAGTCCAAAGGGAGCTCAACTGATCCAAAAATTGATTTTTAAGGTTCAATTTGTTTTTATTTCAAAGACTAAATTTGAGTCTTTTTGACTATGAAATTCTATAAATTATAATATAAATAAACCCATGCGAAACCGCGGGCAGATAAATAATTATATCATCACCTCATGCTCTGCCGTTGCTGAAGGATAACTGAATTAAACTAGAAACTTAAAGACTATGTATTGTTTAGTTTTCCTTGACTATTTTCTAGAACTTTCTCTGAGGTATCTTAGAGTCGAGTTTCCCGCGTAGCATAACATGGCGAGTTTATTATGTCAGCTTTTAAACTTAAGTTAGTTCGAAGTGGCACCCGCACTGTAGAAATAATATTTCAATGAATATATTTCAATGAGTGGAAATTTAATATTCCGCTACTTCTTTAACATTGACATAATAACATGACTATCATAGTCATGTTACAAAATACTTTTACAAAAGACAGCGTAAAATTAAGTGTATCAATCAGAACGTGATTCTAAACCTAAAATATTATCAGAAAATACACTCGAGAGCAATGAATCCGGGTCACTCAAAGAATCCAAAAAATCTCGGAAAGTAAGAATGCTAGGTTAATGCAATAAATTGTATTTAATAGACAATTTAATACTCCTTAAATGAAAGTTAAAAAAATATGAGTCAACATACATTTTATTTACACAAAATTACATAAAGAAAAAAAACTGCTGATCTCTCCTTAAAACAAAAATAGGAAACATGAAATTTTTGAACTTTATGACGATTTTCTTGAATTTCAATACTTCGTATTACCTCCTCGTGCTTCCATTACTGCGTTTACGCGGTTTGGCATGCTGTACACCAAGTTCCTTATACGATTTTGGTGAATATTCTCCCATTCCTCTGTGAGAGCAATTTTGAGCTCAGGAAGCGTGATTGGGGTCTCCGACGTTACGAAGAAACTGGTTCTAACCTACGCAGACCAGGAACGGGCAGAACTAGGTGTACCACAGCACGAGAAGACCGATACTTGGTGAACACCATGCTTCGAAATCGCTTTCTCACAGGAACTGAACTCACAAATCAGTTTCGACGCCTCGGAGGAAGTAACACAAGTGCATGGACAGTAAGACGTCGGCTTGCTGAATCTAACTTAAAACCCCTTAGACCTGCAAACGACCCTAAACTGGAGCGTGGCCATCGTATTTCAAGACTAAGATATGCCCAGAACCACGTAAATTGGAGTATTGAAGATTGGTCAAAAGTTATGTTCTCCGACGAATCAAAATTTATGCTCTACAAGCACGATGGAAGACACAGAGTGTATAGAAGACCAGGGGAAAGATTCAAGCAAGCATGCATCGAAGAAAAAGTAGCCTACGGTGGTGGGTCTGTACTTGTGTGGGCCGGAATTTCCTCTGAAAGTCGCACAGAGCTGGTGATCATAGAAAACGGCTCTTTAACTAGCGTAAGATATGTGGAAGAAATCCTCAACGAACACGTTGGTCCATTTATGGTCAATTTGGGTGAGGATGCTATATTTATGCATGACAATGCCCGACCTCATACAGGTAGGAATGTGAATGACCTTCAAGAGATGAACATTACTTGTATGGAGTGACAACGCGCAGCCCGGATATCAACCCGATCGAGCATGCTTGGGACGAGCTAGGGAGATGCGTAAAACAACGAAACCCTCCCCCAATCACGCTTCCTGAGCTCAAAATTGCTCTCACAGAGGAATGGGAGAATATTCCCCAAAATCGTATAAGGAACTTGGTGTACAGCATGCCAAACCGCGTAAACGCAGTAATGGAAGCACGAGGAGGTAATACGAAGTATTGAAATTCAAGAAAATCGTCATAAAGTTCAAAAATTTCATGTTTCCTATTTTTGTTTTAAGGAGAGATCAGCAGTTTTTTTTCTTTATGTAATTTTGTGTAAATAAAATGTATGGTGACTCATATTTTTTTAACTTTCATTTAAGGAGTATTAAATTGTCTAATAAATACAATTTATTGCATTAACCTAGCATTCTTACTTTCCGAGATTTTTTGGATTCTTTGAGTGACCCGGATTCATTGCTCTCGAGTGTATATAGGTACTTAAATCGAAAAAACTAAAAAAAAAAAAAATACAATTTATCTTTCTTTGAAACTTTTTTTACCCATTGTACAACACTAGAAAAACATAACTACCCCTATAGGTTATTTATAAAGTCACTGCATATTATAAAACAAAGTCGCTTTTTCTATCCCTATTTCTATAAGTCCCTTTGACAGGTTAAATCTTTAAAACTACGCAACGGATTTTGATGCGGTATTTTTAATAGGTAGAGAGGTTCAAGCGAAAGGTTTAAACGTATAATAAAACCGTGCTAAGCCGGGGCGGGTCGCTAGTCTACAATAAAAAAAGGTATGTGTTGCACCGCTAAGTGAATTACCAAAGCTCACTCAGCTACTTAGGTAACTGATGTGATACTGTTCGTACATTGCGTGTTAGCAACATAATTTAAATCTTAAAACATCCGTCAATAAAGAATATTTTATCTTATATGTATATCTAATGAAGTCTTACCTTTGTTAGGTTCTTTTAGGTGATTCTTACGATAGGCACTGACACAGTTAAAGGGGCCAATTCTTACGCCGCTACCGCCACGGCCATCTGGACCACGCGATCACAGAATCAAATAATTGCACTATAGACAAATATAAGCAGTGACTACCTTGCTAGTTGAATCATCTCTAGACTGTTTGTAACCGTCTGCAATTGACTTGTCTAAGTGCTTATTTTGTAAGCCTAAAGAAATAAAGATTTTGATTATTGATTATTGATTATTGAATTAGTTAGTTAAAAACTAAAACTGACTTCAAATTTCAAGTACTGTTAAGGATAACTCTAAATCTACAAATCAGATCTTGATCAAATTACACGAAAAGCACCAGCTACCAAATAAAGAATGTAAGTATAATCAAAATCGATTGACACAAAAAAAATGGTGTTATTAGGTTATCTCACATAAAAATATTAAGTCAAAAAACAATTTTTGTTGTTGACAGTAGGTACTCGTACCAACCTAGTTTTAACGAGAATACCAAACAAATATGCAAGTTAGGTGCCGCAAGTTACTTCGTTTAACTTGAGCAGGTGCGACCGAGAAATTAAAGTTCCCAAATCTTATAACAAGTTTTCAAAAACTCGTAACTTCGTAAGTTTCTCATGTTTCGTAGTAACGTTGTGCCAATGTTAAAATCTAGTGCATTTACTTGTTTTTTATTAAATAGCAACCCGCCCCGGCTTCGCACGGTTTTATTAAACGTATAAACCTCCCTCTTGAATCACTTTATCTATTAAAAAAACGCATCAAAATCCCTAATTTTAAATCCTTAGTTTTAAAGATTTAATTAAGCATACAAAGGGACATAGGGACAGAGAAAGCGACTTTGTTTTATACTATGTAGTGATGTATTTTCAAAATTTGGAAAAACCTACTGCTAGTGAATCACAAAATAGGGAACAACGCGATGATCTACCTACCGGTATTTGGTTTTCAACAAAACTTTTCATGTTTTTATACCGAAGCTTTTTACCAATGCAAAACAACCACAGAAATAACGAGCATTGAATAGGATAAGAAACTTAACTAATTATACTAATCTGGTTTAGTTCCTAACAATTAAACTATTCAATTCCTCGTTCCGTATGCATCACTGATTGCAGACTAGTTTAATCCTATGAAAGTTTCCATTTCAAGCTGGAGCGGCGGTGGTGCGCCGAAATTGGCTTTCCTACAATTTCCCTGAGTTTTTGTTCCAAAAATTCAGCGTTATCCGAAATCTGATTGGGTTTTTGCAAAGTTTTTAATGCACGCTCGAGAGATTCAACATTCGTCAGAATTACTAACAAATATTGATAAATTTAACATGTCTTTGCCAAAACATCGGAAGGAGGTCATGTTAAACGTTGCCAAAATCTTACAAAAATTGAAATTCCAGATCTTTTTAAGCTGTTTATTATTTTGACTTTTACTTTCTGCTTTCATGCTCGCTTTCGCTGCGTGTTAACGTTTTCCTTAATGCAAGACATTCGATTTGACTCTGTTTATACATGAACAAGACACTGGCTGCATTACCACGCTGTAAAAGATGTGATAAAAGATTCACCAAAAGCGAGTAGGTACCTAATACTAAGGTTTCGTTCTTTTGTCAACTCCGCTAAGGAATTAACCTTTACAAAATCAGTTATTAATAGCCATTCACAGTCGTTGAACTATCAGATAGCCCCTTTCATTGTGCATTATGAGCCTTTGTTAACGCACAATGGCGACGTGTGGTCGGAATCCGATACAGTCGGACACTGGATGAGTAACGAGACAATGCGACAAGCTCTGCTGGTAATGGCGATTGTTTTAAAGATCCAAGGGGACACTGACACCGTTGTATGTTTAGCAAGTCAATAAAATGAGGCTTTCTCAAAAATAAAATACAAGCTTTTTTAATTAGGGCCCATACACCACACAATTATGTTGCGCAATATTTTTATTGTACAATAAATCAACGGGTTTTAAAAAATTTTGCGTCTGGTCGATGCAACGCGTGACCCGAGAGCTGGTGAGTAGGTATCTGGCGCATTGTTTCAATTGTATAAACTAGTTTTTTTTTCATTGATTGTTATAAAATTGATCTCTTTGAATCCAGATATTGTATTAAAATAGAAAAATCATCTTTATAATTCAGGCCTAGATATATATACGTCTATACACAATTTCAAGTTGGTGGCGGCGTGAAGAGGTAAAATACATCCATCGATCCAAACTTTCGCGTTTATAATATTCGTAAGGATGTAAACTAGCGACCCGCCCGTGGCTTCAACATAATACACGCGACAAATAATATTTGATAATATCATCAATACCTATTATTTACAGCTTTAATTGTTACTTCTTGAACTTGACTTACAATATTTTTCATGATTTCCAAGACAAAACATCTGAGATGCGTTTTTGGTAGGCAGCTTGAGTGGGAGCGGACACAGGAAAGGTTAAAATTGTTCTAAATTCTTTTAAAGGGACACAATTACTCTTGTATAAGAAAACTCTAGGAATCAGGCACTAATTGAGGAAAATCTCGGACAAATCCTCAGAGTAAAAAAGAACATTGATTTACTTAATAATAGTAATTCAATCACTAATTTAAACAGGGCCCAAGAGAGAGGCTCTTTTTAAATTAAGGAAACTCCAACGAAACAGAAAAGGTCACCAAAATCCTTTTTCTTTTTTATTTTACAATCTACGTTTCTTCTCAGTATTCTGTCAATTTTCGTTGTTAGTCATCGATCATTTTCATTGAAACTTTACCGTATCGAAATTACACGTCCATTTTGTTCCCACTTATCCTACCCCATATTTACTGTAAATAGAACCTAGTTCCAAAAACAATAAAGCTCATTCTTATCCACTTAAACGTCTATCAGACCCCCGTCATCTCTGCTCCTTGGCAGAATATGAATTCTCCTTTACGTCACTTCCATTCCGTATGTACTTGATGATCTATACGAAAATGCCTCATTACCCGTCCCATTTCTACATACGTAACCGATATCTATTTGTCTTACTCACACCATAACAAATTGGTTGCGTAGAGTTTCCAAGGATTTGAAATGATTTCCTTAGAAGTCGGACTATCGTCTATCAAGCGATATAAACGAAAACGAGCGTTTAATGTTTTTGTTTTTTTTCGCAAAATAATAAACAAAAAGATTAGTATACATAGAAAACACACATACCCCAGAACAAAAATTTGCAGACCGTACAAAAATTTGTTCCAAGGCGGGAATCGAACCTAAAACCTCCTACATCGTCGTTCATACATTCATACATACAAACTTTCATATGATGTTCCTATAATATTTGTAAGGATTGAGATTTTCCGGTTTCTTCCGGCTTATCCTCAGAAATGTCCCAACCCTAAACCATCGAGAACACGTCTTCAGAGTAATAGGCACTTGACAACATATTCCTAATATTCTTTGAACGTGCGTGCTAAGATTTTGTTCAAAGAACTTGGGATATTGAAAGACGTTATTAGGAAAGACTCTGGATTTCGTTATTGTAAAGCTGATTGAAATTGGAATATGAGACTCTTTTGACGTAATTTAATAACGCTTATGAGTTGATTATAATCATACAAATTTCGCTTTTCCATTGTTGCTGATTCAATTAATTAACTGGGTCTTTTATTTTATTAGATAGGTACTGTAAATTTTAATAAAGTTAACATTGATTAAATTTAAATAAAATCGAATACATTTAAAATCACCGACACAATGCCATTAAATTTAAAAAAATGAAGTATGCCTGTAATGTGTTTTAAGCTTAAATTTTACGTATAATATAAAATGTAAATTTTGAAGTCCATATTTTTATTACATCGTTCATTTTCCCAAAGTCGTGGGAAATTTTAAAACCCGTGATGTATGTATCCTCGTTCCGAATAAAACGTGGTTAAATCCGTTTAATCCATTGTAAAATGTACAATATAGATAATTGATTGCCATTATGTTTATCCCATAGAAATATACATTAAAATTATTCTATGCTTTTATTACTTTTTTTAAAAAAGTATATCAAATAGAGAGAACTGGAGTGTCAATTCCTTTAAGGGGTGTATGAATGGCCATATTTTGAAAATTATTGGATAAATATGAAACAAAAAACTTATCTAATTATTAAATGACGCAGATTATTAGATAATGACTTTTTTGCAACTTCAGATACACACATACAAAATAATCAAAGACTACACTTGTAAAACAAACAATAAGTAGGTAAATACAATTAGCAAATAACTAAAAACAATAATGCAAGTTAAATCAAGGGAAAATGTCTATGATAGACGTCGAAAAGGCTTTGATCTATAATATTTTGCGTAGAAAGAAAAAGCACTGATTTCAGCCATGACCTATTGATAGCAATCAGAACGAGATTCAAATTCAAGTGCTATAATTAGTATATACAATTGAAACCATTGAAACCATTTATACTAGTTGTAATTTTTTCTATTCCTTGATTGTAATTTTCGTTGTTGATAAAGTGTTGTAATTATACATAGGTACATATAGTTTTAATACGAATTTGGTTAATCAATTGAGCTACCTTTAGACTGTTTGCAACCGTCTGCAGTTAGTTCAATGGTTTCAATTGTAAATACTAGTTTGTAATTTTTCTATTCCTTTGCTTGTAATTTTCGTTGTTAATAAAAACAAAGTATATAAAGAAAAAGCGGCATGCATAAGGAAGAAGTAGACCCGAAGAAATATTGGAAGAAGGAGAACAAACAAACATTTTTACCGCTCCGGAAATTGTACTCGCACTTTAACTAAACTAGCGCCAGCGCTCATTTTATCATTATAATTACGTAAAACACAGGAATTTTTAAAAATCAAACGTTCATTTTGTTTAACCTATCAAAAACTCTTTTTAATGCATATGTAGTAGATTTATTTTGTCTATTATAGGAAGAGATAAGAGAATAGTGTTTGGTATCCACTAAGAAGCGAACTGAAAATCAATTATCAATTTATTTCTTATATTATTTTACCTATAGTATTGAATTTGACTTGTCTAAGTGCTTATTTTGTAAGCCTAAAGAAATAATGATATTGATTTACTGATTTACTAAGAGAAAACTATTTGGTTCATATTAATATAAAAAAGCAAGAAATACCAAACAACTGAAGACAGAAAAGTAGCTATTAACAAAACATTGCATTCGCAAAATGCAGCTGCATTTCAGCCTAGGCCATTGTTTGGTCTTTTAATTAAAAAGCCTCTGATGAAGCAACAGCAACGAGGCTGGGTTTATTGAAAAACAGCTTTACAGGGCTTATTGTGCATTGCAGACACTGTCCTGTAATCCACTGCGGAAACTAAGTAGCCTGGTACCTTAGTACTGGTTGGTGATTCTCCGAATTAATACGCTGTGTTTTATTTTGTTAGGTACCTTCCAGGTAAGAAGTCCAGTGTGGTTATTTTATTTTTAACTCATTAGAACCTTAAAAAGATTGAAGTGAACAAAAATCAAAGTGAGCACTTTATTTCCTAAGTTCAATTATTTTTTTACCTGTATTTTATGACGTGTTTATGACGTGTCCAAGAGTATAAAGAAAATAAAGCAATTTGATTTTTTTTTGATTCTTGAATGTTGTAAATATTTCGTATTGCATAAGTAAATTGACAATATATTACCCTAAACCTTTTATAAGGCAATAGGAGCTATTGTGTAGGTTCCAATTCGCAGATACTTGAAAGTGTGCAAGAAAACAGTATTTACCAATTCGATAAAATACTTTATTAACAACAAAAATTACAATATATACAATTGAAACCATTGCGCTAACTGTAGACAGTCTAAAGGTAGCTCAATTGATCCATGTCTGTATTATAACAGTAATAAACCTATTTTATTAGACTGGTATTGATATGGATCAGTTGAGCTAGACTGTTTTCTTCAGTCTCCAGTTGGATTAATAGTTTCAATTGTTTTAATTTGTTACTAGTCTTTGGTTGTAATATTCTTAGTCAATAAAAAGATTTTTATTTAGAAAACTTGAATTATTTTCAAGTTTCAATTTGTCAAAAGCTGGATTATAATTAAAGTAACCTCTAAAAACAAAATCTAATTACTTACAAAGACTTTAAATTTTTATACTCTCCAATAATTTGGGTTTAGGTTTAAAATTATTTAGTTTCTAATTATTCATTTTAATTTGGATTTCACTTTGAAAGTTTAATCTAACTTATTTATTAAAATTGGACCTAAAGGTCGAGAAAGTCGTATTAAGTCAATCGGAATAGTGTTTCGAACCCATTTTAGATAACAATGGGCTGTAATTCAGAAAATAGTCTCGTGACCTGCGATTGGGCCTTTATTAATCAGACAGACCTTTGCCAAAACAATTCATAGATACAGCCAATTTCACTTTGAACAAGGTGAATTATTTTAGTTTGGGGTGCTTTTTGGGTTAAATCTATGGTTTGAGATAGGTACGGGAAAATGGTAGTCTCCGCGTTCATTTTCTTCGCATTCAGTTTCAACTTTCCCTGTATGGTTTGAACTTATTGTCTATTGATAGGAAACAAACAAATATAAATAAAAACGTGCTAGGTATATCACGTATCTATACTTATAATAAAACTGTAACAGGTCCAATTCTGTACATTGAAGATATTTTGAAAATTTTTTTTGGAGGGCTCTCTATTATCGATACTCAAGCCAAAACTGTAATTTTTTTCATTCATGTCTGTCTGTCTGTCTGTCTGTCTGTCTGTCTGTCTGTCTGTCTGTCTGTATCGTAAACGCGCATCACGCCGAAACTACTTGATGGATTGAAATGAAACTTGGCATGATTATAGGTCATAATACGAGGAAGGACATAGGATACTTTTTATCCCGGAATTCAGTAAGGTTCCCCTGGGAGAGAGGGTGAAAGAAAAATTCTTTAACCACGCATGACGCCGAAACTGCTGAATGAGTTGGAATGAAACTCGGGACGATTTGAGTTCATAGTACAAGGAAGGACATGGGATACTTTTTATCCCGGAATTCTGTAAGGTTCCCCTGGGAGAGAGGGTGAAAGAAAAATTATTTAACTACGCATCACGACGGAATTGAATGAATTCGAATGGAACTCGGGACGATTGGACATGGGTTAAATTGTATCCCGGAATTCAGTTTGGTTCCCCTGGGCTATACGGGTTTTCAAAAATTTCTCACAGCATCACTGAACGACGCGTGTGTACGCGTCGTTCAGATGCTGTGAGAAATTTTTGACCAAACTGAATTGAACTGATAAACGCGAAAGTTCGTAAGTATGAATGGATAGATGGATGGATAGATTGATGGATGGATGGATGTTTGTTACTCTTTCACGCTAAAACTGCTGAACGGATCTGGATGAAATTTGGCACAGAGATAGATTGTAAGCTGGAATAACACAGGCTTTATTTTATCCCGAAAATCCCACGGGAAAGGGAATTACGGAAGTAAAATCGCGAGTACTCGAAATACTAATCATGCGCAGACGAAGTCGCGGGCACCAGCTAGTATAATATAAAAGCAAAAGTATATCGCGCAGCATTGCCATGCAGCGCAGTAATATAGCTCAATTGTTTATTCTAGTTTTAAATTGTTTCAATTCCTTGATTGGAATCTTCTTTGTAAATAAATAATATTAATAAAAACGAAGATGATTATTCTACCTGTGACTACCCGTTTGCAACAATAGAAAAATAAACATCTCGAGTCAGTCACGGCATTTAAGTCAGAGATTCTTTACAGTGATAGAGCTAAAAGAGCAATATTCACCATACAACGAACGTAAGAAGATACGTGGATAAACTCGTGAAACGCTATCTGATAGGTATCCGTAGCAGCAGTGTCCGAAGCACCGTTAGAGCAATATTTAGTAGCGTTTATCTATGCTCCTGACATTCTAGATACAGTAGTCTTTGTGTAGGAGCTTTAGATAATGGATAACAGCGTTGGGGAGTGACACAATTGTTCAATATTTTCCAACAAAAGAAACTATAGTTCTCACGTAAGAGCGAATCACTTTTAATGGGTATAAGGATACTTTCTATTTAAGTGAGAACTCGTGAGACCCACCGTGAAACAAAATACTGCTTAAGGCGCAATCAGGAGCTTATGAGGCGCCACCACTTATTTTATCATATAATTACGTTAAACAAAGGAATTTCCGCTAGTTTAGCTGTTTGCGCCTTAAGCATTATTTTGTTTCACGGTGGGTCTCACGAGTTCTCACTTTAACTACCTAGTAGGATTTAAACAATCGGCCAAGTGCAAGTCGGACTCGCGTACGAAGGGTTCCGTACCATTATGTATAAAAATGGCAAAAAAAATCAAGTCTGTTTTATGAGAGCCTTCTTATTATGTTTATTTTATTCTATCTCTATTCTATTTAGTATTTGTTGTAATGGTTGCAACAGAAAAATGGCATCTATGAATATTTCAATTGTCTATCACGCGTCATAAGATACAGTTTGGTGAGAGACGGACGGACAAACAGACGGACAGCAGCGTGTTAGTTATAGGGTCCCATTTTAGGGTTTCCCCTTAGGGTTAGAATTAGAACGCTAAAAACAACTTCACGCCTTTTTTATCCAGCTCCTCTCTCACCAGGCACCTCAAAATAAAACATATTCTGATGGGTGTGTTATCGACAGCTACATCTGGATAAATTGTTTGTTTTGCTTTGACAGGCAATAATTGGCCATCATACAAAACACGGCTTCTGATACGATTATTTTGCGTTTGTACTCGTAAGCATAGAAGCTTCGATAAAACTGCATCCTTGCGTAGGGAACGTGGCAGTCCCAACAACAATCAAAAAACGAAAGCAGGTAGAATTACCTCTCCCCTGTGGAAATGTTTCAATATCATCAACCTATATCAGTCCACGTAATGAGCCATAGCGCTCGTCATCCCAACTGGCCGGAGGGCAAATAGGAAAGGTTTCATAAGGAGATTTATTTCATTTGGTCTTTTATTAGTTATACCTAACCCTAATAATTATCTATCAATATTATTGACGTCACTAAGAAATCAAGGATCTCATCTATCCCGAATAAAATAATATTTTATGTTAGTTTTAGTATTTGTTTGCAATTTTTTTGACTTTAAAAGAAATACTTTGCCACTTTTTTCATCGACTTGTTTTTGTTTTTCTTTTCGTTATGTTGGCATATCGATATAAAAATACAAATATACAGTACTCCAATTTTAGACTTTCAAAAGAACTGGGTTGGTCGAGGATTCCAATCTGCATCGAATGCGTGGAATACTCATATATTTTGCGAAATTTGAAGTTTTAAAATATCCTTTCATAAACGTAAGGACGGTCAATCAACAATACGTTTCAGAATAACGTAAGCGCTTTGTTCAAATGGCTTCAAAAAAGGGTGGAGGTTTTTTATTTGGCTCTGCGGTTGTATTTAATGTAATGCTTTTCTCCGTAAATGAGGCATTTTCAGAATGAACGAAAACAATTCAACCAGATTTAAAATGCGCCGTTTGATTTTGGGTCTGTCAAGTTAAACTGGCATAAATAAATAATGCTGGACAATCCACACAACATCATCTTGCCTCAAGCTAAGCAAAGCTTGTGTTATGGAAACTAGATAACTGATAAACGCAATACATTACAAAGACAGATATTTTTTATTTAATATCGAGAACACCCAAAACCCCGGAGTAAATATTTGCAGATCGTACGGTCCCAAGGAGGGAATCGAATCCGCAACCTTTTGCGTTGCAGGCGGACTTCCGACCGCAGCACTACATCGGTCGTCACAGATGACGTAGAGTCGGCATAGACTCTTCATAGACCGTTCATACCCTAAAACCGGAACCTTTTCATAGTTTTCACAAAAAATATTAAGCCAAGGATACACTAGGGATCATTTTATCCCGCAAAATGACTCGCAACACTTAATTTACGTGACGCTGCAACGTTGTTATTGTCCCGCAACATGCCCTGCAAAATTGTACGTGACGAGGGGTATGTTGCTTGCTCCCGCCTCGAGAGCGAGCGCACGTTCAATGTTCCGCGACATTCACTTCGGCATGTTCTACGTAATTGTTGAGCATCATGTTCCGCAACATGTTGCTCCATTTGCACCTAGTGTATCCTTGGCTTTACGCAACGGATGGAACCCTACAAATAAATCAGATTCAGCGTGCATGCCTTTTGGTTAATAAAACTGTCAATAATCCCACCACTTGTCAGTCGGCAGCGAATCGAATGGAACGCAGAATTACATTCAGTATCGAACACTATGGATTCCAGGGCTAACGCTTTTCAACCGACTATTTTTAGATTTCACAATAAAAGGATGTCGTAAAAAGTTTTTATCGCATGAAGGAGCACTTTTAGTTAAATACTTTTCTACTTTATGCTATTTTGTTTTATGTTTCAATTATAATTTTAAAAAGAAATCGTTAATGTTACGAAATGACCGATATTCAAATACTACTAATAGGTTTATGGCGTGTTCGTATTACCCGGGACCAATATCTGCAGAAAATGAAACCTTTCCACTTAAGTATTAGGTCCTTACATATGAAATTGGCGTTTTGTATGGGAGGAACAAAAAGTCGAATATTTTTTAATATAATATATTTAATTAATCAAAGTATGAACCATTATTTTCTATGCACTTTTGCCATCTTATAGGTAGTTCATTGATCCCTTTACTAAAAAAACCAGTCGGACGGGAATCAATAAAATCTTTGAAGGCGATTTGGACTGCCCCATCGGAGTTGAATTTTTTCCCTTGCAAGAAGTTATCCAAATTTCGAAAAAAATGGTAATCTGTTGGAGCAAGGTCCGGGGAGTACGGAGGATGTCTTAGACTTTCCAATTGAAGCTCTTCTAATTTAGTAGTCGACGCGCGTTTGCCGGTTTGCTTCAGTCAATTCGTGAGGTACCCACCTTTCAAGCTTTTTAATCTTCCCAATTTGCTTCAAGTGAATTAAAACAGTTTTATCACTAACACCGCAGCCTGCAGCTAACTCGGACGTGGTTTGCGATGGATCCGCTTCCACAATAGCCTTCAACTCTTCATTATCAACTTGAGTCTCAGGCCGTCCACGGGGCTTGTTCTGCAAGTCGAAATTTCCAGAACGAAAACGTTGGAATCAAAAACGAACTGTGTTTTCTTTTGCAACACGACCGCCATACACATCATTCACCCTTCGAGTTGTTTCCGCAGCACTAGTGCCACGGCGGAACTCGTACTCGTAAATAATGCGATATTTTAAGTTTTCCATTTTGTAAAATGAGTGACGCAAACAGAAAAAAACAGAAGAAAAAAAACAAATGAATGACGATCATCGAAGCACAAATACATGAGTCTATAGCTGTACAAATTTGAATTTGGAATTCCTTACCAAAGAGGAGAAATTTGTGATTAAAGTGGCCAGTACGAAAAACGCCAATTTCATATGTAAGGACCTAATATAATAAAAAATATCTACCTCTGTAGTAAAATGTATAACAGTCATCTAATACCCACCACACAAGCTCTACTTAGCTTAGGGCTATAGATGATGCTGTGTGGATTGTCCAGTATTATTTACTCCTTTGTGCCACGGCGGACCACAGCAAGGTGATAAATTGGCCATTCATTGATAGTGTCAAATCACTACATAGTATAAAATAAAGTCGCTTTCTCTGTCCCTATGTCATTATGTCCCTTTGAACGCTTAAATCTTTAAAACTACGCAACGGATTTTGATGCGTTTTTTTTACTAGATAGAGTGATTCAAGAGGTAGGTTTTTACGTATAACAAAACCGCGCGAAGCCGGGGCTGGGTCGCTAGTTAATAATATAAAAGAACACACATATTAATAAGGTAAATTTCATTGGCGGCATTATATAAAATACCCTACGGTAATTTTAGTACAAATAAACTTGTGGTAGTTATGGGTAAAGTAAGGTCCAGTCCAGTCGTAACATTCATTTTCAAAGTCGGTTAACAGCCTGATTGCTCAATGCAGTGTTCGTAGCAAATCCCTAGAGAAATCCTTACAACGGGTAGCCAACAACAACCACGGTCAAATGAGACGTGAAACGATCTGAATAGAAATCTTGGTCTATTGATGGCGATCTTTATACCTAAGGTTCTATTTACACGAGCGACAGAACAAAAGAAAAACCCTCCTACGTAAGTACCGTCACTTTTAAGTAACAGTGCATTCCTTTGTTTTCTTTTGACGTGCGATTTTATCGGAGTTTTCACACTGCGCTTGGTATAGGAATATTATTGAAAGATACATACATAATTATTTATTTAGGTGCTAGATGAAACAAATTACTTGTGATTGGGAGATCACGTCAATACAGAATTCACAAATAAAAAATCCATAAATGATACGTTCATTTTCTTAAACTTATCCTTAACATTTTTAATGAATGTTTGGTAGTTTTATTTTGACTATTATATGAAGAGATTAAATAAATAAATAAATAATTCTGGACAGTCCACACAACATCATCTAGCCCCAAGCTAAGCAGAGCTTGTGTTATGGGTACTAGATGACTGATAATACTTAATACGATACATTACATGGATAGATATTTTTTATTATATATAGAAAACACCCAGACCAACGGAACAAATTTCTGCACATCGTACACAAATTTGTTCCGAGGCGGGAATCGAACCCGCAACCTCCTACGTCGCAGGCGGACCTTCGCCCACCGCGCCACATCTGTCGTCAAAGTATCGGAAGTCAAGATAATACGAAAATCGAGTTTGGAGGCCATCAAGAGCAACTTCTCATCTCTTCCTACAATAGACAAAATAAAACTACTGTACTAAAAATGCATATGATAGGTATAACACAATAAACGTTTTATTTTTAAAAAAATTTTTCGCAAATTGATGCTCTCGCGGGTATGCTTAGTTCAGCAGCCTATGCAGTGAGAACAATTAGACATCTCACTGATCAGGACACAGCTAGGTTAGTTTATTATAGTTACTTCCATAGTATTATGTCCTATGGTATTTTGCTTTGGGGACAGGCAGCTGATATTCAGACTTCTTTGTTCTTCAAAAAAGGGCGGTGCGTGCCATTTATAAATTAAAGCCACGTGACTCATTGAGGGAATTATTTAAAGAAATAAATATTTTAACTGTAATTTCGCAATATATTTATGAAAATTTAATGTATACACACAAAAACAAGAGTAACTTTTTGAAAAATTGTGATGTTCACAATAGAAATACACGAAACAAGAACAAATTACACATTCCTTCATTTAGATTACGAAAACTGGGGAAATCATTTATGGGTAATTGTGTGCGCTTCTATAATAAGCTTCCATCTGAAGCAACTGAACTTTCTATTCGTAGATTTAAACAGTACATAAAACTAAATCTTATCAAGAAGGCATATTACTCCATAAATGATTACATCAATGACGTTAGTGCTTGGCCAGATGTCGCTCAGTTCCACATCGACAATAGTATGTAATTATTTATAAGGCAAACATGTATTAGACACATAAGTTTTACACATGCTAGTGGTTTCTATTTCGCCTCTTCCACTAGTGGACAAAAAATTGAGGCGAATTAAATTAAATTTGACTTGTCTAAGTGCTTATTTTGTAAGCCTAAAGAAATAAAGATATTGATTATTTGATTATTTAGAAATTCATTCGTTTAACGTAATAATAATTATGATAAAACAAGTAGTCATAGGGCGTAAACAGTGCACACCGAAATGAAGCTCGTGTATAGTTTTTAAAACACGTTAACTTGTATTTGTAGCTCAATCAGGCACAAAGTCAGTCTGTAAAAGCAGCTGTCGGCTAATTCACGCGTCCGGTTCCAAGTGGTGTTCAGACTCTTGTACGTGTATTAATTTTCTCGTTGGAAAATTAGTAGGTACCTATGTCGTTGTTTTTTAAGCGCATGGTACTGAAAATATATAAATTTTCTGGGAGTCTTGGTAATACTTTTAACTAAATATTTTGCGAAAAATTTACTTACTTATCCAAATAATATTATTTACTAGCTGCGCCCCGCAGCGTCGCCCGCGGGGAAATTTATTTATTTGTCTAATATCATATTTTTATACATAATATGCTATTCTCGACGAAGACAAATCCAAAAACACAAAAATCATAAAAATCGGTCCAGCCGTTCTCGAGTTATAAGTGTTGTAACAAACACGACTTTCTTTTATATATATAGATTCATAAAAACTTTGCCGACCGCCCCGATGTGGCGCGGTGGGCGTAGGTCGGCCTGCGACGCAGGAGGTTGCGTGTTCGATTCCCGCCTTGGGATAAATGTTTGTACGATCTGCAAAAATTTGTTCTGTTTTTCTGGATGTTTTCTATGTATACTTAGTAAAAATCAGTCATCTAGTACCCATAACACAAGCTCTGCTTAGCTTGGGGCTAGATGATGCTGTGTGGGTTTTCCAGCATTATTTATTTATTTAAAAACGTATAAATAATATTTAAATGATAAACGTTTTTAGAAACTTTACTACTACTACAACTAAGGAGAAATAAATACTAAACAAATTATTTCTTTTAAAACAAACAAAACATTACTAAACACACTAGTTGAAGTAGGTACATAATTTATATTCAGGTACTCGTTTCAATACATCGAAGTATCAAAATTGCAAAAACACGGAGCTTTCATTGGCCGTAGTGGTAATTGGAGTTCGAAACGAGTAGGTAATTGTATAATATCGTAATTCTGAAATTTCATGTCATAAAAATTGCGTAGTTTATTTTTTGTTGCGCATTTTTATCATTGCAAAATTGCCTCTGTGAGCTTAACCTTAAGCCGAGAAAACATGTTCTCGAACTTTTATTCAATTTAGAAGTTGGTTTTTGAGTTTAAGTCTCGACCTGAATACATTAAAATCGAACTGGAATCTACTTAGAAAGCCTTGTTCTGTTGTCAGACCAAAATTATCTTGAATAAGCAGTACGATTAGATTAGTACGTATCGAACTTCATCTGAAATGCGCCTATAATTATGGTGACTAATATAGGCCCATTTCAGCTCCATTTGCTAGCCCTTTTCAATTTTTAAGCTTGGTTAATGTTATTTTTGTTTTCTTTATCTAAAATACAGCACCTTAGTTTACTCTAATAGTTGTAACTTATGAATAACTAATTTCTAACAGTATGGGTAGGCAGTATGTGTTCTTATAGCAATTTCACAACTGAAAAGTTATTTAGAATACCAATAAAAAAAAAATATTGAAAAGTGACAAACTGATCATCGTCAACAGTTATCGACCTACTCCTAGTTATCTCTGCATATACTTGTTTACCTATTATTAAGCGTCCACCCCAAGTGGTACGATTTTGGAGAAAGTTTTGTGTTGCAATGCAGACCAATTATTATCAATATTTCCTTTAAAACAGGCATAGTGATAGTAAGTCCATCTACATACAGCCTTAGGGAAACGTCGTTCCACATTTTCATTAAATTCTATTATAAAGTTGGCGGAACGTCTAAGATTGTTGGTTCAAACTTGGGGAGTCTCGGTGTAAGGTGACAAAGATTCTCAATTCACAAAGTAATTAAGACTATGCGGAGTTAAACGTTTGCCAGTAATTATAGAAATGCTTGCGGATTTTATTTATGTGGGTTAAGAAAATTGTAGGGTAATAGCGTAAACTGGAGCCAAGGTGGATTTTTGAAATTTTGGTAAGGAAATAATACATCTGTAATAATTATATAGCGTTGTTTTAACGAATTATTAGTGTTCATGTACATTGAAAAGAGGACATGAACTACGAAATTAGGCTTGTGAAAGTTATAATAGCATAAATCCTGCCTCCATAGGCCGTGTTTAGTTGGACGTGATATCTCTCTATTTTTCCGCTTAGTTGAGAAATTAGGTAAACTTGTCTTGTCTTTTTGAAAATGTCTCATTGTTGAATGTTTAAGATTTCTACAAAATTGCTCCTAAATTTATTATTTACCGAACCTCCGCAATTAGCGAGTCAAAATAACACATTTTTATGTTAAATGTGTAAAAACATACAAAAGCTTTGATGTAGGCAGACAAATAATATGTGTGTACCTACAACGTTTAAAAAAGGCTTCTTTAAGGAGGATTTACCAAATATTTGGACTTTTTCCTCGTAATTTTAGGTTAAGTTCAGGTATTTTTGTAACATTAGGGTAATATAACTGGCACATCCCTGGTTATGGTAATGAGAACACATTAAAATAACACTCGGAGGCATATAAAGAGGCAAAAATATTTCTGAACCTTTTGACGTACTCACGCGGAAAAAAAACAGGTTTATTTTAATTCAAAAGATAGCTTCAGATCACCTGAATTATCCATAGAGACGTCTGTTCGTACGTTGATCATCTTATAGATTTGATTACACATATAATATAATAGACTAGATATTATTTTATTTGCATTTTTATATAATAACACGGGGTAGATTCCCTATCAGGAAATAAAATATCACATAAAAACCTATTACAAAGTTTAGAATAACTATTAATGAAAATACTCGTACAAATACCAAACCGAAATTTTAATTTTCTGGTGTGACCAAGAATCCTGTAAAAAAACAATTTTAATAATTATAATTCTAAAGGAAATATTATTATAGAACTTTGAGTTTTGAAACTTACTTTCTAAGGCTTTGAGGTACATTAAAAACTAAATTACAATACAAATACAATACCTAATACAAAGTTTCCAATAAATATTACTGAAATACAAATACCAAACTAATGAAATTTGAATTCTATGGTATGTCCTCTTGTAAGGAAATAATTATAATCAACAACCCATATTCAGTAAGTATTCTTTCATTGGGTTATCTCGTCTCAGGCGGATCAATAAGTCACTATGCCACCAATATCTGCTATATCAAATTAAGCGTGGATATCTATTTCACTCGAATTACTTCGTGTAGGTACAATGCACATGTCAAAATGTTTCGGTGTTTCGTACTCAGAAAACATTCCAACGTTTCATATTTTCTATGAAACTCTGTGAGATTCACTGCATTTTAATAAAACTACAAAGAACAAACAGTATCACACACGAAAGCACTGTGCAATATTGTGCATGTTATAGGTAAAGGCAAATAAGAAAATTCACAAGATTTATTATTTCTTTCTCCTAAAGAGGTTTAAAACAAAAATTTACTATTGTAAAAAAGTAGTATCTGCCCTCGGTTTTGCACGCGCTTTTTATAAGGAAATGTTTCAAGGCTATTTCGATCCGAAACTGATTTATAGGATCAAAGGTAGAAAACTTAAGTACATTTTAAACAGCGTTTTGTTTTGCTTACGTTGTAAATTCGATATACCAAAGTTTTACTATCTAGAGATGTAGTAAATCGATTAGGTATCTAGTGCTCTTAATACAAGCTTTGTTCAGTATACGGCTGGATGGCGCTGTGAGCATAATTTATTAAGTTATTTTATTTTCAATCATTCAATTCAAGTGTTCGATAAATAAACGAAACAACGGGGGAAGTAAGTATACTTCCCCCGAAAGAAATGACAAAATAGTTAGGTTAGTTACCTACTTATTTTGAACCAAATAATACTGGCAAAAATCGACGAAAACCAGCATATTCCTGACCTGTCATGTAGGAGTACGATATAGTTCAGTATTCTCATTAAGTTACATAGTTACAAAGAGTGCAAACGATGCCTAATGAGATCCCGCCAGCCGCTCGCTCTGCGAAGTCAGCGCTGGCAGATAGCGAAAACTTTTGTTTATTAGACGTTGACTTTTGTCTACGGTACCGCTTAATTTTAGCTTAACTAGAGTAATAATGTTATTATTTTCATGTCATCATTTTGATCTTAACTTAAGGTAGTTTTCTAAATAATAATAGTATCTGAAGACTTAGTTTCCCAGCTAATTGTTTTGAGTCTTTATGTATATTGATTGACGGGTTCGAAAATTCTGGAAAAGATTGCTCATAGCGTTAACAATTTCGCATTTCTGTCTATATTCTGTTTTCAGCCTTTGTGTGGTATCAGGTATGCCACAAAAAGGGAATTAAGTTATCTATCGGTTAAATTGTAATTTTGAATGAAATAAAAAGCATTTGATAGTTACCTTGTCATTAAAATTATTGTTGACAGTTTAGTAATAACATCACTTCAGTAAAATAAAAATTAAGTTAATAACCTACTACCATCTGTTTACATGTAATTGCAATAAATATACCTTTACTTTTACTTTACTAACCACTGCCATGTATAATATTTGTATGAGAAAATTTAGTATTTATTATTATACACTTTATTTATTTTAATTCTCATTAAAGAATACATTTTTTACTATAGAAAATACAAAATTTTTATAAAACTATTCTACAGTAAAAAATATATCAAAACGGTGGATCACAGACCGCGAAGCTAGGTTCAAGCAGCCGGTGACTAGGGTTGCAGACAGAGGAACTTCCTGACGATACGCGCCGAATCCAGGAGAACCGCTTTTTGGATCTAACCCTTGATCCAACTTCCTAGCGAGAGTCTCTTGAGATGTTTATCGAGGCTCTTCGCTATTGCCCCGTTAACCGAAACGACTATCGGGACGATGGTCGCTGAATCAACATCCCACATGCTGACAACCTCGTTAGCCAAGTCAAGATATTTACTGACTTTATCTTACTCAGCTTTAACGAGGTTAACATCATGTGGTATGGTGACATCAGCAAGCACCGCCCATCTTTCTAACCGATCTATCAGTACAATATCAGGCTTATTCGCAAGAATAGTCCTGTCTGTAATGATAGAGCGGTCCCAATAGAGCGTGGCACCGCTGTTTTCGAGAACTGGCTCCGGTGTGTACTTATAGTATGGAACCTCAGGGCCAGTAAGGCCATATCGGAGAGCAAGTTGTTGATGTATAATTTTGGCTACTTGGTTGTGTCTGTGCAAGTACTGAGAGTTAGCAAGGTGCGAACAACCCGAAAGTATATGACGAAGGGTCTCCCCTGGAAGATGACACGCTCGACAGATATCGATAGTGCCATCTTTCATGATTTTATACGTTAATTTATTATTATATAATATACAGATATTTTAGTAAAAAAACCATTGAAATAATTTATTAGACTAAATTGTAGTAGTGAGCAGCATTAATGAGGACATAACATAATACAGATATGAAAGTGTATCACATAGAATATTCATACTAAAAACACTTCTCAAAAGACAGTCCGTTTTAAATTCCGTTAAAAAGCAGTAAAAACTTTTTAAATAATAAAAGAGGCTCTCGGGTCCCGGGGATGAGGGAAGGGGGTGTAAAACTCACAGGGAGGTTTAATAAAACGTCTCTGGCACTAGTGTCAACAAAAGATTGTGTGATCGCGACTGCGTTTATTTTCTCAAATGTGATGCAATAGAACCAAAAGTAAATACGGATATGGAGATATAACATTTTGCTAAATGATTAATTTTCTGCGAATAGCAGTGAGTTTTTTGAGTTTTCAAAGGAATTATTGTGCGCTGTGGATGAAAAGTTTTTTTAAATGACTAAATTTCGCTCTATCTCGATATGCAGCGTTTGGGTTTGGTATAAAAAAGCTAAAAGTTTTCCATTTCAAAGATGAAAAATATTTTACTTAAAATAACGATTTAGAACAAATTCATGTCAAATTAGTCTCATCTTACAAAGAGAAGGCTGCAAAAATGCATAAAAAACGAACGTTCGAATTAGATATGTGATACCTATCTTTGAGCTCGGCGACGTTATTGCATCTTTCTTTTATGAATTTGTTAGAAACTGAAAAATATATTGCCGTTTGAGTAAAAGGTGGTTTGTGTTTGTTTTTATCTTATTTTTTATTCGGCGGTGTCAAGGAGTATAATAAAAAGTTGAGGATTCTTTGTTAAGTATCGTATGCTTGGTAGTAAACTTCTAGGGTCAAACTTAGGGTTAGTAAACAAAAAGCGTAATTCCAATTACGTTAAAATATCTTTTGATCAGTTTAGTAGGTAAGATTATCTTAAATATATATCTTTAAAGCCTCCTCTACACGTCAGCAGATGCATCTGCAGACGTCATCTGCGGATGCGTCCGCCGACGTGTAGAGGGGGTAATTTGTATGTCTATTGTAGGTATTTAACGTCCGCAGATGCGTCTGCCACTTATCCGCTTGTTGTCGGTCTTTGTGGCACGAATCAAAGGGTTTTGGCTCGAACGTGCGTCGTCCTGTCCACACGTCTGCCGATGCATCAGTTTGATCGGAGTTGCGATCGAGAGTGCACGCGTGCCTGCAGTTTAATTTACTTTGCGCAGCACTCGTGAAAACGCTTGACATGGCTGACAATATGAGCGCTGACGAAACTTTTAAGTTTCTTGCCCTATATCAAGCTGAAAACTGTTTGTGGAACCCTAAAAACAAATACCACAAAAATAAAAATGTTGAAAGTACCTAAAGTATTAATATAATTTAATAATCTATGTATGTATGTATAGCCAGCATCCACCATCTTCTTCTGTTCCATTTCTTTTTAAAACTCTATTGCGATGCACATTCACGTAGTAGTTAAAAGTACTACATAAATAAATAGCTGCTACGGTCTCAATATCCATATTTAAATTTAAACGTTGCGTCTGTCGAGAATAAACATAGACTGATCGACCTGCAGACGTGTGGACAACTCGAGGTGATCCATCTGCGGATGCATCTGTCAGCGTCTGCAGACGCATCTGCTGACGTGTAGAGGAGGCATAACACTTTTATTGAAAACAAAGATCAAAATCCAACTAAATATAGGCTATTTATCACTAAAACAAATGAAATACGATTTGACGGAAACCCAAGACATCAGTCTGAGCCACCAATACAGTTACAGTTATAGTTTATAGTTATTAACGCGCTCATGTGTGAAATTATTCCCGAAACATAGTTCTTAATGAACAAAAGATCGGTTAAGTTAGTGCACGCACCGAGGCAGTTTGAACCAGAAATTGCTGAAATTACAGTTGAGAGCGCTATCAATTTTGTTAGGGGTTGGGATATGATGCTCGACACAAGCGGGCTAGGTTAGTATTAAGGTATAAAGGCCTTTTCAGCTTCTATCATTATCCCGCGACACCTCAAGCTTCACACGGTTTTATTATACGTATAAACATGGCTCTTGAATCATTCTATCTTTTAAAAAAACCGCATCAAAATCTTTTGCGTAGTTTTAATGATTTAAGCATACATGAAATAGACATAGGGCGACTTTGTTTTATACTATGTAGTGAAGAATGCAAGTTTGTATGTATATTGAAGGAAAAAAACTAAAACTTTAGAATCAAAGTTAAAAAAAGTTGTTTTTAAATTTGTTATTTAGTGGAGCGCAGGTTCTTTAAAATATTCCAAAAAATAACGTTTATGTACCTAAAACTATTTGACCCGCTCGCGATTCTATGCGCTGGTGCATGGAATAATCAGAATTAACAATTTATTGGTAAGATTAATAGTCGTAATAATAGTAGTCATAACAGTCTTTATTTGGTAATAATTATTACATGTCAAAAATTGTAAACATATTTTACTGTGTAAAATATAACAATAACATTCAAAGTATTATAATTGTAACATTCAAAGTTGGTATAGTTATTGTTAAAAAATAAATAAATTAATTAATTAATATAGAATTAATGAGTCATTAAGTAATTGCATGTTTACATTATATTAAATTAAATTAAAACTTATGTTCTACGAACTCGTCGTAGCTATAGAAAGTTTTCTCAACAAGCCAGCGTTTAAGTTTGTTTGTGAAAGCAGGTAGACTGTGGGCTTCTGTAACGGAATGGGGAAGCCGGTTGTAAACTTCTGGGCCCATGACATGTGTTAACTGCTTGTACGACTTCGTCAATCAGCGCTGCACAGCGGCGAGCTTGTCGCGGCTGCGCGTGGCGTACGAGTGCGCGCTGCCCAGTGTCGCGTATGTCCCATGGTTCTGCCGCGCGTACATTGCAACTTGGTAAATGACGAGACATGGCAATGTAAGTATACCGAGGGATTTGAAGTGTGGTCTCGCCGAGTGGTCGTTTATATCGCCGATTACTACAAGTCATCAATATTAAGACAAAAAACAATTCAGTAATTCAATTAAACACATTTAAAATAATAATATTAATTACAATTGTAAAAAAAAATCGACATTGTAGAACGCCATACCCCATCGACCCACATTTTAACCAACTTAGAATATGCCGACGTCCTAACAGGCAAAATTACGGCTCTAGTATCTAGTATTCAGATGTATTTATGTAACAACATAGTATAAAACAAAGTCGCTTTTTCTGTCCCCATTTCCCTATATCCATTTGACTGCTTAAATCTTTAAAACTACGCAACGGATCTTGATGCGGTTTTTTTAATAGATAGCGTGATTCAAGAGGAAGGTTTATACGTATAATAAAACCGTGCGAAGCTGGGGCGGGACGCTAGTGTAACTATAAGTTACAGAGATCTCTCGATGAGTCACTCAGTTTTCTCTTTTTTAGATATAGCTTGATGTCTTGATCTTGGTGATCATAGTAAATGTGATGTCGATGCTATTGTTTATTTTTACCAGGACATATTCTTTGCTATCTTTCATGACTTGGACCTTCCAGGAAGCCACTAGGGCCTCGCAAGCAGCGTTTAGCTAATGCTTAACTAGCACCAACTTGAGGGTAGTTTTCAACTTAAATTGGTGTAATTCAAGCTTTAAGACAAAAATTTTAGCTTACGTTAAACCTGAGAACGCTAGTCATCCAATATTTACGATTATGGAACTTACGTTATGTTTTGCTTAAATAAAGTGGCCATTATGGTCACTAAAAAACATGATATTAAAAATATTTTCAATTATATTTTTTTCAATTGTAGTAAAATGGTTACTATTATTGTTTGCCAAAATTAATAAAATAAGTTACAACAGATTGGAAAGTCACGTTTGAGCAATCCAGTCTAAAACTTTTGGGCAAATCATAAATCTAATTTACGTTTCAACATAACGCGGTACGGCTATCAAAAGATTGCATAATTTAAATCCTCATTAAGGAAAAATTCATTAAAATAATGACCATAAAAACAAAGTATCTCAGGTAGTCTTATAACAAAAATCTTTCAATAATCATAAATTCAAATTAATATCATACAAAACGACTTATTTCAAAGTAACTTTCGGCTCTATATTTTTAGTATAAGATTCAAATTCCTTGCCCCAAAGGCCAGTTATCCCGGGACCTAAACAGGGTCTTCTAAATTGACCTGTGCAATGTACCGGAAAATAGAATTTCATGTAGGTATGTTATCGGTAGCGAAAATGGTAACGAAACGCATTCTTTGTTACGAGAGAAAAGTAGCAAGTTCAAACTTTATGTTTTGGCTGTATTGCTATTTTAAATCTTGCGAATCGCGAAATTATTTTTAGAAACTTGGCTGTGAGCTTAAGTTTTATTTTAAGAGTAGAATTTCTTATTCTGCTGGTTTCGGTTCACAAAATAATATTGTGCTATTTATACAAAATAAATAATAACATTAAAAAAGTTTTGTAACAAATATTACATTTAGGAGGGTCCTCAAACTATTTGTAGCAATAACTCAAAAGATGGCATAATAATTATGCCATCTTTTGAGTTATTGCTACAAGATCATACGAAAATTATATGGATAATAATTATTATTATCCATATAATTTTCATATGATCTTTTCCGTTATTCGTAACAGAGCGAATATCATAGAATAACAAATATCGACCGTCGATTTTTTGTAGTAGCCTCTACGTTTTTCGTAGCAGTCTTTATGTCGTAGCATGCCTACGTGGTTCGTAGCACAGCGGAAAGGATACTGTAGCATTCGCTACGCCGCCGCGCCGTAGCACGTAGGCGCTCTTCGTTATTTTTCCTCTCCTCAGATTCAATAATGGAACGAAGCGATGGAAGCTGTTAGCGGGATCGTGATTTCGTTGGGCTTCCCTAAAAGGTTTCTAATTAGATGGTGACGTAACGAGGAGTTATGTGCTACTGTGATTTTCGATATTGTGCTGAGATGTGGTGAAATTAGGGTTCTCATTTATAATATCTTTCTCTTCTCTTATAATCAGGTTCAGATTATTTATCGGCAATATAATTACAAGTCTAATCGAATGATATAAATTCTTACTTAAATAAATAAGTAAATGCATCTTGCGTTAGAAGAATACCCTTCAACATTATTAATTAATTCGAAAAATATTTTTTTTGTGATAGTCACTAAAAAATATTTTAGCCTTTTGACTTCATAGGAACTACTGCCCTCTTCGTTCAAAATGTCGTGTCGTATGTGGAAAAAAACATGGCTTTAGACATATTACAAAGAGTAAACATGGCAGAGTTTGGAAATTTAAATAATGTTTTTATGTTTAAATAATTGTATTGATACATAGCAGTTATTATCCAATGAAGGTCCATATTTCATAAAAATTTTAGAAACCTAATCTTTTAGTTATGCCTTTCAATTTGATGCATTGTCTGAAAACGCCTTTGAAATTTGGGACGCTAAAGACGACGAAAAAAAAACTCTGTTTAGCTTAGATTTCAATAGATGAAAGTGATTTTTCACGGAAGAATATATATTGTGGTCGTCACCTGTGAAAGGCCATTATGAAAGCACTATTTACTTAGTTTAGTCTAACTTTTTTTTACATTACAACGTTTTTAACTAAAAAATATATTTTATATTTGCATGAATTTATATACCCTCTAGCGAATCGATAACATCAAACGATTTTACTTCCACACAAATGTCAAAAGCGACTTATCCGTAGAACATAGTTCTATGTGATCATAGATCAAAAATGACTTTAATAGCGAAACGATATAAGAAGAACACGCTCTACAGAAGTACGTTTTTAAAATTTTTGTATCTTACTTAGTTTCGAAGATATAAAATCGAACAACGTCCTAACTGATATCAACTCCGCCCAAAAACGTTCTAAGTGATCATGCAACGGCGCGCGGGTGCGGCGCACGGCGCGTGTGCTCGGTCCGTTCGTCAGTTTGGACGTTGTTCGTTGGAGATAGGAAAAGATAAAGTTTTGCGATGTGTTTTTTATAGGTTTAATATACATTTAATTCGAGAGGGCGCCACGGTCCTAGTGATAACATCGACTCCGTAATTTTTTGCGAATTAAAAATTGAAAAGAACCAAATCAGAACTGTAATAGTGAAAATACTGTGAACAAGATTGTGGAGAACCTGTACAGCTGTTTGTAGTGCAAGAAAATCGGTGATTGTAGTGAAAAAACGAAAAATAATTTCGTAACGGTCCCAAACAAAGAAGTCTTCATTCAACACGAAATCCACGCCTGAAAACGCGGTTAAACATAAACAGAAGGTCAGTTAGTGATTAAAAGAAGAAAAACAAGAAATAGAAATCAAATATAAAGTTTTACACATAAAAATATAACCTTGAAAGCTGAAATTACGAGTCATACAGTGCGAATACATAACAAACTGCCATCGCCATCTAGCGGAGTGAGCAACGAACTAAATCGAACCATCTCGAACTGTCAACTTTTTCGAAGCGTGACATCGATTTCGTTCGTCCAAATTGACAACCGGAAAAATAGCCTGCACTGCTACCACACTACCAACACAGAAATTACGAAAAATGGGGGAAAATAACACTTTGTTGAACATGCTAGAATCGATTCAAAAAGATATCAAACAACAAAAAGTAGAAATGAAGGAAATGCAAATCAATATAACGAAAAGCATAAATAGCAACATCAACGAATTAATGGGAAATTTGCAAATAAAAATTAAGTGATATAGAAAACAAACAAGAATCCCAAGAAAGACGTTTGGATATCATCGAAAGAACACAAAGACAACGCAACGTAGTTTTGTTTGGCCTTGAAGAGAAAGAGCGCGACTACAACGAACTTGCACAAAAAGTCATCTCTTTCCTAAACAACAAAATGAATGTGAAATGCTCAACAAACGAGATAGAAGCGGTGAGAAGAATAGGAAGGAGAGGAGAAAAAATCCGCCCTACTATAGTAACTTTCTCAACATTAGGGCGAAAAATTTAAGTACAAAAGAGCTGGAAAACTCTGAAAAATACTACTTATTCACTTGCAGAGGACTTCCCTCCAAAAATTCTTGAAAAAAGGAAAGCACTTTATGAACAAGCTCAACATGAAAAAGAGAAAGGAAATAAAGTTATAATCAAATACGACAAGCTTATAATAATCCCTCCTTACACCGGTGAGCCACACTCAAAAACTACACGACAAAATAAAAGATTACTGTCAAAATCTCCACCTTCAGCAATTTCAAACATCCAAGAAGAATATAATAAACCCAACACACAAGCACAGAAAAAACAAAAATATCTTCATATTTAATAACTTCACAGCAACCATATCAGCTGCCCAATGATGAAGCGCAACCAGGACCCAGCGGTTACTGTGCCACCAAACAAAAAAATAAAAACATAGAAGACCAGAAACAAAATAATTAGCAATTAAAGAGCAAAACCCCTCTCCCTCCTCCAACACGGTTGGTCACCGCGGAGGCAAACGACCAAAACCCTCCAACAATTAAAAATCAAAATGAAACCAAAAAACTTTATATATGTACTTACAATGTGAGATCCCTTTCATCAGCAATAAGAATGCTACAACTGAAACATGCTCTAAAAAATATAAACTACGACATCATAGGAATAGCAGATATCCGCAGAGAAGGCGAAAATATTATTGAAGATGACAAACATATATTTTATCACTATGGAGTAGAAAAAACAAAACATGGTGTAGGTTTTCTTGTAAAAAAAGAACTCAAACCATATATAGAAACCTTCATTGGAATCTCTGGAAGAATCTGCCTTTTAAAATTGAACCTGAATGATTATAACCCAACATT
This sequence comes from Eupithecia centaureata, assembly GCA_944547425.1. NCBI lineage: Eukaryota > Metazoa > Arthropoda > Insecta > Lepidoptera > Geometridae > Eupithecia > Eupithecia centaureata. The sequence continues at coordinate 1,801,725 of OX155680.1, read as the reverse complement.
GATTCAGGTGTATGCACCTACAGCTGATTCCACGGAGGATGAAATAACAAACTTCTACTGCGGAATTCAAGAAGCATTAAAACTAGCTGGAAACAATATAATCATTATGGGGGACTATAACGCAAAACTAGGACAACCTAAAAGTGCAGAACATCGGATCATGGGAAAATACGGATTTGGAAATAGAAACAAAAGAGGACAGAAACTTGCCAATTTTGCCCTAGAAAATAACCTTGTCATAGCAAATACTATATTCAAAAAGAAACCAAGCAAAAGATGGACATGGATGTCTCCCAATGGAGACACAAAAAATGAAATTGACTACATCTTGCTAAACAAACCCAAATTACTTCAAAACATGGAGGTCCTATCTATTCCCTACTCGAGCGATCATAGACTGCTAAGAGCTACCATAATGATAAACAAACCAAAGAAAAAAAGAACTAACTTTGCAAACAACACAACAATTCTCAAATCAGAAGAACAAAAATACTACTTAGAAAGACTAACCACAGAAATAGTAAAACTAGAAGAAGTCAATACAGTAGAAGAATATTCAAGGCAAATAAACATAGCTATTAATAATAGCGTAAAATACGCTCGTCAAACTGCGGGATGTTGTACTGAAAAAACTGAAATACTAAGCAAAGAATCCAAGGAACTTATTAAAAATCGACATAACCTGCAAAACAAACCAAATCTATCATACAACGAGAAACAGCATTTAAAACAACTATACAAACAAACAAACAAAAGTATCAAAAAAGACTATAAGACTCACAGAATGAACATAATTGAAAAATTTCTAATAACACATGGAAGCATCAAAAAGTCTAACAAGAAACTAAACAATTCAAAAACTTGGATACCAAACCTAAACTCCTCTAAAAAATCAAATGCAATACAAACAAGACAAGAAATTATAAATATAGCAACAGAATACTACAAGAAACTTTACAACTGCACAGAAGAAAACATAGAAATTATAGAAGCAAACAAAGAACACAGCGATGTACTCATAGAACCATTCACAGAAGAAGAGATATTTAAACATATCCTAAAACTTAACCTGGACAAAAGTCCCGGACCAGATAATTTATATAATGAACTAATACATCTATCGAAATTTATTATTACTCAACCATTAACAAAGCTATTCAATAATATATTGGCAGAAGAAAGAATTCCAACCCCATGGGCACTATCAGATATAATCCTCTTATACAAGAAAGGCAACCCAGCAGATATAGGCAACTATCGCCCAATCAGCTTAATGCCAAACCTTTACAAAATATTTGCATCGTGTTTGGAAAAGAGAATCCACGAAATTACTGAAAGATATCAAACACCAGAACAAGCAGGATTTCGTAAGGGATTCAGTACAGTGGATCATATACATACAATCGAACAAGTAATAGAAAAATACACGGAATTCAACAAACCTCTGTATCTAGGATTTGTCGACTATACCAAAGCATTTGACTCAATCCACCATCAAAGCATCTGGAACACTCTCCAAGCACAGAATGTCCCTTACAAATACATCAACATACTAAAAGATAAAGAAGAAAGAAAGAAGAAAGTAGAAGCAGAGTTAAACTAGACAGAACCGGAGAAGCTATAAGAATATGCAGAGGAGTCAGACAGGGCGACCCTCTATCACCCAGATTATTTATAGCAGTGTTACAACACACAATGTCGAACCTAGACTGGAAACACAAAGGCATCTACATAGACAACAAGTTCCTAAACCACTTACGCTTTGCGGACGACATTATTGTTATATCAGAAACCTCTCGACAACTAGAAGAAATGCTAAATGATCTTCACAAGGTGAGCAATGAAGTAGGACTAGAAATGAACACATTAAAAACAAAAATTCTTACAAACAGGAAAAAAGATCCAATATATATAAACAACAGAAAAATTGATTATGTAGACTATTACATATACTTAGGTAAACAACTATCATTTGAGAAGAAAAGGAACTCAGACGAAATTGAAAGAAGGATAAAACTTACTTGGAACAAGTTTTGGAGCTACAAAGAAATAATGAAATCAAAACTACCAACAAAACTAAAGACAAAAGTGATGAACTCATGTTTACTGCCATGCCTCACATATGCATGCCAAACCTGGATTTTCAACAGCAAAACCAAAAATAATATCAAGGTATGCCAAAGAGCAATGGAACGAAGCCTTCTAAATATTAAACTAATCCACAAACAAAAGAATTCGGTCATCAGAGAAAAAACTAAAGCCATAGATGCTCTTCAACACGCACAAGCTCTCAAATGGAGATGGGCAGGTCACCTAATTAGGTCAAAAGATGATAGATGGACATACAAGACCACTATCTGGAGAGGACCTAAAGGAAAGAGAAGACAAGGAAGGCCACAAGAAAGATGGCAGGACGAGATAGAAGCGATAGCAGGGAAAACATGGACACAGAAAGCAGAAGACAGGAAAAAATGGTCTAAACTGGAGGAGGCCTATACCCGCAGAGGGGTCCTTAGCAATTAGTTACATATGTTTTAAATTATATCTTGAAATTGTAACTAAGGAATAATAAAGGCTTTTTTATTTTTATTTATTTTATTATACATTTAATTCAAATATAAATATTACTTTTTTATCTCGGTTTTAGGTAGCAGGCGTTCAATGTTTAAATAGGACGTTTTTTGATGGAGAGCTCGTGTAACGCAATTTTTGTACAGAAATTCTTTGGCGTAGTGCATATTCAAAGGAATAATCATTTTTTCTTTAATAATTAACATAGTCATATGATACGTTAGGACCATTTTATGCGAATACTATTGAGCTTCTTAGGATTTCATATGACTATAGGACGTTTTCCTTCGGAATCTGTTAGACGATTTGTCGGTTCGATGTTAAGATAGAACGTTGTTTGTGGGATAATGAAATCATTTAGGACGTTGTTCATCACAAAACATCATTAAATATTGAGATTTTTTTATTTCTAATTAGTGTAATAAATTGCTAAGTACATTATTTTTCAGTATATATAAAATATGAACGTATTTTATACATAGCTACAAAAATAATTAGGTTTTTCTTCAATTCCAGTTGTGAATGTTGATAACAGCCGCATGATACCAAAAAACGTCGCCTTTGCTTCCAGGTGCAGGAAAAACTAGCTAATATGATCAGAATTAAATTCTGCATGAGATAGTGGACCGATGAAATTACCTGCGATAGCTCAATACCGAATGTTGTGTCTAATACCTCAGCCATGAACGTTTACATCAATGAAGCTAGTTTATTTTCTTTGAAAATTCATTCTAGTTACGAAAATTCACCATAAATATAGCATTAAGAGTTAGAAGTTTCTCACCACAGATGTACCCCAGTTCAAAATTAACCAGGGGGTTCTGTGGTGATAAAATTTTAACTCATCAAGCTGTATTAATTATGAATTTTCTTAACTAGAAGGTTTTACCAACAACATGTTTATGCCGTCTTATATTAATGTCCATTCGGTCTGCTACCTGCGTATTCCGTCCTTATCATGTCGATAATCAATGTGATTAAAAATTGCGCAAATGCTTGTAAAGTAATCAGTGATTTGCGGTACAGTTTTACAAAAACTTCTGCGGGCATCATCGAATTCCAATAGTCATTTTAACCTATGTACAGTAGCGTTCACTATTTGCTATACCCCTAATTTCTAAAATATTCGCCAACAATAATGTTGAAGAACTTCAAGCAATCTTAATCTTAGTGCAAAAACTTAACAATAGTTGAGATTCGAACCACGGCTTATCGCATCGCAGTCGACCGGTCTTTCATTTGTGCTACCCGGTATGTTGACTCATAGTTCGAATTTTGAAGCCAGTAGTTTTATCTTAACGGTGGTAGTTGAATCGGTTGAATGCATTTATTAATTTTGTTCAAATGAATGAGGGTAGTTTTAATATTTTATGTAACAAATGACAGTCAAGTAATCGTTTCACCACCGCTGGAGTATAATTATTGTTATGGCATTAGTAAACTGTGTTTGCGTGATAAAAGTTTGAAATATCAAAAAAGAATAGCCATTTAAGCAATTTTGTAAGCACTAAAACTATAAAAAATCATGAACAAAACGTTCCTAATAAAACTATTGCAAGTCAGCTTGGGATAAGCGTAAGTGTATTTTTATTTTGTTTTGTATTGATTCGTCGTATTTATTGAGCATAGATAATTAAAATTTTATTTAACTTTCAAGGAAATAACAGTTCAACTTTGGGTGAGGAGATACGCTTTGACTGAAGATGTAAAGGCAAAGGGATCGGGTCCACGCCCATGGGGTTTCACATCAGAACGCCATAGACAAATTGTGAATACTCACAGCCATGTCTGACATGGAGGGTCGGATAATACTATGGAGGAAACCAAACAAACGACTCCTACCACAAAATATACTACCTGTTCAAGCAAGTGGCAGAATTACCATATGTAAGATGTGATATAAATAATAAGTATTACCTTGCAAATTCTGCTACAAAATCAGTTTCTTTTACTACAGACTAAATGACCTATCTAGTAAATTTCCAACATCTTTTTTATTACAAACTAAATTGCCTGTCTAGTCAATTTTTAATTGAATTTATACCCCTACCTACAAGTCTTGAGAAGTCAGTGTTTTTTTCAGGTTATTGGGGCTGGATGTCATCCATGGGCCCAGGAGAACTCGTAGAAATTGGCGGCCGCTTGGGGAACAATATTTGCAAGTGTTGAAAAAAGTTATGATACCACAGTGCTCGTTGCTTATCCAGTATCTCAAATGAAAAGTAGGCTAGAACAAAGTATACCAAGTGAGGGTTATCCAATTTGATATTAATTTTGAGTAAACAATAAATAAGTTTTGCTATGGTAGTTCTAGCTTGCTTTTCATTTAGCGTATTGCACAATGATGCTCCAAATTTTTCTTAATGGGTAAATAATGGTCTGTTACACACGAGAGATCTAAATTGTTTATATTTATTAGATGCTGCCTATAACAAAGTAGACCTTACAGTATACTGTGGTATAGGTATTCTAATAATAACAAAACATGTTTGTTCTACTTGTGTGTTGACTTTTATTTACAAGGATTATAAAACAACATAGTTGTGTGAAAAGGAACCGAAAATGTAATAAATTTTCTTAATATAAGTTAATATCATTGTAATGTAATTTATTTTCTCTTTCTTTCTATTGTATTAATAAAATAACATCACATAAAATCTGAGATGTGTTTATTATATTCCAATCATACCCTATTTCTTATTAGTAAAAAAACAGATTATAGACAATTATTATGCTATAAAGTCATAGGTGAAAAAAAGCAAAAATAACATCGGTATAACGAATCAAACATCCTACCCTAGAACACAAGCCGGACCCTTGAACCACTCATCCAGATTGTGATTGCTAGTTAAGTCGAAATTAAAGATACCTTTTATTTAGCTAGCTCAATTGTTTTAAAAATCATTTTCATTACTTACCAGCTTATTTTTTTCTTTTACAATAATAGTAGTAATTTTCTTTGTTATTTTAGTTACTAGTGCTTTGTCAAAAAAAGCAAAAAATTGTTTAAGTAAAGCAGCAGGATTCGTTCCTGGTATGTCTATTAGGGGGGGTAAGCAAATAATGAACGCCTCTGTACCTACTTGTTGCGATATAAATTACTTTGATTGACAACTTGAATTCGCCTGCATCTTCACAATGATATCCTGATCGCAACGTGACTCCTAAAAACAGACAGACATTGAATGTTAATGCCTTGAAATAAGGTAAAAATTTGTTAGGAGAATTAAAAAGTCGTAGATGATGAAAACCATCCGGCCAACATACAAATGCCGCTGACAAATTCCCTGTGTTGAAAGCTAACAGCGGTTGACTTTATAATTTTTTTGGCAACTATGAGACTGATCCATGAAGCGGAATTTCATCAACATAAAGAAAAGAAGACTGGGATGATGACCTAACCAAACAAGCAATATTATGTTTTGCTGATCAATTTATGATCTAGGTAAATTCCGAAACAATGTTCAATTATAGTAGTAAGTGCTTAATTTGGTTTTTAATTGTTTTTCTAAATTATATTTCAGTATAAATAAGTGATTAAATAATATAATATAAGTTTAGCTATTTTTGTATGTGTTTTGAATTAAGTAACTAAAGTGCGAAGTTTACACAACTATCTTCATGTTTTGTCAAATATTTACTTAGATTATTTATAATATTACGAATCAGTATCGTTTCGCCCTGTTTTGAAACTTAATTGAACTACACGTTAACCGAAAACTGACTTGTTGGCGTAATAGTTAAAACTTAAAATACTATATCGTATGATAAAATGGTAACCAGGTCAGAAACAGGTAACATGTCTAAAAATAAATGTAGATGAACAATTCTTCACACAAAATCATCTAGCCCCAAGCATTGCTTGTAATTATGGGTACTTGATAACTGATATACTCAAAGAATTATACTACTTACATAGGTAGATTTTATTACTTTATCTATATTATATATATATAGAAAATAGCCTGAACAAATATCATATATGACCCAAGGTGGAAATTGAACCCGCAACGTGCGTCGCAGGGAGACCTTCGCCAGCTGCTCCACAGAGTTTGTCATAAACTTATCGGCGTACGTAGTCTTAGGTAAACTGATAAATCCACGTAAATATTTATCACCACATGAAGATATTAATATTTCGCACCTTAGTCTAAAATTTATTCATGCGCATCTTCAGCATTTTTCTAATAGGGAGATGATATTAGCCGTTCAAATATTCTATGAGCTGAATTTTAAATGACGTGTTTGTTGTTCTAAATCTTGCCATATATTGGCTATATTACTTATATTAATGATTTTTTAACTTAGTTAACGATTTTAGTACTTAGAAGTTATAATTTTATTACAATATTTTAAGGTAGTTATCCACATAGGACTCTTACAGAATAGATAACTCCAACAAAAAACGACCCATATTAATATAAAACGTCATTTTGCTAAGACGTTTCCGTAAAACAACGTTCTATCTTCACAACAGACCACCGCTGTTCCGCCGTAAAACGTCCTACGTTAATATAGGACTCACTATCTCCAGAAATAAAAGGAAAATAAATATACACTAAAAAGCATTTAACTAGGCTAGGGCATTGTAACAACATACCAAAAAGTCTCAATGAGAAGTCTCACCGTTTAAGAGTTACACAAGTCAACAACTTCTATAACGTCTACTGAAAACCATCAACTCTGCAGATAGGACTTTGTTCTACGGATGAGTCGAAGTTCTGCCGCGCAGCCACTTTTTACAAGCAATTCCTCTAAGTCGCTTGTCTACCAATTGAACTTCGCTATCGTTTGAGCGACGACGGTTATAAAAATATAATTGCTTCATATCGAATCACCATCATCATTATCAGCCTATATTAGTCCACTGCTGGACAAAGGCCTCCCCTAATGAGAGCCAAAGTGTCGTCTTCAGCTTGACGCATCCCGCATCTGTCAGTAGTCATTTGCAGATCGTCATCCCACCTGGCTTCGTACCGAAAACAAATTATAAAACTACTAAGCAACTTCTATTGATTTAGGTCTTTGTTTTTAACAGGAATAGGTAAGGTTTCACAAAAGATACTGAATATTCATGATTTTATGTCTAGCATACATAATAAGATAAGGTGGGCAGACTTCATTTATTACAAGGCTATTTTTGTAGATTACTCATTAATAAGGATGGAAAGCGAAAATATGTTGTATCTGAGAGCTTTAGGAAGGGAAATTCTAGTATATTTTATTATCTAGTATATTTAATTATCTATTTTTTGTCTTGCTCAGGTATGCGAATGATTATTGATTTTCTTCTTGAAAGATGGATCAAATAGTTGGGGCTGAGATTTAAAGGCCAGTCTTCTTTTAGTGATTGTTTGAGAAGGTCTGTTGTTCCACTTTTTCGTATTTGTTATAGATTTGAATCGATCTTTCTTACAGAACAACCGACAACAGGTGGCTATTTAAATTATTGTAATTACACGGTTATTACTATTTTTTTTTTGATTATACTTTATTAACAACGAAAATTACAAGCAAGAAATAGAAAAATTACAACTAGTATTTACAATTGAAACCATTCAGCTAACTGCAGACGGTTGCAAACAGTCTAAAGGAAGCTCAATTGATCCATGTCAATACCAGTCGGAAGCGTCCCCAAGACACTGGCTGCATTACTAATTCATTTTCAAATTACTTGTTCGTGAAGACTTACTTATTCTTAATTTCTAACCTCACTATATTTGAGACTTAATTATGCCTTGCATTAGCAGCAGGTGCATGGGAGGTAGATTTTATTTATTCATTTAGTTCCGGTCAAATGTGTTTTAAATTTATTATATAGGAGTTAATTTTATTTAAAAGTTTATTTACAATGACCCTGTATAGGCAGATGTCAGTTAAAAGATAGAAAAAAACACAAAGAATGAGTTTGATAGCTTCAGTCTCTAAATAATATTAAATTAATTCCATTATGTTATCCAATAAAGCTCTGTGTTACACGGATTATGACCGAGCACATAGAGTAAGCTTTCAATAGCGATAATTATGAACCTAATATGGAGAAAATTATGTTTATAATCATAAAACCTTAAATTTTACAATTAAATAATTTGCTGGCTTCTATTTTGGTCAACGAATTAGCATTGCCATTCAACGTGGCAATGCTGCCAGCATTCTGGGTACTTTGCCTTCTGGTGACGGCTTAGATTTTTAAGAGTTTGTTATAATTGTATATACTAGTGAGCTATGTGATCTAATTATGTTTCAGGATTTATCCTAAGACCAGAATTATTACTAAATAGTTAAGTTATACGTGATATTTAATAGTTTATAAATTCACTTATAATTGTTACATTTAAATTTCTATATTAAATAGAGATGTTATTTTACTACACCGTAAAAGTTCTGATTGGAAAAAACTGATATTTGGCTTTTTATACCAAAAGTATCGCATGAAGATCGCACTAAAATAATGCAATCAAACTTCGCTATCTTGAAAAATAATGGATAGGCCTACATTAAGTGCGTAATAAATGAAAAAGGATAAGTTAGTGTACTAATTTCTTTATTAGAGTACTTTAGTGTATTAAAATATTTAACTTTTTATCAGCTATCATTTTTATATTAAATGTAGGATGTTACATACTGACTAATAACAAACATCACAACAAAAGCATTAAAAACCAGTTATTTTCATCCCTAAAAATTTTATACGCAACGGTATTTACTAATATTATATTACCTAGGGATTATCTGATTAAGTTAACCCTAAGGGTTTCGGGTAGATTAACACGGGGAGGCAATTTGTTATGGGGCCATAAAGGCCAACGTAATCGAAGGACATATCGTAAACGGTATTCTACGGGCTTATATGAAGCTAAATTAGTTGACTTTGCATTGATGGGAAAAAGGATTAAGAGCGCATAATAACCGCGCAACAAATTCAACTTCTCCCCCCGTTCCCCTTTCTAAAGCCGCGTACAGATTGCTGTAACGTAACATGCAATGTATCACGCAATGAAAGAAATTGCCGTCCACACTGTCGCAATGTATAATGCAATGTAACAGAAATCACACAGTGTGGACGCCTCGCGCGCACGAACCGAGCACACTACGCGCACGAACAGAACATTTCAACTCGTGCTCGCCGCGATCCGCCATTTGTCGGTTTTTTCGCCGAACACAAAGGGGCGCGCAGTGTGCGCGGAGCGCCAGTGTGGACGGGATGTTTACTCGAACGCGCGCGAACGTTAGAAGAATGGAAGAAAACACAGCTACAGTAGAGCCGTTTATGTTACGTTTTTTTTCACATGATTGATGATAATCATTGAAGCATCGACAGTCATCTTAGCCAGTAATAATTGTATAATAAATTCTCTCCGCGTGTTCTCGGCAGACTGAGCTATGTTCGCCGCGCGCATGCCGGAAAAGATGCGAACACCTACGTGCTCAGTTAGCGCGCGCGCTGCGTCCACACTTGTGAAATGCTCCTTTCATGTTACATTGCATGTTACGTTACAGCAATCTGTACGCGGCTTAAAAACACGAGTTTGAAATTGGTTACAATATCGTATTCTGGAGCGCGCGCGCCACATATAGCAGATATAGAATATAATATAGTACGTACGAACTATATGATATTATATAGTTCGTACGTACTATATAATATTCTATATCTGCTGCCGCCATCCATGGATGGGAGGCCGGGCATTCAACATTCTGTTTCCATGGATGAAAATAGTCATACAACATCCTTACTAATATAAAACGCGAAAGTTTGTAGAGATATACGGATTTATGTATCGATGTTTTTTCCTCTTTCAAACAAAAACTACTGAACGGATCGGGCTGAAATTTTAAATAAACGTAGTTCTAGCCCTGGAAAAACAAACATGTAACTCATATCAAATTTTTTAAAGAATCAACGCGTGCGAAGCCGAGTGCATATAATAATGTTTAAATAAACAAAGGGATTCAAGTGGTTCCGACTTTAAGTTTTGATGGGAACATAAGACGGGGTTTTTAAAGTTTTTACCAGGGGCAAGTAGAAAGTAGTTTAAAAAAGTTTAATTTTTTAGTTTTTTCCCTTAGATCTTTGAGAACGTTAAAGATTTTTTTATATTCTTAAATACAAAAATAAAATCAGTAGGTAGGTATATACTTAATATATACCAATCAAATCATTTGTCAAAACTATACCGGACTATCTAGCTAGAGCTAAATCGAAAAATAGGTTGTTATTTTTCGATTTAGCTCTAGCTAGATAGTCTGACATTTTTAGTACCTAAGGATTGTTATTTTAATTTTATTAACTATTTGACGTGTCCAAGAATTCTGTAACGTTTAAAGGAAATCAAAGCACTTTGATTTTGAGATTTATACGCAGTCAGACTCACTCAATAAATTTGATCATTTTGCGTGAAAGTTAGATGATGAAATGAAATAATTTATACACGTGATGTTACAAAACCACTGGCTTTAGACTTAATAAAGAAAAATAAAAACAAATTATGGATTAGAAAAAAAACGACAGTACAGGTAAATACATATAACTGGAAACTTATTTCTCCAAAACAGATTACGTAAGCGAAATTGTTTTGGGTCCCAAAACAGGATTTTTTTCATAGCCTTCAGCATAATATTGGAATTGAATCGAGATTCTCGTGATATTCTATTTGAAACACCTAATTTATATGCGGAAGGAATTGTTTGTGTAGCGTGCAATTTTTAGTGAAAATACAGGTACCGGGAACACAAGACTTTGGGTAGGATTGGTATTTTAGTCGATTCAGTAAATGATACATCAACAACTGTATACTAATTTTGTAATAGAAGCGTACACTTGAATGATACATAATCAAATATCAAATGTCCTTAAGACTTATACAGGACTCTTAGACACGTCATATAATTTCCAAACAAAAGTTGGAAATAGGTAATGCTTAGCGTTTCGATAATAATGATTATTTATTGGATATTTATTGTGTATCTTTTTTTTATAGACATCGCATCACAACGATTGTGGGGTGGTTAGATTTTATTATATGTGGTTAAAGACATTTATTTCTCAAAGAACATGTAAACATTCACTTAAAGAGAAACATTATTTTTGCTTAACTAGTACCTAATGTACAGAATATGTTATTTTATTGGTTGACATTTTTACAGGTTAAGAGTTAAATAAAATAAAATTATAAGTTAAATAAAATTATAAGTTACTCTACACAATTTTTTTCATATATATATTTCTTCAGTCTTTTTTTGAAAACAAGTAAGTTAGTGGATTCTTTAATGTATTTTGGTAGTTTATTATAGAGTTTTGCTCCTTCAAATGTTATGTTTTTCTTTCCATAGTTAGTTCTGGGATGGGGTAGTATAAAATTCTTTGAAGATCTCAGATTATATTTGTGTGTTTTGCTTTTTCTTCTAAATGATAGGTCTGAATGTATATCTTTCTGGATAATCTTTTGTATAAGACAGCATGTGTTATATGAATATATTTGTCTAAGGCTCATCAATTTGGTTTCCTTGTAGAGTGTTGTTGTTGTTCTTGTCAGAAAGTCATAGTTGAAAAGCATCTTTACAATTTTGTTTTGTGCTATTTGAAGATCTTTTAGATTGGTTTTGGCAGCTGTTCCCCAAACCTCGATAAGGTATTCCAAGTTTGATTTTATGAGTGAGTTATAAATTAATTGTCTAACATTTTTTGGAAAGCATTTGACAACTGGTCGAAGCATGCCCATCAAAGAAGATATTTTTGATCTTAGTTTGTCTATATGTGGCTTCCACGTTAAGTGTTTATCTAGGATTAGCCCTAAGTATTTTTCCGTATCACATGTTTTGAGGGTTTGGCTATTGAGTGTTAATGGTGTGTAATTGTCTATAATTTTGTTTTTAGCCCTAAAAATCATGTAGGATGTCTTAGAAGCATTGACTGTGAGTAGATTATCTTGAAACCATTTGCTTATAAGGTTTAGATCCGCCTTATATCTATTTATTTTTATTTATCAAACCACGAGCCTAACAGTACTTCTGACTTAATTAAATTATATTATTTAAAAATCTTTTAACCAATTACTCCTGCTAACAGCTATTAAGTTCACAGAATTTTTAATACGCCGAATAATACACCTCGTAAAAATAACGTTAAAAAGTAATTTTGTCACCGGCAGTCATTTTATTACATTTTTTACTACAACGTTAAACGAACTTTGCTTTTTATTACGCAAGTATCAAGGTACGCTAGCCTACCTAATACCTATTGTTCGTCGTAAACTGACAACAGTATTATTCCGTGAAAATAACAATAATGCATTATTTCTCTGTACTGTGAAATAGCCAATTCCTTATTGTTTGATGTGTCACTGTCACTGACCAAAACCCTGATTAGAATTTCACAATAGAGCAGTATAATGTGAAAGTATCAGGGTACGGTTGGGCAGACATTGTGAGCTATTTCTAAGGAATGGCGCAGATAAATTCACCTTTATTAAGGATCTAGCGACGGTACGCGTCCGATCAGAGATAAAGGTGATCGTCTTCCAAACAAATAGAGATTATTGGATAATAAATCACACAAATATTACAAATGTGAAATGAGATTGAATAGATTGATGGATGGATGTTTGTTACCTTTTTATGTTAAAACTACTGAATGGACCGAATTTTGAATAGACGTATTTCTAAGCCTGTAATAAAACTTATGTCACTTTTCGCTTCTATTTTCCCGGAGAACTACAACCCGAATAAAACCTAGAATATTTTTCATCAATTGCTGCCTGCTTCTATTATTAATTATAACCCGAGTCTCTTCAAGATCAGAGTGAATAGGTGTTTCCTAAGCCTTTGTGATATATCATCTTCCACCGCGTCGTCACTTACATTCTTCGGTCGGTATCTTCTTAAGATCAAACGAAATTTAGACACAAAAAAAGGTTCGATTCGTTGTCCGTCTTTCTGTTTATCTGTAAAGTCTTATTATCTGTGAACCGCGTAAAGGTTGAGAAATAATAAAGTCTGAAATCCCTTGGAGCTGTAAAAAAAACCAACCTTCAAAGTCAACGCCATGCATGAATATGTTAAAATTCACAGCAGAAACTACGATACCGTTGGTCGATTTTTCCGCATTCTTTACAATTTTTATCTAATCATCAAATATACAATCCTGTTGACGAAGTCTCATGAATTTTAGCAAGATACAATGCCTTTCAGCGCTAGTAATAAAAAAACAAAACACCAAAAATTAGGATAAAAAAAAACAATAAATAAACTAAACCATCACACAAGCTTTGAGTAGCTTACTTTGGGGCTAGATGGTGTTGTGTGGATTGTCCAGCATTATTATTAATATGACTATATTTATTTTTATTCTCGTAAAAAAATAGGTATATATTATTATTATACCTAAGTAGGTCCTATACCTTCAGTGCACAAAACTTTTGCGCATTTGGCCGGTTGTTCTTATTTCTGCTTCATGTAAATAAGAATAGCTTTTATTCGCACCTGAAATACTCCAATCTCTCCCTCTCGGCCGCTAAATAAATGTATATGCGATCTATTGCAAATACGGTAGTCCCAGTTCTTGGCAACTAAACTAATTCCTGCGAACAGCGGCGGGTTAGATAGACTCATTTATAAAACCTTGTTCTACGGCGTAAATAGGTGAGATACCGGAGTAATAAATAAGACTAGTCTCTGGTGAGTATTAGCGGAGAAATAAAGTTTGCAGTGAATCGTTATTTCACAGCAGCTGGCTACAGTAAAGGTAAAAAGGTTGCAGGCTTTGTGAGGTATCTTGAAAAGTCTTAACCGCACCTTTAATTTAGTTTTTAGTATTTTACGAGTTTTATACTAAAACTATCACGGGGAATAGATTCATAATATATAAAACAATCACAAAATATTGTTCTCCATTCAAATTATTTTGTTCGAATGTATGTACCTATAATCATATTTAAGCAGATTACAAATATTTCTACATTTCGGTTTAAAGAATTTATTCTCATTAAAAACTGTACAGTTCACTTATAATGAGACTACATAATATAATTAAGTTTATATAAGACTAGCGCGCATAATATTAAGATATTTTACAGTTTGTACTTAACACACAATATTTAGGTGGGTTGACATTACACATTACACAAACACAATAGAATGCGAGTGTAAATTGTTAAAAATCTTAAACCTCCTCTAGGCTTAAGATTTTTAACAATTTACGCAGTAGGCACTTTTTTCATTTCATTGGGTGCATTGCTTGCGATTATTACATATAATTTAAAATTCTTATATTTTATAACAACTCTGAAATAGATAATATCAGCTCTCAGAATCCTGGATCAAATATTTGGAGATCATACAAACATTTGTTCCAAGGCGGAAATTGAACCCGCAACCTCCTGCGTCACAGGCGGACTTTCGCCCGCGTATCTGCGAACAAAATCATAGCATAAACTTTTAGAAATTCCGCTTCCAATTCACTTTACATTCACTTCATAGAATATCGATTTCGACAAACAAATCATGTCCATCTAACAAAACTAATCAGCTAGAACTCTCGTACATTTAGTTCACTGCAAACGAGTCCGATCCAGCTTCTAATTGGTCGTATTAGTTAGAGAAGTTTGTTTTCCAATTAGATACGAACCGTGTTCTTAGCTCGAGGGCGACGTTGATTATCTGAATATTCTTCTGCAATGAAATTCGAGTAAAAGGACAATAACATTTTATATAACAACCTTCATCATTATCTAAACAACCACTTGTTGGTGTTGTTTTTCGTTCGAATTATTATAATAAGAACACTTTGTTTCTCATACATTTGTTTTTCTCAAATGTTTTTTTAGTAGCCTAAACTAGGTCAGAGAGAAGCATGAATTGATATTCCATTAAATACATAGTCAAAAATATTTACTCAAATTCTATGAAGCAAAATCAGTTTCAACAAGATGGGATTCAAACAAGGGTACTGACGATTAGACTGCGCCAAACCAAAAAACGAATGACTGGTCTTTTATATTTGGTTATTACAAAATTAAAAATAAAATGTGATAACTAAAAGTAACTGAGTTTAGAACGTTGCTAGCTAGGATTGCTTTAGTAATCCAAATTTGATTGAAAAATTGATTTGATTGTTTTTTTTATGACTGAGTTTTTTATGTTTGTCATAATAATTAAATGAAGACGAGCAATTGCCAAATGCATAATAGTCTCGTGAAAGATACATTAAATAATAAAAACCATAATTACCACATTATTCGTAGTCGAGAATCGTCGAGTGTGGAAAAGATTCCACACTCGTTAATACGATTAATTATGTACAAAGTGTATTTTTTAAGTTAGTATTTTTTCTTAGTAATAAGTTGTTAGCAGGTACTAAATAATATTTACTTTTTTAGGAGTCTGGTCACTACCTGGGTATATAGGACTCCTTCGTCCATGATTGTCTGTCGCTAGTCTAGCTCATCCAGCTTTTTCCTGCGGTTTGAATTTTATCATCAGCCACCGCCTTGACTCCCAACATGTTTTTTGTCAACTGGTCTCTTCCATTTCCATTCTACGTTTCATCTTTTAAAAGTTAGGCTTGAGATGTGCCCATTTGTAAAGCTTGTATGAGCGCATCTTTAAGTTTGGTCTTTTGTCTGATTTATCTGATTCTTATTTTAAACCTCGAGAATGTTCCTGTGCATGTCATTTCCAAATTCGAATTAAGGTTTCATGAACTGGTCCGAATTCATTTGTTCCAATGAAGTTCTAAATTGGTCTAGTTTGCAAAGAGAATATAAATACTTCGTAAACTAGTTTGGTTTCGAATAAATTACAGTCAAATGTCAATTGTTATCAAACCTGAACGAAATATTTACATTTTCCAGGAGTAACCAGTCTTCGAGACGTGATGCTGCTGGTAGAACCCGAGGTCGTGATCCGAGGCGGTACAGCCGCGCTGATCTGCTCCCGCGATATGCAGGGGGCGCCACTGTACTCCGTGAAGTGGTACAGAGGAAACCATGAGTTCTACCGATACACGCCTATGGAAGAACCTGACACCAGGGTGTTTGGACTGCCGGGGATCTATGTCGATGTAAGTATAACTAAAAAAATCTATAACTAGCAGCGCCTCGCGGTTTTACCGGCGTAATTCCGCTTCCTTTGGAAATTCAAGGATAAAATATAGCCTAAATGTTATTCCAGACTATAATCTATCTCTCTCTCTTTTTGAATGAAAGAGTAGCAAACATCCATCCATCTATACTTACAAACTTTCGTTTATAATATTACTAGCAGCGTGTCGCGGTTTGAATTCCGGGATAAAAATAGCCTATGTATTTTTTCAAACTATAATCTATCTCTGAGCCAAATTTCATCATTCCGTTCAGTAGTTTTTGCGTAAAAGAGTAACAAACATCCATCCATCCGTGCTTATAAACTTTCGCGTTAATATTAGTAGGATTATGATTATAGAGGAAAGGCAAAATGTTTTAAAGGGCTTTAAAGACCTGCAAGGACCTACAATGTACTCTGAGATTTGGTATAACTAGAGATGCATAGTCATAGATTTATTTATAAATTTATGACGAATGTTCGATTTTGGCTTCAGAGGAGACAATATAGCGATTTGTGCGAAAAAGAGAGAAGAACACATAGTGAGAAATAACAATGTTTAAACTTAGAAGACTATTATTATTAAGGGGGTTAACCTTTGTATTCGTCTCTTATCTATTAACAGATAATTTCTGATCATACATAATCCATCTGTTGTCCATTACCAGTTGAATCTTATGATGATGGTTCTCATAGAACTCCTAATAGCCTTACCTAATTATTTGTGGCACATTTGCGTTTGTAAAATAGTTTTATGTGACACTAAATAAATTGCTTCACCATTACAATAGTTTCGTGTCAAAATGACAGTTTTAAGCTCTTTTACGTATTCTACTAGCACAAACTTTTGAAGTTCATTCATAGCTGTGACGATAACGTTTATAACTACCAATTTGAAATTCTTTTAATGAAAGTCTCTTCAAGAGCAAAAATAGTAGACTAACAAATGCAAAAACGTCATTTTAGCAGGCTTGATAGTACGACCTTTGTTTTGAAATTAGTGAGATTCGGCCCCAGGGCTACTGTCAGTCATGGGACCCTACCATACTATAAATGGCATGCGTACAAAACAAATCCTTACAAATCCATGCAATCTGTTATTTGCTATTTTCCAGATGAACCGCTCAAACGGGGAACAAGTCCTGCTCCGGCGACTGGACCTCAGTCTCGCGGGCAACTTTAGTTGCGAGGTTACCGCGGACTCGCCTTCCTTCGCCACGCAGATCGCCACCAAACTTATCGATGTCGTAGGTAAGATCCACACACACACATCTTAAGGCGCAAACAGCACCTAAAGTGGCGCCACCACTTATTTCATCTTATAACGTTAAACAAAGGAATTTCCGAAATTCACACGTTCAGTTTGTTATACCTACAATAAGCTTTTTTTAATGCATCTGTAGTAGTTTTATTTTGTCCATTTTAGGAAGAGATACGAAAACAAAGTTTGGTGGCCACCAAAGGTAACTTCGTATCTCTTCCTAAACTAGACAAAATAAAACTTTTATGTGATAAAATAAGTGGTGGCGCCACTTTAGCTCCTATTTTGGCCTTAATAGAGTATTCTAGTTGGTAGTTGACATTTATTAGTAACTTTTGGTATGAGATTAAAAGGGTTCGATTTCGGTCGAATCCACTCTGACATGACTGGCCATTTTTTCGAAACATTTTTAGAGCTATCAATTTTATTTAGTTTCCTTTGAGCGTCCACCATTCAAAAACGGGCAACGAAAAAACTATACCTACCTTGTAACAAAATGCCTCCATGTTTCATGTCTGTTTTTTTTCATAGCAAATATTAAGTTCTCAGAACTGGGAAATAACCCATATAAAAGACTCCTGAGTACGTACGGTTTGACGATAGTATAGAAACGTCATCGGAACGATTAATTTTTTAATGGGATTCGCAATTTTCGTATTTCCATGTCCGCATGATAGAAGCACTGTATCAAACCAAAATGAAACTAAGCAATCGCGATTCGATACTAGGTATCTTCAAGCCGAAGTTACGAACAAAAACAAATGGTCTGACATTATTTGTTAATTTCAAGAAATGTTTGTTTATTTTACATATTATAGAAACCTGACTTTTAAAGTTTCTTCAGGCATTTAAAACCTAAAACAAAAATTGTGTTAGTATAGTGAAAAATCTATGCTTGCCATAGGGTTTCTGAATTACGCGATTCATTTATTTTGATAAGTTTTCATCCAATTTTGACATCACGAGCACACGGTAAAAAATCGCACTATTTTAACAGCTTATGTGTTATTCCATACTGTAATCTATCTCTGTGTCAAATTTCATCAATATCCGTCCAGTAGTTTTGGCGTGAAAGAGTAAAAAAAATCCATACTTACCATTTTTCGGATATTTGTTACCTTTTCACGCAAAAACTTTTGCTAAAACTAAATATTGCGAGCTCTACAAATTACATTAACAAAAATGCACCCCCACCCGTGAAAGGCGTACGACTCCGTAACTACCCCAAAGAGCTGTAGATTCCAAAGATTTGTAAGATCCAAGCCAATCTATTCCTAATTAACAACTCGTACCATATTGGTAACTTCATGACGTTGTAGGAAGCAAACTATAGGAGTACAGTAATCCTAATTTGATCCCTCAATGTTCTACACCGAAAGTTCTACCTGCAATTTCCTCTAGCTACAACTATGTTACGATAGCAGCTAACTTAGTTTACGAAATTGGTGCCTTATGGAACTCGTTTGGGTCGAATTAAAATCATTTCAAAACATCCGAGTTGAAATTACGAGTAATGAGAAAATTAGATAAGTAACTATATAAAACATTTTCGTTTTGTTTTGGATTGTAATTCGCAATGTGGATGAATATAACACGAAAACGTGGGGAAAACAAAAGCTCAGTAGGTATCTACAAAAAATAGAAATAGACTGAATACCACAAGAAACTAAAGCTCTAGGGAAATAAATGAAATAAATATAGACCTCCGGCAAGAGTACCTCGCAGAGAGAAATATGCTTAATCTTATGTTTAGGCTTATGCTTCTTGGCTCAATTCTTCTTTCTGTAGTTAGCAAATCAATCGAGATATTTAAGTTACCAATGACAGAGGACCTATAGGCCAATTCAATTCAGGGGCCGAATTCCACTAATTTCAAAGCAAAGATCTCAATAGCGCCACATTATCTATATGGCTAAAATGACGTTTGTGCATTTGGTATTATACTAATTTCTGCGCTTGTAGAGACTTTCATTATTATAATACGAAAAATGTCATATTGGTAGTCACAAACGTAATCACAGCTATGAATGAACTTCAAAAAGTTTGTGCTAGTAGAATACCAAAAGGAGTTTAACTTCACCACTGGGTAGGTGAATCTAGTTAAAACTTAGATTTAGATACATTAACCTTAATTTTGTATTTTTAATTATTATTATTTTGTCTATGGACCATTGTGGTCTGATATTAAAGTTATTTTGATTTGATTTTGATTTAACACAGTAATTTTGACACGATACTATTGTAATGGTGAAGCAATTTATTTATTGGAATTCGGGCCCAGTTCAATTACAAATCTGGGTGGTTTAGATGGGAATACTCCTGTCTACGGATTTGGATTTATGTTTTACATGACGATACAGCGATCATGAGATCTCATTATTCAGATCTCATGATATCCCTTTCAATTACATGATAAATTTCTAAAAACATTGACTGTTAAACCCCTTCCCTATTCGGTCAGCATTTAGTTTTAATAGAAGTTGGTACCATTTATTTGGATTAAAAAAACATTGAATTTAATTTTAATTTTATTTATTAATACAAAATTGAGCACAGCTTTTGTATGATATTATTATTTGGAACTAATCCACAAAACATCCAGTGAATCAACACAATAGTAAAACCACAAGCTTTTGGGTATTACATACTCGTATTTTCTACGCAAAAAGGAAAATATTATTGCTTATGATCGGCTTTGCTTTAAAAGTAAAGAGCATTTTTTGTTATTTTACCGCAGGAATGTTACGAGAAACTTATATAAATTATCATTGGTTTCTATTAAATAACTAGCGGCGCCCCGAGGCTCTAACCCCCTTTTAACCTCCTTTTGAGTGAATCGAATCAGGGATATTTTCCACAGCTGCTTCAAAACTTTATTTTATTGGTTGCATTACCACGCTGTATGGCAATGCTAATGCGCTGTACCAGATAATATTTTATTTATTGATTTAGCAATAATGACAAAAAAATAGTGGTATTTAGTTATGTAAATTTTACATTATCACTACATAGTATAAAACAAAGTCGCTTTCTCTGTCCCTAGGTCCCTATATCCCTATGTCCCTTTGAATGCTTGAATCTTTAAAACTACGCAACGGATTTTGATGTGTTTTTTTTAATAGATAGAGTAATTCAAGAGGAAGGTTTATACGTATAATAAAACCGTGCGAAGCCGGGGCGGGTTGCTAGTTATCTATAAAATAGACGCGCGCTGTAGAGCAAGACCATCTAGCACAGTTTTTTTTATGATAATGGTTTTCTTTCACCAGACACTAAGCGTCATCAATACTCTAACACTATAATACTAAATATATCGGTAAAGTGAGATTATTCGCGCACGTTAAATCTAATGAGGACTAAGTTCAGTGCTATATTATACATACATACCTACAAACATTAAACGTTAACATCCGGCTCGATTGATTCGAATGTTAATAGGATTACGAGCTGAAGCTTAAGCAAGCAAATAATTAGATTCAATACTTATGGGTAATTATATCAGGCTTACTTCAATCGATTGTGAGATTTCAATCGCTATGATTGATATACTTTATTCAATGGGAAGCCATTATCAATCTATTAACTCGTGAAGTCTATTATATAACACGATGAAAGACGTATGAAGATACATAGATAGATTGATTTCCATAGCTCTTCACATATAATGAATGACTATCTACTAAAACCAATATTATTAAAATATTCATATACAGGGTGTATAAGGACTACCGCCGAAAATGAAAGCGGGTGGCGCAGAACCGCAAAACTTTTCAGAAAAGAAATCCGGGGCCAGGATAAAAAATCTAACCGAAAATATTTTTTTTACAGATTTAAATTTATTTTGCTAGCAAGTAATGTTTACAGTGTACACTTAAGTTACTTAAGCCGACGTGATGTATAAAGTTAAACGTCGTAAAAGTTAAGATACGGTCTATAAAGTCGATAGATACTTCACTACTTACCTAAAGATACGAGCAATAGGTGTGTTGCTGGTTCTTCTTTCGCGGTAAATACGCAATGCTGTTAACGCATTTCAAAGAGCCTTAAGAATTGAATAATTTATCCATAATCCATCTCACTAATATATAATGATAGTAAATTGAGTAGTTTCCTAGATAAAAATACTATTCCGTATTTGAGGGAAATATAGGGAAAAAAAATTCTATTCTCTAACAAACAGAAAATGACCAAGATAAGTTGAGAAGTGGGGCTAGTGACGTCACCCCATACCATGAAAGGTCACATGGCGTGACGTCACGTGGAACTTTTAGGGAGGATTTTCATAATTTTTGTATGACTGACAAAAACAAAAATACGTGTCCAATATTTTTTGAAAATCTAATTGACTAATTCGAATTTTTAAGGACTAGCCTATTGCCTACTAAAACATAACTTGAACGATCAGTAATACAAAAAATACGAATTATTTTGTTTTTTTTTGGGTGCGTATTCACAAACATTTATGCCCAAATCCGACGAAAGAAAGTTCAACTTTGTAAACAGATTTACAACTTCCTTTCATAGCATCCGTAATTTGTACCATAAAGTTGTTGTGTATTAAATTTATTTGTTTTTCTGTTGTTGTTTTGTAAACAAATCGAGGACGGTTTGGTCAATTCACACAATTCAAACTATGATCTCAGGAGATCATACAATGCTGGATATGCTGGATCAGGATCCAGCATTGTATTCCGGGATTATCGGGAATCTATCTATCAAGTAACACATCTTCACGACAACGACGGCGAGATTTTGGAGAGAGATTATTGTAAAATTTAGGTAGAAATTATCAATAAAAATGTAAATACTTAGTCACTACATAGTATAAAACAAAGTCGCTTTCTCTGTCCCTATGTCCCTATATCCCTATGTCCCTTTGCATGCTTAAATCTTTAAAACTACGCAACGGATTTTGATCCGTTTTTTTTATTAGATAGAGTGATTCAAAAGGAAGGTTTATACGTATAATAAAACCGTGCAAAGCCGGAGCGGGTCGCTAGTATCCCATAAATCAGTTCCTATAGGATAGAAAAAGCCATAAAACGTTTCCTTAGAAACATCGCATGCGAAGCCGCGGGCATATACTAGTACTTCGAGCTAGAACCCCTGTACAAATATTTGAATATCGAACAAACATTTGTCCCGGGGCGGGAATCGAACCCACAACCTCCTGCCTCTCAGGCGGACCTTCGCCCGCTGCGCTACACCGGTCGTCATCTGAAATGTGAAACTGTGAACTAAGTAACCAATTTGTGCTATCATTCCAGTGCCTCCAGCATCAGGGCCTATCCTGCTAGCTGACAAAGACCGCTACCAACCTGGTGAGGTTCTCCTGGCCAACTGCACCTCGTCGCCAGCGAAACCAGCGGCCAACCTCACCATCTACATCAATGAGGAACCGGTATGTTGGACACTAACTTTACTTCTAGGCTTATTCCAGTTTTATCATTTGATGATTTTCGGTAACGGGGGACAACTGATAAATATTAGATATAATTTGTATTGTTATTACAGACAGCACAGGAAAATCACAAAAGAGAACAGAAAGAAAGTTAAATGAAAGATTAGGAACAGTAGAAAAGAAGTCAAGTAGGTAGCTTACACAATTAAAAAGAAAAAGTAAAACACACAGATAAAGTATAGCCTATGTGTTATTCCAGACTATAATCTATCTCTGTGTCAAATTTCATCCAGATCCGTTCTGTAGTTTTTGCGTGAAAGAGTAAAAAACACCCACCCTACTTACAAACTTTCACGCTTATAATATATTAGTAGGACTAGGATAAAGTGGGATTAGAACCCGAAAGTACAGTAAAATAAAGTACACTTTCGTCCATTCCAGCAACACTCATCAGAGACAACCTTCCACCCATCAGACAGCGGTCTACTCTGGACCACGGTGAAGTCTTCGGTGGAAGTCACCAGCTCGCTGTTCCACAGCGGACGGATGAGGGTCGCGTGTCGCGCCACAGTCTACAACGTGTACAATAGCTCAGCTAAGCTGGACTTCTTTACGCCTGACACTGATCCTAGGCCGGAGAGAAGTGAGTATTGCAGAAATATAGAAGACTGATGTGGTATGGTGGGCGAAGGTCTGCTTGCGATGTAGGAGGTAGCGGGTTCGACTGCTTTTATTTCATTTTTTTATTGCATGAAATATGGTCATAAAATAGGTCTTAATCATTAGAATAGTGTCACATACTGCAAAATATCTTAAAGTTAGGTTTTTAAATTGTTTTGATATGATTATCATGAAATAGTACATTGTTACCCAAGGGTTGAAAGTAACTTATTTAGTCCCGAGACGGGGTTTGGCGCCCGAGTGTAACGAAGGCACCAATAGTTCGAGGGACTACATTACTTACTTTCACCCGAAGAAAACACTGTGCTTTTCATTACGAATACAAGGAAATATAAATAAAAAACATGAAAAAACACATTAATCAAATAGCCGCTAATTTTTTTTTATATTATTCAATCTAGGACAGACGAAAGCCATAAAGCCATACTGCCTTGTCTTTCGTATTTTTTGAGTTCAGTGAATTGTCGCTATGGCGATTTTTTTTTACCTTCGGCATTTATTCTGCCACTATCATGGTTATAACGTTATAGCTGTCAGTTGAAAACGATTCTCCCTAGGGCGGATAAGTATCACTTTCATATTAAATATAGCCTGTGTTATTCCAGACTATAATCTATCTCTGGGCCAAATTTCATCCATATCCGTTCAGTAGTTTTTGCGTCAAAGAGTAACAAACATTCATCCATTCATCCATACTTACAAACTTTCACGTTTAAAATATTAGTAGGATAGAGCCACACATGGCATGACATTCTTACTATAATACGATGTCATTGGATTCATAGACAGAACAATTCTGTGTTTCGTACACATAGGTACTTGGGACAAATGTTCGTGATCTACAAACACCTTTTTCTATTTCAAAGTATAAATTGTTGAAAATTCCTTTGCTTAACTTTAATATGATAAATAGGCAATGCGTGTGTGATTCGGAATAACGCCTTATCAAATTGTATTCTTTATTTTCAGTAACCCTCAATCGCGGCGAGTCCACAAGCTTCCAAAGCTGGATCCTCTGCATCCTGCTGACTCCACAACTGTTGGAATTGGCAGCTTCCATGTTTTAAGGGTTTATTATAATCTTAAGATAACTCGACTTGTAAAAAGTTTGTCTCAATTCGAGAAATAATGGTTGATTCATAGATAAACAAATTATTTGTTAAAATTATACCTAAGTTCCTAAAATAACGCCATAAGGATGCCGTTTGGTTCTAGATTATTAGATTCTCGTCGCAAAAGTCAAATTTACCTTGGAAAATCTGGTATGGATAAAAAATATATCTATATATGCAACATTGGGCAAGGCAATGTAGCAATACGAATGTTTATGGTGACTACCTATATAATGTTTTCAAATCACTTTTAAAAAAGTAATCATTTTATGTACATCGCACATAACACAGTTTATAATAATAGTCATTTATTTTAGGCAACGTTAGAAAATTACAACTAGTAAAAACCAATTTTTAGGACCATTTCACTACATAGTATAAAACAAAGTCGCTTTATCTGTCCCTATGTCCCTATGTATGCTTAAATCTTTAAAACAACGCAACGGATTTTGATGCGTTTTTTAATCACTTTTTCATTTTATAAATCAAACACTGCACACAACACTACATACACTTATTATTCATTAAATTAAATAGAGGTAAGAACATACTTAAATAACACCACATTCAAGGAGTCTTCACAGTTATTCTTCTACCAGTGAATAAAAAAATTAAGTAAAGAAAATCAATTAACACTTTATTTCTTATAATTATCATGTTGATATTTATTTATAGTTTAAAATTTGATTTGTGTGCTTTTTTTTTCAGATTTATCACATTCAATTACAAAATTCTCACATAGAGTGTAAGTTATTACTGTAACTTGGAATACATTTATTTTACGACGTGGATGAATCTTATATGTGAGAAAGAAAATAAATAAGTTTTTATATTATAAATTGTTTCTACTAGTACCTAATATAAGCAACAAAAATCTAAGAAGTTAACCTTACTGTAAAATAAAATTAATAATATTCATAGAATATGTGATAGTTATCTGTAATATCTTGTAAAAAACATCGAATTTTAGTAAAATGTAAAAAACCACATTGCTAGTTCATGAATCTTTTTAAAGATCAAGTAAGTACCTACTAAGTTTGATGCATTTAATTGCACAGTGCACGTCTTATTATAAAACATTTTATATTATTTTATTCATGTCCTCATTATTCAATAGCTTTCTAAGTTACTTTTCAAAGATTTATTCTTGGTATAGGTGACCTCTATCGGCATTATATGTAAACAGAATTTCAGGTCATTGAGGTTCAAACATTTTCCGTTTGATGGCGCTGAACCATTAGTTTAGTTTTTGTACTTTATATGGGCAACTAAACTCAATTCCAGCTAAAGGTATGAAAACATAAAAATAATACATACTCCCTACCTTCTATCTTAATTGATGAAAATGTTTCACGAGTTGTAAGTACGTACATTGTGAGGACAGAATGGTTTTTTTTTTATATTATTGTTATTTATATTGAATTGTTTTCCGAATACCAGATATTTTTCATCTGTAAATAAATTATTTATAATAAACAACGTTGTTTCTTTTTGTTATATTTTTTATATATCTTTATATTAAGAAGCTGTATTATTAGTAATTAGCTGCGGCCTCCAGCTTCACCTGCTTGAAAATTAATAATTACTTATGTAGTCTATGTTTTATTCCAGGCCTAGAACTATGTTTATTCACAAATTTTAGCCCGATCCGTTCAGTAGTCTTAGCGTGAATAGGTAACAAACACCCATTCATCCATCCAAACTTTCTTAGAAGTCGACAGGTTCAAACTAACGAGTTGGACGTTGGCAATTAAAGTTAGATATTTAGATTAATTTGAAAATATACCTACTATTCAACGAAAGTCTTAAACTTTTATGTTCCAATCGGTACCTACAACGTTAAATCCCCTTAAAAACACTCACTTAAGTAAACAATTATTAACAATATAATATACCTATATATATGTTTATAAATACCTAAATATACAAGGTATAACATATTACCCCTACTAAGCCGAAGGGGGGGGTTTCAGGAACCCATGGTGATCAGTTGTGGGGGGGAGATAATTAAAAATTCCTATTTTCAGTTTCCCATACAAAAAGTTTTCATTTCCTAGTGCCAAAATAAAGTGACAACCCTATTCGCGCAACCTGTACTTACCTACTAACTTTACAGGTATGTAGGTAGGTATTTATCTTCGTAGATTTCAGCTATGGCGGGAGATTACTAGACGACCTAATAAATTCGTGATAATAATAAGATGCTAGTATGTAAGTTCCTAGGTAGTGTTGAGAAAATCTTAAAATGCTGAGTTAGGAAAGTTGTAAGTGTAGGTACAAGTTACAAACCTCATATTTTCTCGCTTGTCAGCTGTCTAGATGGCTTCTTACGAAGGGATTTATGTATGTTTTGGTAGGTCACTTGTAGGTACACAGTCACAGACAATTCACACACTTCAGCACAAGGTAGGTTTCTTTTTAGGCATTAACATGTCTCACTCACTTTAGCACTAGTTAGGTTAGTTAGTTAGTAAGTTACACATGCATGACGTAGGTATCGATACCTATGCATGTAAGTAAGGTTCGATATGCCTCCCTTCTTCCAAACAACACACATTTTATGGAAGTAAGCACACGCTTCCAACACACGCCTCTTCATCTCTTCAGCTCTGTGACACTCCGATGCATACACCACACCCTTAAGGTATTCTTAAGTCCTAGTTACTTGTTTTTTAGGCACGAAAGATAAAAATTGTAATTATAGCACTACACGGCACCGCGACGAAGGTCACACTAAAATAGTTCATCATTCATTCTTTTGATTTCGTTCGCCGAAAAGATGGATAATTTTTAGGGTTCATTTTCAATTTTAATAAATCCCAAGTTCGCAACATGAGTAGGAGGTATTAGGATCACAGTCGTGAAATAATAGGTATGTGGTAGAAAATTGTATGAATACGTAGGTAGGTACTGGTCTTATTTTACATAGGTATTTCACAATGTAGGTACCTACCTGCTACACACACATACACTTTGCGTGAATTCTGATAGTTGGTATACCTAATACAAAATCCCGTAGAAAACGGACTTAAGCTTTTTTTTTTTTTGATTTTATGATTTTAAACAAACGAACTTCTTTAAATTTTGGTATTAAAAAAATTACGGAACCCGTATTAAAAAATATTTCGGCCCGCTTGGCAAATACAGCACCGCCATGTGGTGTATCCAGTGTTGCCAGATGGAATTTGAAAAAAACAGTAGAAAGTTCAGTAAAAAATCAGTAGATTGGAATAAAAATCAGTAGGTAGAAATTAACGACTGAAAATTCTAGAGGTACCATATGTATTTGTGTTTCGCGAGTATTTTGACTCGCATTTTGGCTGGCGACCTTTTTTTTTTTTAGGTGCATTCGTAAAAAGGAAGCTATTCTTTGCATTTTTGCAGACAATTGCAGCTAAAAAAAAGGTCGCCAAGTGGTTATTTAGTCACGGAGCTATAGGCGCGGGAAAATCAGGTAGATTTCACGAAATTTTAGAAGGCGCTCGGGACATCAGGTAGATTTCACTAAATTTTAGAAGGCGCTCGGGAAAATCAGGTAGATTTCACTAAATTTTAGAAGGCGCTCGGGAAAATCAGGTAGGTTTCACTAAATTTTTGAAATAAATCAGTAGATCGGTAGACGCCTAAAAAAGCAGGTAGATCTACTGCTAAATCGGTAGATCTGGCATCACTGGGTGTATCGCATGTTGATAGATGCCGACAGTCAATGAATGAATGAATGGTTCTCTAACTTGTCTATGATTGGCGGTTGGCTGGTTGCCATGGTTTTGCATAGTGCTACAGCCAATAAAATTTAGTCGCGTTCCTTTGTGGAAATACAAGTGTCAAAGATTAATGTAGGTACAGAACGGACAGATAAACTACATAATGACGGAAAGAGTCATTTGGTAAAGTTTTTAATTAAGTTAACCGACCCATGCGACTCAGCTCGTCGTATGTCGGATGTCGTAAAAGTCGACCAAGGGGCTTCGCCAAATGAAAGGCAGCATTTTTATTGTGTGAATTACTTAAACCGTTTCTTTGATCAGCGATCCCCAGCCAAGTGATTATGGCAATACCCGCCAGATTCACAGCTCTTTTCAGTAGTGGACATCAATGTGTATTCAGTCAGTAGGTTATTATGATTAGATCAACACACAAGAAAGAACAAACAGTTAGAAAAAGACATAACTGTGTTAGCGTAGTTTAGTTCGTATGTTTAACTACACGTAACTCAACCTTCAAATTGAAATGTGATT
Source organism: Eupithecia centaureata (assembly GCA_944547425.1). NCBI lineage: Eukaryota > Metazoa > Arthropoda > Insecta > Lepidoptera > Geometridae > Eupithecia > Eupithecia centaureata. The sequence continues at coordinate 1,772,382 of OX155680.1, read as the reverse complement.
TTAGCCATGACTTACGACAATTTGCCTCAATGATGCTGTAGGCGTTTTTCTATTTCAAGAATATGAATCTGTCACTCTTTTCTACATCTATTCTGTGACCATACTGAGGTCATCGTCGCAAGTATAAGAAACAGCAGATTTTAGGGTTGTCACTTCGTAAAAAATCAGCTGGCCATGTGAAAACTTTGTTTTAGTTTTTTCAGAGATACCAATCGAAATTAGAAAAGTCGTTGAACAAAAGTTGTTCCCCGGGGGGGTAGAAATACCCAGCTTTTCGCTTAGTACATGTATATTGTTACACCATGTATAACAGTAAACAATAACTAACAATAAAATTGTTCGCGCAATTAATTACCTCTTTAAATAAACAATGTAGAGCTAATATCACTACAAACTACTACAAAACAAAGTCGCTCTATCCCTATGTACGCTTTAATCTTTAAAACTGCGCAATGGATTTTGATACGGTTTTTTAACAGATAGTTTATACGTACGTATGATAAAACCACGCGAAGCCGGGGCGGGTCGCTTGTTTAATACATAGTCAATTAATAGATGTAAGTACTTAGTTTCAGTTTTGATAACTAAACTACCCATACTGTTCCAACCAACGTTTGAGATTATTTGAATAACACCAATTGATGACTATTCCACTGCGTCGAAGGAATCAGTGACGGCCGATGTGGCGCAGTGTGCGACGTAAGAGGTTGGGGCTGGATGATGCAGTTTTTTTATGGAACCTTTCAAGATCATTTCTATATTGCTACTTATTATATTAACAAAACATCAATATTGTACAATCAATGTGCGAGAATATTGAGTGGCATACCTACACACAAACAAAAAGCCGAATTGAGAATTGTCTTATTTTATTTACAAATATTGATAAGAAGACTTACTTGTAGGATATCGTCCAACTGAAATTATAAGTTAGAGAGAAAAAATATTGTTGACGGTGAAAATGCGGAATTGCAACAGAGTCACCTCTGTGGGAATCGAGGTCAGAAGTTAGGTTATTATCGTTTATGTTAAAATTATTATTATTTATTAAAATATTTATTATCTTTTATTTCTATTCAAATGTATTTACTTTAATCAATTTCATCCAAACTCCCATTTACCTTTCCATTTAAAACTTCATCCCAACAATCCGGAAAGCGTCACAAAAACACAGAAAGCTCAGCAAAATGTCGAGTCCGCAAAGCCTAGAAAAATGCAACAATTTAAACTGTGTCACTTCTAAATCCTCTCTAGCTCGTCGCAAATACCTGTCAGAGTACAGAGGGGAGATAAAGGACAGAGCCCTTGGTGGTATGAACACCACCATCAACATATCACTACATAGTATAAAACAAAGTGGCTTTCTCTGTCTGCCTATGTCCCTATAATGTATCTATGAATACTTAAATCTTTAAAACTTCGCAACGGATTTTGATACGGTTTTTTTAATAGATAGAGTGATTCAAGAGAAAGGATTATACGTATAATAAAACCGTGCAAAGCCGGGGCGGGTCGCTAGTAAATAGATAAAACGAAATAGTGTCGGTTATTAGCAGATCCCGCCGCGCCGGTCCACTACAATACAATCTGAGCCAGCGCAAATTCTTTGCGATATATACTTTGAACGCACGGCTCAATTTGCTTGTGTGTACTTTCAGTAGACTGTTTACTGAAAGTATCCTCGTAGACTGGAATGATACCTATTGTATGAGCAGGAAACTAATATCTTTTGTCTGCACAGGAGATATAGTAAAACCTTAAAAGTCTCCACACACAGAAGCCGGAGGCGGAGCGGAGGCAAAGGTGTGCCGGTTTTTCCCATGGCACCGCGCCGCCACCGCCTGCGGAATGTGTGTAGGCTTTCATATGATTCAATAGGACACAAACTCGCACGCCTTCGCCTCTGCTCCGCCTCCGGCTTCAGTGTATGGAGACCTTAAAGGACATAACGCCTTCCAGACTGGAAGGCTCGCAGTTTGGCGTGCCTTATTAGAATTATGCGTCAGGTTTTTGCCATTAAATATTCGATTTATATCAGGCTCCCGTCGATGCAAATGACTCACATAGATTGAACATTTCGATTAGCACTCTGGTATACCATCAAGTGTGTTCAATCTTTTCGCAATTCGAGTCTATTAAGATTTAGGGTTAACGACGTTCATTTGTTTAATTTACTACTAACAAAGTAATTCTAACAAGGTCACTTTCATAGTATTAATCAGTGGTATGTTCTGAGCGCTCTGTATAATTTTTACTCCAAGTACCTACCAACTATTCCCGGGAAATCCCAGCTTGGAAACTTCTCAATCACAGTAAGTTCAGGATTCTTTTGTGAATATTCAAGCGAATGAGAACTCTATTATTAAATGCTCCTAGACTTAAAGATGGAGTTTAGATTCAAAACCTTTATAGGGATTCTCAGTTTTATAATAGCCATAGAAAAATAATTTCCTGTTTCAAAACCTTATATCTAACTGAACTTAAATAATGCCAAGTTGTTTTCACAGAAATGAAGTCCACAATTCATTGAACAACATCTAGGCAGAGTTGGTGTTATGGGTTCTCATTAACTAGTACGAACCCATAAAACCTACTCTCTGTTTTAACTTTATAACTCATTTATAATTGATATTCTATTTAATACAAAAATATATATTACTAACAGAGATTTGTTATTACTTTACAACAATGCAACATGACAATTTTTTGCTGATTGTACAAAAAATTGTCCCGATGTGGGATATGTAGAACCTACAACCTCCTGCTTCGCAGGCAAATCTTCGCCGCCATAGCGGTCGGTGTTATGTTTTGCGCTATTTAAATCCCATAAGAACTGATTTATGGAATGAAAAGTAGCCTTTGTTCTATTCCAAGATGAGAACTATGAATATTAAAAATTTCAGCCTGATCCGTTTAGTACCTAATTTTTGCGTGATGGAGTAACAAACATTGATACATCCAAACTTTCTCATTCATAATATTAGTAAGAATTAATGATATTGTCCTTATTATCCTAGTAACGAACTAAAAGAATGGCAAAGCCACGGAAAAATCTAGTACCTTATTAGAATTTTACCATGTAATGAGTGATAATCAACATCTTAAGTCGGTAGGTACTTTACTTAACCAACACACGTACCAGTTCAAAGTACAACGTTATGTAAAACAAACTCCGGCAAGTTTCTGAGGCACAATTAACAATGCAAATGTATCTCAGCGCGAAGCTGCTCTGAATTTCATACTACGTATACATATGGTAATTGGCGTATCGTAAAAAGGACTTTAAACACGAGGTCAGGTAAAGATAAGCTCAAGAAATTATGGAGAAACTCAGTAAAATAATTATCATCGTCAATCTAGAATCAATCCACTGCTGGACGAAGGCTTCCCCTAACGAGCGCAATAACGCATCGTCTTCAGCTTTACGCAGACAGCATTTGCCTGCAGTATTTTGCAGATCAAAACAAAAAGCATAGAAACAGTCGCCGAGTGGATATCCATTTGAGTTAGTGGTGCGGATGCTGTGTTTCAGATGTTCGGCCTAAGTTTGCTTCAACCTTAACCCTCTATAGATTTATCTATGGATCGATCGAAACAGTCGAACGCAGCCACACAGCCAGTAGGTACGCATAACAATTACATAAATAAACCAAGCGGTGTTTTTCAATAAAACTTGCTATAAATCGTTTTTTATTCGTAAAACATTTATTACGTTGCCGGCTGAAAAGCCATCAGAAATGCATGTTGCATGCGCCGAAATGAAATCTGTTTTAACTGGTGTTTTCGTGTTTTCTGTTTTAGTCTGCGAAGCGAGAATAGAATATCAGACGGTCCCTGCAGTGATAGAGAGAATAACTACTTGGTATCCGACGGGTGAGTGAGATTTGATGAATTTATATGCAGATAAGGCTACTTATTTGACTCTATTGACTAAGGATATTGCTGCACGTTTTAGTCTTTACTTCCTTACTTATATTATAAACGAAATATTGTATGGATGTTTGTTACTCTTTTACGCAAAAACTACTGAATGGATCGGGGATCGGGCTAAAATTAAGAGTAGACGTAATTTATGAGTAATAATTCAAACTTGTATTTTGGATGTGCGTGAGCCATGGCAGCTTTGTACAATGTTATTTTAAAATAAGAACCTCTTTTTCGTACTCCATCGATTCGAAATTCAAAACAAAATTTTGCGTTTCAAAAGTGTCAGCCATTTTCGATTTTGAAATGGACTTCTTTTTGTAAATAATATAATTTCAGTTAGTTATAAATTTAATCAAATTAATTTGCCTTGTCTACTAGTAAAAGATTATTTTATAAGCTATATAAACTTATTGACTACCTTAACCTAACCTACTTGTATCTAAACTAGTTTTCGTCAAGACTGGCCGAAAAACCATCAGATAAAACACCAGTAAACCAGTGGCTTAAACCAGTACAACGTGGATGATCCATCCAATACTGTGTTCTGTAGGTATAGATTTAACTTCTTTCACACGCCACATTCTTGTGAAAGTCATCCATTACCTATCATAGTAATTCCACTTGATTTTCTTTATTAAGAGTCAGTAATATGGTGTTTTTTCTGTCTATTGTTTTCTGTATCTAAGTCTAAGCTTAAGAATCGACCCCTACAACTCAACACCTGGATATCTTTTGAAGTAAAAGAACGTACAAGACACAAGCAGCCTTACCACAAAAAACAAAGTCACGACTTAGACACGTATTTAACAGTTGTTTAGCAAAAATCATCCTACAAAATCATGACAAACAACTGTTAAACACGTGTCTAAGTCGTAACTTTTTTTTGTGTTGAGGCCGAAGTTGTTTTAAGACACTTTTTTTTAAATCGTCTCGACCATCAGTCTGCCAATCGTAGTGGTACTAAAATCCCTTGTAGTGTGGTAATAAAGTAAATTATTCCAGTCATCAGTAAAACCTGTACCCTGATCCCGGATAAAGGACCATGCCGAGCCAACATCATGATGTACTTCTACGACCCAGCATCGCAGTCGTGCGATACATTCGAGTGGGGAGGCTGTATGGGGAATGGCAATCGCTTTGAGACCAGGGCTGAATGTAATATTACGTGTTTGAGCCAGCCTACTACGAAATGTGAGTCATCATATGCCCTTAGTCCACGGCTGGACAAAGGCCTACCTTAACGGCGTCGTGCTTTCTGTTTGCCTTCAGCTTGCCGCCAAATTGCGAGTTGATGATTTGTTCGATTGATTTGTTAATAATCTTTTAATCAACTAAGAACGAAGATGGTAAAACCTAATTTTATAACTTATGGGGTATTTACACGGGTCGATTTTCACCGTGCGGCGAGTCGCTTCACAAATTGCCTCACCAAGCCGCATCGCTAGCTAAAAAATGCGAAAGAATTACATAGAATAAGTATAAAACTAATCAGGTATACCTTTAGATAGCTGTACATAAACTGTATAACGCTATCACGTTGTCAGTGGTCAACGATATACGGCATCCCCTTGCATGTGGTTTTCTCATCTCAAGTCTCATCAAGAGAAGAGACTTAATATTCGTTCCTCCATCGCTACAGAGCAACGAATATTCGCAGTCTAATAGCCGGCGCTGACTGATGGCATGGAACGGCATGGCACAGCAGGTTATGCTACGGCATTACGTTGCATTCTTCTGAAAGTCCAGCCATTCTATTATCAACCAGTTTTTACCGCTGCTTAAGTTTCAACCTTATCTCAATTAATTTAACCGTCATAATTATTTCACGTAAAGTGATCCATACGTCGCGGGGTGCAGTGGTGCGCAGCGGCATCCAGTGGTGAAATAGCATGACATGTCATGCCGAGACATAGTTGTATCGTAATAAATTATCATAAATTCTAAAGGAATTATATTAAGATTAAATATAACTTGATCAGTACTAAAATCCTTTGCCATGCCACGCCGTACCGCAGTCAGCACCAGCCTTTAGGCTGCGTTTCAACTGGAGGTATCTGAAGATGCGTAGCGAGGGATATGTTTGCTAAGAACCAATAGAATCGCTTCATTTACCTAGCCTAGATCAGCGCAGCTCTTCTAATGGTTCTTAACAAACATATGCTTTGCTACGTATCCTCGCTCATGGTGGAAGCGTCGCCTCTAAGTGACAAATAACGGAAATATTATGAGGAAACACGCTCCTTTATAAAACATTCTCTATCCTAACTATTCACTTGCCTCTATGACAGCTGAAAGTTATAGTTCGTTGGGCATAATTGAAATATTTTTTGGTTATAATGATTAACCTCCTAAAGGCGACTTGGGTCAATCAAGACTCACAACTTTTGTTGTCGACCAAGTCACCTTTAAGAGGTTAATCATTACAAACCTATAACCCTGTATACCCATAACCACCACATCCGTGACGATTGCTGTAATATACCTACTTGTTGTGAAGGGATCTGTATCAGTAAAATAAAAATTATAAAAGTAAAAGTAGTAATAAAAGTATATGAGACCACATCGACACTCCCTACGTATCTTCGTGTAACTGCCAGATACACACTTATACGTTTGATGCATTTTTGGCATCTACACATGCCAATCTATCATTATAACTCACAAAAAATCAAAAAAGTCTACTCTAAGTACGTTTTTCTTAATCGTATAACTGTCCAACTTCATTATTTTCCCGCCATATAATGCTGTATCTTCCACATACACACTTTTACGCGGGGGGAATGAGGTGCGGGCAGCGGTAACTGCCCGTTGCACGGTTCTTGCGCGGACAACGAATAGAATGCGTGTGCAAGTCGTAAATATTTGATTGCTCCAAAATAACAAGTGAGCGTTTCCGATTCCTGAACAATTTAAAAGCAGATGCTACTAAGAAAGGAAAAGTAGATATCCTAGACCCAGCTATATCTACTACAAGACCAGGTAAGTAAATCATAATTAATGATTTACCAACTTTTTGTACTTTTTGATGTTCAATCATAGTTATTAGGTTTTTTGAATCAGTTGTGTGTTATTGCCTTCATTGCTGACTAAATAGACAATTTATTAGTAAGTACATTTTGAAACTTTCCCAAAATTTTTGATAACCGACGTACAAATGTGTAACTACGCACATACATATTTATACATCGGGATTCACTATGATCATAAGGTGTATCTAGGCACTTACATATTTAAACTTCGAAAAGTTGTTAAATCAAAATTCGGTAACTGACTTTTACATAGTTTTACATAGGAAAATTATTGAATTAAAGTTATAGTAACCCATGCACTTACATAGTTATGTGTTTGTGTTTTCATGTTATTTTAATATAAAACAATTATTTTTAACCAATTGAAAAAATCCCAATATGAATTTTTTTGTTCGCGGATAACTTCGTTGTTTGTGAACCGATTTTTTTGATTCTTTTTTTTGTCGGAAAGAAGATAATTCCAAGGGTGGCCCCATTAAAATATTGAGGATCTTCAGAGTTATGATCAGAAATGCACTTCAAAAGTGCATGGTGCTCTCTTCCCAAGAAATTTAAGTCGATTTTCATAAAAAATTTAATTTTGCTCTATGTTGTTGTTTTTCAAATGTAATATCTCCAATGCCATTTTCAGAACATTTTACTGAGGATGACCTAAGCCGAATGGGTGAGATAATATCTGCCAGCGATGAAGAACCTTTTCTTGCACCGCGCATTTCCGTCTTGCATTTTGCGAACACTAACGGTGATAGTCCTGCATCTTCTGAATTGCATGCCCCAGCTTCCCATATCTTACAATATTCCTTGTAAGTTTGTGGTGGAGGGTACAGCAATGACGAGAGAACCTCAGCACTTCGATGTAACGATAGTCAACTTGGCATCGTTGTAAGTATTCCAGAACAGCCCAGGTTCCGACTCAGTCAAAGGCCTTCTCATAGTCCACAAAAGCGAGACACAGGGGCTGATTATACTCTTCGGACTTCTGTATAATCTGCCTCACTGGGTGTATGTGGTCTATGGTGCCATATCCTCCGCGGAACCCGGCCTGTTCTGGTGGCTGGAACTCGTCAAGTCTCCTGGCGAGACGATTCGTGAGAACAGCTTGTAGATGTGGCTCAGGAGTGTGATGGGTCAGTAATTTTTAAGGAGAGTTTTATGACTGTTCTTAAAAAAGAGCACCACCAAACTCTGTGGAGGACGGCATTGAAGAGGTTACAACACCTCTTTAATGTCATCCTCCTCCTGTATAACGGAGGCTCCTCCTGCCTTCAGAAGCTCTGAAGTAATACCGTCCTCATCGGGGGCTTTTCCATTTTTAATCTGCCTCAAAGCTAACACGGTTTCGTCTTGACTGATGTCTGGCAGTTCGTCGGTATAGTGACGTGTCAGGGTGGCTCTGGAATCAAGGTAGGGAACGAGGGGCATGTGCAGTGCACAGACGGCCATAAAAATCCTCTATCTCGGCTGAGATCTCCGGTTTCGACAGTACGGTCCTCCCGTCGTGCGTTTTAAGCTTCGCCAGGAAGCTCCTGCCAAGCTGCTGAGTGAATACTTTGCACCCTCGGTTTCACTCTTTCGCCTCTTTAATGAGGCGTGTGTTGGAGCTCCGAAGGTCGCGCCGTACCATCTTCGCAATTCGCTTGTTCAGGTCTGACCTCTCAGACGAAGTTGCTTTGGTGGTTTCCCGTCCTCTTGTCATCAGCCCCAGAGTCTCATCCGAGAGTTTGGACTTCTTGCCAGTTCGCTGTTTTTTGCAGAACTTGATGCCCTCATCCCTCAACGTTTCGACCAGATTGTGTAGGCTCTCGTCAGCGTCATCAGTGGGTTCCAAGGCAACAAATCTGTCTCCGAGTAGCTGCTCGAACTTCTCGGTGCCCGCCATGATTTGGATTGGATTTGGTCGGAGCGTGGACTTCATCAGACGGTGTCTTTCAAGCTTCAAGTTGATATTCAGAGTGCCTCGGAGCATTCGGTGATATCCGGTATTGAACCTGTTGATCACTGAGACATCTCTGAATATGTGCTTACTATCCGTCATGATGAAGTCGATCTAATTTTTAGTCACAGTGTCGGGGCTTTGCCACGTCCACTTCCTTTGAGGCTGTTTCTTAAAGAAGGAGTTCATTAATAACAGTCCCTCTTTCTCAAGGAAGTTGACAAGCATTTGCCCCCAATGGAATCAGGAATCACATTCCTGATTCCATAACCATGCGGGCCTATTACGGGCGTTAGATGTTGACATAGTCAAGTTTGCTATTTCATAATATTAATTATGTGTTCACATTTTGATAATAATTAGGTTCTTCATCATCATCATCATCAACCTATATTAGTCCACTGCTGGACATAGGCCTCCCCCAATGAGCGTCATAGCGCCCTGTCTTCAGCTTGACGCATCCAGCATCTGCCAGCAGTCTTTCGCAATTCGTCATCCCACCTGGCCGGAGGGCGTCCTACGCTACGTTTACCGAGTCGCGGTCTCCACTCAAGAACACGTTTACCCAACGGTTGTCGGCAATAATTAGGTTGAAGTACTATAATAATTAGGTGAGCACCTACTTCCCTAATAAATTGTATTTTGAGCTTTTTTTTATTGTTTTATTTTAGATAAGGTATAATATAAGGACGAACAATATTAGCGAAAAAAAATAAGAAGATAAGTGGGAAAACCCCAATTCACGAATACAGCTTTACATTTTAGGTACTACTAAAATTACCTACCTACCTTAAAATAGGCTTAGTCTCGTAAGCAAGTGAATATTCGGCAATTAGAGCCTGGCGACCTTTACCAGGTACTGGTGGCCTAATTTGTCGAAACAAAATATGTAGATGCATATTATTAAATTATACAATTTCCAACGTTTAAACATGTAAGCACCAGTTAAACAGAATTATTCAAATAGATCTACTAAGTATAACCGTGTAAAAGGCAGTTACGAAATTGTCATTCTCCTAAGCTTCCACGAAAAAGTGTGTATGTGCCACATAGAGCATTTTATGAGGTTATAAGCACCACGTAAAAATATGTAAGTGTAATAAAATCTAAACCAGTATAGATTGAAATAAAAAAAAGTATCCATCATAAACTAGATCTACAGTAAGAGCATCTCACCAATTTTCACAGAAATATCTCAAAAAGGGCTCTAGATATAAGCATTTGAACATTTTCAAATCTTTAAAACGCTCTCCTGTAAAATTTGTGTTTTGCAGATACACAACTATACGTAGGGAGTGTCGACATGAGAAGCACCAGCTTTGAAATAAAAAGTATATTCTCAAAAATATTTCATCGAAATCAGTTTACCTTGAAATTAGTACTAAATTTGTGTAAAACAAAAATACCGTCAAATCAAAAACTAAACCGGAAATCCTTTTTGAAGTTGAAAATGTTTTTTTTACCAGCCAAAGCTCCAAGATGGTGTCAACTAACCTTCGATTATGGGTTCTGCTTTGGACAAGTAGAGAGGTACTACTACGATCGCTTTTGGAGGGTCTGCAAACCGGCTCTATACTCAGGCTGTGGGGGCAATAGGAACAACTTTTACAGTTTGGAACAGGTATGGTGGTACCAGCATTATCTTTAGGTCTTGATAAAATGCTTGGATAGATATAGTGATATAAAAAATTCGTTAAACTACGAATGTTATTGCAAACGTAGTTTGACGATTTCATTATGACTGTAAGCGTAATTAGTCCGTTTAGTCGTAATGAGTTCCTCAAACTACAAATGTTTTTGCGAACGAAGTTTAACGAGTTCGTTATGACTTTATGACTGTAAGCGTAGTTAATCTTACAGTCTTAATGAATTTGTCAAACTAAGAATGATTTACGAACGTAGTTTGACGAAATCATTTTGAATGTAAGCGGATTAACTACGCTTAGAATCAAATGGACTCGTCAAACATGAATGTTTTTACGAACGTAGCTTAATGAATTCATTATGACTTATGACTGTAAGCGTAGCTAACCCGCTTACAGTCATATGTCATATCAGGTGAGTTCGTTAAACTACGAATAATAATATTTAATAATGCTGGACAATCCACACAGCACCATCTAGCCCCAAAGTAAGCTACTCAAATCTTGTGTTATGGGTACTAGATAACTGATATACTTAATACATTATTTATTTAGATAGATAGATATTTGTTTATATATAGAAAACACCCAGACTAACGGAACAAATTTCTGCAGATCTCGTACACAAATTTGTTCCGAGGCGGGAATCGAACCCGCACCCTCTTGCGTCGCAGGCGGACCTTCGCCCACCGCGCCACATCGGTCGTCATTATGTTTGACTTATAGTGTGACTAGCTACCTAGTCATTTACACTATAAATCAATGCTAGAAAGGAAAATAGCATCGCAATCCTCGAGCCAAAGCGTCATAATATCAAATGGCATCAAGTCGCTTTGAAAACGGATCTCTTTGCTTTCAGCCGTATCTAAACGTCCAGTCTACCGGTGCGCTTAAGCAACAATGTTTAAACTTTGTTTGATTGTCAACTGATTTACCAAAATAACGTGCAAAGAGCTATTGTTGTATAGTAAGAGCTATAGTGTAGGTTTTGGTTTCCCAATCACGCTTTCAGGGCCCGAATTCCACTAAATAAATCGCTTCACCATTTATATAGTATTCGTGTCAAATTGACAGTGTTAAACTCTTTTTGGTATTATACTAGCACAAACTTTTTGAGGTTCATTCATAGCTGTGACGATTACCTTTATAACTACCAATTTGACATTCTAATTATGAAAGTCTCTTCAAGCGCAAAAAATAGTAGAATGCCAAATGCACAAACGCCATTTTAACAATCTTGATTGAATCTATTGAGACCAAAGATTACTACTTTACATAAAACATCTTTGATTGAGACCTTTGTTTTGACATTAGTGGAATTTGGCCCCTGATCACTCTGGTATCTCTTTTTTCTATTATCTTCAAATGGTTTATGACTATTATGACACTAAGCATAACTAAGATTGGCAGAATTGTGTCAGCCAGGCGCAGATCCATGACACCAAGTATTGAATTGAAGTGAACCTTTTAGAATTGCAGTAACTTCTTTCTTTGTATTTCTTATATCATTAGATATTTAAAATTTGTTTATAAATATTCAAACTAGACAATGAAGGCTATGCTTTAAATCAAAAGACACGTTAGGTATTATTGTTTTAATTTAAATACAAAAAGAGTAGGAAAATATGTTATTTTGTCGTAAATAGATACACAACACAATTTTGGTAAATACTTTGACTGTAAAACTATTTGGGAACCTAGATAAATACAATTCAAATACAAAGAGAAGCATAATAATGGTGTTTGCTATACAAATAGATACATCTGGTATTACGTTTGGAAGGCAATTAATCTTTCAGAGGCTTCTTAAAACCCAGTATCTCTTAAAAGTCCGAAAAGATCGCGCAGCGTCGCGCTCCTTGTCTGTTGTCATCCCCGGAGTAAATTGACCCTAAGTTACTTGTTACAGTGTGAACAAATCTGCCGTTTCGGAAAAGAAATGCTCGGTACAACAAGGAATACAAGTGGCAAAAAGAAGGTCCTCTACATCAACCCACGCACGACAGCTCGATACGCTCCCACTACCTCCACTGATAAAACTACGATAGGACCCAAGTTTTGAATAAATTAAATCACGAAAATAAATTAAATATTTTTAACTCGCATTCTGAGCCTGGTTAAAATTTAGGTGAGACTATTTTCTTGCTAGTCTTTTATATTTTCATGAGAATATAGCTAGTTTTCTAGTAAAAATACGCTTCTGAAAAACTCGCGGTAAAATTTCATTTTGGTGTTGTTGTTTGTAGATAATAGTTTAAATAAATAATAAATAAATGTAAATAATTCATCAAAAATATCAAGGAACTAATACCACTTACACAATTTACATAGAATATGTAGTTATTTTTTTATTTGTATTTATCGGAAGTGTGACGTAATTTTCCAAAAAGGCGGAGCGGGTGGTGTAAAAAATGAACTAAATACGCCCCCATGTATGACGTCATTTTTGACGAGTAAAGAGTTAATACAAGTGACACCTGCGTTTTGTAAAGTTGAAAACACACAGAAGCCGGAGGCGGAGCGGAGGCGAAGGCGTGGCGGGTTGTATTCTATTGAATCATATGAAAGCCTGCACACACACCGCAGGCGGTGGCAGCGTGGTGCCATAGGAAAAACCGCCAAGCCTTCGCCTCCGCTCCGCCTCCGGTTTCAGTGGTTTACATTTTTAGAGCGATTTCTAGACGCGGCGCCGCGTCGTGCCCCTTCCAATCGCAAAACTCAAGACTCAGCTGTGTCAAAGATGGCATCCGTCTTAGTTCAAAATGTTCCGTGAACAATATCGAAAAAATAATGTGAGTTGCACTTAATACTTGCACTTGATACATAACTAAGTGTAAGTAAACCAGGCATAAGGTGATCTCCGCAAACTTTACTTACGATACTGCTGACTAGAGACGGCCGAAACCGGGTGCCGGGCAAAGATCCCTAGTTTGGTCGCTGTGACATAGTAATAGGTAGGTCCATTATGCTGGGGCCACACTACCTTTTCGTCTACTGGGCTGTTATCGCAATAATTTTGACATTAAAATACCGTTTAAATTTCTGCATGACCTGGTGTGGTTACACTAGAGTTTACCTTAAGTTATGGCAATAATTATTGGCATATCACGGTAGTGTGGCCCCAGCATTAGGAACCGCCCTAGCACTATTGTATTTTTATTTTTGCTCTTCTGGTTAGAAATAATGATTGAAAAGTGTTTTTTGTCTTGGGGATATAACTATGAAAAAACTAGAAGAGAAATATACAAACACCAAAACCATATAAAACAATATTTAATTTAAAAATAATGTAAACTATCACCACATTTTCGTACCGTACCTACCCAAACTAAGTCTACGTGAGGTATATAAAAAAACAGTCTATTTTAAGTCATAATATATCGTGTCAAGGTTCATTTCGCTAGTGCTCTCTTAATGACATCATTGAAGTTTTCGCTGATAAATTCAGACCTGAAAAAGAAAGCCAATGTTACTCTATTTCGTAAAAAGATTTTTTACAAAATCACCTTTTCTTAAAATTAACGGTATACACCGTCCACACACTTATTTTCTTTCCGGCACATGCACGTCAATGACTCTAATTATTTACAAGGGAGTAAATGAAGACTGATTTGAACTTACGACATCGGCCTTCTCTGAAATAAGTTCCATAAGACTCTTTAGATAGCCCTATCTAGAATCAGAAAAGAACAGTAAAAAACTACCGTTTTTTGTATATCGTTGTTCCATCTATCATTGCATTTGATGACCTACAGTCTCCACGTCTAAGATCCGAATTGCCGTCATGTAGACGTTATTTTATTTTAAAACAAGTATTTTTCCAAAAATCTATGAAACATAAATTAATTAAAAATACTTGCGGCCAAATTCTGATAGGCAACCTGGTAGATATAGCTTGGCAAAAAAGAGTAGAAAATAATGGGGGCGCCACTGTAGGTCCTTATGGCAACACCTATAGCGCACCAAGATAGTCTTGATACTTAGGTGTATATTTCTGTTACACGTACATAACATTATACGTATTATAATTATACGTACAGTAAATATTGTTTAATTGAGCAAGGTTCTCGTTATGTAAGTATATAAAGAAAAAAATATAAAGTAAATTAAAATTTAATACATTGTTATTAATACATTGTAAGTTCTCTCTCACAGTATTCCTTTTCTATTTTTATTACGTGCTGGCACGAATTCTTCCAATCCTCCTCCGTAATAGCTTGGAACCGTTCCGTTTTAGCACGCTCAGCTGCTTCCTATAAAGAAGAAACTTTTTATGATACCTTTATCTTACCTTTTTCAGTTTATTATTTAGGCACCTAATTTCTAGACCATTTAAAATACAAACGCTATAGTAACTTTATTACAAAGAAATAACACAACATTTAAATTATGTAGAAATAGATTTACATATTAGCTAGTCTAGCTCAAGTATCAAATTCTATGCCCGCGCTATAGCAGAGCACGCAGAACAAACGTAAACATAACCTAACTGCCCGATGTTTATTGTTGAATATTTCACTTGTTCCGTGGAACTTTAATTTAATCCTGCTTTATGACCATCAAGTTACCTTTGATTCAACTTAAAATTACAAAACAAACTCTCACAAACCTGTCATATTAGCGGTTCTTTGAAAAACCTTGTTGAGATCTGAAAGAATAGTTCTGGCCTCTAATTCTGCCAGACATCGCCTGTATACCTTATAAATAACCTCCATGGCAGCACTTCTAACTGTTTTATTCATTATTTTTCACTTTTCGTCACTTTATCACCACCGCTTGACCGATCCAAGTAAAAAATCCGAGAATTCGTAATCTTTGTTTACAATTTTACATCAAACGTCATTGTTTTAAGAATGTTGCCATTAAACAAAAAAATTAGTTCCGTTTCTAGACTTTTTTGCCAAGCTGTACATATTCTCCTTCTTATAAATAAACATAAAATTTTTGTTTTAAGCAAAAAACGATGAGCGGGCTAATCCTGCAGTCGGATCTCATACTATACAGAATACGGCTACCGTTACTAGATTCTTTGGCAAGTCCTACTGTCTTTTCAATTTGTTGAAACATCTCAATTTTAGTGGAAACAGAACTTTAGCAATCTGTTTTTCGTCTGTATTTAAATTGGTTCTTACCTCCCATTGCTAACACTCCTGATCAAATTAAACACGTATCCTGGACACGTATCTGGGTGCAGTATACGAGCATTGAACAATGTCCCCTGGCAGATACAGAACATCAACTCTGGGAGGGGAATGTTGGTCGGGAGGATCTTCTTCTCGTATAGTATCGTTGAGTATAGCTGCAAAAAAAGTAGTAGTGTATTCAGTCTCATTCTTTATCTACATGACATCTACAGAGGGGTACTAAATAACTAAACAAATAAGTCGGTGACCGACTAATTCATTCGTATCGTATATTTTAGGTGGAATTTGATCTTCGACACTCTATATAGATTGATAGATTTCTCTGTCTGACACTATTTCAATCCACAAATATTGTACAAGTTTTCAAGAGATTGTCTTGTTATATGGTATACTTACCTATAATAATTGATTTCGTCGATGTTTATGACTTTTGTAATTGTGACTGTACTTCAATGGCTTCTTCAAAAACGACTTCTTCTTTTTCCAATTGTAAATAAAATAGTACATACGTTATCTTAGTACCTATCTGTCAACTTTCCCAAAACCTTAAATAACTTTAAGAGGTCGTCGTGATTTTTCATGACTTATAACAAATTTTTACCTTGAAAGCTCCAGTTACAGATGCTATCGACAATCCCAACGCTGGACTAAAGAGGAACGAGATGCCGGCTAAGTAACCAGCTGGTAATGCAAACAGAGCCGAGTCGTGGCCCTTCTTACGGCATAAGTAGCACACCACAGCCTGGGGAAAGAAAACGAGTTTAACCCTGATGGTCTTACACTTTACTAAATTATCTTCAAATGAGATCACATTGAGTTCAGATGAGTTCGTAATGCACTTAAGGTGAAAATACACGGTTCACTTTTGTCTTTCAATTTGGATGAAGCAACAAAATTGATCCATGTTAACTTCTAGGTGAATCATTCAATGTTGTCGTTCTACGGCGTTGAAAGAATTAAACATGCTCAATATTTTCAATTTTATCGTTCAATCATGGTTCCGAATGAACCGTCTATTTTCACCTTTAGGTTTGACTTCATTTTGATCCCAACCTTTAAGCTTGTTCGGGACTGTAGTATGGTATCTTTATATGGGGAAAGATCAGGTCCCACATAAATAGTTATTGAAATAGCTTGGGGCAAGTTTGTGGAAATTCGACTGTTAGCAACAAAAAATATTCATTAGCATAATGATAATAACTTAAAATATAGTCAGCTGCAGTAATAAAGTTAACACTACTTTAGTACCATGTTGCTATCGAATTGAAGTTGACGATCTCTTTCATTCTTATAAGCATTAGTTTACCAAATTTTCGTTCAGTAACTTTAGAAATAACATATTTAAGTATTCAGGTACCCGATAGCCCAAAATGTTAGCTAAAACTAAGTCGTACTCTGTAGATACCAATATAGCTTGCGAAGAACAGCGCCAATTTAAAATGTTTGCCTCTGATTGACGAGATCGCTTTCATTGGAGACTTCAGCTTTGGGAGGATGACCCTTGCGAGGGATATACCGAGACCTACGCCAAAGTAGCTTGCGTAGCCCTAAAACAGAAAATAATAAAATAAATAGTGTAGGTATAAACATAATCAGATTTACCACAAAAAACTAAATCACGACTTAGACACGTGTTTAACAGTTATTTAGCAAAAGTCATCTTACAAAACCATGTTAAACACGTGTCTAAGTCGTAACTTTTTTTTTGTCTTTAGGCTGAATATATCTTGAACGGCATTTTATATATATTTTGAGATTTTTGATTTTATATTGTTATTTTTCGGCAAACGTAGTGTAGGCCTCATTCCGGCCAGGTGGGATGACGATCTACGAAAGACTGCTAGCAGATGCTGGATGCGTCAAGCTGAAGACAGGGCGCAATGGCGCTCATTAGGTGAGGTCTATGATCAGCAGTGGACTAATATAGTTTGATGATGATGACGATGATGATGATAATTATCATATTTAGATTTATTTAAATGAATAAACAGACATGTTTGAGACATGAAATCACATAAGTGATAATGCTAGGTTTCCTTTTCAGTTCTTCAACAAGTGTGAAACAAGTTGAGTTGAAGAATAACAATAAAATGATTACATCAATGACGTTAGTGCTTGGCCAGATGTCGCTCAGTTCCACATCGACAATAGTATGTAATTATTTATAAGGCAAACATGTATTAGACACATAAGTTATACACATGCTAGTGGTTTCTATTTCGCCTCTTCCACTAGTGGACAAAAAACTAAGACGAACTGAACATCAATTATCACTTTATTTCTTATATTATTTTGATAACTATGTACCTATAGGTAGTATTAAATTAGACTTGTCTAAGTGCTTATTTTGTAAGCCTAAAGAAATAAACATTTTGATTTCTGATTTCTGATTTATGAAAATGAACACCTTTTTTTATTTATGATTATAATTTACAGTAGTATTTAACATATCTAAGTGCTATTTTGTAATTCTAAAAAACAAAGTTCTGAATTTTACAAACAATGTAAGAAACAACGAAAAATTACAACGTATAAATGCCTTTTTTATTTAAACTCTGTAAGAGCAACAATCAAAAACACTGATAATCAAAAACACTGATAATATTGTATTAAACAAGATTATAGCAATGTTTCAAAATAGGCAACAATATATTAAAAACTAACAATAAATATATTATGAAACATAAGTACAATGGATTGCTTTATGCGACGATTTCTTCCAGGCGTTATTACTGGACAAACTGTGAAAACTTGTACTTTAATAGCCCGACTTTATTTTATTTTACAAACAACTTACAATAAAATTATCTGACTTCTAACTTCCTTTGGGTGGAAAAAATATGTGAATTTAAGAAGGAAGTTAATAGCATAAACATTGCAGCGACATTAAAACTAATTTCTTACAAAGATGCTAAAAATAAGTCGCCAAAATATAACTAATATCTTACAAAGATGCTAAAAATAAGTCACCAAAATAATACTATCTAACAAAGAACTAAAAATAATTCCCTAAAATAAAACTAATATCTCAAAAGGATGTTAAAAATAAGTCCCTAAAATGAAACAAAGATCGTAAAAATTTGTCTCCATAATAAAACTAGCATCCAACAAAAATGCTAGCTCTATTGTAGGTCTTATTATTTTGAGATGATGACGCTGCAAACTTGAGTCACGAAAATAACAGAAATACATATTTACGCAATAAATACTCACTACAACATTAATTATATCTATCAAGACCATGATGAACGTGATAACAAATCTCTATTATCTATTGATTAGGTACTATTACCCAGTGCTCGTTCATTTAACCTAGTGCTCCATTTACAGTGATAAACGGAGTTAATTTTAGACTCTGGCAGACAAAGCTTTGTTCTGTGTTATGTATTGAAGAGTTCTAGGAGTTTTCTAGTGGAAAGTATCTATCTATGTGATACATTGTATTAAGGCGCAAACAGCACCTAAAGTGCGCCCCGACTTATTTTATCATACATATAATTCCGTTACACAAAGGAATTTCCAAAATTCACACGTACAGTTTCTTAAACCTATCATAAGCTTTTTTTTAATTGATCTGTAGTAGTTTCATTTTGTCTATTTTAGGAAGAGATACGAAAACAGAGTTTTGGTGGCCACCAAAGGCAACTTCGTATCTCTTCCTAAACTAGTCAAAACAATACCTACTACTACAGTTGCATTAAAAAAAGCTTAAGTATATCGGATATCAAGTAGGTACCCATAGTACAAGCTCCTAACAATATAGATACATACTGAGAATCACAGTAAAATATTTAGTTTGCAAAAATCATTTTATATAATGTTCTTAAACTGAATTTAAGTACTTTTAACGTACTATTCACCGATTTTTACGGACAAACTAATATATGTTTTGAAACAGCCAAATTGTTCTAATGGATCTGTTTAGTATGAACATGCTTTTCGATTGTTTTTAATTGTTTTTGATTAGAGCGTTCTACAACTTTGATTAACAATCTATTTATGAGAACAAGAAAGCCTACAATACGTAATTACCTGATACCTACCATCGATAAGCATTAGTATTGAATTCAATGTAACAAGAGCTTATTTTTGCACATAAAAAAATAGAAAACAAAACAACTAACAGCGCTTTGACGACCTCAGTGACGTAGCAGGCGAAGGTCCACCTGTGACGCAAGAGATTGCGAGTTCGATTCCCACCTCGGGACAAGCGTTTGTTTAAATGGTAAAACAAATGATATTTATATTAATGTATTGCATCAGTGATCATACAGTACCCGTAACATAAACACAGTTTAGCTTTAGCATAGATAGTCTATCTTCCTTAAACTATTGACGACCTGAGAATATTTTCGTGGTTAAGTTTGTCTTCATTTGAAATATTTCCGGACGTAATCCTACCGAATGAGAAGTGAAGAACAACAATGGCGGATAAGCATTGGTGTATTTATGGAGTTGTGAAATGAATTTAAACACCAATTATTTTCTAAATCACGTCATAAAACTGATTAATTTTAAACTTGTTCTTATTTGTTTCCATTCTTTAATTGTAATTTTTTCTTTGTGAATCTTTTAGTATTTTTACAATCTGTTAGATATCATATACGTTTTCATTAGGTAGGTACATAATATAGCCGTAAAATATGTAGAGTGAGTGGGGGCAAGATGAAAAAAGGGGTAAGACAAAAAGTCTTCAATAACACCAGATTTATAGTACTTATTACAGTGCTGGCAACATAGTTAGGGCCACCAATTTGTTACTTATCACAACTCAGTCAGTGGTTGCGGCTGAGAACGCCTGGTTGTGTGTAAAGTGCAATTTTCTAAGACAGTGTGTTTTTCAAGATTCACAAAAGTGATTTCATCTTGCCCCGTGTCTTGTAAATTAAATTACAAGGCAGGTACGAGTGTTTAATTGAAACAGCTGCCTATTATTTTTTGTACATATTTATGTAATTATTACTAAATCTCTCTATTTCTCGTATTTTAGAATTTATTTCAACTTTTCATCTTTCCCCATTTACATTTAACGGGGTAAGACAAACATATCAAAGTCTTAATCTTGACCCTTTTTCAGGTTTCATACTAAAAGCCAGATATCCTCAAACTGTATCTTTGTGTAAGTTTCAGAAAGAAAAATAAGAAATAAAAAAAATATTGCTGAAAGTAGTAAAACAAAAAATAACAAGAATAGGGTATGCTAAGAAATGTGAAATAAAAAAAGAAATCCAATAGAAAAAGAAAATACTTTAAAAATTACAAAAGAAAAAAAAAAGAATTATTTATGGTGATAAAAAAAATATTCATATAGGTTTCATGTGAAATAAAAAAAGTTTTCAGTTTTTATATGATTTTTCATTAATAGAAAATATTTTTTTTTCTTCAGTCAAAACTTATGCAAATTGGCTGCAAAGTTTGAGAATCTCTTCTTCAATCTTCCCCCAGTGGGGTAAGTTCGGAATATATTATATTTTTAAATTTGTTATATCTTTGTTAAAAATAGCTATTTTGGCACTACAGTCAGTTACAACTTTTTAAATTACTTAACACTATAGACTTAGGACCAGAAACTTTGCCTAGGACCTGCCTAAGACACGTTTTAACGATTTTTTGAGATTTTTAGATTTTTATTCAATCTTACCCCGTCACCTTTTCATCTTCCCCCTGTTTCAATTAAGTAAAAATAGTATTTTTAATTACAGTTTTCTACTTTTTGGACAGCTTTATCAGGCTGTTATTTACATATTATAAAAATCTAGTCTTTACCCTTTAATTATGTCTAATTTACTTTTAGCTCAAGTTAATATCTATTCTTCTACATGGATTCAAAAACAACACTGACCATCTCATCAAAAAACCGTTCGATCTTGCCCCCACTCACTCTATTATAATAATTTCAAAAGAACATGTGTTTACCTTTGCTATATATTTCTCGCAACTCCCTTCGTGTGGACACACATTGTTGGAGCCATCTTCTTTTCTTCTAACTTTCTCTGGTGTATACAACCTGTGAAATTTACAATGCCTTTACTAATTATTCTTAAAAAAAATATGAAATGAACTTATAAATTACTTGCTGGTGCCCATGACTTTGTCAGCGCAGGAATAGTATTTCGAGTATACCTACGCGCGGTTCTACCCGCGTAATTCCCGATTCCGTGGAAATTTCGGGATTAAGTGTTATTTCAGACTATAATACATCTCTGTGCCAAATTTAATCCAGATCCGTTCAGTAGTTTTTGCGTGAAAGAGTAACAAACATCCATCCATCCCTACAGATGTATCATCCATTATATTATGTACATCTATCCATCCATATTTACAAACTTTCGCGTTTAATATTAGTAGGATTTACTTATTTATTTATTAAAATTCAGCAGTTAGCTTACAGTCTAACACCAAAACACTAACTACTTAACATAAAATATAAAAGGAAAATTAATGTACAGAAAGATAATAAAAAAGATAACAAATAGGTATCATAATACTCACATATGATACATTTCACTTAAAAGTAAAAGGATGACACCTACTATGACCTACCATACCTGACTATGTACATAATTAATTACCAATTATTACGAATAATATTAGTAAGTTGTACCTACCTATTACGTATGTAGATGTGCTTACAGTTACTTTATGTAATAATTTATTTTAATGTTTTATGACTTGTAACTTATCAGTTATTATTAAAGAACTATTCATAGTTCGAAAATACATTCCATAATTCATTATGGAATGTATTTTCTCAATTATACATTCAAATAGAAAATGATTCTAATGTTTAAAAATCAACTGAAGAAAACAAAGCACTGTTTATAAATTTACTGAGAGAGTTCAAGTCAACATTGTAGTATCTACATACCAAAACAAAGGCGTCTGTTGTTTTTTCTCCCGCTCCAATCTCATGAGGTAGAAAAGGAGAGAGCTACCCAACATAAACATCAGCGTTTGTTGAGTCTTCGTCACCGATAGGTAGCCGGCTTGTTGTAAGTTACGTAGCCAGTATTCGATGAACTGGAAATAATTGGAATAACACTGCATTATGACATGGAATAGCTATTTGTTATGACTTGAGTCATTTTACAATGGCATACGAATTTATGCTCATCATCATCATTAAGCTACCAAGCATCAATTGAGCTACCTTTAGACTGTTTGCAACCGTCTGCAGTTAGCTCAATGGTTTCAATTGTATATACTAGTTGTAATTTTTTCTATTCCTTGATTGTAATTTTCGTTGTTAATAAAGATGTATATTATCATTATGATCTTCATTAACTGAAAATTACAATCAAGGAACAGAATCGAATTAAAACGAGTAGGTACTTTATTCAATTGAAATATTATTGAGCTAACTGCAGACAGTTGCAAATAGTATAGCGATAGCTCAACTGATTTATATCAATAGGTAGCAGTAAATTATTATTTTAGTTGAAATATATTACTAGTACCTGCCTGTGGTTTCGCACGCGTTGTTCCAATAGAAACATTTCAAGATTCTTCTATACCATGGTAACTTATGGGATGAAAGTAGCTTACCTATGTTTATTCCCAGGCTTAAACTAAATCTATTAAAATTTGATCTCGATCCGTCCAATAAGTTTTTGCGTGAAAGAATAACTAACATCCATAGTTACATACAAACTTTCGCGTTTATAATAGACTAGCGACCCACCCGGCTTCGCACGGTTGTACTTGTATTATACGTATAAACCTTCCTTTTGAATCACTCTATCTATTAAAAAAAACGCATCAATATCCGTTGCGCAGTTTTAAAGATTTAAGCATTCAAAGGGACTTATGGACATAGGCACATAGGGACAGAAAAAGCGACTTTGTTTTATACTATGTAGTGACTAGCAGCGCCCCGCGGTTTCACCCGCGTAATTCCCGTTCCCGTGGGAATTCCGGGCTAAAATATATCCGGCCTATGTGTTATTCCAGACTATATTCTATCTCTGTGCCAAATTTCATCATTATCCGTTCTGTAGTTTTTGCGTTATAGAGTAACAAATATCCATACTTACAAAATTTCGCGTTTATAATATTAGTAGGATATTGTTAAGGAAGTAAGGATTACAAAGGTTTAATGAATATTTTTATAAAAACCCGTGAGATTTGGCAGTTAAGCTTGTTTTAAAAGTTGTTTTAAAATAAGTAACAAAAAATGTAAACACGTCATGTAACAAAACAAATAACTAAATGTTGTTTAATTAAGTTTCCTAGGTACACAGAACCATCAACAGTATCATTGATTGTAGACGATTTGTTTTGATTGTGTTATTGTCCTTGGTTTATGAATTAAAACTATGAGGAGCCCTCATCGTCATAGTCCACTGCTGGACATTGACCTCCCAAACGAAGTTATGAAAAGCGATCCTAAGAAGTATATGACCGGCCCTCTTCTACGAGGATTTAGGTATATGAAAAGTCTAGTTAAGGAGACTTTTATTTGTTCAGTTACAACTCTGTTCAGTTTTATTTCTTTGCTAATAAAACTTACGAGATTACAGAAAAGGTTGATGACCAGCCATATTGTACTAGAAGGATCTAAGTTTATGTAGAGTCCATTTAAGGAGAGTTTTATTTGTTTGCCAAGTAAACTTAGTATTAGAGAAGAGGTTTATAACCAGCCCTCTTCTACTAGGAGGCTCTAAGTATATGTAGAGTCCAGTTAAGAAGAGTTTTATTTATTTAGTTAATACTTAGTACCTATAGTTTTATATCTTTGCCAAGAAAACTTACCAAAAGACGTTGATGACCAGCCCTTTTCTAAGAGGAGGCTCTAGGTATATGTAGAGTACAGTTAAAGATAATTTTACCTATTTATTTATTTTTTTACTCAACTTCGTTGAGTTTTTTTCTTTGCTAATAAAACTTACGTGATTACAGAAGAGGTTGATGATCAGCCCTATTCTACGAAAAGGCTCTAGGTATTATGTAGAGTCCAGTTAAGGAGAGTTTTATTTGCTTAGTTTATACTCTGTTGAGTTTTTTTTTTTGCCAAGTAAACTTACCAGATTACAGAAGAGGTTTATAACCAGCCCCCTTCTACTAGGAGGTTCCAGGTATATAAAGAGTCCAGTTAAGGAAAATGGCAGCCACAGGTAAGTATAGTAGTGGTATCGGTTTCCAAGTAGTTTCCTGAAAGCAAACAATACTGTAGCTTGAAACACTTGAGACGTTATTTCTACTTGGCTTGCTTACATACATTATATTTGTGTTCTCATTCTTGCATGCATAAATGTCCGTAATTACGTAATATATTTTATTTATGTAGTATACGTAAGTGAAACGAAAGACAAAAGCCACGACTTTGCCTACGTTATAGGGCCTTGTCTTCAGCTCTTCGCATTCAGCATCTGCCTGTAGATTCATAGATCACTTTTCCACCGAACTGGGTGTCCTACACTATGTATGCTGATTCACAGTCTCCACTCAAGAACACGTTTACCACAAAGGTTGCTAGTTCTTTGCAAGATATAGCCGGCCAATGCCTCTTATGCTTGCCTATTTCTTGAGCGATATCAATAACTTTGGTTCTGTCTCGGATGTAAGTATTTTATATACTTCAGAGAAACTCCGATCACAACTATTTGCACAACCAACTTGTCAAAAAATAATAGATAGATAGTCCTTTACTACAAAGCCTTAATATATATTCAGTTCTTAAGTAAACTTATCCTATGGAGAGGCGATTGAATTGGCGGCCTTTTTGCTATGGGATATAGGGATATAATAATATAGGGATGTATAGGGATTTTTAATAATGATAATGAGTCTGTAATGTCCACATACCTTACCTAATTGCACAACTGACTGGAGGCGCTGAGGTTGTCACCATGAGTCCAAGGAGTGTTGATCTGATGTAGTACGATCCCATTTTTAGCCATTCATCTTTGTGGAGCATTTTCTTGCCTCGCATGACGATTTGAGCCTGAAAGGAGCAATGAACATCTTCTTGAAGAGTTTTTAAAGATGGAAGGTGCCTTAAAATCATAGGGTAATGTGCTTAGTTTCAGTTTGATAAAAGTTTTCGTGTGCTTGATAGGATTTTACTTCAATCTCTCTTACACGTACAAAATAAGAATGAGAGAAAGACAATATTCCTTGAAAATCCTCTAGCAAATCTTTCAAACCCGTTCGAAAATTAAAATCGAGTTCGTTTGAAACAAAAAGTAGCCTACAAGGATGTAACTATTCTACCGCTATCAAACTACGAAAATCCTCTCTCCGCGGGAATGCGCTACAAAACGCGAAATGTATGGAAAACGACGAAAACTTAATTTGTCATCATAGAATAATGTACAACTGGTACTAGAAATCTGAGCTAAGAATGGGATTTTAAAATGGTTACTAATCTAAAGCTAACTTATTATTTTGAAACAACAACCAATATTTAAAAAAAAAAAAAATCTTTTTTTTTATTACCATATTTCTTAAATTCCATCCTTTTCATTAGAAAAGGATGGAATATAAGAAATATGGTTGGTAATTTAAAGCTAACGTATTGTAAAAGGACAAATAAATGTTTAAAATAAATACTTATTCGAAATGAATTATTGTGTAGAGGTATATCTTTGAATTAGAGTATAAGGTAAATTTTATAACAACAAAAATATCTATAATTAATTATGAATATTTACTTTAAAATTTTATTTTGCCTTAAAATAAAAAGTAGCACCTAGCATTGTCACGGTCATGGCCACTTCGTGTAGGTAAACAACTTTATTCTCCAGTACTAACTTAGTAAAGACAGAGTTTTGTGTCTCATCAATATACGAATGAATAATGCGTACAACAAAGCCATTGTTCTATAGTTGAACCTTGAATTTTCACCACCTTTGAACCGTTGTAGACATTGTAGGGTCACAGTTTTATTATCTAATTATAGTCGTGAGAGGATAATAAGTAGTTTTATGAGTTTATTATGAACCTGTGTCATATATAATAATAATAATAATAATATAGCCTTTTATTCAGATCTTTTACAATATTTTTACTTAAATCTACTTATAAACTATTTAGTTATGTATATATCATAAGTGTTATTTTGTTCTTTAGCTTAGCTTAGATCTGTTTGCCAGTCGGCAAAGGCCTCCTCCAACCTTTCGCATTCTTTCCTTTCTTGTACTACTCTGATCCACATGCAGCTTGTTTTTCTGTTCTCGGGGTTAGTACATTAAGGGATGCTATATACATTATGTATATATTGATGTATTACTGTTTTGTTTTTGTGTTATTTTTTTTTGTTACTTTGTGTTGGAGGGTTGTGGTCTCTTTCCCCCACGAGGACCAGTCGGCTTGGGGGAGCTTGTTGATTTGTGTTCCTTTATTTGCAGTTTCTTTGTTTGGTTTGTTTTCCGTTTACCGTTCTTTAGTTGCTATTATTGGTTTTTGTTTGTATTAGGTAGGTATATTCGAAAGAGAGCTGGATCTAGAGCGCATTATGTCAAAGACGTTTATTCTATTTGATTTGATTGAATCTAGGGTTTGTTGCTTTTTTGTTGGTTGTTATAGGAGGGTGAAACAGATGGTTCCCTTTTCCTTTTCTCTGGGTTGTTGTTGTTCTCTTTAACTATTAATTTATCGTATTTCAGGTACGCTGTATTTCTTTTTTTCCTCTCTTCAATTAACTTCACTTGCAAATCCTTCCTTTTTTCCAATACTTCCTTCGGATAGTCTTCGGTGATGTATACTGTTTTAAAGTTCTTTTTATTTTTCAAGATTTCGTTCTTTTTCCAGTTATTTATAAACGAGCACAATACTGGTCTCGGTTTACTACCCTCTCTGTTTTTAATCCCTAGGCGATGAATTTTGTTGACTTCATACTCTTCTATGTTGATGTTTAAATCCTGACATACCATTTTTTTTAGTTTTTGTATTAATTCGTAGGAAGATTTTTCTATTTCTTCTAAGCCGAACACAATAATATTATTGTTTCTCTCTGCTCTCTTAAAATACTCTATCTCTCTACCTAGTTTTTCTACTTGAATTTTTAAGTATTTATTTTCCTCCACAATAGGAATTAATTTTTCATCCATCCTGTCCATAATATTTTTGGTGATAGTATCCTTCAATTCTGCATTTTGATTTTGCATTTCGATCTTAATTTTGTCAAAAAGGATTTAAAATTGACCTTCCATAATTTGAGCGTTAAAATTATTACTGCAGAACTGTTACTGTAGAATTTGAATGCAATGGTAGAATATGGTAGATTTTTTTTCTTAGTTGGCAACACTATCTGTGGTGTCAGATTCGGTGACGTAGTAACTGTCACTGTGTGAATGAAATATTGTTTTCTAACCTCGAATCCTTGATGTTGTGCTTGTAAATACTCGATGGATGCCAATAATCTCACGTTGTTGATTATTTGTTGCTGCTTCCTGATGGTTTTGTTAGAGTTTGAGACGAAGTTTACTCGCCAGTTGTTGTGTTCTCTATTTGTTTCGTTTGATTTCGGTCGGAGCCTATCACTATGATGTTGACAGTTCGGACGCCGGAAACGGAAAACCTGTGTCATAAATGCATCTAAATAAACCATAAAAATAATATATCTGTCGATGTGGAAGTTTATTTCTCATATCATGTACGAGCATAAGAATAGACAAGAATAGAAAAGAAACTTCGCTCCGAACGCGCTCAAGGTCACGATATTAGCCTACGCGATTCTGCACGTTAAACGTGCAGTGGGCGGGCCCATTCAGTAGGGCTGTCACAGCCGGCAACGCCGCACGCGGATTTTAATACATATTTGTGTAAGTTAGGTACGTACCTCTATAATATAACGTCACGGTCAAGTTATTGTGGTGTGATCGGTTGTAACAATAACTCAAAACGAAACACTGTTAAGATTTTTTAGATTGATAAAAGATAATGATAATACATACCCCATGTAAGTAACACTCGGGTCAAACCCTTACGGGTTTATGGAGTGTTATGTATTTTGTTATTATTTAGATTCCTGTATAAATCTATAAAAAAAAGTTATATATTCTAAATATTATTGTGTTTTTAATTTAATAATTTATTGTGTAGGTTCCTATCTTACTAATTAGGTAGGTACCTAATCAAAGGAACGTGAACATCGGTCGTTGACCTTTTCTCACTCGCCTCGCCTCACGACGGCGGCGGGGCGCGGCGGTAAAGTGCAGTAGCAACCCTGGCAACACGCTTGGACGACAGAGGGGCGTAACGAGGTGAAGGGGGAAGTAGGCATATAAATGGCGGCATTTGGGACTAGATCAAAGAAGATTCCCTTCTACTCAGTTATTATTTATTCTTAGTAAACTGAAATATTTTAATTAGGGCCATCCTCACTTATATTATAATGGATGTTTTTTCCTCTTTCACGAAAAAACTACTGAATGGATCGAGCTGATATTTTGAATAGACGTAGTTCTAGCCAGGAAAAGCCCATGTGTTAACATGGGCTACTTTTCATCCCATAATGCATATGAAGCTGCGGGCAGATGCAAGTGAGAAGTATTTTGACTAGCTGTTTTATGTATAAGATCATCGTGTCATCTCTTTTCTGATATGTGTGGAATACAGCTACTAAGCTAATTTTACTAATTACTTATGCTATTTTATAAACATTTATAAATGTTATTTTAACGACGAACATTGTAACTTGGCGTGCGAAGGTCCACCTGCGACGCAGGAGGTTGCGTAGTCTTTCTTCAACCATTTTGACGTGAAAAAGTAACAAACATCCATCCATACATCCATCCAAACACGCAATTTCAAGTACTATTACACAATTTTACAGTAAAATGTTCATTTACAGCTTCGTCAAGTCGACTATGCCCCGTCAATCCTACAATGCCCATTGGATAGCAAAACTAAACTTACAGCATAAATAACGGCATAGAACTTGGCACTGCCGACGACAGAGTCCATGAAGAGAGGCAGCACTGCTTGCACACAGCTCTCGTGCCAGGGGTGCATCATAAAGTGACAGTCCTGGTTCGCACATGCTGCGTCGAACAGCGGCTTGCTTACCAGCACCATCGTGAGCCTCAGGATCTGTAAGAGAAGGACTTATCACTACATAGAATAATGCCTGGTTTACATTTTGTTAAGAATCAAATGCGAGTGACAAAGCGCGATTTATAAGCTACTAGTGACCCGCCCCGGTTCGCACGGTTTTATTATACGTATAAACCTTCCTCTTGAACCACTCTATTAAAAAAAGCCGCATCAAAATCCGTTGCGTAGTTTTAAAGATTTAAGCATACAAAGGGACATAGGAACAGAAAAAGCGACTTTGTTTTATACTATGTAGTGATGAAGACAAAATAAAAAATTTTGCTTTTGCTGTTTCTGCAGTATCATCATCATCATCATCATCATCCGATACGAGACCACCGCTAGACGTAGGCCTCCACTTATGCTGCACGCATTATTTGAAATATGCATGCAGCTCTTTTTTCAATTTACCCCACTCAGGTAACTAATTACCGAGAGGTTATAACGAGATTGCAACAGTTGATAAAATAAAAATTAGATTTATAGTAATCAAGTTTTAGTAGATATTTGCATCCAAATTTAATATACATATTATAGGTAAGCGCTAGATTATTATTATTATTATTATTATTGTGATACACAGGCAGCTCTTAAGCTGATGCGTGTATATCTGAGTCTTTGTCAATGCACTTTAAATATTTGTCCAGTCTATTTTTGAAAGAGTTCACTGAAGGGGCACTGATCACTGATTCCGGTAAACGGTTCCAAGCTTTCACTATGCGATTGGGCAGTATGTGTTCTCTGGGTTTGCTGGTACTTGGCCCGCGTTGCAGTTTCAGCGAGTGTCCTCTCAGGTTTGTGTTTTTGTTCATTGTATATAGTGTCTTTGATAAATTTGGTATACTATATCTGTTAGTCAGGATTTTAAAGGTCTCTATTAAGTCTCCACGCTCTCTCCGTTTCTCAAGGGTCGTTAACCCTAGTTCTTGCAGTCGTTCTTCATACGGAATTTCTTTAAGACCAGGGATCATTTTTGTAGCCCTCCGCTGCACTCGTTCCAGTAGGTGAATGTCTTTCTTGAAGTTTGGATTCCATATCTGGAATGCATACTCCAGTAAGGGCCTCAGGTACGTCTTGTACAGCTTTAGGAACAGTTCCTTGTTAATATATGAGAAGGCCTTTCTTATAATGTAAATTATAGAGTTTGCTCGTTTCACTACCTCTACAATATGGTCCCCCCATTTTAAGTTGCATGTTATAAGTACTCCAAGGTCTCTCTGTTTTTCTACCTTTTCTAGAGGGCTACCATTAATAGAATAGTTGCATTTAGGGTTTTTACTTCCAACATGTAACACTGTGCACTTCTTTTCGTTAAGTGTAATGAGCCAGTCTTGGGTCCACTGGTAGATTTTTTCTAGGTCATTTTGTAGAATGTTATGAGCGATCAGTGGATTTCCCATGATTTTGGTGTCATCTGCAAATAGAGACAGCTGCGATTGAACGTGCTGATCTAAGTCTGCCAGAAAGACCCCAAAAAGGATTGGGCCCAGTACAGATCCTTGTGGTACTCTACTGCTTACTTTGTGGGACTCCGACTGAGCTTCTCCAACCCGTACTCTGAAAGTTCTATTTGTAAGGAACCCTTCTATCCACTTCAAAAGTTTACCTCGTAAGCCAAAGTGTTCCAACTTGGATATTAGCCTTTTTATTGGCACTCTGTCAAAGGCTTTCTCATAGTCTAGGTATATGATGTCAGTTGGCTGTCGTTTGTCCCAAGCTTGGGTCCACATATCCATGCAGCTGAGTAGGTTAGTAACAGTTGAGCGACCATGGATGAAACCATGTTGTTTGTCTGACAAAACTTTTTCCTTAGTTAGGAAGCTTCTAACTTCTCTGGCTATAATCTTCTCCATGGTTTTGCAGATCAGGCAGGTAAGGCTTATAGGGCGGTAGTTTGCTGCGACTCGTTTATTTCCTTTCTTATAAATGGGGGTCACTATAGCTTCTTTCCAATCTTGGGGGAGTTCACCTTGATTAAATGAGATGGTCATCATGTTCGCCAGTCTATTACAAATGGCTTCACTGCATCTTTTTAGCAAAATTGCTGGAATTTTATCAGGACCCATGGCAGTCTCGTCTTTAAAGGTCATGATGGCTTTTCTGATCGAGTCTGATGAAAACCCAACCGTCTCCAAGGATTGTGTTACTTTTTGTGCTTGGATTTTTTTTTTGTGCTTTTTTTATATAGAAATGTTTTTCCCCGTTGCAATGATAGTTTCTTGAGCTGGTGACCTACAGAGGCAATGATGAAAATGGAATGAAAATTCCATCGCGGTTACTGTTTGACTGAAGAAAATTTTCCACCGAGAGCACTAGTTACCAAACAGTTGTGTAGGTGGAAACAAATTCCACCCAGGTAACTGGCTGTGTTTTGAATGGGCGGAAGAAACGCAATTAACTGTGTTTGTACTTTGTGGTATCATTTTTCCTACTGAGCCAACAGGTTAAGTTCAAGGTTAAGATAAATTACAGGTAGAGTACCATACTAGAGGTTAAACTAATTATATCTTGTATTGCATGTTAGTGGAGTTTAATTGTTGTTCTTAAAAGATAATTAAATAAATTGTTCATTCAGGTATGAATAGCAAGTTTCTAGTATGTGCTGCTTTTTGGCATTTTAAAACTAAATGTAACTTCAATGACTCTATTCAACTGCAGCAGGTACGATTCCCATCACATGACAAATGTTTGTACGGTCTGCAGATATATGTTCAGGTTATTTTTGGGTGTTATGTTTGGGTGTTGTGTCTGCTTAGCTTGGGGCTAAAATTAAATGATGCTGTGTGGATTGTCTTGATGTTTTTTTAATATAATAAGCTCATTATTTTGTTACTTGTAATTTTACAAGATACTACTATCAGTATCACAGGTTTAAGCGTAAAATTAAAAGCACTGTGACATTTAAATTGCCACTAGGAGTACGAATATACAAAAGAAATATCTAGTTTTAGAATGTTTTTGTTCTTTTTCTGAGCTATTAAAACAAATATCACACACCACCTTATCTAAATTCGAATTATATTTTTTATGTAAAATCCATGTTTTACATTTTTAGTTTGGTAAACGAGATTATAATTATTAAGCAGCAAAGAATTTTATGCAATTTGCTTAGACTCAGTTTATCTCTAAATATTTTACTTCAAACGTTTCAAAAAACTAGACTTCGTTACTGAGGGATTTTGCGGTTGATTTCAAATACTAAATATCACTTTTCATTGCCACTAAGATTTACACTGCCAAAAAGAAGTATCGAATAGAATTGGAACTCGTAATTATTATTTTTAAGCATAAGTCATTTAAAACAAAATGTGGCACCAATATAAAAGAAAAAATATAATTAGGGCAGTAAAAGACAAAATTATGAGCTTTCATTCGTTCCTAAGTTGATACCTATCTTAATAAAAATCCTGCAATTTTAAGTAGGTACCATCTGTAAAACCTAATGCAATGCTTGAATTCTCGAATTAAATGAACGACCTAAAACAATAAAATTTTATAGAAGGTATCAAAATACGAAGCTTAAAAATTTTGCTACTAAAGCGGTGGCTTTAACCATAAATTTAACAAGCACCGGAAACTTTGGCTCCTTTAAAATTCAGCGATCAAACTTGGCATTTTAAAACCATTTACCAACCGTTTGGTAATTAATAGCTTAACTAGTTTCTACCCGTATCTTTGCACGAATTTTTCAGTGATGATATAGGATATGATGATAGAAAGGATACATTATAGACTATAATAATAATGTCATATGCTTTCCTGGACTAGAAATAAGGCTGTGCAAATTTTGGTCCGGTTTGTTCAGTATTTATGAAGAAGTTGCCAAAATTCAAACACTTTTGCGTGTTGGTTATTTCACCACGAAAAACAACATTTCGTGTAGAAAATATAAGTGATTATTTATTTTAATAGTAGTGTGAAAAACTAGTCCCAGTTCTATGTTTATTTTAACTTTTATAGAATTAAGACTAGACTAAAACAAATT
The DNA here is from genome assembly GCA_944547425.1 of Eupithecia centaureata. Classification (NCBI taxonomy): domain Eukaryota; kingdom Metazoa; phylum Arthropoda; class Insecta; order Lepidoptera; family Geometridae; genus Eupithecia; species Eupithecia centaureata. The sequence continues at coordinate 1,738,684 of OX155680.1, read as the reverse complement.
CATAGACCCATTCCCAGAGATCTGAATTTTGTGATAAGTATGAAAGAGGAGAAGCTACACGTTGCGAAAATTTATCGCATATTCTTGCGATTTTGTTCTCATAATATTGGTAGATTGATATTTACAAAACAGCTGAACAAAAAATGTGAAATATTTAGGAATAATGTATAATTATAAATATAAATAAATAAATAAATAAATCCAGACAGCCTACACAGCATCATCTAGCCCCAAGCTAAGCAGAGCTTTTGTTATGGGTACTAGATGACTGATATACCTAATAATTTGATTATTATTTGGTAATTATTTTAAAAATACTGTTGTTGGAGTCTTGAAGAACAAACGGCTACAAGAAATATTGCAATTAGGAAGATTTGTAACAAATCTTCCACATTGCAATTTTTTAAAGACGACCTACAGTTTCGATTTCACGCGTCGCAAGACATTCCTAAAATCGCTAAGCAAAGTGTGTAATGCCCTTTAGTTAACATTTAACCTCCAGACCAATGCGGTCAAGATGAGATTATCTTGATACAGAGACATAAAGTACAAGAAAAAGCTTTTTCGGCGAATAAATGCATGAGAAAGTGTCAGGTATACAGAATTTTTGGTGAATATCTGATAACTTATTTATGAAAAATATGACCTCTGTACAAAATATTAGTACTTTAATAAAAATACAAAAATGTTTTTGGGATCGTATAGTTTTGTACCGAATCTGATTATGCTAAAAGTATATAATTCTATGTAACTAACCATCTTGATGCGCTATAAATTCGTTACTAAAAATAATAATACTGGAAAATAAAAAATAAGAATAATGCTAGACAATCTACACGGCACCATTAAGTCCCAAGCTAAGCAGAGCCATTGTTGAGTACTAGATAACTGTTTATACGTAACTAGCGATTTGCCCCACCTTCGCACGAGTTTATTATAGGTACATGTAAGCCTTCCTCTTGAATCACGCTATAGTTCTTTAAAACTGTGCAACTCATTTTGATGCGGTTTTTTAATAGGATTCGCTAGTACCTACATAAAATAATACTTAATCACAAAAAATCCAGTATTCTTGTTTTTACTTAGATAGAATAAATAAAAATATATGTTACATTATTACAAACAAATATTAGTAGCTACTGGGTGTGATATAATATTATTAGAATTTCTAATTACTATCGTACTAACTAAACTACATAACTGCCTGAACATAGGCCTTCACTAAAGAGCACCAAAATGCTTAGAGTTCTTAGAAGTTGGTCTAAAATGTGATTAATTTCATACTGCGCTGGTAGAATAGGTAAAAAGGTTGTATAGGTAAAAAGGTTTGTAAATATTTGGTGATTAGGTAACTTTTGTACAATCTAATTCGGTTTGTGCTACAAATTATAATCCCATGCCATATGTTTGTTGCATGACTGTCACAGCAAAATTTGGTAACACCGCACTGCGAAAATCCGCATTGATTTCATATTAAAATTCAACACTCTTAATATTATTGTTACTTTTCATTGATGTTCAGATTATTATGAGTTTAATGATATTGTTATGAACTGAAAACCAGCTTTATGGACACACGTATTCTTCCAGCACGGTGATGAGTGAAGGCCATATTTTCCGCAAATTCTACGCCCATAAACTGCTTAAAACCCAAAAAAGTTGTTATATAGTATGTGGTAAATAATATTTAAACAATTCTTCTTTGTTTCCTTTTTCTTTATTCAAAATCTGACTTCTATTCGAGAAAATTTTACTTCAGATATAAGTTTTATTTTACTTTAGGTCCCAAAACTACTATCCGAACTAAGGACAATGAAAAGGATTGTTTTAAGATTATTATAGGCATAATTATGAATTTTGTTTAATTTGCCCGACGTCTATTATAAACTTACAATAAAGTAGGTACTTGCCTACAGGATTGAGTTACTCAATTTTATAATCATCATCATCATCAACACCTATATTAGTTCACGGCTGGATATAGGCCTCCCCCAATAAGCGCCATAGCGCTCTGTTTTCAGCTCTCAATTTTATACAAAATAAAATTTATCAAAAAGCTATCTTTACTTTACTTCGTTATAGGCACTCTGCCTTTCAAAACTAATTTGATATTCACTGTTTTTCGCAGTGCGGGCTTCTCTTACCCAAATTTCATAGAGATTAGCACGAGCCGACGTAAATCTCTGTACCAACACGGTTTGATCCTTAATACCTTGACATAAGGCCGCTTTTACCTAATCCCTTATTAGTTTACATCAAACATACGTAGGCTGATGACGCAAGAATTGAGTATCATGTACAGTCACCGTCAGAGACATGTGTAAGTGATTGGTTACCATAGAAACCCACCACCATCATCATCATCAGCCAATATTAGTCCACTGCTGGACATAGACCTCCCCTAATGACCGCCAAATCACCCTGTCTTCAGCTAGCCACAACCATCGTATCTGCCAGCAGTCTTTCACAGATCGTCATCCCAGGCCGAAGGGTATCCTACACTACGTTTACCAAGTCGCGGTTTCAATTCAAGAACACGTTAAGCCCAACGGTTGTCGGTTCATCGCAAGATATGGCCTTCCCTCTGCCACTTGATAATTCTTGAAAGATTAGAAACCAATGGGTACATTGTATACTCTATAGTCTTTGATCAACATTATTATAAGCCTTTGTTGTCACTCCTCAGCAATATATCTCCCAAGACAAGCACCAAGCATCATAGAACCCTGACTCCAGCTTGAACCATCCAGGATCTGACTGTTTTTCGCAGGTCCTCCCTGGGCCACTAACACTTTTATTTTTTATTATTTTTATTTATTTATTTGAAAAATATTGTACAGCTACCGTTACAGGCATACCGAATGCGATAGCGTAGGCACTTGTCTTATACAATATAATCACATATACCATTATTACCTAAATTGAAAAACATGTCATATTAAAAATATTTAACTAAAATAATGAAATTCTTAATAAATTATGTCAATTAAATCATAACACTAAATCATAATAATAATCAATAAATAAGAAAAATATTCAAATTAATAAATGAAAAATACACAGTCACAAGGTACATGTACTTACCACTAATTTAATTACCACCTTAATAATGATAATATATGCAAATAATTGCATGCCCAGCGTGGGGATTATGGGCAATAACCCCCACATAATGATGCCATATATGGCGCTCATTAGGAGAGGCCTATGTCCAGCAGTGGACTATTATAGGCTGGTGATGATGATGATGATGATGCAAATAATATATAATATAAACAAAACAAATAAATAAAATTAAAAGATTTATTGATTGGTATCATGTTTTTCTGGAACTGACTCTACAACATCGTAATCTTAATCCTTTCGTTATCATATTCTGTTTAATTAGTACCTGTAATCAGTAACACAATTCGTGGTACCTATCTGTTTTCAAAAACATTATAATTAGCAGTCATTGTTTTTTTATTGATGTTCGTAAAAAATTGTGATGTTTGTGAAATTTTATTTTTTTAATAACAAATGCAATGTATTTACATATTTTTGTTAATGGAATATTAGTTTGATCATACTGATTGTAATCTTGGAACTTTTTGGAAAACATGACGTCATTAGTCGGTAGGACTCTCGATGCTCCATCAAAGTTTGCTTGACTTTTCTCACTTTAAGAAATATAAATTAAAAAAAATATTGTTTCATTAAAACTGGATATTTCACATAGCAGTCATTGTTTTTTTAGTTTTACCGAAGGTATAAGTTTTATTGGTAACTTATGTTGTTATGAAATTTTTCTCTATTAAATTTTAAGTTACCATTGAATAATGCTAAGTATTTCTAAGTATTGTATTTAATACTAAGTAGCTTCTATATCAACATTTTGAAAATTTCTTAAAGAAATATATATTCTATTCTCTTATTTTATAATTGTAGTGTTTTAATAATTATGTGGGTAGGCCTAGCTACAATGTGAATAGGTACCTACATTGTAAAAATAAATTATTCGGTCTTCTCATGAACCACACTGCGTTTCTGTTGTGCTCCCCTATCCCGATTTTCCCATATTTTCCACTGGCGACGAGTGAAAACTGTGACTTTTGCGTGCTTAGTGACTGTAGAACGTGTGATAACGTTTTTGAACGATGGCGGTCGGTAAAATTAAGGAATTTGATATCGAGTCGGGTAACTGGACTTTGTACTGCGGACGCGTCGAGATGTATTTTCGCGCTAACGCGATCAAAGAGGACTTGAAATTGCCTACTCTAATATCGTTAGTTGGTGACAGTGTGTACGAACTGATGGTGAATTTATGCAATCCTAGGAAACCGACGGACTTGACCTACGATGAACTGGTGACTATTGTTCGAGAGCATTTACAACCAAAGCCATCTGTCATGGCGGAACGTTATCGTTTTCGTCAAAGGCGCCAAGAAACCGGTGAAAACATAATGCAGTATATCGCTGCTCTAAAAAAACTTTCTAAGGATTGTGAATTCAAAGAAACGCTGACGGATAATTTACGGGACCAGTTCGTGTGTGGAGTGAGCAGTGACCTTATCAGACAAAGGTTATTTTCTGAAAGTAACCTAACATACGCCAAGGCGCTAACACTGGCTACGTCCTTGGAGGCTGCAGAGCGGGATGCGGCGGCCGTGGACTCAACGGCGCCGAACAGCGGCAGCGGCGGGGCCAGCGCTATGCACGCGCTGCGCGCGACGTCGGCGGCGCGCCGTGGCGGCGGCGGCGGCGGCGGCGGCGGCGGCGGCGGCGGCGGCGGCGGCGGCGGCGGCGGCGGCGGCGGCGGCGGCGGCGGCGGCGGCGGTGGCGTCGGCGGCGGCGGCGGCGGCCGGCGGTTCCAGAGGGCGCAGATTGCGGCGGCGGCGGGTTCACCTGCCCAGGGACGTGGGTGTGCAGCGTGCGGTGGGCAACATCAGGCTGATGGATGCCGATACAAAAACTTTGTATGCAGCAGTTGCCGGAACAGGGGGCACCTAAAGAGGGTTTGCCCGTATAGCGATACGTCGGCCAAGCCCAGCAACGGTGGGAGGTACAAGAACCGTGGACAGCGCGCGGCGGACGCGCACTACGTGCGGCCAGCGGGCGCCAGCGAGGAGTCGGCCTCGGACGGTGGCGACGACGTCGAGGAGCCGCTGTTGCAGTTGGCGTTGGGCGACTACAAGCCGGTGAGTCTAGACGTGACTGTGAATGGACAAGTACTCACCATGGAAGTAGACACGGGTTCACCAGGCTCCTGTATTAGTAAAAAAACGTACGAAACCTATTTCAATAACATCAGTTTAGAAAAATCTAAGTATGTTTTCATGTTTTACGATGGTAAATCTAAAGTAAGACCATTGGGTGTAATGAAGGCTAAAGTTAGGTATAAAAGCTGTGAGAAAATGTTAGAAATGTTTGTTATAGATAAGGCTGTGACTACACTGATAGGGAGGCAGTGGCTCGCAGAGCTAGGCATACAAATACCTGTCCTCCAGAGCTCCAAAATAAACAATAATTTTAAAATGGAACCTGTAACTAATGTTATTCGGGAAATGCTCGACAGACATAAGGCGGTTTGGAGCGGCGGTCTGGGCCGATATACGGGAGGATGTGCGACGCTTCGGGTGCGCGAGGGCGCGGCGCCCGTGTTCCACCGCGCGCGGCCGGTGCCCTACGCGCTGCGCGAGCGCGTCGACGCCGAGCTCGACGCGATGCTGCGCGAGGGGGTCATCGAACCCGTTGACTGCTCGGACTGGGCGACGCCGCTGGTGTTGGTAAACAAGAGTGATGGTGGACTCCGTCTGTGTGCGGATTTTAAGGTAACTCTTAATCCGGCTCTGTTGGTCGATAGGTATCCGCTGCCGAAGGTCGATGATTTACTCTCAAACTTAGCAGGTGGGCAGGAATTCACTAAAATTGACTTGTCACAAGCTTACAATCAAATATGCCTTTCCGAAGATTCAAAAAAATACTGCGTTATAAATACCCATCGTGGATTGTTCAAATATAATCGCCTAGTATATGGCTTGTCGTCCAGTAGTGGAATTTTCCAACGTATCGTCAGTAACATAGTAGGAAACATCCCTAACGTTCTGTGTTTTGCAGATGATATAATATTAACGCATAAGGACAGGGCCTCACACTTAAAGGCGTTGGAGTCGCTCTTAACTAAGCTAGAATCGGCAGGTATGAAGATAAAATTAGAAAAATGCTCATTCCTCGCGAAAGAGGTCAAATACCTAGGTTACATCGTAGATAAGAACGGAATTAGGCCGGATCCTGAAAAACTACGCGCTATCAAAGACATGCCGTGCCCGACGGAAATCTCTGAGCTGCGATCCTTTCTAGGCATGGTTAACTTTTACGCCAGGTTCGTACCTAAACTCAGCGGCATACTGCACCCGCTGCACGAACTTCTCCATCGCGGCAGCCGGTGGCGGTGGGGCGCGCGCCACCAGCAGGCGTTCGAGCGCGTGAAACAGATGCTGATGGGGCGGCGCGTGCTGGCGCACTACGACCCGGCCTGCGAGCTCGTGCTGACGTGCGACGCGAGCGCGCTCGGCGTCGGCGGCGTGCTGTCGCAGATATCTCGCGCCGGGGAGGAACGCGCGGTCGCGTACGTTTCTAGGAAACTGACTAAGGCGGAACAGGGCTACGCACAAATTCATCGTGAGGCACTCGCGATAGTTTATTGTGTCAAAAAGTTTCATCAGTATCTTATAGGCAGGCAATTCAAATTGAAAACAGATCATAAACCGCTCGTTAGCATATTTGGTTCCCAAAAGGGCATACCTACCATGGCTGCTAGCCGTATGCAGCGTTGGGCGCTGATCCTATCAGCATATGACTTCTCGATAGAGTATGTAGGTACGCATAGTAACGGTGCAGATATTTTGTCACGTTTGCCGGTTCAGGAGAAATGTGTGGAGGAGCCGCCGGAACAGACGTACCTACACTTTGCAACCAATGCGATGCTTCTCGATGGTGAGGTGATACGACGAGAAACAGCTAGAGATCCACTTCTAAGCCGCGTATACGGCTATATTGAAAACGGTTGGCCGCATGCCGTAGATATAAAACAACTTGAACCATATTTTAGCCGGCAGAACGAGCTGTACATAGAACTAGGGTGCGTCATGTGGGGGCATGGGCTGGTGATTCCAGAACCATGTAGGCAGTCGGTATTAAATGAATTGCACGAACCCCACATGGGTATTGTTAAAACGAAAGCTTACGCGCGCAGTTATGTATGGTGGCCAGGTCTGGACGAAGCGGTGGAGGCGACATGTCGCACCTGCGACACGTGTGCGGCCGTGGCCGCGGCGCCGCCCGGAGCGCCGCCCTCGCCTTGGCGGTGGCCTCACTCACCGTATGAAAGGATTCATTTAGATTTCTTAGGACCTATTGATAATCAAACATACCTTGTTTCAATCGATGCAAGATCTAAATGGATTGAAGTCTTCAAAATGACACGTACCACCGCTGAAGCTACTATAGGTAAATTACGGGAATCGTGGTCGCGATGGGGAATTCCAAAGCAGGTAGTTTCCGACAACGGACCACCATTCACAAGCAGTCAATTTAAAGCATTCCTAGAGAGGAACGCCATTCGCCAATTGTTCTCAGCGCCCTATCATCCGGCTTCCAACGGCGCGGCTGAAAATGCGGTAAAGTTAATAAAGAACGTTATAAAGAAGGCACGGCGAGAAGGAGTCGATCCAGAATTAGCAATTCAAAGGTATTTGTTAGTTTACCACAACACGCCCCATTGTGCGACCGGCGCTAGCCCAGCTCAACTATTACAAGGTAGGCATTTAAGAACACGCCTCGATATCATTAAACCTGATCCGGGGCGTAAATTGCGCGACCGCGAGTTCGATGCAGTAGAACGCGCAAAGGGGGCTAGGCAATTAAACGCTGGTGAGACGGTTTGGTATAGAAACTTTGGTTCTAACAACAAGTGGGTACCTGGACAGATTTCGGGCAGGCATGGCGCGAATAATTACTCCGTAAAATCATCCGACGGCACGGCGGCGACAGCACATAGGCATATTGACCAACTGAGACGTAGGAGTTCATGCATATTTCCTAGCGAGTCGCATGCCAACACTAGCAGTGAACTGCCAACCGTGTCCGAGCAGGCGACGGGCGGGTCGCCCGGGCAACAGCTTCCTAAGCCTATCATTTCGGTGGAGGCGATGGAACAGGGGCCTGATGATGTAAGTCAATGTTCTAAACAAAAAGAGATATCCGGAGTACATCCAACACCTTCCGTTATCGGCGCAGACATGCCTTCTCCCAATAAGAGGATACGCAGACCTGTCAAAAGATATGGTTTTGAAATAGACTAGATTTAATTTAGATTTATTGATTTCTTAATTTAGATTTTAATTTACAAGTACCAAATTTCATTGTTCTTTGTATTTTCCTTCTTAACTCATGTTGTAATAACTACTCACCTATATTTATGTTGCAAATATTGTATTACCTTCCTAAGGTTCTTTATCTAATATTTAAGAAGTAGGATAAGTAACTAGATTAAATACATTAGGATAAATAAATATTCTTAAGTTAATGGTGGAGGATTGTAGTGTTTTAATAATTATGTGGGTAGGCCTAGCTACAATGTGAATAGGTACCTACATTGTAAAAATAAATTATTCGGTCTTCTCATGAACCACACTGCGTTTCTGTTGTGCTCCCCTATCCCGATTTTCCCATATTTTCCAATAATATCTAGCCCTCGCTAAGCAGAGCTTGTATTACGAGTACTTGATAACTGATATATTAATGTGTACAGTAATTTACGTATAGACTTTGAAACCAAACTGTTACCATTAAACACAAAAAATATGGCTATGTCTAAATATAAACTAAAAAATCGATTGACGTCATGTCGACCGATTTTTATTGGCTACGCTAATCGAGCATCATAATATTATTATTTTTCTTTCTAAAATACCTACATTATTAATAACTTTTGAAGTATAATATAAAAACTGAGATGAAGTAGCTCATTTAAAAGGCAAACCATTCATAAAAATACAGATTCTACGTTTTAAACCTTTCTAGGTATATGTGTGGTATAAAAAACAACATTACAGTACATTATTTAGAGTATGGGTCTGAAATGAGTGGTTTAAATTTTACTTGTATCTGCTCGCGGCTTCACTCTCATAATTTCTATGAAAACGTTTCAAACCTATATCTATCCGAAGGGAACTATTTATATGATGAAAAATAGCCTATGTTTAATTCCAGGGTAGAACTACGTCCATTTCAAATTTCAGTCCAATCCGTTCAGTATCTAGTTGAGAAAGAGAAACAAACATCTGTACATTTAAACTTTCGCTTTTATAATGTTCATAAGAATTTTAATTTCTACTTGCCTTTGATTGCGTGAATCACTATACGAGGCTTGGTCTACAAGGACTGTAGTGCTGGCATAGCTTGGCCCGCAGTGCAGTCTTGATGTCTTCGAACAAAGCATACTACCGGTCTCGGCTTTATTTCAAAATTAATTCAGCATTTCCATCAAGACTTGCAATGACCGCGCTGTGATGGCCAGGGCCCGCATTCCACCGTGTTAAACTCTTTTTGGCATTCTACTAACACAAACTTTTTGAGATTCATTCATAGCTGTGACGATTACGTTTATAACTACCAATTTGACATTCTAATTATAAAAGTTTCTTCAAGCGAAAAAATTGTATAATACCAAATGCACAAACGTCATTTTAATCATCTTGATTGAATGGCATTATTGAGACCTTTGTTTTGACATTATTGGAATTTGGCCCCTGGACTTACGCTACATAACGCTTGCTAGCAAGCAAGTCATAAATTTTCGTAAAAGTGTGATGTTCATCATAGAAATATAAGAAACAAAAACAAGTTTCACATCCATCATTTAAATTACGAAAGGTGTTAAAATCATTTACATTTCCGAAGAAACAACGCATGTAAAACCGCGGGCATAAGTATACTAGTAGGTAAGTTTTATACATGAACGTGTTTTAAATTATTTTTTCTTCTTCCGTTAGTAAACAAATATTTAAGCGAATAGAAAACCAATTAAATATATCACATTATTTCTTATATTCTTTTGATTATTATTCATAGTTTAAAATTTGAGGCGTCTAAGTGCTTATTTTGTAAGGCTTAATAAATTTAATAAAATTATTGATTCCTGAGATACAGGCCTAGTGCCATCTTACTATTGTAATTAATGGGAAAGTCTGTGTGAATGTTTGTTTAATATAATCTACGTAATGACATAAGTTTGTCTAGATGAAATTTGGAACTAAGATAGTTTAGGATTTAGAATAACACATATGTAGGCTAATAAAATTTTCAAAAAATCTATGAAGGGGTTCATTAGGGTGGTAAAGTTTGTATGGAAAATTATTTTTACTTGGTTCAATTTACAAAAACTCGGTAATTTTAAACTATATAAAACGAAATAAAATAATTATACACGTATTTTTTATTTATCTATACTTATAATAAAACTGTAACAGGTCAAATTCTGTACATTGAAGATATTTTGAAAAATTTTTTTGGAGGGCTCTCTATAATCGATACTAAAGCCAAAACTGTAATTTTTTTCATTCATGTCTGTCTGTCTGTCTGTCTGTCTGTCTGTCTGTCTGTATCGTAAACGCGCATCACGCCGAAACTACTTGATGGATTGAAATGAAACTCGACATGATTATAGGTCATACTACGAGGAAGGACATAGGATACTTTTTATCCCGGAATTCAGTAAGGTTCCCCTGGGAGAGAGGGTGAAAGAAAAATTCTTTAACCACGCATGACGCCGAAACTGCTGAATGAGTTGGAATGAAACTCGGGACGATTTGAGTTCATACTACAAGGAAGGACATGGGATACTTTTTATCCCGGAATTCGGTAAGGTTCCCCTGGGAGAGAGGGTGAAAGAAAAATTCTTTAACCACGCATGACGCCGAAACTGCTGAATGAGTTGGAATGAAACTCGGAACGATTTGAGTTCATACTACAAGAAAGGACATGGAATACTTTTTATCCAGGAATTCGGTAAGGTTCCCCTGGGAGAGAGGGTGAAAGAAAAATTCTTTAACCACGCATGACGCCGAAACTGCTGAATGAGTTGGAATGAAACTCGGGACGATTTGAGTTCATACTACAAGGAAGGACATGGGATACTTTTTATCCCGGAATTCGGTAAGGTTCCCCTGGGAAAGAGGGTGAAAGAAAAATTCTTTAACCACGCTGCACGACGGAAGTAAATGAATTCGAATGGAACTCGGGACGATTGGACATGGGATACATTTTATCCCGGAATTCGGTAAGGTTCCCCTGGGAGAGAGGGTGAATGAAAAATTCTTTAACCACGCATCACGACGGAAGTGAATGAATTCGAATGGAACTCGGGACGATTGGACAAGGGAAACATTTTATCCCGGAATTCAGTTTGGTTCCCCTGGGCTATACGGGTTTTCAAAAATTTCTCACAGCATCTGAACGACGCGCGCGTCGTTCAGATGCTGTGAGAATTTTGAAAACCCGTATAGCCCAGGGGAACCAAACTGAATTGAACTGATTAACGCGAATGTTTGTAAGTATGAATGGATAGATGGATGGATAGATTGATAGATAGATGGATGTTTGTTACTCATTCACGCAAAAACTGCTGAACGGATCTGGATTAAATTTAGCACAGAGATAGATTATAAGCTGGAATAACACATAGGCTTTATTTATCCCGAAAATCCCACGGGAAAGGGAATTACGCAAGTAAAATCGCGAGTACTCGAAATACTAATCATGCGCAGACGAAGTCGCGGGCACCAGCTAGTACAAAATAAGTGTATATAATCAGTCAGTCTGTGGACGACAGACCGTGCGCACGTACACACAACCGGTTTTGTGCTCACTGCTTGCATCAGCGGTCGCCAACCTCTTTTGATTTCGGGTCGCATAGTGTCTGCTACTAAGTACACATAATGTTTAAATGTAAAAAATGCGAGGAAGAATTCAGAGACGGTGCACAGTGCTCTATTTGTTCAGGCCAGTTTGACTTTGCCTGTGCGGGGGTCACGGAAACTGGATATCGTCGCCTTGGAGATCGGAAATCGTCATGGAGGTGTAATTCCTGCAAGAATTCTAGAACGGGAAGCCCTCTACCACCGCCGGCATCTAATACTACTGCGAAGTCACCGGTACCAGCAGATATGGAAGCAGTGCTCGTCGAGCTTAAGCGGCTTTCGGCTCAAGTGGCCGTGCTACCTGGACTTGATGAGAGCATCAAAACTATTAAGGCAGAGCTAGCCGAGCTTAAAAGCATCAAACCTGAAATAATAGATATAAAAAAGTCTATCGAATTTGTCGATCACAGAATCGGAGCCTTATCCGATAAGATACTGGACATGGAAAAAGACATTCAGTCATTGCAAAAAACTAAAAACGACGTCGAGTATCTGAAGATTCGCCTAGAAAATCTAGAAAGTCATTTAAAAGAGAATGAGCAGCGCTCTCGCCTAAATAATATTGAAATTAAAGGCGTTCCAGTCTCGAACTCAGAAAATCTCTTCGATGTTTTTTCAAAGATCGGAACTTATATAAAATGCTCGATACCAAAGGAGCAAATTAATTACATTGCGAGGATACCGATGCGCAATGACAAAGTAAATAAATCCATCGTCATTTCTGTGCAAAGTAGATACATAAAGGACGACTTCGTTGCTGCGGCAAAAAAATGCACTATCACCCCTGCAGACCTGGGGTTGAAGGGTAACACCAGGGTATACGTCAATGACCACTTGACTCTCGAGAATAAAATACTCCTTAATAAAACCAAAGCATTGGCAAAGGACCGGGGGTTTGCATATACATGGGTGAAAGCCTGCAAGATCTGCATACGAAAAACCCCAACATCGCCAGTGATAGTCATTCGGACGGAAGCGGACCTTCAAAAGTTGTAATACTTTACAATACTTGCTTATCGCTTGCTAATTTATTATTCACGCTCACTTGTAAAAATATCTGCACCCAAGGGTTGGCGAGCCCTGTCTCACAAACCTGTCCGCACTCACTCAATACGCTCGCTCTGCGTCATAGCTCTATGCACCTATCGCTACCCGCTTCGGTAAGTCAACTGGCCATTAGCTATTGTTTCTTTTGTCATACTAATTATTTTATTGCCTTTTTGTCACCTCGCTATTTTGCATTTTGCTGCGCTAATTACTTTATAGCACATCCTACAAATGTTATATTTTTCTGTGTCCGCGTTTGTATTATAAACGTATTATATTTATTATATTTTTTGCATATTAGTATAATACGTTTTCTTGGGTCTATACTAGCGCTAATAAACTTACCGGTTAATAATGATTAGTTTGTACTACCAGAATGTTCGCGGTCTTCGTACGAAAACTAGCACTTTCTATAGAAACATATGTATGAATAACTACGACATCATTTGCGTTACAGAGACGTGGCTAAACGATAGTTTACATAATAACGAATTGTTCGATGATAGATACATTGTATGGAGGAGAGATCGTAATTATAACGCTACATGTCAGGATAAGGGGGGTGGAGTTTTAATAGCTGTGCGTCGCGAGCTTATCTCTGAGAGCCGGAGTGAATGGTCATCTTCGGCCGAAGACCTTTGGGTTACTTTAACCATAAACAACCGAAATCCCAGATGCACCTATAGGATGCATATATGTGTTGTTTATGTATGTAACGAAAACTTAGGATACTCTATTCAGTCCCAACTGTCTAATTTCTCAGATAATTTAACTAAAATTGTTTTGGAGAACCCACTTGATAAAATTATCGTTTTGGGTGATTTTAATATGCCGTCAGTGTCGTGGACGCTCAGTGATGATGGTGTATCCTTATCACCTAGTAACCTTCAAGGATCGCATCAAATAAACTTCATAGATAGCTTGAATACCTGTAACCTACTTCAATATAATTCGTTTATTAATGCCAGTCACGGTCGACTTCTTGATTTAGTTTTATCTAACAATGACGTAAGCATCAGAGCCTGCGACCTGCCCCTGGTGACTGAAGATCCTCATCATCGCTCCATAGTTGTTTCGGCAGAGTATGTACAACTTCACACCACACCATAAAACCACTCCCTTACACTATATTTCTTTATCGCGATGGTAACTATGAATCAATATGTGCTGAACTGGATGCTGTAGATTGGCGTTCGGAGCTTTGTAGTGGAACTATGAATGAAGCTGTAGATGTTATGTATAGCAAGCTATATAGTTTACGTGACACCTTCATCTCCTCTAAAACTACGGCTCCACAACGTAAGTATCCATTATGGTACAGAGCTCCCCTTATAAAACTTCTGAAGGAAAAGGCGAAATATCATAAAAAATATAAAACCTATGGCAATGCTTATGATCGAGATTCTTTTCTTATATTGCGGAACAGAGCGCGAATTATGGAAAAAGAAATGTATTCCGAGTACATTAATAACATTGAAAGTTCTATAAGAAAAAATCCACGGGCATTTTGGTCATATGTAAAAAGTAAGAAACAATCAAATGCCTACCCTTCTGTTATGCAATATGGTGGCCGTTCTTCTGATCAGGGAGGGGATATTTGCAATATGTTTGGTGAGTATTTTTACTCTACCTTTCTTCATTCACCGTCTTCTATCTCGCAACTGATTGATAACGATAGTCCTACTACGTCGTCTGCTGACATAAGCATGGTTGAAGTGCATGAAGATGAGGTTTTTAAACTGTTCAAGACTCTAGACCTTAATAAATCAGCAGGCCCTGATAATATACCCGCAGTTCTAATTGTCAGATGCGCGAAAAGTTTAGCTGTCCCGCTCTCTATTTTGTATCGCCGATCACTCTCGGAAGGTGTTATGCCTGATATTTGGAAGACAGCTTTTATAACTCCCGTTCATAAAAAAGGTCCTAAAAACAAAATAGAAAATTATAGACCTATCTCAAAACTATGTTTATTTGCAAAAGTTTTGGAGAAAATTGTGCACACTCAATTGTATTCCGCAATAAAACACGACCTCGCGCCTCAACAGCACGGTTTTTTAAGGGGTAGGTCTACGACCTCTAACTTTTTGCTCTGTACAGAGTTCCTTTCGCGTTCCATGTCAGAACCTTCTCAAGTCGATATAATTTATACTGACTACAGCAAATGCTTTGATCGTATTGACCATTCCGTACTATTAAGAAAACTCCAACTTTTAGGTATAAGGGGTAACCTCTTTAGATGGTTTACATCCTACGTACAAAATAGGTGCCAGACTGTAGTACTAAGCGGATACTCATCTTCAACCCTTTACATCCCGTCAGGCGTTCCCCAGGGATCCTTATTAGGCCCCTTGCTATTTACAATATTTGTAAACGATATTTCTTTATGCTTTGTTTACTCAAAGATTTTACTTTATGCAGACGATATGAAAATTTTATTTCAAATTAAAAATAGTAGTGATGCTTCTTATCTGCAGGAAGACCTAACTCGGTTTGAAAATTATTGTAAATCAAATAAATTAGATTTGAATGTCTCGAAGTGCTATGTTTGCTCCTTCACCCGCAAACCCTCGGTGATTAAGTTTGATTATACTCTGCATAACATTCCGCTCACCAGAGTAGACACAATAAGAGATTTAGGTGTGTCTTTCGATTCTAAGCTATTATTTGACGACCACATAACTAAAATAGTAAACAAAGCATCAAAAGCACTAGGGTTTGTAATGCGCATGTCTTCTGAATTTAATAGCATTAAAACTTTTAAAATTCTGTACTGTTCCTACGTCCGCAGCCATTTAGAATATGCGTCCCAAGTGTGGAATCCCCGCTATGACGTATACTCTACACGATTGGAATGTATTCA
This sequence comes from Eupithecia centaureata, assembly GCA_944547425.1. Classification (NCBI taxonomy): domain Eukaryota; kingdom Metazoa; phylum Arthropoda; class Insecta; order Lepidoptera; family Geometridae; genus Eupithecia; species Eupithecia centaureata. The sequence continues at coordinate 1,722,817 of OX155680.1, read as the reverse complement.
AAAGAGATTCATGAGATACTTACAATATAGAGCTAAACTCTATCTTCCCGATTACATAGCTAGATGCCGCAGGTTTCATTTTCTTCCGCTTTACGAACGGCGTAATATCGCTGACTTAGTGTACCTCCTAAGCATTGCTAATGGCACAGTTGACTGTTCGGAGTTGTTGGAGCTCATAGGACTACGCACCCACAGAGCAGCAATAAGAAGACCTAATCTGTTGCATATTCCTTTAGTTAAAACTAACTACAGGCAGAATGCGTTTTTCATTAGAGCAAGTGCCGCTATCAACACCTTGGTAAGTGCAGATATTGATATTGATATTTTTAATACTTCTAGATGCAAACTCAAACGATTGCTATGTGACAAATTCTTTTTGTAAACTTCTACTAAAATTTAGTTTATTTTTAACTTTTTTTTTTATTTAGCTTTTTTTTTTATATAATTTTATGTGTGTGCTTTATTATATCTTTAAATTTAGATTCTATAAGTTACATGTTCCTATAAAATTTAGTCGTCCATTACCACTGAATAGTTATGTTATGTTTTTCTTTTTGCTACAAGTGGAAACTTTATAAATAGCCTTCAGCTTAAGTACTTTTATGTATTTAGATTAATAATCATAGTTTTGTAAGTTTCTAGCTGTAAGTTTTCCCAAAATTCGAAAATAAAATAAAATAAAATAACCCCTAGGGGTTTGTAATAAATTTCTGAAATTTGTATGAAAACAAAACTCTGGTTCGCGGGCGAAGCCGCATCTAGTAGGTAATAAATAATGATCTCAACTAAATCATTAAAAATTTTAAATGATTGTAATTGTAAATAATGACGTTGCTCTTTGCTAGCAAGCAAGTCATAATGAGTTGCTTGCTAGCAACGTAGTACAGGTCCAGGCCATCAAAGTAAGATTTCATAATGACTCAATACAGATCTTGTCAGTAATTTAAAATTAAAATAATAAATATTGATGGAAAATCCACAAAGCCTTAGAGGAATTAGACACACAAAGCATTATCTAGCAACAAGCTAAGCAGAGCTTGTGTTATGATGAGTACTAGACTGTGGTACTAGATGACTGATTCACGTAAGGAATATATTTTGTTCTTTGAAATCGTTTTTTATCTCAATCTGTGAAATAATATGCCCTGATAAGTGGGGAAATTGTACTTCGAACTTCTGATTTAGATTTTTTGTTTTAATATATAACACGATTGGCAAAACCTTTCGCTAGCATGTAATTTTGAAACATGCATATTTTGCAAACATTTTGCATTAATTGCAGGATAAAAAATAAAAAATTACAGAAAATTTTCTTTAGTAATAAAAATAGATTTCAGAAAAGATTTTTTAATTTTTTTTATTTCAGTTCATAATTTCCAGCTTTTATAGAATGTTACAAGTAAAAATCATAAAATTAACACGAAGTATGCCACAGAGATTTGTAAATTAGTGTTATTAGCGAGTCAGCGTCTACAGTCAACTATCCACAATGATGTTAATAGATTTTAGTTTTCAAGTATAATTTAAGCGTAATTCTTTAGTTGTCTTTTAATTTTTCGATTGGTTGATTAAATAACTTGAAATCTATTATATATTATACAAGCGACCCGCCCCGGCTTCGCACGGTTTTATTATACTTATAAACCTTCCTCTTGAATCATTCTATCTATTAAAAAAAACCAAAATCCAACGCGTAGTTTTTAAGATTTAAGCGTTCAAAGGGACACAATGACATAGGGACAGAAAAAGCGACTTTATTTTATACTATGTAGTGATAATCTAGGCTCTATCCTGCTTGTCACAGGAGCGATATATGGCACATTCTTAATACAATAAATTGCATACATATTTTAGTATGGTATACATAGAAAACACTACCAGACTAGTAAGGCAATATACCTACTATTGAAAATAAAAAAGAACTCATTTAAAGTTCGTTAAAAAGTCACCAAGTATTATCACTTACATTCTGTTCAAGTCAATTCTTCGAAAACATAAATAACACGTATTGCATCACGAGCTAATTGCTATTTTATAATCACTGGCACAGAGCGCATAATACAAAGTCCACGACTGACCTGCGCAGGAGTCACGCGTACATTAGCTGTATCGCTATGTAATCGTGCAGTCGACCGGAGTGGCCAAAGAGTATTGAATACAAACAGATGCTCTACTCAATGAAGTGACTACATTAAAATGTTGTGATGAAGTAATTTTTTATTATCACTTTATTTCTTGGATTGTTTTGATAATCAATACATAGTATAAAACAAAGTCGCTTTTTCTGTCCCTATTTCCCTATGTCCCTTTGACTGCTTAAATCTTTAAAACTACGGAACGGATTTTGATGCGGTTTTTAATAGATAGAGTGATTCAAGACGAAGGTTTATACGTTTAATAAAACCGTGCGAAGCCGGGGCGAGTCGCTAGTTATGTATCTATAGTTTAAAATTTGACTTATCTAAGTGCTTATTTTGTAAGCCTAAAGAAATAAAGATATTGATTTACTGATTTATTATTACATTTAATTTGTTGAAAAAAGAGGAAAATTGTCAGTTAAAAAAAAAAAACGAAAAAAAATATGGCGTCTACCAAATAACTACGGTAGTAGTGATTTCACAACGAGAATGAATGAAAATGAACACTTTTTTACTAAAAAGTACCATATATATTTTGGACTATGCTATATAATTTATTTTTAGACTACAGTTAAAAGTAAAAACAACAATTGTAGTTGTTCTTTATAATGTCATGGTCGCCTCGTCCTGACCTTATGCATAATATAACCTTCCCGGGCTACAATAATATTTATATAATTAATAATATTAAACATATTATACCGATGCTTACCTATGATTATAAATAATAGCTTTCCCTATCAATTCGATTCTATTTAAAATGTCATAATTATTAATCTATAATTTGCAAAACGCAAATAAATTGCAAATTTTTATTATAAGTAAACACACAAATAAATTCAAAACCTTTTATATTTTCCTCATCTTTAAAAGGTTACCTGTTAGACCACAAACTCATCATCATCATCATCATCAACCTACATCAGTCCACTGCTGGACATGGACGTGGACCTATTATGATAGCGCCCTATCTTCTACCAGAACCTTATCAAATATTATTTATAGTCTGTTTTATCTAACCATTATTGCATTTATGATCATTAGTACCAATAACTTAGTACTGCAATAACATACATACCTATAGTTAAAAACATAATATGTATGTCTGTTGAAAGCCACATCGAAGTAGCATGTGTTGAGTTGGAGCAAAGTATTGTAGTAAGCGTATACAGCCCACCATCAGCCTCCTTTGAAATTTTTGAAAAAGTTATGGATGATATCTTATTTAAATTATCAAAAGCAAGTAAAACTCTCATAATATGTGGAGACTACAATATTAATCTTTTAGAAGTTAACTCTCTCAGTAGTAGATTAACTAATTTATTTAATTCTTACAACCTAAGGCCACTATTTATGGAACCAACTAGAATAACTGAAACCTCAGCAAAATGTATTGATAATATATTTGTTTGCCTGAATGATAAAATTGTTAGTAAAAATATAATAAGTAATTTGAAATCAGACCACTTAGGTCAACTTATAAAAATCAACATTCAGATGAAAAACAATAATTGTAAAAAGAAAATAACATACATACCAGTAACCACACATCGATTTGAACGTATGAAATCAAATTGGAATTCTATACCAACACCTTATTACTCAAATAACAACCCAAGTGAGTTGTATAGCAGATTTTTTGAGAAATTCACCTCTGCATTCAATTCCATATTTACACCCAGATCGATTGTGGTTTCTGAAAAACTTACATTTAGTGAGTGGGCAACTGTAGGTATTCATAAAAGTAGACAAAAGTTGTATGAAATGTATAGTGAAAAACAATACAATTTTAGCGAGGAGTTCAAAGATAAAGTTAAAAATTACTCAAAAATGTTTAGAAAAGTTTGTCTAGTAGCAAAGTCAAATTATATTAGCTCAAAAATAAAAAATAGCGAAAATGTTATTAAATCAACATGGAAAATAATAAATAGTGAGACTGGAAAGGTTAGTACCTTTGTTAATGATTATAATTTAAAAATTAATGATTGCTCAGTAAAAAAAGATGTTGAAGTAGCGCAAGCATTTGAAAACTTCTTTACTAACATTCCAATCTCTACTACAAAGAGTCTTAACTCTTCTCAAGCGATCGCTGAGTCATTACTCATAAAAAATGTACCTAAATGCGAAAATAAATTTAATTTCAATCATGTTGATGAAAAAGAAATTTTAAAAATCTTTAAACTTTTAAATGTTAAGAAAACTGCAGATCTCTGGGGCATTTCCGTTAAAATTATTAAACCATTAATTGATACGATCGCATCAGATTTAGCTTATATATTTAATGAATCTATTGATTGTGGCGTATTTCCTGATCTAATGAAGCATAGTAAAATAATTCCATTGTTTAAATCGGGTAGTAGGTCTGACCCTACTAACTTTAGACCAATATCAGTACTGCCTACTTTCAGCAAAGTTTTTGAAAAACTTATATTGCATCAATTACTTAGGCATTTCAACAGCAATGACCTGCTACATTGTAAGCAATTCGGGTTTACTCGTGGCAGGTCAACCACTGATGCTGGTGTAGAGTTAGTATCGCATATTTTTGATGCTTGGGAGAAGTCGCAAGATGCTTTAGGTGTTTTTTGCGACTTATCAAAAGCATTCGATTGTGTACACCATGAGACATTAATCAGGAAACTACATCACTATGGAATGAATGACACCTCTTTGGCTCTTCTTTCTTCTTATTTAAGCGACAGGATACAAAGAGTTGACATTAATGGGAAACGGTCTTCGGGGTCTGTAGTTACTATGGGTGTACCGCAGGGGTCTATCCTCGGTCCTTTCCTATTTTTAGTTTATATTAACGACTTGCCTGATCTTGTAAAGAATAATCATGAGATTGTATTGTTTGCTGATGATACTTCTTTAATTTTTAAAATGAAAAGACAATCAACAAATTTCGACGACGTGAATAATGCAATCTCAAAAGTTGTCCACTGGTTTAGCGTCAATAATCTTTTGCTTAACGAAACCAAAACGAAATGTATTAGATTTATTCTACCTAATGTGAAACAAGTTAAAGCCGATATACACGTGAAAGGAGAAACGTTAGACATTGTAGAAAGTACTGTATTCTTAGGAATCACCCTAGACAGTAAGCTTCAATGGGGCCCACATATAGATAAGCTATCAAAAAGACTCAGTTCTGCAGCATATGCAGTCAAAAAAATCCGTCAACTTACAAACGTAGATACTTCTAGACTTGTTTATTTCAGCTACTTCCATAGTATTATGTCTTATGGTATACTGCTGTGGGGGAATGCTGCAGACATTAACACCGTTTTTGTGTTGCAGAAGAGGGCTGTTCGGGCAATCTATAATATGGGTCCCAGAGAATCCCTACGTGATAAATTCAAAGAAATTAACATAATGACAGTACCATGTCAATATATTTATGAAAATTTATTGTACACTCGTAGAAATATCAGTAAGTTTCCTAAAAATAGCGATATTCATAATGTCAATACTAGAAATAAAAATAAACTCGCTTTGCCTACAACTAGACTAAACAAGGTTAATGTATCTTTCAAAGGGCAATGTATACGCTTCTACAACAAGACTCCAAGTGAGTTGCAAAAACTATCAGTAAATAAATTCAAACAAATTGTCAAAACTGTTCTTTGTAAAAAGGCTTACTATAAAATATCTGATTATTTGGATGATAAAAAAGCTTGGGACGAGTTTTGCTCCAACTCTAAAACTAACAACCTAACAAGGTAAAGGTTTCTTGTTCGCTTCTTTACTCTAGTTTTAATTATTTATTAAATGAATTTTATGACGTGTCCAAGTGTCCTGTAAGGTCTTATGGAAATAAAGCACTTTGACTTTTGACTTTTGACTTATACTAATAGTACATGACACTGAAAACAAGACAATGATATAAAATATCCAAGGATAAGGACAATGTAACATCAGCGTCATCACTACATAGTATAAAACAAAGTCGCTTTCTTTGTCCCTATGTCTCTTTGTATGCTTAAATCTATAGAACTACGGAACGGATTTTGATGTGTTTTTTTAATAGATAAAATTTTTTAATATTTAAAGCAAGTACCAAATTCTATCTAACTAGCGACCCGCCCCAGCTTCGCACGGTTTTATTATATGTATAAACATTCCTCTTAAATCACTCTATTTAAAAAAAACGCGTCAAATTCCGTTGCGTAGTTTTAAAGATTTATGCATACATAGGGATATAGGGACAGAGAAAGCGACTTTGCAACTGTTCAAACTATGTAGTAATAGCGAAGAATAAGTTAGCTGAAGTGGCAGTGGGCCGGGCATATCTAGCGAAGAACCTTACATAGACAGATGATGATGATGATGAAGTACCTAGTTAAATTCTAACCCGGAAGGAAACAACCTATCCCTCCGTAGTAAAATAACCAATTTCACTTGCCAAATTTACTGTACACTAAACGTCCGTTATTTATTAAAAAGGCCCAGTAAACCTCTAAACGGCGGAACCAAACATGACCCTTCTCAAACAGTCTTCACGTAATAAATTATTGCTGTAAAATTTTTAGTAGCTCGTTAATATTGGAGCAATTTGCAATGCGTTTTGCGCGTTTGGAAATGTAGGTGTTTCTTATTATATCCTTTCCTTTGAACAAACTATGAATGTCCTCTGATAAACCAATCCTTATTCTTATTTTAAAAAAAATAGCCTTTTTTATTTTATTTTTTAAATGGAATCCATCGGGAATAAACTTTCAAAAAAAACAAACATCGGAATCGGTCCACCAACAAAAAACAAAAAAACCAATTGGCATCAAATTCAAACAATACCGCAAGAAAATCACCAGCTTTCAAATTAAAAAATAATCATCAAAATCGGAAAAAAAAACAATATGTCCAAAACCTCTAGTATTTTTTTTACTCAGAAAATAAAACAATTTGTAAATGTTTATCTTTTACGGCATGCGCCGTTGCAAACGTTATCGGCTGAATAAATTTATTAAAATCGTCTGTTTACAATTCCACAGATTTCGCTTTTCTATTTTACCGTATCGGTAAAAAATTACATGCGAAGGTTTTTCGTAAAATCGCTTTTGGATAACTCAGCTTGGTCACATTTGGCTGTACTCTGGTAGCGAGTACCGAGTAGTTTTGATCAGGACAATAAATAACTAATACTGGGCAATTCATAAGACATCATCTAGCCCCAAGATATGCAGAGCTTGTGTTATGAGTACTTTAATATAAAAACAACAACATAGCAACGATAACGTATTGAAACAATACATTATCCGCGAGGGCTGGTACGGCCGCAGATCTGGCTGAGGATCTCAAGAGACGTAAATATGCAGGTCTCGACAGAACCTACGCATTTGCTCCCCTTGGAGTCGAGATCCTATGTCCATGGGGTTACGAGACCCTCCGGTTTTTTTTAAATTATCTGTGCGTCTGATAGATTCGACCCGAGAACTAGTGAATATCTAGCGCAGCGCATCAGCATTGCCATACAGCGTGTATATGCATGCAGCCAGTATCTTGGGGTCATTTCCAACTGGTTTTGATACGAATTAGTTGATTTACCTTGAGACTGTTTGCAACCGTCTGCAGTTAGATCAACTGTTCAATTGGAAAAAAATAGCTAATTTGTTTCTATTCCTGAATTGTAAATTTATATGTTTATTACAGAAATATATTTTTATTATACTTAGAAAACAACCAGAATACAATGAGAAAATAATATTAAATCAAATATTTTTGATTTAATTTAATTACTTAAACCTTTAGCTTTTTGTAAATATAATTTTCATTGATCTATTGGTCAAAAAAGTCTTCTTAGCTAACCTGAAAAGCTTAAGAGTACGGTGATCCCTAGCCTCATTTTCTTCAACAGTCAAATAAAAATCATTGTAAAACTTACCCTAATCCGTAATAAACAGAGTATTATATCCAACACACCACTATTCACCAAAGAAATCGGCACAACACTAAATGAACGTGTTATCAATCGATACTTTGTCCTATTGATAAAACGATGTCCGTGCCTCCAAGTGCGAAGGTTGGGTTAGACAAAGGATCGATAAGGTTCATAGATATGCTGGGATATATGTAGATAGGACATAGCAAAGGAATTAAATATATGACGAGTGTGGCGCGGCAGGCAAAGGTCCGCCAGCGAAGTAGGAGTTTGCGTGTTTGATTCTCGCCTTGGGACAAATTATACGATTACGAATATTTGGTGAGTATATCAGTCATCTAGTACCCATAACAGAAGCTCTGCTTAGTTTGGAGCTAGATGATGCTGTGTGGACTGTACAGCATTATTTATTTATTATTTTTATTAATAATGCTGGGAAATTTCATCGAAACTATTTTCTTTTTGGCCTTGTAATTGAGAGACACATTATGACCTCTAGCGCCGAGGTCATTGAACTAAGAGGTCAATGACCTTAATTAAAACTTGCCTTTTAGTCATTCACTACACGATTGCGTAAAAAAACCATAAGTATGTTAATTATGCATAAGTACAAATTCAATCCAAATGTTCCAAGATTTTTTTGTCTAGCGTCCCGTAAACTCTAGATACTCCAACCCCCAAACTAGCTTGTGTTTGGGTACTACATAACTGCACTATACCTACGAAATAATATGTTTGTACTGATATACAGCGTAATTATTCTAAGTGATATACTAGGTACTTAAATCTTAAATAACATTTGACATAGCCAGGCTTAGAGTAACAGCTAGGATGCATCTAGGTAAGTATAAAAACATTTGTGTTCGGGAATCGAACCCGCAACCACCTGCGCAGGCGGAGCTTCGCCCTCTGTGCCACAGTTGTCGTTAATTATTATAATTAAGGCCTTAATTAAGGCATTGAAATACATTTAAAATCAAAATAAAATAAACAAATAAACAAACAGAAAGAAACCAAAATAATAACATGTCAACTTCAACTTCAACTTCTTGATTATGGCTCTAGTCTCTTCTACGTCTGGTTTGGCGCAATAATCTGATAACAGAATTATGTCATGAAAACTCATAGATTGAAAAGAGTTTTTATTCAAACGCAGTTTAAACCTTCTTTCAAAATGGGAACCGTTTTAAATGAGGCGCGTTGGCGAATAGATATGACAAGTTTTTCGAGTTTTAACGTTTTCTCACAAGTATAAATAGGTACCCAACATAAGAGCTCTACTAAAAATTATATACTAGCCCATTTAGAGATGAAACCGTGTATCCTGGCTTTACGCCAATACAATTATATCGCTGGTAAGAGAACTCGACTGAATAACGTCTGAACGTGTAACGGCATCCAAACAAACCATTAATACGATCAGTGCACAAGCATGAGCGTTGATACCCGATGAGAAGAACAAATTCGCTTTGCCCACCACAAGATAAAAAAAGATAGTGTATAAAACGGCAATGTGTACGGTACCATCAAAATGTCAAGTGATTTTCGAAAATGATAATTCAAACAAATTGTCAAAACTATACTATGTAAAAAGGCTAATTAAAATATATCTGATATTTTGAGGACTAAAATGCTATTCTATACATCAGCCAAACTCGATGTAGAATGTTTGTAAACAAACCGCCCATACACTCTGTGGCCGCGCTTTTTTATACGCAATTTACATTACTTGTCGATTTAAGATCCTTCCTTCACTAAATATTTCGTACACTCATGTCTAAAATTCGACGCCAAGCAAATGAATTTTAGTTTTTTGTGTCGTGGTTTCTTTACAAAGATTCTACATCGAGTTTGGCTAGTGTATAGTTTTAATATTTTAACATGAATTTTATGACGTGTCCAAGAGTCCTGTAAGGTCTACAGGAAATAAGTGAGGAAAGAAGTGTGTGTCGATGGCAGTTAATGTATTAAAACATAAACAACGAAAATAATTCTGAGCCGGCACCACACAGCGACAGTAAATTTGATCAGTTGATTAACAACTTGCCCATCATCATCCATTCACACACAATGGATATTTCAAAACGATTGTAAGTTTTTGTTCGTTAAATAATGTCCCAAAGATGCGAAAAGTTATTTCATACATTATACCTAACGGTATTACGTATTAATTGTATACTTTCCATGGTATTTAAATTTCCCGGATTAACTAAAGGTCTGCGCACATTAAAACAACTCCACGCCAACGCGGCAGCAACTCTACTCACACTCTCGATGAGTAGTCAACTAGTTGATCCACCCCATGGTCACTAGTGGGCAATGCGTTGTCAACGAGTGGGTAATGCGTATTCAACAGACAACTCGCCTTACCTCAGTTTTCGGTTGAATTTTGTCCATCACGCGTCAGTCGCAAACGCATAGTCGTTGCGTGGACAACTTGTGGTCATTGCGTGACAAACGTGTCGGGGTTGACGATGCGTAGGCTACTCGACGTACACTACTTTAACATCATTTTTTGAAATTAAACCATGAACATATGACACAGGGCTTAAATTTCAATATTTGGCATAGAGTCGAGTTGCCGTTGAGTTGTTTTAATGTGCGCAAACCTCTGTGTGTATAGGTGCCCTTTCACCATAAAAGCGTTTAACATCCATTCCATACGACATACATAATATCTCGCCGTTCTGTCTATAAAGACGACGAGCTGTGAAGTTTCGAAATAATTTATTATTAAGGTTATAAAATAACCATCATCATCATAACATTTTAAATACTATCGCAATTTTATCGCAATAGGTAGGTACGTAAAGAGTAAACAGTCGTATCGGATAGTGTAATACAATTTGAAGATCGTGTTGGATTGCCTTTTCTATTCGTTTGCATTTGAAGTGAGATGTAGCTGAACCATTTATTGCATGCTATACTTCACTTTAGTATCTTGTCACTTTTTAGTTGTATTATTTACAATGTACCTACTGTAGTCAATTTCACCTTTATTTTGGAAAGGTAGTAGGTAAGGTTGGAAAGTGCTTATCATAGTTGAATTATTTTAAGATTTTAGGTATACCTTTTAAATAATTACAGGTACCTATATAGTAACAATCTCTAGGTAAGGGTTCTGTACCATTATAATATAAAAACTGCTAAAAAATCATGTCATGTTGTATGGGTTGATAAAGCTTCCTTCTGTTTTTTTAGTATTTGATGTTATACATAGAGGCAACAGAAATATAATATCATTTATAAAATATCAACTATCTAACTATCTGTACTGTATGCAACATATAGTATATCTAACTATCTGTATGTAACATATGTTCCTGGTGACAGAGGGACAGTCTGGCGGATGGACAGTGAAATCTGAGTCTACGGTAACGTATCTGAAGGTAACTGAAAATCGATTTCAAGTTAGACAATAAGGCAGCTTTTCAGTTTTTTCTCAAAAGTATATGAAATCCGTTGAGAAAACAGTTCCAAGCGCATATATACTAGCTGACTCAGCTATAGCTCTTCAGAATATACGCGTATCGTGCCGTAACACTACATGCGAAATTAAAATTGGCCGGTAGCCAGTGTAATCTGGTGCTATTTATCGCGATGGGTAACATAACATGGGGGTGCCTGCGTTTGGGGTATCTTTGACCGATAAGTAGCTGTGTTTGGCTTGAGCGCCAACTGCTTATAACGTTAGAACTTTATTTTTCACTTGCTGACCCGACAGACGCTGTTCTATCTTAATTATGAAACTTAAACTTGAATTTGCCGCGCAATTTTCTTATTTTTTTCTTTCCTAAGATCTGACAATAACAAACACAACAAAACAAGAATTGCGAAATCGGTCCAGCTGTTCACGCGTGATAGCGTGACGAAGGGAAATAGGGAAAAATTATATATAACAAGACAAGATAGAAGATAAAGACGTCACTTACATGAGAATAAAAATAATAGTAAAATAAACAGTCGTTCTTAAAACTGTTTGTAACAAGCAATTAAAATAATATTCCTCACTTCACGTATGTGTCTAAGTAGTTCTGAATACCTATCAGACATCTCCTGGCTATATCTCGCCAATATCAACAATGAGGCATTTTCATAATGCTATAAAAAATATCAGATAGTACACACACACATACCTACACATAAGAAATAATTGCAATTTAATTCTTAAATTGCTCTAAAACATAAACTAAACAGATCGTTTAAAAACTCCAAACTGAAACTGGGTCAATTTAATACCACTCTATTGAGACGCCAGCGCGTCGTGATTTCAAATTGGTACAAATACATATCCTTATAAAATGATATAAAAGCTAGTGGAACAAATCATAGATCTACTTATAATAGAAAGCGAAAGTTTGTCAAGTGTATTCAGTAAAAAAAGCAAAGTCAAATAGGAGTACAAATAAGGTGACCATATGACAAGTGAGTAACTTGAATAGGTACCTACAGGAGAGAACATATTTTCTATTTGAAAATGGTAGTGAAGCTTTTGACCAAGACCTTAATTACAACCATAAAGTTAGGATGTACAAGAGGAACAGTGACAGATGAAAGGCATTACCAAAAATGAAATGTAAATGTGTGCGTAAAATAGTGTTGTCAACATTCTAGCATAATGTTACCTATCGATAGTTGTACTGGCGCAATCATAAGACATTAACGATTTGATGTAACGAAGTTAAATACAAATAAAGAGTACCTACCTACCGTACAAAAAACACCGTCTTTTGAACGAAGTGAAAATTTTTTAAGTCTATGGTTATAACAGTGAAATTGAAGTAATTTTGATCATGAAGATGGAACTCGCTTTCCCAGAAGTATACACTCTGTATTTGACTCCAACATTATGCTTTTCCGGGAAAAAGGGGCATGAAGCGCATGGTTGGGCATGTCACAGTTTGAGAAGAATCCCTTAGAACGAGTGCATAGAATATCCACAAGGTAAGGATGGTAAAATGTGGTAATGTGCCGTACGTCTACTCGTCCTGGAGTGGACAGAAGATGGTGGAATCAAGTCGTGAAGTTTCTGTGAGCATTCTTCGAAACACATCATATAAAAGATTGAGAGGAAAGCAGCGGTGTTGCGGTGATCTGAAAATCTGGGTGTTTTTTTCATGAAAAATGTCTAGCTAAATATTGTAATGTAATGGTGTATCAATAACCTGTAGCCATAGTAGCTGAAGCTCTCCTTACTTTGAGCGTAGATGTTGATGTGTGGATTGTCCATTATTTTAAATTTTCTGAGTACGCTCAAAATATATTTTTGGGCGCTTTTTTCCAGGAATAAGGTGTGCGAACCCGCGGGTAAAACTTAGTTCAAGATATAAAAGTCAATCAATGAGCGCATAAAGTTGGCTCCAGCGTTTGATAGTGGTGGGAGATGGGATTGATTTTGAATTCGATTTGGATTATCTATTGTTATGGAGATGTACAGTTTTGGTAGAATTTTGTTATTTATGAGAGTTTTAGTGGAATGTGTGAACTTCCCTGGATTTATTTTTAGGCTAAGTTTTTAGGAGTTTCCAGAAAATTAGAACTTGTTAGTTTGAAAGTAGGTTTTACTTGCTAAGCGTAACTCCTACCAACATGCCTTATGAATCTACATAAAGTAAACATTGAACCTTTGATTATATACTTGTCTAGATAGATAGTTCGAGCGTCAAAACGCCAAAAAATATATCAGCCAACTGTTGGCTCATATGCTGATCCCGCCTCGTCAGTGGTGACTCTGACTTTGTGCGACGCACACGCGTTTCGTGACAAATAAAGATGACGATTTGCGCTATAAAAGTGTGCAGGAATTACAAAGTACGATTGAAAACAACTAAAGAAATTACTTATCATCGGTAAGTACACTTTGAATCACTGTAAGTTTACGAAACAATTTAATAATAAAGTTTTAATGTTGTCCTTAAAACGATGCCATTTGACGCCATGTTAACTGGGTTGCCTGCTCTATGAATACAACATTTCCATAGTGAATAAAAGCTAATATGAAAAAAGTATTTAATAACGACCCAACAAATGTTTTTCGAGATTTTGCCGGCGCCGTAGATGGAGTCGAAACTGCTAAATACCCCCTGCCCCCCCCCATAAGACTGCCCCTATTGAGGTTGCTTCTAGGTACATGCCATAGAGATAGGGCGTTTCTGATTGCGGGATCGCTTTTATACGAACCCGCTTTCGTTTCTTATTCATCGTCATCATAATCATGATCAGCCTATATTAGTCCACTGCTGGACATAAGCCTCCCCTAATGAGCGCCATAGCGCCCTGTCTTCAGCTTGCCGCATCCAGCATCTGCCAGCAGTCCTTCGCAGATCGTCATCCCACCTGGCCGGAGGGCGTCCTACTACACTACGTTTGCCGAGTGGCGGTCTCCACTCAAGAACATGTCAACGCCCCGCGCCACAACGGTCGTCAAATGTATCTATATGTAAATAATCCAATTGTAAGCATGATTTTATGACTTGTATAAATATAATTAAGAATTACAATATTATAAATAAACTTTAATTTTCAGTAATATTTTTACTTTCCTTACACATATACTTTACTTAGTAATCCATATGTACAGTAAGGACAAAGTTTCTTGGCAGTTCTTAACATAGGCTCTGCGAACTTTTGCGCATGCACAGTTGCAAAGAAAACTGTTATTGCCATATAAACAAATATACAATCAGAAAATATCTAATACAGGGAGAAAATACTGATTAATAATAATAATGGCATTAAGCCATTATTATTATTCAGTGTTTGTTTTTTTTAATCTTTAAATTGTATCATATCTCAATATTTATCCTATTACTTTGTTTTATTATTTGAAAAAATTAACAAAAACACAACAAACACTTTTGTACGCAACTGTGGACAAGACAGAGATAGCGTCACAAACACCATACCAATAATGCTGACGTGTGACAGAGACAAAAACCTCGTACCGAGTATTGCCGATAAAGATCGAAGTTAACAAAAGTCAAGATAAAAGAGATGTTCAATGTGCGTACTCGTGGGTGTTGTTTAATCGATTATTATTTAAATCGATTGAAATTCAGTGATAAAAAATGTTTATATTCGATTTTATAATGAGGTTTTAAATGTTCTTAAACAGTCGTTACTCAAATAGTATTTAATAGTATTCTAAAATTTAAGTAAATCATGTCTTTTAAAATAGAAAACATAGTTTTAGCAAACATTTTTTTTATCCTTTATAAATAATAATTAATTAATGAGTAAATTCACTTTATTAGTAAATTTAGCTACTTAAATAATCTTCTATACCCTAAAATGAATGAGTTCAAAATGAAACTAATCGATTATGAAATTCGATCGATTATAGGATTGATTGTTTTTCTGTAAGGTGCGTCTCTAGCCTAGACCACCGCCCCGCGCACCCTACTCATGCCACCTTTTGGTTCCTAAAAAGTGTTGCTGCGCAGCCTTCCGCGCGTAGTTCAGAACTGCCAAGAAACTTTGTCCTTACTGTACAACATTCTAAAAAGTAAATTAAAATTTAAAATCAAATAATTATAGATGATTCAAAATCTAAACATTTTTTCCCTATTATTATGGGAAATATTCAAGAGCTGGTATCACTCAGTACAGCCACATGTGACGTAGCACGCTTGTAGTTACACATACTTGTGTGCGTAATTCGCACACAAGCGCTTCAAATCTGGCCTATTGTTTTTGTTGCGATTGCAGCGCAACACTCCATCTAGACAAGTATATAATTAAAGCATTGAACATGAACATGTTTAAATCAAAGTAAGAAAATGGCTATTAAAACATTGTACTTATGATGTAACGAAATATTTACATTTGAAGAAATTATACTAGGGCTGAAATGAATATACAAAGTTTTAGGCCTGAAATAAAATATATCCATTTCTCTCGGGTGAACTTGCAGGCTATAGCTAGTTAATAATATAAGCTTAACATATACTTATTTTGTTGGTAAACCGTGTGATTAATAGATAAAAAGTAACTGTAGCGTGACCTGTTTCCAAGATATTTTAATACACTATCCACTTCGACAGTTTTCCCCTTCACATAACATAATAACACCAGGTCTTTTATATTATCTCAAGTTATAATATAAAGGGGAGAACGGGGCATTCTGCCCTAATGGCGTGTCCGTTAGACGGGTTGAAAACTGCTGAGAAAATCACGCGATGCCGCAGAGCGAGGAAAAATCACCCGACGGAACAAAGAAATTAGATAAATGTTCGCATCTCTTTTATAAATTCATTTTGCACCCTGAATTTTTGTAGCGAAGTAGTATGATTATACTCATTGCGAACACAGGTTTTGTTAGTGAAAGGGGAGCAAGGACGTAGCAATTGTAACATTACTTTAATTTATTTATTTACTAAATATGTTGCTCCGGGAATGGTCAGCGGAGATTATTTAACGACTTATTCTTATTTGTATAGTAGGTACCTTTATTATGTTTCTCTAACAATAAATATAGTGAAATATTATCATCATTATCAGCCTATATTAGTCCACTGCTGGACATAGACCTCCCCTAATGAGCGCCATAGCACCTTGTCTTGCTGCGTCAGCATCTTTCGCGGATCGTCATCCCACCTGGCCGGAGGGCGTCCTGCAGTACGTTTGCCAAGTCAAATATACATATATGTAAAGTCAAATATACATATATGTATAGTCAAATATGTATTGAAATATAAACTATTTGTTTGAATTATTGAATGATTTTATTTCTTTAATTTACTGTGCACATTTTGTTTCATGTGTTCAGCTCAAAATTCTCATGAGCGACTCGCTCATGAGAATTTCGCTTATTTATATATTACTATCTGCACCTATAATAATTATAATGACAATTTACATGATTCAAAATAAACGTTTGACAATAATAAGGTGATTATTAATAAATAAAATAAAATTCTGTCTTCCAATAATTTGGCACAGTAGCATGAGTTTTATGAATCACGAAATAGCTCAAGTAATTTCCTGGTAAGGTGCTAAAAAACTATTTACTTAATTTATTAATTTATTTTACTATTAACCTTCTTGCTAGTGGAACCAAATCTCAATGGCCTCCTGAAGCACTCTCGGTTAAGTAATAGGTATTTTCTCTATGTTAATAATTCTATACTAGTGAATTATGTAACTCAATCTTGTGATTCACCTGACTCCAAGATTCGCTTGGCAGACATCAATTTTGACATTCTTAGCCGTACTTGATATGAAAAAACTTATGGCTCATCGTCATTGCTTATCAAATATCAAACTCATAGATCAATTGAGCTACCTTTAGACTGTTTGCAACCGTCTGCAGTTAGCTCAATGGTTTCAATTGTAAATACTAGTTGTAATTTTTATATTTCTTTGCTTGTAATTTTCGTTGTTAATAAAGTATATTTAACTCATAGTTCTTTTAAAATCAATTTAGGAACAAAATGTAGGATTATTTAAGGTTGATCTTATCGTGTTGGCGTGAGATTTTTTTGTTTGTTTTTACTTAATTTATTCAGCATTTTAAAAGGTGTAAATTGCTGCAAACCAATTTATATGATAATAAAACTAAATGCAATTCATATGTATATTGTAGCATTTCTGAATGCTCGACAGTTTATAAAAGAGCACATAGCGGAAAATCTCTTATTTTTCCTCCTTTTATTAAAATGCGATAATTTGGAAGGATGTTTTTTACCTTTTCTACCTAAAATAATTAACATAGTCTAAAATTTTGATTATAATTTTGATTATTAGTAGTTCTAAACCCGAAAGGCTACTTTTTCATCAATTTTGCGCGGGTGAAGCCGCGGGACACATCTTGTGAATTATAAAATAATGTTTGAGTTGCGTTCATAACATTTTACAAGAAGACACCAGAGGTATCTCTTGTAATGTATTTTATTTAAATGTTCTCAGAAAATACCCTCGCTATATACTAAAACTATCCCGAATATTTTAGAGGAAATTGCTTTTTAAGTCGATAGGGTAAGCAAGACCAAGTTGGACCTGCTTTTTAGGCGAGGAGGACCCTTCAGAAAATATACCTGATTATGGAAAACAAGACTTGGAAAACTTTGTGCAACTCTTGTCAATGAATTTTTTCATCTATCATTTGGAAGAATGGATTAGTTTAATAAGTGTAGTAATAACGAGAGAAACACCGTTTGTAAAAAAAGTCTAGTCTTATAAGTTTTTTTGATAATTTCTATGACTAATTTGTAATATTCGTTTCTGCTTAAAAATATTTCTATTAAGTATAATATTAGACGATCGATGTGGCGCAGCAGGTGAAGGTGGGGTTCGATTCCCGCCTCAAGACAAATGTTTATACGAAATGTAAATATTTATTCTAGGGTTCTAGGTATTTCCTGTGTATATGTTTCCTCCATATAACACAAGCTCTATGCAGGCTAGATGATGCGGTGTGGATTGTACAATTTTATAATGATTATTATTAGTATGTATTTCCGGAGGTTACTGGAAAAGCAAGACATTTTAGCCTAGCCTACCCTATTTTCTTTATCCCTTCCTATTGCATTCACCTGACGATTTAGCCTTGCGTGGTATATTTATTTGGGTTTTCCTTTGAATTTGTTGCTCGAGATGAATTGGGCTACGCTTTGTGACTTGACACAGGCTTGACTTCACTGGGATTGTAACAAAAGTGTTTTTCGCTCTTTTGATTCCCTCAGGCATTTTTTTTAACATTTCTGAGTTATAGTTATTGCTACCACGTTTGCGAGATATTACTATGTAAGTGCGGTGTGAGGTACAGCGTGGAATTAAAGGGATTACGCTTGAGGTACCCGCACGTCCTCAGACAGCGCGGGACGCTCGGCGCGTGCGGTGGTCTCGGGTGCGATCATAAAACATACTATCCAAGTGTTTCTGTTCCCAGTTCCCTCTCTATAGGAGTGACTGAACACCACATTGGCGACGTGGATAAAAGCAGTATGTACCTAGTTACCTACCTATAAAAAATGTGTATTGAAGTTCTCCCACCAACTTATTATTGAAGAAGGGAAGGGTAGATGCGTGATTGAGGTTATTTTCTGTTAAAAGTTCTTTGTGCGTTGGTGTATTTCATTAAAGATGTATTGTCATTGTTTTAATGAAAGTTAAATTGTTTTTAACAAATACTAAGGTAGGAAGATAAACAATCTCCGTACCTGAGATTAATTTCTAAGAAATTATAATAAACGCTCACTATTGGCCGACGATTACGTGTCTACCGCATCCTAAGCATTTTCTCGTGGTGGTTATTACAATGGTATAAATGAAGGTAGGTACATACAATACTATTGAGACACGATGTCGATGATATAACATAAAAGGCATAAATTACCTGTCCATAGCAACAATTTACAAAATGTAAAAAGGTTTCTGGTGGTAACTTAAAATTATGACGAAATAAGTATTTCTACCTACAAACTGTATCATTGCTATGGACCAATTCCAGGGAATGGACACCAGTTTTTACACGCCTTGATATGAGTTCCACAATGAGTCAATAACAAAGTTGGGTAAATTCTTTATCAGATACGCATAAAATGTATCTATGTCATGTACCTACCCACATAAGCAAGCTGTCTGTTGGTTCCTACTCATTGTAACTGTGCCACGTATTTATACGTTACTTTGCCATATTCGAAAGAGAGTTCCACAATGAGTCAATAACAAAATTGGGTAAATTACTTAATTATCATATACGCATACAATGTATGTTATGTGCCTACCCACCTAAGCAGTCTGTTGGTTCCTGCTCATTGTAACTGTGCCACGTTTTATACGTTACTTTGCCATATTCCAAGGATTTATCAGGAAAACAATCTACGTACTTTACCAAGGTACTCAGCTACCTAATCTTGGTCTCAAAGATGGTGTTGACGGCTTTAAAGTAGCTAAATTATGAGAGCATTAATAATGCGTCTATGCCAAAACAAAGTTTTCGTTTCGAGCGACAGTGTTATGCTCGTGAAAAACAATAGTGAACATTTCGATAAATTTGTACCACCGAAATGTATTTCGGCAATTTCGGCGATGATATTCGGCAAATGTATTTCGGTGGTTTGAGCCACCGAAATGTATTTTGGCAAAACTACCTACCAAAAATCTGTATTGTTAACATAATACATATAAGTAGGTACACAGGGTTGTAAAGAGGGCGATTGCGCTTCGAAAAACAAGTTCCCTACCCACATTAAAGGCAAATTAATGGGTATAGCCACAAGTAAAATTAAGATTCAATAAATGTGCCCTTTAATGATGGCAATATGTGTGGTAGCAAAAAAATGACAATTCTGATTCTAAAGCTTGCCCCGCTTAGATAAAATATGGTAAACAAATGTAGTTGTTAACTAGATCCTCTGAGAGGAAAATACTTTGGTTTGCTCAACACACGGAAAACTTGAGAAACCAAAACATAGTGTGTTATACCAACATATAGGTAATTCTAGTAGTTACTTACCTATCATTTCCAATCTACATCTCTATGACACCGAAGGAAATTGAGATTGGAATTGCAAACTTAAACATTCTGTTTTGTTCGATTTGGTACACAAAACATACAAACATTATTATTTTGGTAAGCATAATATGTTCCACAATGGGTAAAATGATATTGGCTTAAAACAATGGCTTTGAATATCTAGAAATAAAGCAAAAAATATACTTAGTTATGCCTCCAAGCTCTGAAATTATTAGCCCTATTCAGAAAATAATGGAGATTTCGTACCGTGTCAAGGATAGTGTTACATTTTGTCGACAAAGTTGTTATCAGTAAAAATAAAATAGAACGCGCTCGATTTACGGGTCAGGCGAACACCGCTTGCAGTTTCAATTCGAGGTGCGTGCAAATAATCGGCCCGAATATCGCTTTAGCTGATGCAGGCGCACTCCCTAAGTGCGCAATAACAATGGTACCGTCAAAAGTTAAAAAATATGGTTGTGTTCCATAATAGTATATTGCACGAGTATATAGTGCACAAAGTGAAGGTACTCTGTAACTAAACAATAAAAGTTTTGTTATAAATACAACAACACATAAGACATTAATACGATACGAATAGGAAGAAAACATGTCATTTCTAAAGTAAAACGATGAATTATGCAATTCGTTTTAGTGTTCGAAATAAAAAAATAATTAGTTTTCTAGGGACTTGATAAATACGATTCGAATGAAAAATATAAATATTTAATAAAGAGGTATGGCAAACATGTTGGAAATAATATGTTCGAATTACAAGCAATTTCGGTACTACGTCTGTTTGAGCATGTATAAGTAGAAGCTTATGGACATAATAGCATTCTTCTCAAAGGTAATAAATATATCTTTTAAACTAAATAAGTACAGATCTTGGACATAATCTGACAGCAATGGCGTTCTATTAGTAAAGTCGTTCATGGAGACAAATTACTGTTAGCAAAGTTTAGAGCTGTTTAAGATAAGCAAAAGACCGATATTTATATCGGTCTATGGCTACCAAATGGTTTTGACCAACTCTATCAGACAAGACATTAGATACATTGATAGAAACTCATTTCGCATAATGATATTTCAAGTTGTTGGTAAAGTGCACTGCACATTGTACGCAAAATAAATAATGCACGCTTATGGCGTAGGCTAAAAATAGGATCCTAGCCGTTGTGACCTGAGCTATAAAACAATGGCTGATGTAAGCCCTGTTGGACTTGGTTTTTCCTAGTTCAGGCCGACAAGTAGGCAATGCACCTCACAAATAATTGCTTTTTGAATCAAAAGTTAAAAGGCGTGGAGTGTCTAGAGAGAAGTCACTACAGACAAAACATGAAGCCTAGTATGGGCGATTGATTTTTCATTAACTCTGACAGCCAGGCTGCCCTCCTAGCTCTGGATTCGAAGGTCATCACGTCCAAGCTAGTCGAGGACTGTCTGTCACGTCTGAACGCTCTAGGCTCGAACAACAGAGTTGTCCTCAGATGGGTACCGGGGCATGCGGGAATCAACGGCAATGAGTGTGCCGACGAACTCGCGCGCTCCGGGG
This sequence comes from Eupithecia centaureata, assembly GCA_944547425.1. Classification (NCBI taxonomy): domain Eukaryota; kingdom Metazoa; phylum Arthropoda; class Insecta; order Lepidoptera; family Geometridae; genus Eupithecia; species Eupithecia centaureata. The sequence continues at coordinate 1,700,789 of OX155680.1, read as the reverse complement.
CCAAGGGAACTCAGTTGGGCCCAGAACCGATCTGTGGCATACCTAAGAGTCTGGCTCAAAGAAACCTCCTGAATCTCTGCTACGGGGAATCGACCAAGCTCTGGAAGAATTCCTCAGGTATGAGCCATTCAAAATCACTGATTAAAGCCTTCGATAAACGGTACACCAACCGAATCCTAGCGCTAAGCAGAAACAACCTTCGCATTATGACAAGAGCCCTAACTGGACACTGTTGCCTTAACAAGCACATGTTCAATCTAGGGCTAAGCGACTCACAATCATGCAGATTCTGCGAGGAGGCGGTGGAAACGCCTCTTCATCTGCTAGGTATGTGTGGAGCACTAATGCAAAAACGTAGCATTCATCTGGGCAAACACCAACTGTGCCCAGAAGAGCTAAAAGAAATCACCCCGAAGAAAATCCTACAGTTCCTAGCAGCTGCAAGGGTAAGTGGCGAATTATGAACGTCGCATCTTCAGGGGTGAACACACTAAGTGGCGAACACAATAGGTCTCTTTGGCCGCAGTGCTACGTTAGCCACCTTGCGCAAATAAAAAAAAAAAAAAAAATGGGCGATTGAACATTTTACCTACTGGTGGCCGAGTTCAAAATAACCACGGACAACAAACCTTTAGAGTCATTATATTGGTCAACAATCAAAATCAAACGCCAATAATGGAGCGGTGTAGGTTTCTCACCGACATGCCTCGAATAATAAAAATAAAAGACTTGGTCTATCTTGTGAGTGACTATGAAAGCAGTCACGGTATCCTAAAATGAAACAAAGTAGTAGTAGGTACCTCTAAAACGAAACAAGTCGGTCAAACTCCCCGAAGATCAAAAAATGAAACTTCTTTTGAAGGTTTCAAAACGATTGGGATACATACTGACTGACTAATACTACAATTATTCATACAAAAACTCTGAAGAGATCCTGTTAAAAGGAAATAAAACTGGATTTCCTGTTAAATGAATGAATAAATGAACACTTTAGTGTACTAAAAGGTATCATACAGTTAAAAACTTATAATATCTAATTAAAAATAAACAAAGTACAAAGTACAAAAGGCGGCCTTATCTCTGAGAACGACTTCTTCCAAAATAAAACACATGTTAAATATACCAGACACTCTTATAGCAACTGCTTATATAAGCCATGCTGAATAGTCGACATGAACTCCGACTGTGGACTTTTGTATGCGTGACAAGCTTGGTAGCCCAAAAGTTATGGAGAATATCGAGATGCACATACGACATAAGTACTTGTCTTCAACAACATCAGGCATAGATTATTATCATAGATAAATTATGAAATAGTTGTTAGAGACCGATTTATCTACATTACCTATATAATAGGAAACTTAACGACTGCTTAATGAAAATGCACGATTTTCCATCACTACTTAGGGTGGATATTGCAATGTATTTGTTTGGTCCACCGCCAAGTAACCAACCGCTAGCAGCTAGTAGTTACTGATTATTTCTGTGCATTTAATGAAATAAAAATCATGAAAAATATTTAAACACTGGGAATTCCTGTCAACATCACTGTTAATAATGAAAAAGAATTGTCATCGGATGAGTTCAAATCATTTTGTCTTATCCCCATCGGTTCCAACAGAACGATGAAGAAGAAACACAGCTCCTTGGAATTGTAAAATGGCTCATCAAAATGAATTATTTATGAATGCGCTGTTGGCGTCTAAACAAATAATGAGTATATACTAGATATACTATATAGAGTATGTATATAGATATATATAATATTATTTACGGACAAGATTGACAGTCTGCCGCTGATTTACAAAATAAGAAAATAACAGAAGGTTGTGACAGAGACTAACTTTTGAAAGGAAAAAAAGAGAAATATATGACTTTAGAAAAACAAAAGAAAAGAACCCGAATTCAGGGTTGAAGGGAAGGTTTAAAGTTGAGAACATAAACTGAGAAAATAAATACAAGGAGTACCTATCGTTAGAACGATCATGGAAGGCTGAACATTTGAAAATAATTTGTGAAAAAAATAGTCCTCAATTTTAATGATGATAAAAGTAACCAATATCAAGAAGCAGAAGAAGATGGATTTGGCTAATATAGCATAACATTAATTTTGACTAAATTCTGTGTTGAATTACCTTTTGAATTTATTTTGTTGTATATTCTGATGAGAATAATGTTGCCAGTTTAGCTTATTTTGTTGTAATTCATTTGGTTGGAAACTTATGCTTTATACCGTACTTACCTACTTACTGTGTAAAATTTATCTTATTGAAATTGGAAGTATATAGACTAAACACAACTAATTTATAATTACATATATATATATATCCTACTGGCTTAAAATAATCATAGTCTTTTTACTTTGGGTGAATTGTTAAAGTTTTCATTTGTGTAAAAGGAAGAGATGTGAGGTACAGCGTGGAATTAAAGGGATTACGCTTGAGGTACCCGCACGTCCTCAGACAGCGCGGGACGCTCGGCGCGTGCGGTGGTCTCGGGTGCGATCATAAAACATACTATCCAAGTGTTTCTGTTCCCAGTTCCCTCTCTATAGGAGTGACTGAACACCACATGCGGTTAATATTATTTTTGCCTTTGAGTTTATATCACAGTCGAAAAAAGGTGCAGTTCACATTGATCGCCCGTTCTATTTAACTGAAATAAATATCTAGACGGTTCTACACTCGCAGATATGTTCTACAAAGTCGCAAGACACCAAAGAAGAAAGAGTTTTCTTCCACAAACTAACGAAAACAATTGCCAAACTCAAACAGCATTGCTTATGACCACATGAATCTTGCTCGGGGCCACTTCGAATCGATTTGGCTACTGCTCCCTCTGCACAGTGTTGAATGAAACAAATGTCGGAAATATTTTTATGTCCGATGTTCATTGCAGTTTCTGCATTGAAAGGAGGATGCCCCGGAGGATTTATGGATCGTGTTTACTAATAAGATGAGTTTAAAATATCTGACGTGTGAAAATAATCAACAGCATGGTGTTAAAATGTGTGTATCGTCAAAAAACTGGGGATATCTCCGCTCAAATGCTGGCCTGAAGGCTATTTTCCCTTTCAGAAATGCCAAGATGACGTTTCAGTAGAATAAGAATAAGAAAATCTTTATTTAAAGCATTTACAAAATACCTACTACTAAGTTTATTACCTAATTTCTTAAATTACCCAACACCATGAATTACATAAGTAGTTAGGTACTAATTAATAAAAAAAACTTAAATGTTATAAATGGCGTCCGACTCAGCTTTATGTTGTAATAGCCATTGTGCATAGCTACCACAACGCTGATCTTCCGTCGGAACCAAACCAACGCGTCGCGTATACTAACTATATACAAAAAAAAGAAGCTAGAAGCCGTGGAAACGTCTTTTGTGACAGGAAATTCTCAGACATTTACCATAAATGTAACTGTGAGACGTATAGTAACCTCAGAGGACGTGACCATGATACGGACTTTAACTTTTTTATGGATTTAGCTCTTAGGTACTGCTAAGCACTAGATGGTATTGCCTATAGACTAAGATTTTTTCACTACGCTTTATTAGGTACCTCAGTAAATACTGAGGTCTTTGCCTTTTACTTTTAAGTTAGGAATCATTTTTGTTCCAGGATATTGGAAAGAAGATATCTATCTATATAATTTATTGTATTAAGTATATCAGCCATATAATATTAGCTCTGCTTAGTACTTAGCTTGGAGCTAAATGATGCTGTGTGTCTATTCCAGCATTATTTATATTTTAAACAAGTACATATTACGTCTAAAGCTGAAATCTATAGAATTCCGACAAAGGCGTAGAAACTGTCAGCTACACAATATCAAACTGCTCGCTATTTCTCAGTTTCAGCCCAATAGTGAACGAAAGCAATACTTATATCGCGATTCAAGATCATAGATAATGTTTTGTGAACAAATCAATAACAAAACAAAAAAAATATTGGTGTATTAATATATTTACGACACTGCTGCACTGGTTTCATCAGAGCAGGAGGGACTTCCGGAAAGATGGCTGATCAGTAAAGACATGTAACTTTACACAAAACATCTAAGAATATAAAATAAACATCAGACAAGGCAATATGGCTGTAATATGGCTTTAGCCTATTCATAAAAAATTGACAAATTAAACTAATAATCAGAGCAGGAGTTACAAACAGTTCTGGTTTTGACAGTTTTCATTCATCATTCCAATCACTATCGAACTCGATCTTGTATATTTTCGTTGTGCTTGAGCAATTATGCGTTGTTTAAGTTTTTGTTTAGGTATTTAGTTGTTATCTTGCAGTTAACCTGCGATTCTTATAAGGTTTTGTTAAGTTTTCATTCATATATTACCTATGTCTTTGTTTACACAGAATACCTACGATTCTAATTCAGAGTTTAGGCAGGTACGATAGGATTCTAAGAAAAATATAATGTTGGGCTCCGGTTGTTAAATTTTCTTGGAATATTGACTTGGTGTCGTTCACTAGTAAGGCCATCAGAACACTGGAAATCCAAATTTCTATCTTTTGTAAATAGTACAATTTCCTCGAACAAAGACTCAAAACTTCCTTTTTACCGTTACCTACCAATGGCGTAACGCCATTACTGGGAAATTATTGAGTCTCTTTTCAAGAAAAATTTACTATCTACATCTAAGTAGAACATCCAGGTCCAAGTACATCCAGGTAGAATATCATCGGAAGTAAAAGCTGAGGATCAAACAAACATACAGGTCTGGATAGAAGATACAACCTACGCATTAGCCGAGTTGATATTGAGACCCTTTTTTTAATTATTAGAGTCTGGTCGACGCGACGCGTGACCCGAGTGCTGGAGTACTAGCGCCGCGCATCAGATTGCCAAGCAATGGCCGACGGTAATATAGTAGGGTAACTACGCAAGATCTGCCAAGTCTAAACGTCAGTACGAGATTCTTAAAAAAAAACATCATGACAACCACGATCGTTCTGCCAAGAATTAAACGAATGAGAAGAATAATAAAACAAAAAACAATGTATAAAGACCTGAGATACAAGCATTTTAACGCCTTAGTTCGTTAGAATCGTCAAACCCTCCCTCCTCACTGTGATTCTTAACGTGCTTCATGTTTATTTGATAAGAATACCTGACAGGTTAACTTTCCATCTGCCTATTTATTCATGAAAGCTTTACCAAGTTATTACGGCTTATTTAGGTACCGCATCCAGCAATTCACTGACCCTATTTCATCACAAAACTGCCTCTATTTCACGCCGCAACCATCAAAATAAGATCAACCCAAAACATAAACAAGGTAAGCGAATCACCGATATTTACTTTGAAAACGGCGCGTTTAATTTTGAGTTGTTTCTGAGGGTAGTTATTTGTGAGCGAGACCGCTCGTAACTCAGTGGCATATTTTATGAGCGGCTCGCGGTTAGGCGTGCGTCATAACGTTTATAGTGAGAAGTGTACGTAACGTCAAGGGTTGGTACGCACTGGCTTGCGGAGAGACGCGTTTTTACTCGTTTATTCTTCAATTTGGATCTCCTTCTTGCATCCCATAGAAACTTCCAAAAATGTTTTTTATCAGAGCACATCACTACATCATGTAGTAAGCGAGCTATTTGAAAAAAGTCATGGAAGTTCAAAGTTATCACAGGAGTCAGAAGCTAGTGGTACACTCCATCTGAAGCTGAGGCACCTCGATACACTTAGTCTTGTGCACTAAATGTCCTGTGAACTTGACAATATCTTTTTGTTAAGATTGTCCGCCATGGCCAAAATTCGGCTATTAGAGGACATTATCATCAATGCTCTACAGTTAGTTAGGAACAGTTAATACGTAATTAACTGTTCCTAATAAAACGTCGCGTTTTATCTTAACAGTGCGTACTCAGCTAATAGCTGGCGCAGTGAGAAATTACAGGTATCCACTAGACGTTACAAACGAGGATATACGGCGGCGGGCACTTCGGCACGTGACGTCCGATATTTATCCGCATTTCGAGCGTTAACTACACGGTTTATGCCGCAGTGGGTCATTCTGGGGATTATTGTAGATCACATTAAATATGGATGGAGTGGAAAATGTTGAGGGATAAGTAGAATGTGGAAAGTTGAATTAAAATGGCAACTTTCTGGGTAGAAGGAAGAGTCGATGTCGACGCATGTAGCGTTCCAATGTATGGGACGCTACATGCGTCTACACCCTTCGCCTTTCCATCTTCCAAAGACATTCGCGGGGGCTGGTGCGGTGGCAGATTTGGCTGAGTAAATCAAGAAGAGCTATGTTTGTCTAGACAGAGCCCAATGAGCCCATGCATTTGTTCCCCTTGGAGTCGGGACTCTAAGGTCTGAGGGGTACCGAGGCTCTCCGGATTTTTAACAAATCTCTGAGCGTCTGGTCGATGCGACGCGTGACCCGAGGGGACGCTACTGATATAGATCAGTTGAGCTTCCTCTAGACTGTTAGCTGCAGTCTGCATTGCTATTGTAATTACTGTTTTAAAATTTTATTTTAAACGTTTCTTTTTTTTTACCGTACTAATTAATAAGCTGTATGTTAAGTAAAAAATAAAACTGTTTTGTTTACTATCAAATAATGTCTGTTGCATTTTGTTTTTTTTTTCGATAACTTTTCCAGCATCTTTTTGAGTCTAAAGTTGCATAGGCTTAAGTTTTTTATCTTTTAAAGATTCTTTTCATCGAGATTTTTCTGTTTAAATTTCAATATTATTTTAGGTAAGCTATTGTTAATTTTCCGTAAACTGACTGAAGAATCACATAAAAACAAGCCATAAAGACTGGAACAGGAAAAACCCAAAATAATTTATTTTAGTGATTCAACCAAAAAGTTATTTCCGTTATTGCCTCCCCTCAGAATTCTACAGTAGGTACCTACAGCTTCCCGGAAAAATCTCCAAAGATCTGACTATTGTTTTGCTATATCAATACACGTCAGACGCACCCTTGCGAGTCAACTTCTTGGGCAATAATATTGATGGATGGCATCGCATTTTACCTACGGTTCCATCATAAACACGACACGCCGGTAACGCTCCTACACTCAGAGCACTCGCACTACTCAATTTCTTGCAAGAATTCCAACATGTGGATATTTTCAATGATAGTTTAAGTCATATATACTTATCTTTACGATCCTACCTTACGTATAAATGAAATTTATGTAAGTATTATGTATGTATAGCTAAGCTATTTGTTATCTTTTTTTTATTATCTTTCTGTACATTAATTTTCCTTTTATATTTTATGTTATGTAATTAGTGTTTTGGTGTTAGACTGTAAGCTAACTGCTGAGTTTTAATAAATAAATAAATAAACATTTTCATAACATAAGTTGGTGAATATTTTTCTAAAATAGCTAGCAATGAGGTTTTGCTGAAGAATGTGAATAAATGATAATAAATAAAAAACGCTGAACAGCATCCATACTAAGCAGAGCTTGTCTTATGGGTACTGGATGACTGACATACTTAAAAAAAGATAAAGATGACTGATGATATACTACTTAATAGATAAAACTTTACAAACATTATTTTTAAAACACCGTTAACCCTGGAACAAATATTTGCGATCATAAAAATAATTGTCAAACCCGCAACTTTCTGCGTCGCAGGCAGACCTTCCCCCTTCCATCTTCTGAAAGTGAAAGAAAGATGAATAAAAGATTTTTTATTTTAATTTACAGGCTTCAATATAAACAGAATGTTTTTGATCGTGGGCAAATTCAAGCGGTTTGCTATAATTTTGTCTTTAAACAGCATGTAAAACCTAGCAGTTAAAACCGCAATATAGTCTCCAACCATTAGCGTTCATTATAAGGTTAAATGAAATGTCCACGATAAGCTTAAACTCTGGTTAGACCTTTTATCGAACAGAGAAAGTTCAGGTCAGTATCGGCCCGTATAATCACCAAGTGTTTGTGTTCGGCGGAGCATCGTGAGGTAGGCTGCCATTAGATCTGTGGGAAAATAGCACTGTTTGGACAGGCTTCGGCATTCGAGATGTGGGGATAGGATTAGATACTGTATACCGACAGTACCTGTACCTATAGGTTTGGGATCTATAAGAGAGATATCTACAATCCCTTACTTGTTGGAGGAGATTATAGCATGTCCCTTTCATTATGAAATAAGAAGCTGATTTTAAGATTTATTTTTTACTAGCGACCCGCCCCAACTTCGCACGGTTTTATTATACCTACGTATAAACCATCCTCTTGGATCACAGAACCGCATCAAAATCCGTTGCATAGTTTTAAAGATCAAAGTCAAAGGGACATAGGGAAATAAGAACAGAAAAAGCGACTTTGTTTTATACTATGTCGTGACTATCCACACATCATCTAGCACCAAGCTTGTTTTATGGGTAGGTACCTACTAGTTTACTTATTAACCCGGCGAGGATGTGGTACAAAAAGGGTACATTGAGGATGTGGAGGGTCCTGGTGACCCTGTATTTAATATAATGTATATTAAGTATTTATTGTCATTTTTTGACAAAGTATGAGAGGGTAACGTATGAATTAGTTATTAAAGGATGGATTTTATTTAAAAATAAAATTATTATGCATACAAATGTTTTATTATTAAAATTATAAGAAAAGTCTAAAAATAATCAACTGCAGCATGACTCTGCGTTACACATTTCAAAAATCAACATCTTACAAAACAATCTTAAACGTAATTAGTATTTTTAGGTAAATATATAAGAGATCAATCAAATTACATCACAATATTGGTAGCAAATCAGTCTTATAAGCTACTAATCATCTCTCACCGCAGCACATTGTTGGCAGAACGGAACAATGTGTTCTTGACAAATGTACTTGTTACATCCTTCGCAAACATGAGCCGTCTTACGATGTCGGGCATAAGGGCATACTTGGCACCTTTTTCTTACACCTGGAACTCTGGCAGACGGTTCCTGTAGAGGTTCTCCTCTGAATTCTCGGATTCTCTTACGCAAAGTGCTCGGCAACTGAGGTACTTCTTCTCGGGCACTTCTGATAACATTGAACCCTGTGTTGTATTTTGGAACTCAGATAGCGGTATATTGTCTTCGATGTCGCTGACATCACTGGCATTTTGCTCTGTGTCACTACCATGACTGCGCTCACTCACATGATCTTCAATCTCGCTACCTTCTGATATAAATTCGTCTTCACTGTCCGATGACTCCGCCAGCAAACGACGAATACGCTGAGCCTGCCGTTCTTCGTTGTTCATTTTGACCAATAACACCTAAAAATACAGAATATTCAATACAAATATTAAATCGAAAATGGCACAAAAGTACTACGTCGCGGTTGTGGAAGGGTCATAATTACCCTATTTGCGTTCGCGCACGTCTACCTCGTTGCACAGGCGGCGGCCAACTGAGTGGTGACACGCAGAGGGGAGGGTAGTTCAATAACTGTAGCTACTGAGAAGTTCGACAGCGTACGACTACAGAACAAAAAACTGTAGACAAAACAAAATGAGCAGGGTCATATAGACCCTACCACATCCTCGCCGGGTTAATACTCAATACAAGACATTAAATTGATAGTTTTTTTTATGATACGTAGAAAACACCAAGAACCCCGGAACAAATGTAATGGTTCGGGGTATTTTAAATAAACGATCTGCATATTAGGTATGTATACAAACATTTCTTCCAAGGCGGGAATCGAACCCGCAACTTCCTGCATCAAAAGCGCCTTTCGCCCGCCGCGCCACATCGGTAGTCAATAAATAAATAAAATAAATCTCTTTTATTCTAATATTCCAAATGCTCAAAAAAGGCGTTAAATCGAAGTTAGTCGTAACATGGATTCATAAAAATGTAAGAGTCGAATCTACCGTCATCAATGGAAGTACACTGAGCCAAGTTACCCGTTAAGTGCTCACTTAGTAGAGTCGTGTTAAATTACTGCAGTGGAAAAAATAACTTCTCAAGTGAATCCTAAGTGTCTCATCTTCATAATTACGGGAAGATAGTTCCGCTGATTGCAGCGTTTTGCGTTTTTGCTCAAGTTTTTCACTTGACTTTTTCGCTTGCGTCTTTTTGAAAGATGGGATGTCTAAACCAGGTTTCTGAGGGAATTGATGTGTCTGGTGTAGTATTCTTACACCCGGTTTCTAGAAGGCTATTCAAATGTCAAATCAGTTGACAAAGCGATTAATTTAACACACTGGCCAATTCAAATCGGGGTGCACGAACGCTGATTAGATAATAATTAGCTAATCATTGATCATCTTACGATTGTCATTCTTTCAGTTCAGTCATTCACTCCTAAACTTCAATAAAACCATCCAAGGGCGAGTCAGACTCGCACTTAGGGTTCCGTACCATATTTTTTAAATTTTATTTTTTATTACTTATGTAAAAATATACTTACAATTAAGTATTTTGTGAATATTTCAAGTGGTAACAGGTAGGCTGTTACCATTGTTACCATGTTACCATTTCGCACCCCTAGAACAAGACAGCGCTAAGTCGAAAAACTACTTTTTTCAGAAACGACGAAAAACCGTTTTCTGCTTTTGTATAAAAGTTATTGACAAAGTCTTGAATGTTTTATGTAACGTATCCGATGTGAATCATTATAATATGGTTCATTTCCCTCAATAAACGTCGAGCGAGCAATTACATGCATTTTTCGTTTTAATTCACTGTTGTATAATTATCTCATGAAATAAATATGAAATATTTCCAGATAGGTCCTTCTTATTGAATAATTATGAAATAATGTTCCATTTTTTACCAGTTATTGGATAAGTGTAAATATAAAATAAGGAACTATTTGACTTTTTTTGAGGAATTTTCCTATTGTTTGTAAAATAAAAGACAAAATTACCAAAAGGAGAATTTCATTTAACTTTTTTTTAACAAAATCAATATCATTATTCAAAAACTAGTAATTATTTAAACTTTAAACGCCGAAAATAAAAAATATTAATGTATCTATTTGAAAGCAGTATGCAAGTAAGAGCCTTAATTTTTGTAATGATGTATACCTTTACATTGGCTTGATTTCTTGTGTACGCCTGACGATGTACTTCTCATTGCCTTTCTTGGGTGACGAGCTCCCAAAACTTTGTAAAATTTCCGTCCTGTGGGTTCCATCTATTTTTGCTATGCATCTCATTTATCGTCACAAGATTGACGGAACTGACGTTCAGCGATCTGTTTTAAAAAGTTTCATACAGAAAAATACCTACGCCTTCTCATATCTTCTATCGCTTATCGCTTAATTAGGAGTTCCATCCACAAGGATTTCGTTTCATTTGTATTTTAAGAGGCGGATTGCTTGTTGTCTCAGTGGTACTGGCACCAGGAGATTGTGCCTGTGTAGCAGAAGGTTGTATTGGAGCGGTGCAGGTGTTGCTGCTGCTACTTGGAGCTTGATGACGATGATGAACTCTGACTCCAATACACAATGCTCAAGCAGGAAGTAGAAGAAATTATTTTATTGACTACAAGGGGCCTATTGTTTTGTTAAGCAGGGAAAGTAAAACAACGGTCTATATCTGAATAATCTATAAAATCAAATTCATCACTCGGGCCAAATGACGTATGAACCGGTATTTCTGTAATCTCCTTATTTTCTGACAAATCACTTCAAGATTCTGCAACGACTATTACTTCAACCGCTGGTAATGCAATGTTTGATGCTGCCACAGTGGTGCGTTCAGCATCCTTTCTATATCTATTTCTTGAACAGTTGACAATTGCCTCTATGGTTACCTACTCCAATTGGCTTTTCGAACAGCAGCAGGTCGTGACCCTTCATCATCTGCCATAAAATGAGATAAAACTAATTAATTCCAAAATAGAGCACTATCTGGAAAACATGTTTTGGTAGTCCTATAACGAGAAAAATACTGCTTAAAAAGGTTTTTATTGTTTTAAACGACTATTAATATGAATTTAAATTAATTAAAATTGATTTAAACTGATTTTTGAATAAACTATAGCCAATTTTAAATATGCCATCAATAGAGCATTATTTAAGAAATTGTTAGTTAGTTAAACAATATGGAACTATTTTGGAATAATAAACAAAAATTTACATACCTTCGCTGACAATACCGCCGTATTTCGGAATACTAGTAAAACGCCAACCAGGAGAATTCTCCAACACGGGATTATCACTAAATAACTCACAAAATTTGTCTCAAAAATTTCAATGACATCATAGTATTCCTAAATAATTTGCTCTTGCGTATGAGCAATACGATTTTTTAAGACGGTGGCCATGTTGCAACTAGACATAAATTCGTATTCGTGGTATGATTTTTCACCTATTTGTCACTAATAGCGACGTACATCTCCATTTCTTGGGCGTCTGTGTGAATATAAATAAGCCTGTTTTAGTGGTATACGCGTTAAAACTTTGCGGATTCAAATATGCAATAAAGTCGATTTTGTGATTTTTCGACATAATTCCGTGTTGTTCTAGGGGTGCGATTTGTTAATATCGACCAAAAATAGTAAAAAAGGCGTTTTAATGGGAGCCCGCCTTAAATATTTATTTTCGACGGACAGAAAGCGAAGTATTAGTAATAGGGTCCCGTTTTACCCTTTGGGTACGGAACCCTAAAAATGACGCTTGTGGCATAAGAATAAGTAAATAGTAGTAAGTAAGAGTAGAAGGGAAACGCGCTCAAGGTCAAGATATTAGCCTACACTATTTTCCACGTTAAACGGGCATATCGGTCGGGCTGCCATAGCCGGCGACACTGCACGCGGTTTTTAATGATCATTCATTTATGTTTACCGATCGCGGCGCGCGGTGGCGGCCGCAAGTATTAGTTGAAATTATAGTTATGTTGTCCGAGAGCCCGGTGCCATTTTGCGTTGAGTTGAGTATCATGAATTACCTCGAGGTTTTTTTTTATGATGCATTCTTTATGTGCTCTCGTTTAATAAATAATTCAAACTGACGTGTACCTTTGTGAAATAATAGGTACCAACCCAATACGTAGGTAACTAATCCAATTTTCTTTTTTTCAGAAGAAAAAAGTGGATTGAACTGATGGGTCGTAACCTATATTGAATATACTTATATCCGAAATAGTTGGTGTGTTCTGAAAATTATTACAAAATATAAATAGTGCATTCTAGTGCCCTAAGTAAAAAAAAACATGTCTGGACTCGATAAAAGAAGAGTCCCTTCTACCCAGTTATTATTTATGCTTATGCTTGTGGCGCGAATACTTGTTTGTTTACGTTTGAAAAAGTTCAAAATTGTAAATTAGATAGGTAATAATAGATTGTTTATTATGAAGAAAAAAACTATACCGAAATAGACAAAATACCTTTTACTACTTTAGTAGGCAAGTAGAAACCCTTTTAAATTGCTTTATTACCAATATTTTTTAATTCCTGTATTTCACCAAGTTTTTTTATATTATTTATATGTTTCTAATATGCGGAAGCGAAACGAAGCATCCTAGAATATAAGAGGTAATTTAATTTATTTTTATTTAATAGTAAAACGATCCTTATGTTTAGTAATACATAACAAAACCGCTTTTAGGAGTACCAACCTGTTGATTTTTTATATATATACGATTTAGAACTTGGCAAAATACAGCACATTGTTGTAAAAATTTCAACTAATTAGAGCTAAATCACCGATCAGCTAATTATTGATTTGACAAGAGCTTGACCAAAGAATCATGCTTAATTATCGAGAAACCCATTTTGATATTTGACAAGAGTTTTGCTTCAATGAGTTGACAAGCTTGTTCAGTAATCACTGTTCAAAATCTGAGTACGTAATCAACGTTCGAGAAACCCAAACGACACTTGAATAGAGATTTGAACATTGATTAGTAAATTTTGAAGTTGACATGCGTTCCAGAAATCGGCCGTTAGTAAGCTTTTTTTTATCTCTCCTGTAAGTAACTGTTCAAAATAAATGGAATCATCGACTTCAAATATTTTTTAAATTAATAAAATAATATTTATAGTCTCTAATTTTTTTTGTCAGTGTTTTAGCCGATTTCGATGATTCTTTTTATTTGAAATCTGGTGCTTCTCGTTTAGTTTTTACAATATTTATAATTTTGGAAATTACTTTGTTTAACCGAATTATATGATAAAATAAGTGGAGGCTCCATGTTTTCGCCTTAAATTATTTTTAGTTAAGCTATGATTTTATTTTACTTAACTGTTAACATTTTGAGGTTATTTTTAAGTATTCTAAAATATCTATGATCAATATCATGAGAGATAAGTAGCCTATGTGTTATTCCATTTAATGTGTATATATTTAAATTTCAGCCCGGTCCGATTGTTTTGGCGTACATTTTCTATATTTACTTTTTTGATTTGCAGTGACTACTGTCTTGTTTCATTTTATTGAGAGAAACCAGTGACTGGTTGAAGAAGGAAGGTCATAAAGAAAATTGGACTCAAAATATTCTCAAAATGATAAAAATTAAATCTAGATCAAATAAAGCTTTGGCAGAGAAAGAGCGAGAACAAAGTGCCTAGAAATTATTTCCAGCAATTACTACACTTTTGCAGCACTCTTTTTGTAGGCGTTCCTGACTTCAAGACACATAATTATATTTGACTAGCAGCGCCTCGTGGTTTCACCCGCGTAGGAATTCTGGGATGTCCCGCTTCCGTAGGAATTCTGGGACAAAATATAGCCTCCGAGTTACTCGTATTCGTACTATAATCTATGTCTGTGCCAAATTTGATCCAAATCAGTTCAGTAGTTTTTGCGTGAAAGAGTAACAAACATCCATCCATTAATCCATCAATCTATCAATCAATCCATCAAACCATCAATCCATCAATCAATCCATCAATCAATCCATCCACCAAGCCATCAATCCATACATCAAGCCATCAATCTATCAATCAATCCATAAGTCCATCAAACAATCCGTCAATCCATCAATCTATATCAACCCATCAATCAATCATTGTTTATAATATTAGTAGGACTAACCTTGTGGTTATTGCAAGTGGAATAAGTTTTAATCCATAATTCCATCCATCAAGCCATCAATCAATCAATCCATCCATCAATCAAGCCATCAATCAATCCATAAATCAATCCATCAATCAATCCATCAATCAATCCATCAATCAATCCATCAATCAATCCATCAATCAATCCATAAGTCCATCAAACAATCCGTCAATCCATAAATCTATTAATTTGGTTAATTTCCCGTTGTAAGTCTTTAAGTAGTTCTTCCCTCTTCTTAAAGCTCAAATTAACGCAAAAGGAGTGACATGCCCTTATACAAGTATTTCAAACTAGCAGCGCCTCGAGGTTTCACCCGCGTAATTCCCGTTCCCGTGGGAATGCCGGAATAAAATATATCCTAAGTGTTATTCCAGACGGTAATCTATCTCTCTGATTAATTTCACCCATATCCGTTCAGTAGTTTTTGCGTGAAAGAGTAACAAACATCCATCCATTAATCCATCAATCAATCCATCAATCCATCAATCAATCCAGCCATCAATCCATCAATCCATCCATCAAGCCGTCAATCCATCCACCAATCCATCAATCCATCCATCAAGCCACAAATCATCAATCATCCATCTATCAATCTATCAATCAATCAAGCCATCAATCAATCAATCCATCCATCCATCCATCAAGCCATCAATCTATCAATCAATCAAGCCATCAATCAATCAATCCATCCATCCATCCATCAAGCCATCAATCTATCAATCAATCAAGCCATCAATCAATCAATCCATCCATCCATCCATCAAGCCATCAATCTATCAATCAATCAAGCCATCAATCAATCAAGCCATCAATCAATCAATCCATCCATTCATCAAGCCATCAATCTATCAATCAATCAAGCCATCAATCAATCAATCCATCCATCCATCAAGCCAAAAATCGATCAATCTATCCATCCATCCATCAAGCCATCAATCTATCAATCAATCAAGCCATCAATCAATCAATCCATCCATCAATCAATCCATCCATCAATCAATCCATCCATCAATCAATCCATCCACCAATCCATCCATCCATTCATCAAGCCATCAATCTATCAATCAATCAAGCCATCAATCAATCCATCCATCAATCAATCAAGCCATCAATCAATCAATCCATCCATTCATCATGCCATCAATCTATCAATCAATCAAGCCATCAATCAATCAATCCATCAATCAATCAAGCCATCAATCAATCAATTCATCCATCAAGCCGTCATCCTATCAATCAATCAAGCCATCAATCAATCAACCCATCCATCAATCCATCCATAAAGCCGTCATCCTATCAATCAATCAAGCCATCAATCAATCAATCCATCAATCAATCAATCCATCCATTCATCAAGCCATCAATCAATCCATCCATCAATCAATCCATCCATCAATCCATCCATTCATTCATCAAGCCATCAATCTATCAATCAATCAATCCATCAATCAATCAATCCATCCATCAATCCATAAAGCCGTCATCCTATCAATCAATCAAGCCATCAATCCATCCATCCATCAATCCATCCATCCATCCATCAAGCCATCAATCTATCAATCAATCAAGCCACCAATCAATTAATCCATCCATCAATCAATCCATCCATCAATCCATCCATCCATTCATCAAGCCATCAATCTATCAATCAATCAAGCCATCAATCAATCAATCCATCCATCCATCCATCAAGCCATCAATCTATCAATCAATCAAGCCATCAATCAATCAATCCATCCATCAATCCATCCATCAATCCATCCATCAATCCATCCATCAATCCATCCATCCATCCATCAAGCCATCAATCTATCAATCAATCAAGCCATCAATCAATCAATCCATCCATCAAGCCGTCAATCCATCCACCATTCCATCAATCCATCCATCCATCCATCAAGCCATCAATCTATCAATCAATCCATCAATCAAGCCATCAATCAATCCATAAATCAATCCGTCAATCAATCCATCAATCAATCCATCAATCAATCCATCAATCAATCCATCAATCAATCCATAAGTCCATCAAACAATCCGTCAATCCATAAATCTATTGAAGAAGGAAGGTCATAAAGAAAATTGGACTCAAAATATTCTCAAAATGATAAAAATTAAATCTAGAATCAAATAAAGCTTTGGCAGAGAAAGAGCGAGAACAAAGTGCCTAGAAATTATTTCCAGCAATTACTACACTTTTGCAGCACTCTTTTTATAGGCGTTCCTGACTTCAAGACACATAATTATATTTGACTAGCAGCGCCTCGTGGTTTCACCCGCGTAGGAATTCTGGGATGTCCCGCTTCCGTAGGAATTCTGGGACAAAATATAGCCTCCGTGTTACTCGTATTCGTACTATAATCTATGTCTGTGCCAAATTTGATCCAAATCCGTTCAGTAGTTTTTGCGTGCAAGAGAACATCCATCCATCCATACTTACAAACTTTCGCGTTTATAATACACTGGTCATCATAAAAATCGGCCCACCTGTACTTTTACCAGAATATTCGTTTTTTTAATTGTGAATGTAACAAGTTGTTTTGGAATAATGTTTTTTATGTAAAATTGTTTATTTTTAACATTTTAAACTGAAAATTATGTATACATTTTTGAAAACTTGCACATTATGAGGAAAAATGTAAAATCTTTAATTTTACCAAATTTTTAGGTTTATATCGAACAAGCTGTAATTTTACACCCTTTGCACTTAAGCCGATGAATCCTAGAAATCAATATTTGGTATTTCCTCCTCTTGCTTTAATTGTAGCCTCCATTCTCCTTTTTAAAGACCTTATCAAAACTGCAATGGCTCCTTAAGGTACTCGCTCCCATTCTTTGATGATGGAGGTTTCCAGTTCTCCTAAGGTGGTAGGAGCGGGATTTCGAGCTCTAACCTTTTGTTCTAGGGTGTCCTAAATGTGCTCTATAGGTTTGAAATCAGTACTCCTTGCTGGCTACTTCATAACCTGTATACCAACCTCTTTCTGTTACTGAGTCACGATGCGCGATACGTGTGGCCGTGCGTTGTCTTACATTAACTGGAAGTGTTCTCCGATATAACCCGCAAAGGGCATCATGTGATCTTCTAAGATCTCTGTTATGTAACTTGCAGCAGTTAGTGAACCCCTTCTGATGAATACCAGTTCCGTGCGCACTGTCAAAGAAATCACACCCCGAAACATTACAGAGCCTCAGCCATAACTGACTGTTTCGCTCATGCATTGGGCATAACGCTCACCTGGCCGTCTCATAACGTTACGGCGCCCGTCTGGACCGTATAACGTCATTCGGCTTTCATAAGTGAAAAGAACTGACGCCCATTGGTCCATAGTCCAGTTCAGGTGATTTCGCGCAAATTGTAGTCTTGCTTGTCGATGAGCTGCGGTCAGTTGTGGTCCCGTTGCTGGCTTGTGAGGTCTTAAATCTTGTTCACGGAGTCTCCTTCTCACTGTACTGTCACTTACAGCCACACCCCGCACTTCTTGTAAGCGTCGCTGAAGATCAACCCCAGAAAGGTGCCGATTTCTTAAAGCTGAGGTCATAATAAAGCGGTCATCTTGTTCAGAAATGACCCTTTGTCTTCCAAATCCTGATCTTTTTCGATACTCTCCAGTCTCCAGACACCTCTGGTAAACTCTTCTAACCGCAAATCGACTGAGATTCAATCTTCGCGCCACAACACGTTGACTGAAGCCCTGTTGCAGCAAGGCTACAACTTGGGCTGCCTCTACCTTAGTAGTGTCCATAATTTCAGATGAAATCTTGCAAAACTATAGCCTTAGTGAATAAAGATAGCGTTAATTATCGAGCGCACTGTTTAAATGTTCCGTTTCACAAAGGGAATTGGGTTCAACTGAATCTCGACGTAAACAATGAAATCGACACTAATCAGTGTAAGCGTTAAAAAGTTTGTTAAGTATCCTCAAGTAGGCCGTAATTTATGGTAGACAGATGTCAAACATCATAACGAACCCTTGTAATAAAAAAAATAATTCAAAACCACTCATCTCCGAAGTTATAGAAAAGAATAGTGAAAAAACTGGGTGGGCCGATTTTTTTGATGACCAGTGTATTAGTGGGATAGCACTGATTAGTTGGTAACATCAATCTTGTAACTAAACATATACTTACCATATTTAATAATATTACTTATTAATCTTATTCAGGAAGAAAAGATCAAATTAAACATCACTTCTTGAAGAACACTGCTGAAAACTACCATAGGTAATGTTTCTCGTTTTTCAAGTAATATTTTTTGGCTACTAATTAAACAAGCTTCTTTTTAATAGCAATATTCGCCTCAGAAAATATAATTTACCTTCTAAATTACTAAGTCGGCCACAACCAACGCGCATCTGAATAATAGTATCTCAGCCACTAGTTATCTTCTATGTAAGCCACTGTAAATATAACTCAGCACGGTGGTTATTTTTTAGCATCTAAATTTGTGGCATACATTCAAATAGCAAACTTCTAAAATATTAATTTATGACACCAAAATAGTCATTCTATTAGGGGCGTCCATAAATTACGTGAGGTGTTTTTTTTAATTTTCTGCCCCTCCCTCCCCCCCTGGTGAGATGTCGTGAGATTTTATTCAACCCCCTCCCCCATCTCCCAATCTCACGTGAGATTTTTCAAAATGTGAGTTTCTTACGTAAACGTGTTGGATTGTTATTGTAAAAAGAAAAAAACAAATTTGCTTCGTGCTTTTATTTACGACTAGTTATGACTAGTAATCAATGTTGCTGAGAGTTTAATTATAAGTGTAATAAAAATTTAACAATAGAATACTTAAATCGTAACTACTTAGATAAAAAAAGAGTATCTACTCTAATTCAGTCCATGGAGAATCATGCACGGTCTCAAGAGAGACTATTGGAACCAACATGTCCATATGATTTTCAGTAAAATCATCTGATCCTTCAACTTCAATTAATTACAATCTGGATTAAATGGACCAAAATAGTATAATTTTTTTTTTGTCTCAATCAGAAAAAAA
The DNA here is from genome assembly GCA_944547425.1 of Eupithecia centaureata. Classification (NCBI taxonomy): domain Eukaryota; kingdom Metazoa; phylum Arthropoda; class Insecta; order Lepidoptera; family Geometridae; genus Eupithecia; species Eupithecia centaureata. The sequence continues at coordinate 1,680,805 of OX155680.1, read as the reverse complement.
ATTGCGTGATATTTGCCGAGACCCCCCCTCTCTCCAACGTAAGATTAGATGAGATTTGACTCGACCCCCTCCCCCCCTTAAACACCTCACGTAATTTATGGACGCCCCCTATAGCTTCTAATTTTATAATTTAGTATGTTTAAAATGTAAGTCATCCTACATTTATCGATCGATAAATTTACCTAAAATTGTCATCAAATAAAATGCTAAAGCCACTATTATTACATAATGAACTATTGTTTTATAGTTTTTTTGGTCAAGGTCATTGACCTTTGACCTAAAGTTCAATGACCTTAACAAAAGGGACCTTGAGGTCATAGTCCTCAAAGTCTCTTACATTTTTTTGTGAAAACGTTGGTTTTTGCTAATCAACTTCGATCATTAGGTCAGTGACCTTTGAGGTCAAGGTCACAGACCCTTTTTTGTAAAAACTTTAGTTTTAGCTGGAGTCGATGCCCGATAGTTGAATTCTATGCGTCGGGGTAGTTTTTCATGTTTTTTTGGTTCCATCGCGATTCGCCATAGCTCCGTCGCTTCGGGAAGTACAGCCTTTCCGCCATTGTGTAACAAGGGTCAGGCACCACTGCTCACCTCCGCAGCTTCGGCTTTTTGGTCGCCTTCGGCGACCAGCCTCAGCCGCTGCGCCGGCACGCGCGGTGCCTGTCCCTTGTTACGGCTGGCGGAGGCTGCACTCCCTTCGCGCCTCTGGCTTATTAAATACACTCTAGGGGCGCCACGCACAAGACCACGTGGAGTCGGGGTACTCTGTGTCGGATCCGTCACTCGAATTGAACCTAATAAACTCATCGGAATGCTCTGCGGTAGTTATTCATGTTTTTTTGAGTTCATTGACCTCTAACGCTGAGGTCATTTAACTTTGGGGTCAATCATCTGAACCAAAGTTGGAAATATAAATGAAATACAGATGAAACTATTGCAATACGAATGCACGAACGACAATAAACAAACACGGGCGAGTGGGTAAAAGAATCTAATGGCGCTCTATGATTGGTGCAAATGGTCAGTTGTTGTCATGTCGCTAACTCGCGCCAAATCGGACAGAGGCTATTTTCATGATAAAAGAATATGAAGTATTATTTTACATGTTAAGTAATAATTATATGATGTTGTCTATTGAAGCTTGAATTTATAACTTTTGAGGAGCTTGTATTGAAGCTGTAAAACGTAAAATGGTGATGAGTTGCAAATTCCGTGGCCGACTTAGTAAATTAGTGGGCAATGTATAATCAGAAGGACAAGTAAAAATAATTGTTGCTAATGAATTGACGCTTTCTTTTACATTTTTAGTTGGCGTTGTAAAGAAGATAAATTAGTTTATTAGAGGCTATGTCAATTTCTCGATGCTTAGTTATTAAATGAGAAGTTTGGCCACGTGGCCAAAAAAAAAATCTGTGGCCGCAATTATTATTTCTCATATTTTTTTAGTTATGTAAGTACCGAAAGTTTAACAAATCTTGAGCTGAATATTTTGATAAGACCCTCAGAAGACGAGAACAATAAATTAGATATTCCTTCAAAATACATATTTATTCGTGCCTTCTTATTTGCTCGAACAACGAAAGTGACAAGTCATCTTAAACATTAATTACAACAATACAAACAATACAGACGCAATTTATTAGTGCATAAACGACTTGAGAACCGAATCTGAGTCAACCACAGTGAAGACGAAAATGGCTAGTTCAATTGTGGCAAAATCTTTTTTATCATAGAGAATGACAATCAAAGAGCATAAACAGATTAAAACAATTGAAACAATAAAGATTACTGCTGTTGCGAACAATCTAGAGGTAGCTTAACTGAACTATATTATATATATTAATTATTAATAATAATTAGTATTTCTATTAATATTTTATTTATACCATGGGAACTGATTTATGAGATGAGCATATATTTCTGGACTAGAACAACGTTTCATTAGTTTTTAAGGATTTTAATGATATTTTATTCCCTGACCTTATGTATAATATTGTTTGTCAATAGAGTGGGAACTCGATGGACCTACCACATTATAGATTTCACATGGAGTCAATGGATGTTTGCGGTGAACTTTATTCAAGGCGTTGTCGCTTTGGGGGGCCTAATTTTCAGCAATATACCGGCTAATAATGATGATATTTAACTATAGTAGATAGTTTGATTGGCCTAGCGTTCTCAGATTTAACTTTGCCCGTGGGTATACCTTAGAGTCTGTATAAGGGCACTTAGCTAAAAAAGGTCAGTAGCGTCTTTTTCTTATAGATTACTTGTAAAAAAGGGAGCGGTTCTCAATTTCACCTTATTTTTTATGTCACAACTTTTTTCTAGGTGAACTGTTTTGCGTTTTAATTCTTTATTTGAAAGCTATGTCATGTGAACGCGTCAACGCTTTTTACCCCGGTCCCATATTTATTTGAACAAGATCTGAGCAGCCTAATAATAATTCCATGAAGATAATAAAGAAGTTCTCATTTTTGCTGTTCAAATCGGCTTATGAGGTATATAACATGCCAAATTATTAATTTTAATAAGCATTGTTTGTATGAGCTGTATTCATCTCAGCTGGCTCCAAGGGTCCCCGAAGCGGGTCTACGATCAGTCAACGTCAGGCCTCTTATTTATCACTACATAACTGTACCTCGAAATATTTGGAAATCTCTATTTTCGGCGACATAAGTCTGCTTTCCCGTCACTGGCATTTATCTGGGTTATTTTAGTGACTTCAGTAGATGTATTCAAAGTGATATTGTAGGGGTGTTTCATTTTAGATGGACATGGGTGGATCCAATTTCTTTTATTTGTAAATAAAAAATGCTTGAAAAATTATACTTCATCTAGCTCCAATCTTAGCAGAGCTATAAGTACTAGAAATCTGATAAACTTAGTACATTATACTACGTAATATATTGTTTTATTATTCATTAGAATACACTCAGAATATCCGCAGATTATAAAAAAAATGCCAGCTGAGAACGCTTGTCCCGAGGCGAGAATCGAACCCTCACGCGTCGTAAGCGGACTTCCACCCGCCCGCGCCGTGCCACAGACGTCGTCACTGAGATCGTAGACTTTGTTTCGTAGAGGTGCTACGCCGTAGCTTCTTTCTTAAAATTATAAAGATAGAAATAGAAACTAAATACTCATTAGTTTACTTAGTAAAATCATATTAAATTAATGTGGTCTTGAGTGGAGCTCGCGACTCGGCAAAAGTAGTGTAGGACGCCCTCCGACTAGGTCGGATGACGATCTGTGAAAGTCTGCTGGCAGATGCTGGATGCGGCAAGCTGAAGACAGGGCTGTATGAAACTCATTAATTGATTGATTGATTTGGGTTGAGGTAAATGATGAATTGATGATAGTATGAGATCCGTTGAGTAACCTCTAGACTATTTGCAATAATCTGCAGTTAGCTGAATTGTTTCAATTATAAATACAAGTTTATATTTGCTTGTTATCCTTTTCTTGTCTCGTTGTGATTTTCTTTGATCATAAAGTTTTTTTTATAATTCACGATTATTGAGTAGATTCCATTTAAAACTCTGTATTTTCAGCAGGTAAATATGTTGCTATATAAATTCTCAGGACAGATGCGCCCTTAAAGCAACACAAAAAATTTGCACCCCTAGATGATAAAGGTAGCTAAACAATATACAAAACAATATAAAGAAAACGGTCCAACTAACCTCGGTTGCGTCTGACACGAAAGGGAGCTACAGGGACGGAAGAGTTCACCTAGGACTTAGGGAGGGGCAAGAAGCAAATTATTCGAGTTTAATTCAACGTGAAAAAACCGAAGAAAGGAGATACTGCTGAAATTTGGCATCTTCACAAAATGTCAGTCTTTGTTATCATATCGTTGGTTCCCTGCGACACAGCCGCAATCCAAAAATGTCCAAAATCGTTTTTATTGCATAAATGCTCCTAAAATTGACTGGTTTATGCGTTGCAGCGAAGACACTCATGCTTTTATCCTTAATTTTCACAAAAACACACAAGCGCCCTTTCGGTTTTACCTAATTTAGTTGGTTAGTTCGGAGCAACACTGCCATTTTGTTAGTTGCAACCAGGACGTCATCGTGTGCGCACGTCGCTTATGTGCTAAAGGGCCACATTCCGAACTATTTCAAGGTTTTGTAGTGAAAATTATAATCGAAAGTGCCGTATTTTGAGTTGTGGCTGCTTTGATCTAAAAATTCAGGTGAGTACCAAAATATTTTATATACTAAGGGGCCTTATTTTGTGTTGCGACCGTTTTAATTATAAATTCTAGTTAGTATGTAATGATATTTTTGAATGTGACCGCTTTGAATATAAAATACAAGGCAAAATCTTCTGTTCTTCTAATCAAAAGAGCTGTTTTTGAAATGCGACTGTGTTTTATATAATATTCCTGTCATATGAGGAACAACTTTTAAAGCTAAAATGGCTATTTCAAAAACTAGCTTCTGCCGGCAGCTTTGTACACGTTGTTCTTGGACAAAAAGCAGCCAATGTGATAATCCTGGTCTATATTTATAATATGCGAAGTTAATGCCTGATCTCTACTCGGTGTTTATTGCTTTGAATAGGTGACAAACATCCCATAAATCCAAAATATTACTGATTTTTTTTTAAATTAATGGGATTGGCTGTTGTAAGGCTTTCACGTTTTAGCTTTTCGTCATAGCTTTTTTATCACAATGTAAAGATGTAAAATAATGCCTAGATAGGAAATTATAGGTAGAAACTACGACCTTACCTTCCTACCTTTATGGTTTAAGTAGGGTGTTGGTGGTGGTGGTTTGTTTATTTGTATAATATTTTACAGGATGGAAAGCAGAGCTCAAAGAATCCTTAAAATGGTAGTAGAAAACCAAGCTTTGCACTCATCATCATCAACAATAAACAGTCATAATATTACTCAAACAGAAGAAGAACAAAATGTTCTAAACACTCAAGAAACTGACGCTGAGTCTATTGATTCTTTCGATACCAACTCTTATCCCGATAGCCAGCATAATCTACGTCTATCAATTCTTGACAGTGACATCTTCAGCACCTTACATTGTTAAGGAACTGGCACACGACAGCTTTTACGACCTGAAACCCTTAGCTACAGGAAACTACACCACCAATGACAGCGGAGATAAGGTAAAATGGGCAGATATAAAGGTATTAAGAACTGAAAGGATTACCAATAAGTTTTTTATAAAAACTCCTTTGCTGATGAAGAGTTTCAGTCAGTAACAACATTGAAAAAAAGGGCAAAATCTTCAAATGCACCTGCATCAGTATCTGGCAGTGGCTTGGCGCTTAAGAAACTTTACGCACAAAAAATAGTTGTGCCTGAAGCCAAGAAACAGGGCATCTTAAAACTAATAGAGAAAAATATAGGGCCTAAGTATTATGAAGCTTTTTATGCTAATCTTTAAGGTGGGAAAGTAGGTTGAAGGTAGAGAGTTCCTAGTTAAACGTTTTTAATATCCTTAGGATCGACGTTATTACGCTATTCAAATATTCAATAAGTACATAGCTAATTTTAATATAAATCGGACTTAGTTTCTAAATTAGTTTGTGATAATAACTTACGTAACTTAAAATAATTACATGACTGACTTGGCATTAAAAAGATGGTTACATTGCTCTATCATTACAATTACGAGTACAAGAATAAGTACGCAGTTTAGAGTTATTATCTTTGTCTCTAGTATTTACCTTAGTTATAAAATATCACTTGTAACACAGATAATTTAATTTTTGTATAATTGCTAAGCAATTGAAACCAATCAAACCGAATTTTGAAACTGGAATGGATGGAACTGGATGCGTCAAGCTGAAGACAGGGCGCTATGACGCTCATTGGGGGAGGCCTATGTCCAGCAGTGGACTAATATAGGTTGATGATAATGATGATGATGATGATTTGAAACCAAAGTTGATTCATATCTTTTAACTAATGGTTAAGTAAAAATACTCATTCTCAAATTAAGAGGTATTTTATAATTATAGATAAGAAACTAGCTGGTACCCGCGACTTCGTCTGCGCATGATTAGTATTTGGAGTACTCGCGATTTTACTTGCGTAATTCCCTTTCCCGTGGGATTTTCGAGATAAAATAAAGTCTATTTCTTATTCCAGCTTATAATCTATCTCTGTGCCATTTCATCCAGATCCGTTCAGCAGTTTTTGCGTGAAAGAGTAACAAACATCCATCCATCTATCCATTCATACTTACAAACTTTCGCGTTTATCAGTTCAATTCAGTTTGGTTCCCCTGGGCTATACGGGTTTTCAAAAATTTCTCACTGCATCTGAACGACGCGTACACACGCGTCGTTCAGATGTTGTGAGAAATTTTTGAAAACCCGTATAGCCCAGGGGAACCAAACTGAATTCCGGGATAAAATGTATTCCATGTCCAATCGTCCCGAGTTCCATTCGAATTCATTCAATTCCGTCGTGATGCGTGGTTAAAGAATTTTTGTTCCACCCTCTCTCCCAGGGGAACCTTACTGAATTTCGGGATAAAAAGTATCCCATGTCCTTCCTTGTACTATGAACTCAAATCGTCCTGAGTTTCATTCCAATTCATTCAGCAGTTTCGGCGTGATGCGCGGTAAAGGAATTTTACTTTCATACCCTCTCCCATGAGAACCTTACTGAATTCCGGGATAAAAAGTATCCTATGTCCTTCCTCGTAGTATGACCTATAATCATGCCGAGTTTCATTTCAATCCATCAAGTAGTTTCGGCGTGATGCGCGTTTACGATACAGACAGACAGACAGACAGACAGACAGACAGACAGACAGACATGAATAAAAAAAATGACAGTTTTGGCTTGAGTATCGATAATAGAATGCCCTCCAAAAAAATTTTCATAATATAATAATAATAATATCTTCAATGTACAGAATTGGACCTGTTACAGTTTTATTATAAGTATAGATAAGACTTGTTATTAAGACTGGTTGATTGGCTAAGCCAAGTTTTTTAGCCATTTTTTATATCATTTTATTGATTATAATGCTTCTTTTCTTATAAGTATTTAAACAAGATCTTAAACTGTAATTTATGATCTTAAAGGTATAATTTTATTAAAGTTTGAACAGTCGTTATAAGAAAATGATGTCTAAAAGACTTAGAAGTAATAATTTTATGATAAAAGTTTTTCATAGTGTAGCATGCTATTCCTTTCTTTGATTACTTTTTAATTTTTCAGTAGATAATGTTTATTTTTTTAAATAAACCATTTAGATTTCGTCAGTTGCGTCGTTTTATTCAATAATTTCATCAACAAATCTTATTTTTTTTTATATTCTAAACAGACTTATCTTGCTTTATACGTGTTTGTGTTAAAGCTACTCTTAAATTAAAAATACATACTGGTTAAGGGGCAAAAGACGCAGGTAACGTTATACTTTAATCATATAATATAAAACCATAACAATCCGAAAAATTAAAAAAACGTGTTGCAAAAACTTTGACAGGCTCTACTGAAAAAACAGAAATTTTGGAATGCGGCTGTGTCGCAGGGAACCAGCGATATTTGGGGAAGATGATGGGGGAAACTGACATTGTGATGTGTTTTGGCTTAGATGATGTTGTTTCAATGATGTACCTAAAAAGCTCAAATGCTCAAGGCAGATGCTGTATGTGGCAAGCTGAAGACAGGCCGATTTGGCGCTCATTAAATGAGGCCTATATTAAGTTGTGGACAAAATGAGGCTGATATTGCTCATCAATAAAACATTAAACTTAACTTTTATTTAAGAGATGGTAGGTATAAAGTGAATAATATATATGTACACACACGATTTGTTGTTTGATAGCTTTTTTCACGATACAGATCCTTCCAACTTATGTTTTCAAAGAGCGGAGGCCATTGCTTATGTTTTAAAATTTTTGTAAAATTATAAAAATTCCATAAGGAACCCTGAAGAGCAACGAGGATCTTCTCTCGGGCGAGTTGTCCACTTCACTTTTGGTTTAGGGTACAATTGGTCCGAATCTAAAATCAGCAGTTTTGGGACTCGGACGAGTTGTACCCCAATCTAAAACTGAAGAGGACATCTCGTCCTCGGACAAGTTTTCATTCGGACGAGATGTACCCTAACCCATTGCTCATCAATAAAACATTAAACTTAACTTTTATTTCAGAGATGGTAGGTATAAAGTAAATAATATATATGTACACACAGTTCATAAATAAGAACATAAATAAATAAGAGAGATTTGAAAAAAAAACAATGTGAAAAACGTACACAAAAAATACACTAGCTGACAAAAAAATATTTATTGCAATGTGAATCACTGCTTCATGAAAGAATTATTACGGTGAATTTTTTTTTATATATCTTTTAAAAATATTTTTATTTATATTCGTTTGAAATTTTCAGAATATTTTTAAATATGAAGTCTTCATCAAAGTGTTTTTAAAATCTATTTTTGAAATCGTTTTTTCTAGAAATAAAATTCATCAGGAACGATTACAATTTCTGGGAAACTGTTGCATGGCATTTTGAGAATTAATAATGTTAAAACATTTTAAAAGTCATTTTCGGAATTTTTTATAGTGGCGTCATGGTTTTTTACGCAGAGTTTGCTACAAATATAGCGGGAGCGTTCGACCGGAAATTATATTTCACAGTTAATGTCACTTGAGTGGTTCTTAAAATTGATAAAACATGTGCCCCTTCTTTCATGATCCTGTATACATCCCTGGTTACAGGGAGTAGCACAGGGCTCGTAAACTTGTCAACGCCAGGGCCCGTATATATCGCGCGCGACCCGTTGGATTTCTGTGTGTTATTGTAGTGGCCAGCTATTATTTTAACGCTTAAGGCCGTACGGCTTAGAAGCTTGGAGGAAATACTTTGTAAACAATCTTTAGAGGAAAGCCTCTAAAGAATGTTTACAAAGTATATTTATTATAAAGAATATTTTTTCTTAAAACCCCATTAAAACTACAAGGCTAAAGAGCTTTGCAGTTATTATGATTGGAAAATATAAGCAGGTTTTACAGAGCTACATGGTTTAAATGTTATTGTAAATTTTTTCCACAAGTTTTGTTCGATTATTTATCTTTCTGTGAACAGCTTGCCATAATCACTTATTTCTCAGAATTAACCAAGGTGTAGGTAGTTGAAGACTATATATATATATAAGCTATAGAAGCCAGCATTTCGATCACCTGTGGACTGTAACCAAGGATGAAAATAATCCCAACAGAATGTAAAAACAAAAAGCATGTTCTGTAGCAAGTCGGAAGATAAAAAGGTAGCAATTTAGTATCGTTGACGGCAACTAAACAAAAGTAGTAAATTTATAGCAAGTCAAATATATTACAGACCCAGTTAAAACTTTGAAGAAGTCTCTTTATCATTATAAAGTTCCTGCAAAGGTGCACTTCTGGAGTCTTTCTCGTTTTGTAACTTAACTTTCATGAGCTTCATGCAATTCTCTTTCCAAGATAAACAATTTGTTTTAGTCAACAAGTTAGAAATATCTATTGTCGGGTAAAAAGTTGGAGATTGCACTACTTTCCTGCATAGTACATTTAGTACCTTGATGATTTAAGTTTAGTTACTTGACAACCGAGTTCCAACTGAAAATATTATTACTAAAAATTATTACTACTATATTATTACTAAGAATTGACGTACGATCGTACGTCAATTCTGATTTTATAAAAACGCGAAACTTTGTATGCATTGTATGTATAGATATTTGAAACTTTTTCAGGCAATAACTCCTAAACGGATCGGGCTGAAATTTTGATTAGACGTACTTCTAACCCTGGAATAAAACATAGGCTACTTTTCACCCCATAAATCTGTTTTCTTGGGATATAATTAGCCTTGAAATTTTACCATAGAAACAATGCGGGCAGCAACGTAGTAATTGATCTTAGGCGGGCAGATACTAAAACGTCATACTATAGATACTTACCTTATAATATGTCGCAGATAGTTGCTTTTTACAGCCTTTGCAGATAGGGCGCTTTACGCGCGAGTGCCCTCGCGCGTAACCTCTCGCGCGTTCTCCAGATACTAGAGCGCTATACATTCCGTCCAGATGCTGCTGCGCGATTCCTTGCTCGCGCGTAAAACGCGAGCAACGCGCTGGACTCTCGACTCGCGCGTGTTGCGCGCGAGTCGAGAGTGGACGTATTTGGAACAAAAATGGAGACTGATAATTTTGACATATTTTGTCAATTTTGGTATGCAAGCCACAACATGACTGCTTTGTCTCGCTCCATGTTTATAACTGTCCCTGGGTCCCTCCCATACAAATCGCGCGTAGGAGCGTGCGTAAAACGCCGCATCTGGACGCAATATAAATTGAAACGCGCGAGGGCACTCGCGCGTAAAGCGCCCTATCTGGACATTCATTTATTGACATGAACGCGTTCTTTGTTATACGTTTGATTGTGAACAGCTAAGATCAAGTAGGTACCTACGTTCCGTAAGGTAGATGGAGCATATGGTCACTGTCATCCTATAAGGCGATGTAGCCGATTTGATATTGTTTTGGTTTTGTTTGATACCGTACGGTGACAAGTGAATGTCAGATTGAGAAAATGAAAATTTGTGTTTATGTTTTATTTGTAATTTTGTTTTTTATATATAATATTTAATCGAGAACTTAGTATATAATGACTTGTGTAGCTGTGGGTTGTAAAAGCAGTTTGGGATCTTTATGTGAAGATAAACGCAAGATATCTTTTCATCGGTAAGTCTATCATCGTGATAGACGCGGATATTACGCGGATATTACATGTATTTTCTTTGCAATATGTTGAATAGTTTTTTGTACATAGAATATAATAACTGTTTTACTACGTTATTTACAGCTCATTAGCAGTATAATTCTATAATTCACTAATATTATAGTACAATACGAAAAACTGACATCTGATGTACCATTTTGAGGCCACCTAGTGAAGTACTGGTAGTTGTCGATAATTTTATTGTCGATGAATGTCTAATACTGGTTGACAAAATGATGATTCAAAAGTAAATTGTCGTAGTTTAAGAATTATACCTACCGAGATAGTGCTACGGTACCTACATGGACCGACTAAGTTGGAGTTAGAAATCAAAACTTGACTATGGTGTCGCTAGTAAGATCTAGGAGACTAAAGATTGCAATGTAGCTAGAAGTTCACAACTTATTTTTATCTTTCACTTCTAGATATACAAAATATCCAATAACAAAAGAAAATGGAAACAAAACTTGAGAAGACATGTCTGGGAGCCATCATAGAATTCTCGTTAGTGTTTTTTACATTTCCATGTTTCGTGCCACAGAATTGGATATCAAAGGACTTACAACAAAACTTTGAAAATAAAGGTTAAATGATAGCATCCAAGTGGTATCTAAGCACAAAATATTTCAGTTAAGTATAGTAGTAGGAGCATACGACGTGAAAATACTTTAAAAATAATTTCGTTTATGTTAATGTAACTAAGTACCTACCTAAGTTTTCTCACTGCTCATATCCTAAATAACGACGGCAACCAACCATCACCGCTTAACCCCATTTTAAATAAAAACATAATTATTATCAAGAAGATTTATCAAGTTTATGTAAGTTTTAACAAAATAACCTTAGTAGGTCTTTATTTATATACCTACAGGGTCAGGTACCGGTTAAGTCGATCTAGATCCTTGAGGGGGTTGTAGTTTCAATCATTACCAGCTGATTGATTTAATCATTATTGACTCACATACTCCAAACCTAATATAAAACCCCACAAACACCCAAAAAATATAGGTGATTAATGAATATTGGTATATCTTTTTAAGTAAAATTACAGCTTGTGGATTTTAAACATAACTGAATTTATTATCCTATTTTATAATAATATAAAATAATGCTGGACAATCCACAAAGCACCATCTAGCCCCAAAGTAAGCTACTCAAAGCTCGTGGTATGGGTACTAGATAACTGATATATTAAATACATTATTATGCATAGATATACATTTTTTATAGTACATTGAAAACACCCAGACCAACGGAACATATATCTGCAGATCGTACACAAATTAGTTCTGAGGGGTTCGATTCCCGAACCCGTAACCTCCTGCGTTGCAGGCGCACCTTCGCCCACCGCGCTACATCGGTCGTCATGATCAACATACAAGGCAGCGGTTACAACAAACCTGCTTACTGAAATCATAATTTAATCGATAAGTACAGAATTTCACATCACTATTCTCACATTTCAGTAGAATGTCAGACAAGAATCAGATTGACCACATACGTATTTGAATGTAACTAAAACTGAACTGAAGAATTACATCTATCTTTTTTTTTTCATATGGCATACTCCCAAAGAGCAAGAAGTCAAAACAGTGTCAAATGTTCGTTTTTATAATGTTACATCTAGTTACTATAATATAATCTTTGGTGAACAGTAATGACAACTTCTTGATTTCTCTCTCGGCGGCAAAAGTCCTATGACTACGTTGTTCGCATGAAACGGACACTACTGGCAGGAAATTGTCATACCAGACACAAGTTGCCATCAACAAAGAAGTCAAGTCTATGCTCGGCAGTCGGCGACAAGTCGATCATATTCTGTTTTCAAAGTTTATGACACACAGACAGATACAGACAGAGACGAAGTTTTCTCTAACCTAAGTTAACTTTGCTTGCGCTATGTTTTCTATACATACCTACATTTATTAATGATTCGTGAAAATATTTATAGACAATATTACTTAAATCACTTTACTGCATCTAAAAATCTGTATCGGTTTTTACAAATATATGTATTATATCTTTATGTATACGTGTATCTAGTATGGGATTCGTGTATTAGAGGTATACAACAGAATACTCAAAAAAGACGTAATAAAAATCCCAAACAAAAAATGGTACTAGTGAGAAACTAATGCTTCTGTTTATGTACAGACAGAATCATTAATTGGTAACCCCTCAAATAGCTAAAGATTACATTTGTCGTCCGACCGATTTGCTAATCTTTTACTCAAATTCTAAGAAACAAAAATTGTATCTTCAAGTGGGGTTCGAACCAGGCAATCAAACGCTCGCATGACATTTAACCACTTCTCTAAACAACTAAGCTAATGAACTAGTTATCGGACACTCGAAATTTTGTGTTATTTATGTTCGGCAGCGGATTTCATTTACGATATCTGGATAAGAAAAAAAGATGAGGGTAGATCTGAATACAATCTTGGTGACCGAAGAAAAGGTTACTGCCATTCTCAATTCGAGTGTTTACTTGGTTGATTTTTATTTATGTTTTTGGTGGAATTGAAGAATATTGAAGGAAATGTTGCATATCAGTAATTTTGTGAGTACTAAGATCCCGGTTATTATCGAACAGCAAATAAGTAATAAGAAGATTGCTCGTCAGCTTGGAATAACGGTAAATTTCCTACTTATATCTTTTAGTCAAAAACTTGTTATCTTTAACTGCATAATATATTGTTGATTTGTTATCTTACAGATTCAAACCCTGCGCTTATGAGGTCGTAAATTTAAATCCGAGGGGGATGTGAATGTAAGAAGAATTGGCAGAAAAAACAACAGGAGTGTAACAACAGAATTAATTAAAAAAGTAAGTGATAATTCTCAACGAATCCAATTACATTTATCAAAGATTATTTCATCTTATTCTTATCTTTTTAAAACAAAACAAACAAACAACATAGTATTTGACCAATGCAAATAAATTATTTGTGTTTTATCCCACACACCTAAAAACAAACACCAATTGATTAAATTATTATTTTTAGGTTATTGGGGTCTTCTATGGTTCCCGGAAAATAGAAGAAATGACTGGGAGTATGAATGGCGAACAATATTTGACAGTGTTGAAGGAAGTCATGTTACTTTCTGTGCTGATCGTGTATCCAGAGGGACTTTATTTTGTCCATCATAATTGTGCAGTGCATCGTACGCGAATGGTTTCTAAATGATTGTATTTTTAAGAAGACATTACTGTTATTCCTAGCTAGCTAAAAGTCCGGACCTAAGTCTGAAAAATATGTGGGGTCAAATGGTTTTAAATTGGCATTCGAATGAATTGAGGTCTAAGCATAACTTAGAGCAAGAGGTTACACAGATGAGAAACAGACTACAAAAAATAAATAATAAAAAAAACACCCTTTGACCTCATATATATTTTCAAACCTACCTGATTAAACTATGTTCCACGATTTACAGGAGATTCAAATTGTTTAATTCATTAGATTAGAAAAGTAAACAAAAATCTAATGAAAACATGTGTATTCTCGAGTACTAAATTGCAAATGGAACATTATTTATCAGGATAGGGAACTACTTATAAATAATCTTGATTATAAAATAAAAAATATCTAAGACAAACAAACAATCTATGCTACTAATTATGTTCATTTTGTTTTGTTATGTAGTCATAAATTTTGAAATAGAAAAAGTGTGTTTACCTCCCTAAAATTGTTTTATTTTTCAATCATTATATTGATACTAATAAACAATGACTTCACTATTCACAAGAATAGACAAAAATAAAAAATGGCAAATATAAAAATGACATCTAATCGATAAAGGGGATCGAACACGGGTCTTGCGATTAGAAGCCAGATTAACTCGGCTACTTCTACCACTACACCAACGTTACTTATGATTATGTCTCGAAATTTAGCATAGTTACTTGTGCGTACCGATAGAAATTTAGAAAGGTATTGAAAAAATCTTAGTTTTCTGATTAAGTAATTGAATAAAATTTATAACAAAACAAAATACGAAATTATCTAGAAATTTGTAAACTTAAATCAATTATTTTTATGTTAAAGGGTTTGAACCTGCGTGCTACTGAATACACACTACTGCATATTCTGTGAGGGGATACCAATTAGTGAAGCTGTCTGTACATCAAAATAACTTGTCCAGAAAACTACCTGTCTGTTTCCCCGAGCTTCCAAATCACATTATTTTCGTAACAAAACGAATATTTCTAGTTATATTTCTTTAGGAAATTCGTTCTCAACTCAATAAAAACTCTAGAATTATTTCGCTGCGATCCATTAGTGCGATGTATCGCTAAGCGGCGGCACTCGCGCTAAGACGGATTATGACGCATGGGCCCGTCGATTACCTACTCCAGACTTAAACGGGAGTATTTTTCCGTTGAAATAATAATAAATAATGCTGGACAATCCACACAGCATCAACTAGCTCCAATGTAAGCTACTCATACCTTGTATTTTAATGGCTCATTATGATACCCCATCCTTACTGTCATTACTTCCTTAACATTACTTCACTATCACTATCACTACATAGTATAAAACAAAGCCGATTTTTCTGTCCCTATTTCTCTTTGACTGTTTAAATCTTTAAAACTAACCAACGGATTTTGATGCTATTTTTTTAATAGATAGAGTGATTCAAGAGGAAGGTTTATACGTATGTCGAATTAGAGGGAAAACAGGATCATCTTCATGATCATCTCCGTAAAACCGGATTCAACTCCGAATAATAATTTGGAAAATCTTCACTGTCATATTGCAACCAAAGTAATTCCTTTTTTTTATGACATTTGTCCATCAACAGTCTATTGTCCTTGAATCACATGTTCTATGGCCTGGCCGCCTATATAGCAAAGAGACCGAATACATATCAAGAAGTTATCATTACTCTTGACTATGAAATGCATGGTATCAAAACAAAGGCTCGCTAGTATGAAATAGAATGAGGTCTGGAAACGCAGCGATCTGCGACACGTATAATAAAACCGTGAGAAGCTGGGGCGGGTCGCTAGTATATTATAAACGCAAAAGTTTGTATTTAAAGAGAAGAGTGCGTCCATAGGCTGCGGTAACCGTTTTCCATTAATTTCGCTATATAATGCTGTGTGGATAGTTCAGTATTATTTTATTTAAATTTATTATTATTTTAGTACGATTGTGGTGCAAAATTCTTCACAATTTCCATAACGGCAAATGATTTACAAGTTTTTACTTGTAAATGGTTTGGTAAATTGAAGAATATCTTCATTATTCCCGCTCTAGAATAACATTTATTTTCTTGTTCAAAGAGGTTGCTTTCAAGAGATTGCTCGTTATTTGTACTTCACTCGCCGTTCTTGTCAAAATAATAGAAAATTTTGATAACCGGGAAATAACATTTTACGCGCATTTTGCTATTATATAATTTAGGGTGTTTTTAAAAACCTAATCCGACTTAAAAATTTTAAAATCATAAAATGAGAAAATCGTCATTGTATTCGACTTCAATCGAATACTCATTGATCGAAAAGTAGGCAACGTCGTTTTTAAAGTTTTCTGTTTGGTTTTTCTCAAGACTTTTTTAAATTTAAAAACGAATAAATAATTATCACATCTTATAATATTTATAAAAATAAGATTTTATTTGAGACAAAGCCTAGCCCAAACTGCTAAATCTAGAAAGCTGAAAGGAGGGTAGGTACCTTCCTTCAACTAAAAACTTTTAAAAATACTACCTATAAAGGGGTGAAAAGGGGATTCGAAGTTATTATTGCAGTTTTTTTGTAAGTAACTGTATTTCGTTTGGGTTGGAAACCGATGGGCCTTGCGGTTCTGGGACATACTGAAATAGACAATATAAAACTACAAAATTATGCATCAAAAAAAGCTTATGCTGCCATGAGCTTTTTTAACAAACTGAAAGTTTGATTTTTTTTATTCCTTTGTTTAACGTCATCACTACATATCACTACATAGTATAAAATAAAGTCGCTTTCTCTGTCCCTATGTCATTATGTCCCTTTGAACGCTTAAATCTTTAAAACTACTCAACGGATTTTGATGCGGTTTTTTTTAATAAATAGAGTGATTCAAGAGGAAGGTTTATACGTATAATATAAACGTGCGAAGCCGGGGCGGGTCGCTAGTATAGTATAAAACAAAGTCGCTTTTTCTGTCCCTATTTCCCTATGTCCCTTTGACTGCTTAAATCTTTAAAATTACGCAACGCATTGTGATGCGGTTTTTTTAATAGATAGAGTGATTCGGTTTATATGTATAAAAAAACCGTTCTAAGCCGGAGCGGGTCGCTATATTTATGATAAATAAGTGGTGGCGCTAGTTATCTACTGTTTGCTCCTTAATGGCCTACTAATAGTTTTCCCAATATCTTTTTCCATTAACCAGATGCTACCCTTTATTCATAAATACATTAATTAGTATTCGTTTAATCAGTGTTATGACTTGGAGACACACTCTTACTTCGGATATCCAGCAAATTGCTGGGATACTGGCATTACCAGTCGAAATGGATGTAGATGATTATAATAACGTTATGATTATGTGCGTAATGAGTTTGCGTTGGCCTTTATTTGAGACACACGGAGTTATAGTTTGGGGAACCATGGAGTATTTTAATTCATTCGATTCGTTTTCGAAACGGAAACGTCAAATTCGAATTTGATTCCATTTCCGTCAGATATTTAGAACGCTATTTTGATTTCATACTTAAACTTCACTAAGGATCTAAATTCAAATGGCAAAAGTTTTCAAATTCGCTTGCAAATAGCGTTCATCGTCAAAAGTTTCCAATATCGAATCCGAAGCTTTTCCGATGAATTAAAATACCCTTGCAGGGCTTAGAAAACCAACAAAATGTATGGATTCGACTTATGCTATTTATGCTACCCAGATCATTCATCATGATCATCAGCCTATATTAGTCCACTGCTGGACATAGGCCTCTCTTAAAGAGCGCCCTAGCGCCCTGTCTTCAGTTTGCCGCATCCAGCATCTGCCAGTAGTCTTTCGCAGATCGTCATCCCACCTGGCCGGAGGGCGTCCTAAACTATGTTTGCCGAGTCGCGGTCTGCATTCAAGAACACGTTTACCCAACGGTTGTCGGTTCTTCGCGAAATGTGGCCAGCACACTGCAACTTCAGCTTGCTTATTCTTTGAGCTATGTCGATAACTTTGGTTCTCTATGTATTCCTGGAATTACAGGCTTCTTTTCGTTTCTTTTCACGCAGGGAAAGCCACAGCGCGCAGTTAGTTGTCTAAAGTGTCTCTTTGTGTTATCCTTTTTGGATTTTTAGCAACATTTTAAGTTAGCTTGAGGCTAGATAACTCTAGTACCCATAACACAAGCTCTGCTTAGCTTGGGGCTAGATGGTGCTGTGTAGTCCACACAGCATCATCTAGCCCTGAAATTATTTAATTATTTATAACTATATTTTTAGTTTTTAAATGGAAATTGTAACGCTGTTGTTAACCTCAATAATAAAATAAATAAATAAATAAACGCCATCATGGCAAAAGTTATCCATCCGTCTCTCCTGTGAGCCTCAACTGTTAAGACAGCAGATGTCGACAATCGAGCCTCCCATCCGCTCAGCTAATCCACTTTCTGCTAATTAATGCCATTACCAGGGCGAAACCGAAGGTGTCTGTTGTAAGGTCAGATGGCTTTTATCGGCGGTAAATGGGAATGGTTTGTTTTTGATGATTTTGCTTGAAATTTGAGGTTGATGCTTGAGTTGACCCTTCGAATGCTCGTTTTTAATCGACAGATCTTTATACATGTGTCTTTAAACGAGGGTTTTTATATTTATTTAGGACAGTACAATTGTGCAATATTGTAGATTTATATAATGAGATTACTCAATGCGTGCGTAGTTATTATTTTATTTATTTACATTCATACAATCCACAAATTACCAAAGACTTTTTCAGTCTTCATACTTAGCTGGGGTATATATTATATATATATGTATATATATATATATTACCCCCGGCAAATAATAGCATATGCGGTATTTCTTTTGTTTCTTTTGAAAAGTTTCGAGGCTATTTATATTACCATGTTTACTAATTTATGGGATAAAAAGTATATACGTAACAAAAACTAATACTAATAAGGAAATAAGGATTGATTAAGAAATACTTATAAATATTGCTGGAAAACACACAAAACATAATCTAGCCCCAAGCTAAGCAGAGCTTGTTGTATGTTTGCTTTTTTAGAAATATCCTTGCACCGGTAACATAGGGCAGTAAGTAACTACTAAACAAAAAAAAGTGATTCTTTTATTAGCAAACCAAAATATATCCTTCTTTATTTTTTTCAGTGCTTCACTTATTTCAGTAAATGCATTAAAATAAGCAATCAAAATAAAACAACTTCCAATACTTTTATTCTTTACAACCTGTTATTTTAAAATCCTAAACTTATAATCAACTTTGTATCCATTCTTCTTAGCATTGAGATTCAAATTCCTGGTGATATCTCGAATCTTGTCGAAGACTTCATGAAGAGTGAGGTTCGAAATGGTCATCTTCTTAGCATGGGGTTGTGGTCTAAAGTTGTCCTTCTCAAGAAGTGCCTTGCGTATGTAGCCGGGGAGAACTGGACAAAACGAGTCAGAATCAATGGAGGAACTGGTGTCGGGGCGACCTTGATTCCTTTACGCCAATATGGCGGATCGAGAGGAATGGGAGAAAAGTAGCTAGGCCTTCGTCCTGATCTGAGGCGTCATGCTCTGAAATAGGTATGTATATTTCTGTACAAGAAACCCAGAGTGATTAGTATATTTACAATTAAAACAAGCTCTTAAAAATCTAAGCCGTCACCAGAAGGCAGAGTACCCAGAATGCTGGCTAATTCGTTGACCGAAATATAAGCCAGCATTCAGATCTGTACATATCTTACTTCTTACTGTTATAATAAATAGGAAAGTCTGTGTGAATGTTTGTTATAAGTAATCTCCGTAACTACTTTATTTAAATGAAATTTGGTATGTAGATAGTTAGGGACCTACAATAAGACATTTTAAAATTTTAACCTTTGAGGGTGTGCTTATGCTTAAATCTTTAATACTACGCAACGGATTTTGATGCAGTTTTTTTAAATAGATTCAATAGGAATTATAATTCAATAGGTTTGTACGTATAATAAAACCGGTGCGAAGCCGGGGCGGGTCACTAGTATAATTATAAATAGCTTCTAAATTCCTTACCTCTATAAGAAGAGTAGTCAAGTTGCGCTACAGCGCTCCCTACCGCAAACACAAAGAACAACAGTCCAGTCCACATGTTCTGTTCAACTAGTTTGCAATACTAGTTTACAAAACAACACGATCGTGATAAGGTATTTACAAAACTGGGCCGGGAAACTGGGGGCTAAGCAGTTTGATTTGAAACAATTTGCTGCAAATATCGAATCGGTTTGATGAATCCGATGTAGAGTTGTTTTACAGCCTATGTTCGATTGCTTAGCCAATTCTGATCAACCTAGTAACATAAACTATGAGGCATATTTGGTTGCGGGCTTTTTGGCGAACTTTACAAAATTGTTGTTCATTTATATTGATTTTTCCGGGAGTGTCAATAAATGGGAAAGTCTGTGAATGTTTGTTATAAGTAATCTCCGTAATTGCTTTAGTCATTTAGATGAAATTTGGTACGAAGATAGTTTAGAACCTTGAATAGGACATTGGCTAATACAATTTTCTAAAAAATATCTCTGAGGGAATTGAATTAGGTGGCAAAATTTGTATGGAAAATTATTTTTCCTTGGTTCGATTTACTCAAAACTCGGTATAAATAAACTTAAAAATAAATGATTAAACAGGTATTTTTTTAGTAGAAATAAAAAATACCGGTTTAATCATTTATTTTACTCCTAGGTATTGTGTTATAAATTTCTGAAATTTGTATAAAAAACTCTGGTTCGCGGGCGAAGCCGCGGGGCGCATCTAGTTTAAATTAAATAAAAACCGATCTAGTGCGACTCGGACTGGATCACGAAGGGTTCCGTCTCAATAAAAGCGGAAAATACATAAACATGATTGTTGTATGGGAGCCCCTCTTAAATAATTATCTTATTCAAATATGTTAGCTATACAGGGTGTTAGTGTGAACACCGTTGTCCTTGAAACCAGAGGTTCAGCATCATGAGTAGAATCCAAAACGGTTGAAAAAAAATGATTCTATTTTTAACTCATTTTTTAAAGAAATTTTTTATAAACACAACGTTTGCTCACAAACACGTGACACAAGTACTTCGACCAGGCGACACGTGGCATGTGCACCTCAGTGTCGGATCACCTTCTGTGCGAATATCCCGTCTTTTGAAGGGCACAAGTAATGAAGTTACGATCCAAGTAAGGCGCGGGTATAAGTACTTACGTAGGTAGGTGCTTAAAGTATGTAGAGTGACTATGGCATCGTGTATGATAGCGAAGACATGAAATATCAAAATCTTGCAAAACTAAAATAGGTGTTAAGCTTTTCTCATCGGTTTTGGATTCTACTCATGATGCTGAACCTCTGGTTTCAAGGAGAACGCTGTTCACACTAACACCCTGTATATTATTCGTAAGTACCTAGTACCTACCTACATTGTAAAGAGTGCGTCATGGCCAGTGACGCGCCCTAAGGTGTCACGGAAGACCAGCGCTGTAGTTGCTCCCCGAGCTCCTGCAGCACGCGCTGGCCACCCTTTTGGTTCCATGTATTTATTGTTTTAGTTATAGCTTAAACTGTATATTTTGTGGAAACCAAATAAACATTTTCTTATCTTATCTTAAATATTTATTGTTATAGTGGCAACAAAAATTTATAATTTGTGATAATTTCAACTGTTGAACTATTTGGTTTTTTGCGTTACATCCTAGTAACAGACAGTCGGACGGACCGACAGCGATGTATTTCCCGAGCTTGCCTTTGAAAAAAAAAATATCACGCTTGTAACTCGTATGTGTTATCAGAATCAGTGTTATTTATATGACACGTGTGAAATCACACGCAAGTAAGCAATTCAATCACTGTAATAAAATGCGTTGGAACCTAATACAATCTATCGAGGCAGCTGTGTTTACTTGCGTGTGACGTCATCGGACTGCAATCAATCACAGGATGTCAGGTCACAATTGAAATTAATTTTTTTCTGTATGAGTTTACCTCAGCCCCCAGAGCATTCAAAAAATGACACTAAGATTTTCGGGATTATTTTTGAATAGGTTGTGGTTTCCTCGCATGTATTTGAAGCATTCTTTCCATAATATCGAAAGAATGCTCAAACACATACGAGGATGATGCTGTGTGGACTGTCCGGAATTATTTATTACTAGCTGGTGCCCGCGACTTCGTCTGCGCATGATTAGTATTTCGAGTACTCGCGATTTTACATGCGTAATTTTTGATTTTCGGGATAAAATAAAGCCTATGTGTTATTCCAGCTTATAATCTATCTCTGTGCCAAATTTCATCTAGATCTGTTCAGCAGTTTTTGCGTGAAAGAGTAACAAACATCCATCCATCTATCAATCTATCCATTCATACTTACAAACTTTCGCGTTAATCAGTTCAATTCAGTTTGGTTCCCCTGGGCTATACGGGTCAGCATCTGAACGACGCGTACGCGTCGTTCAGATGCTGTGCGAAATTTTTGAAAACCCGTATAGCCCAGGGGAACCAAACTGAATTCTGGGATAAAATGTTTCCCATGTCCAATCGTCCCGAGTTCCATTTGAATTCATTCACTTCCGTCGTGATGCGTGGTTAAAGAATTTTTCTTTCACCCTCTCTCCCAGGGGAACCTTACCGAATTCCGGGATAAAAAGTATCCCATGTCCTTCCTTGTAGTATGAACTCAAATCGTCCCGAGTGTCATTCCAACTCATTCAGCAGTTTCGGCGTGATGCGCGGTAAAGGAATTTTACTTTCATACCCTCTCCCATGAGGACCTTATTGAATTCCGGGATTAAAAGTATCCTATGTCCTTCCTCGTAGTATGACCTATAATCATGCCGAGTTTCATTTAAATCCATCAAGTAGTTTCGGCGTGATGCGCGTTTACGATACAGACAGACAGACAGACAGACAGACAGACAGACAGACAGACAGACAGACAGACATGAAAAAAAATACAGTTTTGGCTTGAGTATCGATAATAGAGTGCCCTCCAAAAAAAATTTTCAAAATATCTTCAATGTACAGAATTGGACCTGTTACAGTTTTATTATAAGTATAGATAGATTATTGTTTCGGCCCGAACCGTTCCGTACCTAGTTTTTGCGTGAAAGAGTAACTACTCTTGTTGTTACTATTAACAAACATCCATAAGTACAATATTTCGCGTTTATAATATTAGTACTAGTAGGGATTCAGTACCTATATTACACTAGCTGGTGCCCGCGACTTCGTCTGCGCATGATTAGTATTTCGAGTACTCGCGATTTTACTTGCGTAATTCCCTTTCATCATTTAGTAACAAACATCCATCCATCTATCAATCTATCCATTCATACTTACAAACTTTCGCGTTTATCAGTTCAATTCAGTTTGGTTCCCCTGGGCTATACGGGTTTCCAAAAATTACTCACAGCATATGAACGACGCGTACACACGCGTCGTTCAGATGCTGTGAGAAATTTTTGAAAACCCGTTTAGCCCAGGGGAACCAAACTGAATTCCGGGATAAAATGTATCCTATATCCAATCGTCCCGAGTTCCATTCGAATTCATTCAATTTCGTCGTGATGCGTGGTTAAAGAATTTTTCTTTCACCCTCTCTCCCAGGGGAACCTTACCGAATTCCGGGATAAAAAGTATCCCATGTCCTTCCTTGTACTATGAACTCAAATCGTCCCGAATTTCATTCCAACTCATTCAGCAGTTTCGGCGTGATGCGCGGTAAAGGATTTTTACTTTCATACCCTCTCCCATGAGAACCTTACTGAATTCCGGGATTAAAAGTATCCTATGTCCTTCCTCGTAGTATGACCTACAATCATGCCGAGTTTCATTTCAATCCATCAAGTAGTTTCGGCGTGATGCGCGTTTACGATACAGACAGACAGACAGACAGACAGACAGACAGACAGACATGAATGAAAAAAAATACAGTTTTGGCTTGAGTATCGATAATAGAGTGCCCCCCAAAAAAAATTTTCAGAATATCTTCAATGTACAGAATTGGACTTGGTACAGTTTTATTATAAGTATTAGCTGGTGCCCGCGACTTCGTCTGCGCATGATTAGTATTTCGAGTACTCGCGATTTTACATGCGTAATTTTTGATTTTCGGGATAAAATAAAGCCTATGTGTTATTCCAGCTTATAATCTATCTCTGTGCCAAATTTCATCTAGATCTGTTCAGCAGTTTTTGCGTGAAAGAGTAACAAACATCCATCCATCTATCAATCTATCCATTCATACTTACAAACTTTCGCGTTAATCAGTTCAATTCAGTTTGGTTCCCCTGGGCTATACGGGTCAGCATCTGAACGACGCGTACGCGTCGTTCAGATGCTGTGCGAAATTTTTGAAAACCCGTATAGCCCAGGGGAACCAAACTGAATTCTGGGATAAAATGTTTCCCATGTCCAATCGTCCCGAGTTCCATTTGAATTCATTCACTTCCGTCGTGATGCGTGGTTAAAGAATTTTTCTTTCACCCTCTCTCCCAGGGGAACCTTACCGAATTCCGGGATAAAAAGTATCCCATGTCCTTCCTTGTAGTATGAACTCAAATCGTCCCGAGTGTCATTCCAACTCATTCAGCAGTTTCGGCGTGATGCGCGGTAAAGGAATTTTACTTTCATACCCTCTCCCATGAGGACCTTATTGAATTCCGGGATTAAAAGTATCCTATGTCCTTCCTCGTAGTATGACCTATAATCATGCCGAGTTTCATTTAAATCCATCAAGTAGTTTCGGCGTGATGCGCGTTTACGATACAGACAGACAGACAGACAGACAGACAGACAGACAGACAGACAGACATGAATGAAAAAAAATACAGTTTTGGCTTGAGTATCGATAATAGAGTGCCCTCCAAAAAAAATTTTCAAAATATCTTCAATGTATAGAATTGGACCTGTTACAGTTTTATTATAAGTATAGATAGATTATTGTTTCGGCCCGAACCGTTCCGTACCTAGTTTTTGCGTGAAAGAGTAACTACTCTTGTTGTTACTATTAACAAACATCCATAAGTACAATATTTCGCGTTTATAATATTAGTACTAGTAGGGATTCAGTACCTATATTACACTAGCTGGTGCCCGCGACTTCGTCTGCGCATGATTAGTATTTCGAGTACTCGCGATTTTACTTGCGTAATTCCCTTTCATCATTTAGTAACAAACATCCATCCATCTATCAATCTATCCATTCATACTTACAAACTTTCGCGTTTATCAGTTCAATTCAGTTTGGTTCCCCTGGGCTATACGGGTTTCCAAAAATTACTCACAGCATATGAACGACGCGTACACACGCGTCGTTCAGATGCTGTGAGAAATTTTTGAAAACCCGTTTAGCCCAGGGGAACCAAACTGAATTCCGGGATAAAATGTATCCTATATCCAATCGTCCCGAGTTCCATTCGAATTCATTCAATTTCGTCGTGATGCGTGGTTAAAGAATTTTTCTTTCACCCTCTCTCCCAGGGGAACCTTACCGAATTCCGGGATAAAAAGTATCCCATGTCCTTCCTTGTACTATGAACTCAAATCGTCCCGAGTTTCATTCCAACTCATTCAGCAGTTTCGGCGTGATGCGCGGTAAAGGATTTTTACTTTCATACCCTCTCCCATGAGAACCTTACTGAATTCCGGGATAAAAAGTATCCTATGTCCTTCCTCGTAGTATGACCTACAATCATGCCGAGTTTCATTTCAATCCATCAAGTAGTTTCGGCGTGATGCGCGTTTACGATACAGACAGACAGACAGACAGACAGACAGACATGAATGAAAAAAAATACAGTTTTGGCTTGAGTATCGATAATAGAGTGCCCCCCAAAAAAAATTTTCAGAATACCTTCAATGTACAGAATTGGACTTGGTACAGTTTTATTATAAGTACTAGCTGGTGCCCGCGACTTCGTCTGCGCATGATTAGTATTTCGAGTACTCGCTATTTCATTGCGTAATTCCTTTCTCGTGAGATTTTCGGGATAAAATAAAGACTATGTGTTATTTCAGCTTATAATCTATCTCTGTGCCAAATTTCATCCAGATCCGTTCAGCAGTTTTTGCGTGAAAGAGTAACAAACGTCCATCCATCTATCCATTCATCCTTACAAACTTACGCGTTTATCAGTTCAATTCAGTTTGGTTCCCCTGGGCTATACGGGTTTTCAAAAATTTCTCACAGCATTTGAACGACGCGCGGGCGTCGTTCAGATGCTGTGAGAAATTTTTGAAAACCCGTATAGCCCAGGGGAACCAAACTAAATTCCGGGATAAAATGTATCCCATGTTCAATCGTCCCGAGTTCCATTCGAATTCATTCACTTCCCTCGTGATGCGTGGTTAAAGAATTTTTCTTTCACCCTCTCTCCCAGGGGAACCTTACCGAATTCCGGGATAAAAAGTATCCCATGTCCTTCCTTGTAGTATGAACTCAAATCGTTCCAAGTTTCATTCCAAGTCATTAAAGAATTTTTCTTTCACCCTCTCTCCCAGGGGAACCTTACCGAATTCCGGGATAAAAAGTATCCCATGTCCTTCCTTGTAGTATGAACTCAAATCGTCCCAAGTTTCATTCCAAGTCATTAAAGAATTTTTCTTTCACCCTCTCTCCCAGGGGAACCTTACCGAATTCCGGGATAAAAAGTATACCATGTCCTTCCTTGTAGTATGAACTCAAATCGTCCCAAGTTTCATTCCAAGTCATTCAGCAGTTTCGGCGTGATGAGCGGTAAAGGAATTTTACTTTCATACCCTCTCCCATGGGAACCTGACTGAATTCCGGGATAAAAAGTATCCTATGTCCTTCCTCGAAGTATGACCTATAATCATGCCGAGTTTCATTTAAATCCATCAAGTAGTTTCGGCGTGATGCGCGTTTACGATACAGACAGACAGACAGACAGACAGACAGACAGACAGACAGACAGACATGAATGAAAAAAATTACAGTTTTGGCTTGAGTATCGACAATAGAGTGCCCTCCAAAAAAAATTTTCAAAATATCTTCAATGTACAGATTTGGACCTGTTACAGTTTTATTATAAGTATAGATAGATTATTATTATTTAATCACATCTCCACCAAGACGAAGACAACTTAAGACCCCCAACACTACATAGTGTTGGGTAACCACTAAAGTATTTTATAAGTTGATTATTATTAGATGACCGACGCCTGCGACACAAGAGGTTGCGGGTTCGATTCCCACCTTGGGACAACTGTTTGTACAAATATTTGTTCCGAGGTTCTGGGTGTTTCTATCTATCTATACTTATAATAAAACTGTAACAGGTCCAATTCTGTACATTGAAGATATTTTGAAAATTTTTTTTGGAGGGCACTCTATTATCGATACTCAAGCCAAAACTGTATTTTTTTTCATTCATGTCTGTCTGTCTGTCTGTCTGTCTGTCTGTCTGTCTGTCTGTCTGTCTGTATCGTAAACGCGCATCACGCCGAAACTACTTGATGGATTGAAATGAAACTCGGCATAATTATAGGTCATACTACGAGGAAGGACATAGGATACTTTTTATCCCGGAATTCAGTAAGGTTCTCATGGGAGAGGTTATGAAAGTAAAATTCCTTTACCGCGCATCACGCCGAAACTGCTGAATGAGTTGGAATGAAACTCGGGACGATTTGAGTTCATACTACAAGGAAGGACATGGGATACTTTTTATCCCGGAATTCAGTAAGGTTCCCCTGGGAGAGAGGGTGAAAGAAGAATTCTTTAACCACGCATCACGACGGAACTGAATGAATTTGAAGGGAACTCGGGACGATTGGACATGGGATACATTTTATCCCGGAATTCAGTTTGGTTCCCCTGGGCTATACGGTGTTTCAAAAATTTCTCACAGCATCTGAACGACGCGTGTGTACGCGTCGTTGAGATACTGTGAGAATTTTTTGAAAACCCGTATAGCCCAGGGGAACCAAACTGAATTGAACTAATAAACGCGAAAGTTTGTAAGTATGAATGGTTAGATTGATAGATGGATGGAAGTTTGTTACTCTTTCACGCAAAACCTGCTGAACGGATCTGGATGAAATTTGGCACAGAGATAGATTATAAAGTGGAATAACACATATGCTTTAACAATAACACATAATTTATCCCGAAAATCCCACGGGAAAGGGAATTACGCAAGTAAAATCGCGAGTACTCCAAATACTAATCATGCGCAGACGAAGTCGCGGGCACCAGCTAGTTTATAATAAAAAATATCTATCTATGTAATGTATTCTGTTAAGTTTATCAGTCATCTAGCACCCATAGCACATTGGGGCTAGAAGATGCTATGTGGATTGTTCTGCATTATTTATTATTTACCTATGCACAAAAAGTCTGACCTGTTTGAATTTTTAAGAAAATAAAAACAACCTAGAAGTTTATGAGTTTCTAAGACAACTTTTGTGTTTTGTTTGTCTTAGTGAAAGTTTCAGTCTACATCCCGATAATATCTGGATTTCTTTTTGTTCAATAACATTATGGAGGAAAAGGAATTTTCCGTTTTCTCTTGGTCTCAAGGAGCCGGTATCAGCATATGTTGGTGGTAAAACTTTCTATTGCATTGATGAATATACACATTACATACCTACGCGCAGCAATGAAGTCATTTATTGTCTGCTCATTAAATTAAAAATATTTCTACTCTTGTCTAGATAAACTTATTAAGGTCAAAATAAAAAATAATTATACATAAATAAATATTGTAAGATCCTTGGGACACCTAGCGCTTTTCATCAAAGAATAGATTTGAAAATTGGTTTCAATTTATTTACTGATAAAATTGTTGCAAATCTCTTCAAGATTTGATAAGAAAGCGTACATTGCTCCAAGAGTCCTGTAAGATAAAGAAAATAAAGCAATTTAGCATTAGCTAGGTAGTGATAACCGCAAATTAC
Organism: Eupithecia centaureata; assembly: GCA_944547425.1. Taxonomy (NCBI): domain Eukaryota; kingdom Metazoa; phylum Arthropoda; class Insecta; order Lepidoptera; family Geometridae; genus Eupithecia; species Eupithecia centaureata. Next base: position 1,651,960 of record OX155680.1, on the reverse strand, counting down.
CACCGCTAAAAACAGGCGGCCGCTATCTTAAAGACCAGATCCTAGATGCAGTCAACAGCATCTGCCACCGATCGCAGAGATGCTCGGAATAGAAACTTTGCTAATATATTGTTGGTGTGATTTATTTAAAGGTTTCTTGCTTTCCGATAGTGACTGAGACTTGTCCTGTAGTTTTTTTCTCTAAATAGGTTATATCTATAGTAAGTTTATTTGCACTGAGGGTTAAATGTTTCAGACAATGGTAGTTTACACTTAAACAATTTAAACATAGGCTACTTTTCACGCTGGTGAACCCGAAGGGTTAGCTAATCCTACTTATATTATAAACGCGAAAGTTTGTAAGTATGGATCGATTGATGGATGGATATTTGTTACTCTTTCACGCAAAAACTACTGAACGGATAAGAATGAAATTTGGCACTGAGATAGACTATAGTCTGAAATAACACATATCTACCCATATTTTATCCCGGAATTCCCTGGTATTACCGCGGGTGAAACCGTGAGGCGCTGCTAGTAAAGATATAAGTGTATTTCAGATGGAAATAAAATGACGTTTCGATCGTTGGAACCTTGTGTTGACTTTTAAAATAATGAAAATGCTTGTAAAATGTAAATTGAATTTGTGCCGTACGGAAGCTGTATTGATATCTGAATTTTTTGAAGGGAATTAATGTGCGGACCGGATGCCACGGCCAACACTGCCGTAGGCATGATTGCCATGAAGTTGCAGCTATATTTTGCAGCTGTATTTGTAACACATTTAATACAGCACAAACACAGTTTCGATTGTTAAGTAATTAATAAAATAATATAATTTCATTTTCAGTCAAGCAACGCTAAACATTACGCAAAAACATTTTAATACCGGCCACGAAATTATCTTTATCATCATCCTAATCCTATATTAGTCCACTGCTGGACATAGGCCTCCCCTAATGAGCGCCATAGCGCCCTGTTTTCAGCTAGTCGTATCCAACATCTGCCAGCAGTATTTCACAGATCGTCATCTCACCTGGCCAGAGGAACACTTACGTTTGCCAAGTCGCGGTCTCCACTCAAAAACACGTTTATAACAACGATTGCCGGTTCTTTGCAAGATATGGCCGACCCACTGCCACATGAGCACGCTAATTCTTTGAGCTATGTCGATAATTTTGGTTCTCTGTCGGATGAATTCATAAAAACCAGTTCAAAGTCGCTCAGCGAGCTATGGAAAGAGCTCGGAGTTTCTCTGAAAGATTTAATTTAATATTGTTCTCTATAGTATACATACCTCCAAAACATAAATAGATGGTTAAATTCTGAGTTTTTAAAAGAACGGCTTATAACTCAAACAATATTTTCCTGCCCTTCTGCAGATGGGGCGATCAGGAGGTTTTATCCACTATAAAAGACAATACAAAAATCCTTTATTGTACACCAGAATAAGAACATTTCATAAGGACATTACATAAGACAAGTACAATGGGCGGCTTTATCGCTTAGAAGCGATCTCTTCCAGGCAACCTTTGGATGGAAAAAAATATGTTAAATTTAAGAAAGGCAGGGGTGTACAGTGTAATATTAAAATAAATATTAAAATAAAAGACTTATTAGACTGGTGTTAATTTGAGTACATACTTATCTCAATCTAATGACTGTAAATGATTTGGAAACAACAACTTTTTCAATGTCAGAAAACATCTAAAGCAAGATTCTGGTGATTAGATTTTCATCTGAGTAACAGCTTCTGTTGTACTAAGATGAAAATCAAATCACATCCTGAGTAGCCTCCAAACTCTTAGCGAGAAAGCAGGAAATTCTTTATTATGACAAATACTGTATGCGTCTAGTTGGTACTGGATAAGCAACTTGCGATATTGTTTTATCTCATAACATAGAGTACGGTAAACACGATTTAACTTCTCTCGGAATAAACAGGCCTTACTACGAGTTCGCCTAGCGTTTCTTGGTGCACAGAATTTCTGATGACACAAACCAAGCCATAGACAATCAGAGATTTAATAAAGTGCCAATGACCTTACTATCATAATCATAGACATCATCATCATCATCTACAACCTTTACTGGTCCACTGCTGGACGCAGGCCTTCCCATGATAAGCGCCTCATTGGCATTCATCATATGGGAGTAATGCCCATAGTAATAATCATAGACATAATTGGATGTAATTGAGAAACTGATTCTGTCAATTTTGTCACGCTCCTGCACTAAAAGCATAAATATTTGTGTATCTAAAATCTAATAAATACTCGGAAATCAAAAATTTAAACTACTCTAGCTGTACTAAATATCAAGTATTAGTATAATCCAGTTCTGCACTAGTGTTTAATTTGATAAGCACTAGCGCTTTACTGGGTTATCCTTGCCGCTTAACGCCATCTACTGGCAAATAGAAGCAAGTTTATTGGTCATTAATTGATCTGTACCAGATTTAAAACGAACTTTTCGAATCATCGTCGATGTTTTCAAAAATCGAAAACATCGTTATTTCTTACAATAACTACTCTAGAGTAGGTACCTATTAATTTAAAAATCGAATTCGAGTTGAATCAGACCTAAATTAGTTACATCTCGAAGTTAATTCACAATGAGTTCCACCAGGAATAGAGTTGCAGAAGTAACGCGACAGCAAGGTGAGTTATGTTATTTAGAAATACCTAAGTCAACATACGCGGGACATGCTAGGCCAAGGGCCTGGTTAAACAATACTCTGGTTATTAGATTTCTCGTCACGGGGGAGCAAAAATCTACATTCTGTTTAGTTATTGCGAACATTGTTGAGTGCGCATATAACTTTATGTGTTTATCTAAAATGTATGGTGTAGGTATTTCAGGATCATATACGGCATCTGATGCGCCAAATCGGTCATCGTGGAAGTTTTTGGGAAGGCCTATGTCCAGCTGTGGACATTGTTCGACTTATATGATGACGATAAATTAAGGATCATACCCTGACATTTACTGAGTCGTTATATCTGGGAGAAATTCTTGTTTTCTTAACTTTAACTATTGAGTCCTATTTAAGACTATGTTTTGTTTTTGTAAAGTCTGACATATTAAATACTATAACTCCTTACATGTAAGGTATCACCTACTGTGTACTACAACAATGTCTAATACCTACTAAAGATAGAAAGATTTTTTTTATTCACTGGAACTTTCGACCTTATCGATCATACCGTCCCATAAAAATCAATACAGACACAAACAACAATAAATGTAACTCTCACTCACTACACTTTAAAACAAAAACTGTTCAACTAAAGAAAACCTAATGTTGAGAGATTACAAGTTTCAAATCCAACTTTTAAAAATATATCATCACCTCAACTGCACCTGTATGTACCTACCTTCTATTTTTAAAATATTCTTATTAGAAGATAGAAAAATGTTAAGAGGAACCTACAACTTACTTTCATTTGCTCCCCTTGGATTCGAGACCCTAGGTCCGTGGGGTACCGAGGCTCTCCGGGTTTTTAAAAAAATATCTGAGCGTCTGGTCGATGCGACGCGTGACCCGAGAGCTGGTGAATATCTGGCTCAGCGCATCAGCATTGCCATACAGCGTGGTAATGCAGCCAGTGTCTTGGGGACGCTTCCGACTGGTATTGACATGGATCAATTGAGCTACCTTTAGACTGTTTGCAACCGTCTGCAGTTAGCTCAATGGTTTCAATTGTAAATACTAGTTGTAATTTTTCTATTCCTTGTTTGTAATTTTCGTTGTTAATAAAGATGTACAACTTAAAAATATTTTTACATTGAAATTGAAAAATATTTATACATACCAGGAGACTATTATTATAAAAACTGTGCCAGAGATAAGTTTAAATATTAGAAAACCTAGATTAATTTTCATTTCTCTTTTTTTGTATGAGAATAAAGTTTATTTAAAACCAAACCTATTGTATTTCTTTCAATTCTACTTTCAAAGGTTAAAATTTTCTAGAAATCCTCTGGCAAACTCAGTTTATCTTAGCCGATGTTTCTATTGATCCCCTCTGTCCATTTGAGGCTTTAGCCACAGTGAAAACAAACAGAGTTGATTCAATTCAAGTATCTGTGTACGCAATTGCCCCACTTGTTAGGGTATAAAATATATATTGTATGCATTTTATCTTATTAAATAACCTATTTAATAAGATAAAATACACTGTGATAACGCACATTTCGTCAACCCGTGCGCTAGTAGTAGGTATAGGTATATCCTAGAAAGCCCCTAGATCTCCAAGGAGGTAATTAGTAGACGATTCAAATGAATGAAAGAAAGAAAAATACTTTACTGGTGTGTTCTTCTTTCTTTCTTTCATTTAAGCCCAGAATACTATGAAGGTACAAGTAAGGAATAAAATATCAAAAACAACATGAGTCACACACTCCGCATCACTTTTCTCAGCAAATTAAAAATGTCACTAATATTATAAATGAGAAAGTTTGAATGGATGTATGTTCGTTCGTTACCTCTTCAAGTGACAACAAACAATTCAGGCTTAAAGAAGGATGTCCACGCTCCATACATTTGTTGACCTGTCATGCTGTTTTTTTTTTGTGATGTATTTTCAGGGTAAGTATATCAAAATAAACATTAATAATTCCTATATATTGTGCATAAATATTTTCAAAATCGCCAATCAGGAAAGAAAGTTACGATGAAAACAAATTTTGAGGTTAAATTAACATCAGAGACGGACAATGACAATCTCGGAGCTCCTAATAAACGGACTCTATCAAAGAGTGAATTATTTTTCGTTCCAGATCCATCCTTTTTATAAATGCGCCCATTGTGAAAGCTAAAGTTAAGACGAAAACAAAATCGCACAGTACACATCGAAACGTAAACGAAAGTATACTTCCCAGATTAAAACTCTCCACACAGAAGCCGGAGGCGGAGGAGCGGAGGCGAAGACGTGGCGGTTTTTCCTAGGGCACCGCGACGCCACCGCCTGCGGTGTGTGTGTAGGCTTTCATAGGATTCCATGGGATACAATTCGCACGCCTTCGCCTCCGCTCCGCCTCCGGCTTCAGTGTCTGGAGACTTTATTAGCTATGTAGACTGCATGAAAGCAATCCAAAGTGACGCGCCGATGAAGTTTTTTGACAGGTAGAATAGAGTTGACATTAACTTGACAGCGCTAATTAGCTCTGACGTTTCGTTTTCCTACTCATCATGAATCAAATTCTATTTTAGAAGTTTATGACACCGGCAGAGTCGAAGCGAAAAGAAAGCGGTGCCATACAAAAAGAAGTTGAAGATGAAGTTTTCTGGGTCCATCCTACTGAAATTAAAAATCATTATCTTTTTTTCCTGATTATTGATTTCAGTAAAAGTTTGTGATATGTAAATAAAAAAAATATACTATTTTTTTTCAATGAATATCAATAATATACACTACATCTTCTGTCAAAATGTATGACAGGTCAATTCTGGACATTCTTCTTTTGTATCGAGCCCTTAGCTAGGATTATAATAAAATATACTTTTTAACAAAATTCATGCGGTTGAAGCCGTGGAGCGCATTGCAGCTAGTACATTAAAAAAGCAAAAAAATAAATAAGTATACTTGAGTTTATACTTGAAGATGTAATCGAGGGCTTGTATTCCCGATTACATCTTCAAGTATAAAGTTTTTTTTGGTACCTTGGTATTTCAAATTAATGAAGCAGCTTTCTCTTACTCCACTGTGTCGCTGTTTCCCAGGAATAGCCCATTTGTGAGGGATTGAACCCGGCATTATTGTACAATTGGCATACATTGTATTTGGTAATTGGATTTTTGTGCTATTCAGCGAATTGTGAGAGTGGTATAATAATGTTAGCGAATATTTCGCAAAGATTTTAGAAAAGGCAGTCATTTTAGTCATTATCAAGATGACGTCTTGCGTTTACATATTTACCCTGACGCACATTTCAATAGGTTTACACTCTGTCGTGGTAATTTTTTAATAGGTATCATCGATTTGGTAAAGAACTGTGTGATCGCAGTCATACTACCAAAAGTAGTTTCTCTGACTATCCGGTAGCGGTGCTGCAAGGCGCAAATTGATGGAAGAAATCATAAACTTTTATAGTTGTCGCAAAATAACAAAACTCAACTTATACTAAAGTCGCTTATGGTCCAATCGCTAGTAAACAATCATCAAGTCCTTTTAATCGCTGTAATTGTCATAATCATCTGCCCATACATGCCTACTGCTTAACTAAGGACTCCCCTAAAGATGAATGATAAAGAAAAGCATGAGTTGCGTCCACCATCGACTCCCTGATTAGACCTTCTAACCGGCTAGCTTTAAACAGTAACCTTGGTTAGAAGCTCTAAGCAGTAACCTTGGTTAGAAGCTCTAAGCCGTTACCTTGATTAGAAGCTCTAAGCAGTTACCTTGGTTGGAAGCTCTAAGCAGTTACCTTGGTTGGAAGCTCTAAGCAGTATCCTTGGTTTGAATATCTTAGTAGTAATCCTGGTTAGAAGTTCTAACCAATAACCATGGTTAGAAGCTCTATACAGTGACCTTGGTTAGAAGCTCTAAGCTGTGACCTTGGTTAGAAGCTCTAAGATTCCCTTCTACCGCTATCATTTCACCAGTCCATCCGATGGGAGATTTTCCCATACCATTTCGCATTGCATCGTCACAATCGCATCAAGCGAGAACTCATTCGTTGATTGGAGCTTAGATATCTATAGTACAAGCAACGCCCAGTGTGTCAACATCAACAAAATCCTCACGGTCTCATGGAATCCTAAATAGCGCTTGAGCCGTGCGTTTGCGATGCGGTTTCTCATGAATATTCCTCCGGATAATGCCGTTTAATATCGGCTGGCGAGCGTGGAACACTTTGCTTTACAGATTTCGGTGTTTGTTTTGCGTTTGGCTCCGACTTGATGCACTGGATATCTTTTTACTGGCTCTATAGTCACTGATAGAGTTTATTTTCATACGTCAAAATGTAAAATTTTCAACGTATTCGTTTTAAAAACTGTCTTTTTCACCAATTGCTTTTTATTTCTTCTTGATGGACATCGATTTTAAAGATTCTGTTGATTTAATGACTTCTCTGTTAAGCACATTTTTTTTTCAAATAGATTTATTTTTGTTATTTATTTAAAGTATTTTTAGCTTATGTATGGTTTGTTAAAGTGAAATAACCCAATCATAATGTGAACTGTTGTTTATTCTGTAAATTTAGCTGTTGCGTTAGTTAGCGGGAAAAACTGGAATTTGCATAAAACCGGGCCAAAAGTTTTGCCAACTTGTAATCCGGGTTTGTATAATTTGATTTCTGAATATATAAATAAATTAAGTTTTCGGGCGGGGAATGGAGGAAAACTATTGCTTGTTATCTCCAAGATGGTTGTTTGTTGGAATTACAAAGGTGCAAAATTATAACTTTTTTGAATGAGTTTATTAGATTGAGTTCGATATAAATTTAAAATTATTATAATGCTGGAAAATTCACACATCATCATCTCGCTCCTTATGATATTTTTTAGAACAGAACTCAGAATCCTGGAACAAATATTTGCGGATCGTACAAACATTTTGTCCAAGGCGGGAATTGAACCGCGCCATATCAGTCGTCGAATAAAAATATTTACAGTAGACGTACATACATATATATATAGGTTATATACATAGAAGAGGACGATTCCGAATGGTATTGACATGAAACAATTGAGCTACCTTTAGACTGTTTGCAACCGTCTGCAGTTAGCTCAATGGTTTCTATTGTATACTTATACTAGTTTAATTTTTTTCTATTCCTTGATTGTTATTTTCATTATTAACAGAGAGTATCTAATATTAAAATATTTAAATGGATATTACCTACATCTTATGAAAGCGTTCAAGATATTCGCAAACATTTTTCACAGTCGCGACAAACCTATCAGTGTTTCAGACTAGGTCATTAATATCACCTTGAGAAATCGACATTTTGATCTCATAAGACAAACTCCCGAGGCTAGTGACGTCATTGTTCAGAATAAGCCCCCAAATTGTGCCATCGATTTGTCAATGTCGCTGCTCATATTTTATCACCTCGGGACAATGGTGGCCATGGTGGGTAGTCAGTTCATTTTGTACTTTTGAATACTTTTGAAAAATAGATCTCCTTTTTACTTGAGTTTAAGATTAAAATTTTCTGATCGTGATATTTTTTTCTTCAGTTAAAAAAATAAGACACCCTACCTACTTTTTTAACAACGAAATAAAAATGGCAGGAATCTCGATCAGGGTAGGGCTGAACTTAGGTAGTTCTAGGCCTAAAATTAAACAAAGGCTAATAATTATTTCATCTACAAATCTAAAACCCTAAAAAAGCGAGCAGAAAATAGTTCTAACATGTATATGTACTTTTGATTTATGAAGGTATGTTTGATAAACGAGTAAGTACATACAGGCACGTTCAATAGGCCCATAGTTCAGTAACATCGTTATACCGAATATATCGGCTTCTCACGTTCCGATCACAATAATTACATAGCACATTAATCAAACCCAATCGGTATAGAAATGACGTCGTAATGATACATTGCCTCACATTAAGGTAAAGTAGGTACACTTGAGGTAATACGTATCTATAAACAATAGCACTTCAAGTGTTAAGTTTCAAAGCCGATTATAGAGCAATATATTCTATCACTTGTACCCGCCCCGGCTTCGCACGGTTTTATTATAATTATAAACCTTCCTCTTGAATGAATCTGTTAATTAAAAAAATTTAAATTAAAAAACCGCATCAAAATCCGTTGCGTAGTTTAAAGATAGCGTACATAGGGACATAGAGACAGAGAAAGCGTCTTTGTTTTATACTATGTAGTGACACATAACACCAGGCTATCGTAAATCAATTAACTACCAAGTTAAATTACAATAGTGGAATACAAAGAAAACAAATGAGATACTAGTTATTACATACATACAATTGAATCATTCGAGCTAACTGCAGATGGTTAGCATAATGGACAAAAAGTCTAAAGGTAGCTCAACTGATCCATATAAATACCAGTCGGAAGCTTCCCAAGACACTGGCTGCATTACCACGCTGTATGGCAATGCTGATGCGCTGAGCCAGATACTCACCAGCTCTCGGGTCACGCGTCACATCGACCAGACGCTCAGATAATTTTATCAAAACCCCAAATCTAGGGTCTAGGCTTCAAGGAGAGCAATGCGTAGGCTGTGTAGTGACCTGTATAATATTTGTGCCTCTTGAGTTAATAGTATTGATAAAATGTGAATGTTTATTTGTTAAAGGAAACATGTAAAATTTTGACTTCCTATTATGTACTTATTAAAACAGATTTTTTTTACACTCACCCCTCATTTTGAACCCTTTAGGTTTTAAATCTGGTATAAGTACATACCAATAACAATACCAAAATGATCCGGCGATCACAGCAATAATAATAAATAACGTCGGTAGACGTTTATGTATTGGGTTTTGTCGTGATTGCCTCTCGCAACCGCTGTCAGTAAATAAAAAACATAAATAAGAAACACAGGGAAATCTACACAGCATCATCTAGCCCCAAGCTAAGCAGAGCTTGTGTTATGGGTACCAGAAGACTGATATACCTAATACATAGGATACATAAAATAGATTTGCTAATTAAATAATCTCCAGATGCAATAAATATTTTCAATGCAATGCAAATTTTTCACAGATAAATGATATTTAAATTATGTAGTTCTTGTTGGTATGAAAGTTATTTCCTTTTATTCTTAGTTTCCATAAAGATAGACATAGAAACCAAATAACACTGGACACCACATTACCATGGTAATAGCAATACGCCATCACTGACTAGCGTAACACAAACCGGCTAGCGAAATATGATCTAATTTACTTCTTAATCCAATCTTGTAAACTCAATTTGTTACCGAGGGCTTATTGAACAAGCTAAGGTATGAGGTAAGAGCGATTTGACGCTGTGGGTGGACTGTCATCCAAGGATTGATGACCAGAATCTTAAGTCGTTTTCACTAAATCAAAATCAAAGTGCTTTATTTCGTTTAGACCTTATAGGACTCTTGGACACGTCATGCGTCATAAAGTTGACATGACGTTTCGTGACGTCACTTATTTTGTTTAGATTTTTTACGTCGTTGTGTAGACGATTGAAACGTCGCTGTTACAGCCCAGAACTTGATAGTTTGCAGCAAAACGCTGGATGCGGGCCGCTGTGGACTGGTCATTGTAGCGATCTTTGGGTAAGGCATATCTAGCGGTTTTCAGCTGAGATGATGACAATTATGATTCGTCCACAAACATTATGGCCAGGCAAGTTTTCGATCGGTTATGTTTGTCAAAGCAGTCAGAGGCTGCCGAACCAAAGAAATCAAACGTCAACCAATCAAAATAAATTAAACTAAATATTCTCTTTTTCGAAACTAAGTGAACATGAAATTATGAGAAAACGATAATACGCGCAATAATGATAAACAATATGGAGAACAGTCATTCAGAAGCAAAAAGCAAGCTGCGCCATAAAAAAGGAGGGGCCGCCTCAGCCAGGGCTGTTACCGATTGAGGTAATTAAAATGCTTTTCAAAAGCGTGTGATGTGAGTCTCATTAAAAATTTTTCATCGCTCTGTGTGAGATAATATTAGAGCAAAGTAAACGCTTTAAGATTATTATTTCCTCCATTAGTTTCGTAGCGAGCGTAGAGTTCTTCGATTTTAATTTTTACTTTATTTTAGTGTTACGCGATCACAGCAAGATTATTGTAATACTTAACGATCTTTTACATTCCAAAATCAGACAATAAAGTCGAAATTTGTAACCCGCTGTATCCTGTAACTTACACTTTATAAGTAGGAGCAAAGCTCGATAGGACACCGTCGCCTTAGGAACTACGACCCTTATCAACATCTTCGGTTCCCTTGGATTCCCTAATAAACATTGTTTCACCCTGTACATGATATATCATACCAACTTCAACTGTAACTACACACGTTAAGTTTCAATTTTGTATTGTGTTATAGTGGGAGTTGGGTCGTTTGAGGATGATGATAGAAAATTTACTATCGCTGGTGTATTAACTCAATTGAGGTATATTGTTTCGCCTCACCTTTGTGATATTCAATCATTTGGTGGGAAGGTAGAAGTTGGTTGTGGTTTTCGGGCCTTATCTGTTACTTAAGAACCTAAAGTAGTATGTGAGCCATTAAATAAATTTTACCATAGGCCTACTTTAGTATTCTAATCATCACTGGTTTGACAGGCCAAGAATAAAGAATGGAATTTATTGTGGGAGGCCTTTGTCTAGATGTAGGGATGAAAATGATGAAAAAGGGGATGATAGGAAGACAAAGTAAAAAAATGTCAAGTAACAACTTGATTACTTATCAAGTCATATAATTATAATTGAAAAATTTAAATACGTTATGAAAATTATCAGCTTGTACTAGATGCTTAGACCTGAAGATATCGTAGAAATCTTTTATGTATACGTTTCAAGCGTGAGAGGTAAAATATCGTACTGAGGGTTCCACTCCTTGGAGCGATACTCCAGGTGACTTTCGTACTTAAGAGCAGTAAAGGATCTTGAAAGTCTTGATTTTTGAAAATTCACGGGACATTCCAAATATAAAACCTATCGTATTCTTAGAAACCATTAGACCTAAGAAACCAATGTATGTACCTACTTACTGAATTTGTATCTTATGGTCTTATGAAGTTTGCGAATAGTCGCGAAGACTTCATTAAAACTGTGTGGATTGTGAGGAAAGGATTCAAAAGTCATCCTTCTCGAAAAGTTAAAAGAACAAGGACAAAAATAACCCGAACTGAGCTAAACTCAGCAACACCAATATCTTAGTTACACAAGAAACCAATTTCCCTCCGAACCTAAAAAGGGTATTGTCGCAAACTACACTTTCAAAACTTCTCAACCGAAACCCAAAGAAAATATGCGAAAAATAGAAAGCAAAACTCGATTTATTCGGTACAAGACCAGCTTATAAATAACCTAACATGCTCTAGAACTTTGTCGGACCAAGGGTTGGAGAATATACCTTTTAGTAAGAAGAGAAGTAGACAAAAGTTGTTACGACAAGGTCCGTGTTTTGGTACACGTAAAAGTTGTGAAGTTGGACTGGAGTGCGTAACTTTAACCCATATCAATGTGGAGTGACGGTTTGGTTCTGCAATGAAATTGGTTGGCGTTAAACTACTGCTTTCTAGTTGCTGGAACAATGGAATAATTGAAAAAAGGGATTTATTTTCCAAGACACTTTGTGTCTTGTGAACATGACATGGGCTAAGCCGTTTGACCAGTAATGGCTTAGGAGTTACTTTGGGGTGATTCCCCAAAGTAACTTTTAAGCCTTTTTGGTTCTTGTATGCCTACGTATGGCACAAACAAGCTATGTAATTAGTATAGCTAGTTTATAGTTTGTCTACGAATGATTAAGAGTACGTAGACTTGAACTTATTAACTTCAAATTAAATCAAAGAAAAGTGGAAGTCTGCAAAAGCTTTTCCCAGAACTGGGTAAAAGCATAAGAAGCAAAAGTATAAACTGAAACTTTACCATTGACAGTTTTAGAATCATAGATATTTACAAGTATAAAACGATTGTTAATTTTTTTTATCTGAACAAAAATAGCTGCATACAATATTATTTTTAAACCAACAAAAAGGATTTCACAATTCCGTTAGCAAATCCGTCCAAACATGGATTTTAGTTAAAACAAGCAAACTCAATAAAACGGCAATGGCATAAAACCCACAAAAATAGAGCAGTAGTCGCTGAAGTAAAAATACCTCATGCAAAGAGCCTTGGAATTTTAAATTTTAATTTACTGAACCTCTGGTTTCAAAGATAAGACTGTTCACACTAACACTCTGTAGATACCTAAACAAAAGACAAACTACATGATTTATTCCGCAGAAAACGTAGAGAAATCTGTGGCAGACATAAATTAAATTTTGAAATGAAATAAAATGTATTGTGCCGTAGAAACATTTTACAAAATAGGTACTCTTAGGTCTTAAAAGCTAGGCGAAACAACAGTTTATTCATTAATTGTGGGCGTAAAATATTTAACTTGTATTACGAATTTTTATAATATTTTTTTTGTATAATTGATTGATTATTAATTTCTATTCTAAATATACACATTTACACATAAACACATTTTTCTAAGAGCCTATTATGGAGTTTTGTCTTAACTTATCTAGTGAAAGTTCTCTTATCATTTTTTTTATTAATTTTAAAATCATAGTAGAAAATTTTTAAATAAATAAATAATATTAATAAATTAATAATTTAAGGGTATATTATCTTGTGTTAACGAGACTTAGAAGAATATAAGCCTGGATCTCAATTTTTATAACAGTTATTTTTTTCGTTTTAGGTACTGGTAAAAGAACTAAGCATAGTAAACATGTTCTCCTAAAATATATATAATAATCGAAATTGGCACTTATTATTCTTTTATAGCTTATGAGGTGCAAAACAAACAGCGGTCTGTCACACTAAAAATGATGTTCACATGGTAAAAAAATAAAGTTTACTGACAATTTTATTCATTGCATTCAACAATGAAACTCTACAGTTAGTGTTACGTTAATGAATGAACAAATATAGTATTGTTTACTTTATCATTGTACAATCCATTTTATGCACATTTTCTGGTGATCACATAAAACTAAAGCTATTATAATATCTAGTTTTAAGAAAACTTTGGGTACAAATATTGTTTACCTACGCTAAAAATTCACATTTTATGAAAGTAGGTAATCTACGGCTTGTTGTGCTGCTTGGAAAAACAATATTTTAGGGTAACCATACCCAAAGACTAAAACGAGTCCCTAAGTTTTACTTTACTAAGACTCCGCTGTCCATTCCTCTATCTGTCAGTCTGTCATCAGTCAGTATCTCATGAACCGTGATAGACATTTGAATTTTTCATAGATGATATATTTCATAAAAAAAAAACTAAAATGTAGACTAAAATCAATGTTCCAGGGGTCTCCCATACAACAGAAATTATTTTCTTGTTTATTTTACCCTTTTTATAGATATATTTTATAATGGTACGGAACCCTTCGGGTGCGAGTCCGCCTCGACTTGGTCTTTTTTTATATTTCTTATAGTTATATTGTCAATAAAAACTCTTGGACATTAGTTTAAATTTGGGATTTAAATGTTGTACAGTCGCTTCGAGAAAATCAAATCAATTATAACATTTTACCCGCTCACAGATCTGAGATTTATTTCTAATCAAAACGGGATTCAAACTTGCAAACTTAACTTTGGAATTCAACGCCTCACTAGGCATACTGATCCCACCCCTTTGTTAAGACAATGACTAATACCAGCAATTGGTTTTTGCAAATTGTGCACCCAACGTGAAACTAATGAGACTCGATTATTTTTCTTAGTTAATCAACGATGGGTTACGATAGGAAAAAGGAATGTGAAAAATTGGGACAGTGAAAAATTGGGAAAGTGAAGACCTGGGTATAATCCAAAATTTGGGACGAAGTATTTTGTTCATAGCTATCGACATAGCTCAATGAATTTGCAAGTTGATGTGGCAGTGGGCCGTCCATATTGCGCGAAGAACCGACAACCGGGTAAACGTGTTCTTGAGTGGAGACCGCGACTTAGCAAACGCTAGGACACGTCCTCCGACCAGGTGGGATGACGATCTGCGAAAGACTGCTGGCAGATGCTTTTAGCATACTTTGGTTTTCTATGTATACAGGTTGTACTATTCCAAATTCTAAACAAGATCGGGGGATGTGGCGCGGCGGGCGAAGGTCCGCCTGCGACGCCGTTGCAGGTTCATTTCCCGCCATGGAACAAATATTTTTAACATCTACAAAATTAAATATTTCTTTCGGGTTCTGGGTGTTTTCTATTTTAAATAAAAAAAACTTTGTATGTTATGTATTGTATTAAGTTTATCAGTAATCTAGTACCCTAAGTCTATCAGTTCTCTAGTAGGTACCCATAACACAAGCTCTTTAGCTTGGAGATACCTGATGATATGTGGACTTTTCAGCATAATTTATTTATTTAATTGCACTGTCCTACGAGCAACTTGTGACCGTGGTTCCTTTTTAGATAATACATATCACAAAATCCTACCAAGAAATAGCAAAGCTAAACAAAAGATAATAAAAGTGAAAGTTGAACATAAATATCTCTCCAAACAATATTATTCTTTCGTATCAACTAAACAAAGGGGCATTATAAAAACTTTTCCCGTTTTCGGGTCATTAACAACGAGGAAGGTTTTTGTATTCAAAACAGAGGAAAACCAAACTATTCTAACCTATGTCACTTATGAAGATAAGTTACATGGAAAATGTATTTCGAGGTTTTTAGTTCCATTTTTGTAGTAATAAGGCTTATGCTGAGATACTTAAAGTGGTATTCCACTACACGATATTCAGGGCCCGGTAGTTAGGGCTATTAGGGAGCAAGGCTTGCCGGGTCCGTCCGGTAGCCCTAATTAGGGACCTCTAAATCTTATTACACCTCTCTTAGTTAGGGTTAGGGTCCCTGAATATCGTGTAGTAGAATACCCCTTTTACCTGACGACGAGTAGGTGGGAACTAAACCTTTTTGAGTACTCTACTGTTACTTAATAGATATTTGTTTTTGTGTTCTCAAAAGGTGTTTGATTTATCACTACATAGTATAAAATAAAGTCGCTTTGTCTGTCCCTATGTCATTATGTCCCTTTGAACGCTTAAATCTTTAAAACTACGCAACGGATTTTGATGCGGTTTTTCTTAATAGATAGAGTGATTCAAGAGAAAGGTTTATACGTATAATAAAACCGTGCGAAGCCGGAGAGGGTCGCTAGTTTTTCTATAAATCTAAAAAAATATCTGAGCGTCTGGTCGATGCGACGTGTGACCCGAGAGCTGGTGAGTATCTGGCTCAGCGCATCAGCATTGCCATACAGCGTGGTAATGCAGCCAGTGTCTTGGGGACGCTTCCGACTGGTATTGACAATGGATCAATTGAGCCGGTCTTAACGTTAGAATTAACAATTAAAACAATTAGCTTACTTTTTTTTTCTAAATTCTAGTTTTTAATTTGTATAAATTCCTCGATTGTAATTTTCTTTGTTATGAAACAATTTCTCTATAGTTTTTGTTGTATAATTTCTATATGTTCCTACATTATTGATTGGTCATTTTATCTGGCACAAAGATCAAACTAAATTTTTTTCTAAATAGTTTTCTTTTGTTTTTATTATTTTGTTAAGGTAGTTTTAATCCTTAACATTTTATTTTGTTAGCGTTTTTGTGGATATTGAGAAATAAATAATTTTCATTTCATTTTTCATTTCATTATTTAATATTTGTACTAAGTATCATAAATACAAAAGTTTGCGTGTGTTAGAGAGACTGTTTGTTACCACGTGTTTCCGTAATAACCGATTTTGAGATATTTGGGTCCACATAATATAGATATTATCTCAAAAGACGTAACACTTGAGGAGATTAATAATTAAATAACATCGCAAAAGTTTAATTTAATTTTACATAGGAGGTTTGATTACTAAACTCTTTTTGTTTGTAAATCATTTACTCTGTCAATTGGCATGTGTTTTACTTATTACTAAAAAAAATCTTTTTTCATTGTGGCATACTCATACGTAGGTATGCCAGGCTCCACACAAATATGTAACCCCTTTGGTTATTGTAGGACTACCTATGTATACAGTAGGATTCCAGAAAATTCGGCACATATAAAGGAATAGTAGAAATATCCTTCTTTCCGTTCGCCCCTCGGTGGGAAATTGCTCCCATATATCGAGGCTTATCTGTAGATCTATTTACATCTTCATGTCGTGAATGTTCCATTTCTGGCGCTTGGGATAGCTTTTATTAATATTTTTACTGAAATAAAAAACTTTGGAAAATATATTGTCTATTGGAAAGTATGTCGTGAATTCATCCATCATTACATAGTATAAAACAAAGTCGCTTTCACTGTCTCTGTGTCCCTATTTCCTTAGCTTTAAAACTATGCAACGGATTTTGATGTGTTTTTTTTAAAAGATAGAGTGATTCAAGAGCAAGGTTTATACGTATAATAAAACCGTGCGAACCCGGGACGGGTCGCTAGTCCACTATAATTTAAATAAGTCAGTAGGAAAATTCTTGACGAATTAGGTCGATCTTTTTCATTTCAATTTCGGTATATCTGCCTACACTCCTGACGACTGTTGTGCCGGCGCGGGGGCGTAGGCCCGCCTTCAACAATGGTGATAAATTACGTTCTTTTTAATTTGAGTGTATTGTTTATCTTAAATGTTGGTAGTTCTAAATAAATAAATACACATAGTAGGTTGCGGGTTCGATTTCCGCCTTGGGGCAAATGTTTGTAGGATCTGCAAATCCGGGGTTAAGGTAAAGCCGCGTTGACACGATCAGAGTCCGCTCGGAACGAGTGGACTCGTAGGAGTAGTTCCGTACGAGCGTACTAGGATAGCTGTTGAGATTATCATAGTTCACTCGGATCATTTTCCTCATTATTCCAATTATTTTATGAGTCAACGTCAAAAAATGACGAGTTTTGTGCGAAGTTGTTGTTAAGGTGCGGTAACGGATAGGGCGTTCCTGGGTTACGCGTACATTTTATACGCGTACAGCTCCTGTACGGACCGCCGCGAACCTGTACGAGAGGTCAATCGATACAGAGCGCTCCGCGAATCCCAGTCATCGTTCCGAATACGCGTATACTGACTACGCGTACAAGTGTACGCGCAATCCCTACGCACCTTTAGATGCCATTTTGTTTTCCAACTCGTATACGAGCTGTTTCGGATGAGTAGAACCCGGTCCGAGTCTACTTAGATCGGAGGCCGTCGTCCGAGTGCGCTCGGATTAGAGGTCCGAGTAGGCCGAGTAGGTTTCCGAGTTCACTCGGTCCGAGCTGGCTCTGATCGTGTCAACGCAGCTTAAGTAAAGGTTTTCGAGTACAGGTTTATTGTATTTTTACTAGGCTTGGCAGATGAATTCGGGGTCGCAGTGAAGGTGTAAAATTATACACAGAAGGGAGCTATTGTCTACTTTCCTGGTGTTTTGAGAACAAGTACCGCCATCATATGATCTTCTTCTTACACCTTGGCCGCCAATTGACGACCGATGTGGCGCGGTGGGCGAAGGTCCGCTTGCGACGCAGGAAGTTGCGGGTTCGATTCCCGCCTCGGAACAAATTTGTGTACGATCTGCAGAAATTTGTTCCGTTGGTCTGGGTGTTTTCTATGTATAATAAAAATATCTATCTATGTAATGTATTGTATGTAATGTATTTAAATTAATGTAATTTAAATTTAATTTATTAATTGTAATTTCGATTGAACACGGACATATTTGACTTGTAAAACTCTTACCAATAAATTGATTATTCTGATTATTCTGATTATTGTATTAAGTATATCAGTCATCCAGTACCCATAAAACAAGCTCTGCTTAGCTTGGGGCCAGATGATGCTGTGTGGATAATCCGGAATTATTTATTTTTTTATTTAATTTCATTGCGTTTATAGGACAAGTTTACTTAAGAATTAATGTTTAAAACGTTTTTGTAATAAATTATTATTCTATCTTTTCTGTGCATTTTTCCTTTGGTTGTTTATCATTTTTGGATAACAGGTACATTATTACTAATTACGACAAATGGCTCAATGCATTTATTAGCCTTATTATATTTATAAACTATAATGAAAGCAATATTTCAAATCATTTTAATTTTAACGATCTGCAATGGCCTATTTGACTTTAATGTGTACAAAACAGCAGCCATGCTAATTTTATAATGAGCTAAGTATAATTGATTTGGAATTACAACATCGAGATAATAAGTCATTAATGGATTTTATTACTCTACCTGAAAATGTTTAATTGCCTGTTTTATTATCGTGATAACTTACTCCAAAAGCAAAATACAACTAGTAATGTAACTAGTAGCTGCTCGCAGCTGTGCACGACTTATTTCTATGAAAATGGCTCAAAGCTACTAATGTCTCATGGAAACTGCTTTTTGGGATAAAAAGTAGCCATTATTTTGTCTGCAGCAGGAATCGAACCCGGCGTCACAGCAACCTGCATCCACTAACCTGCTGGCGTTTATCAAATATTTAAATACTTTAAACTCAGTAGGTATTAATTTATTTGATGCTGAATAATAAACTTCATTTTAATCGACCAAAATCAATCAACGAATACTGTTGCCAAACTAAATATAATATTCCACAAATAGTTTAATAATTTCACACACAATGGCTTAGAAACCAATCGCCCTAACCAGTTTTTAATGAGTTTCAAACTATCCAACTCATGTAACTACTCAATCTAGGCCTGAGTACGTTGGTAGGTAGGTATCACAAAAATGATTGAGGGCATGAGGGTATTTAAAGTACCTAATATACGGTCAAAGATATATTTTCAGTGAAGCGCACTTGGCTTGTCAATCAATACTTGACTTGCCAATCAAGCGTTATATTTCAACACTTGGTTTTTCAATTAAGAGTACTATTTTAATACTTGGGTAGATAATCAAGCCTAAAATTTTTTTAACAAGCTCGAGTGGCCAAATCGGTCAAATATCATAACGTAAGTAATTATTTATAGTAGGTGTATACTAAAATAACAATTGTTTGTTTAAATACTAATACATTGTTACTTGCAAATACACTCGAGAGCAATGAATCCGGGTCACTCAAAGAATCCAAAAAATCTCGGAAAGTAAGAATGCTAGGTTAATGCAATAAATTGTATTTAATAGACAATTTAATACTCCTTAAATGAAAGTTTAAAAAAAATGAGTCACCATACATCTTATTTACACAAAATTACATAAAGAAAAAAAACTGCTGATCTCTCCTTAAAACAAAAATAGGAAACATGAAATTTTTGAACTTTATGACGATTTTCTTGAATTTAAATACTTCGTATTACCTCCTCGTGCTTCCATTACTGCGTTTACGCGGTTTGGCATGCTGTACACCAAGTTCCTTATACGATTTTGGGGAATATTCTCCCAATCCTCTGTGAGAGCAATTTTGAGCTCAGGAAGCGTGATTGGGGGAGGGTTTCGTTGTTTTACGCATCTCCCTAGCTCGTCCCAAGCATGCTCGATCGGGTTGATATCCGGGCTGCGCGCTGGCCACTCCATACAAGTAATGTTCATCTCTTGAAGGTAGTCATTCACAATCCTACCTGTATGAGGTCGGGCATTGTCATGCATAAATATAGCATCCTCACCCAAATTGACCATAAATGGACCAACGTGTTCGTTGAGGATTTCTTCCACATATCTTACGCTAGTTAAAGAGCCGTTTTCTATGATCACCAGCTCTTTGCGACTTTCAGAGGAAATTCCGGCCCACACAAGTACAGACCCACCACCGTAGGCTACTTTTTCTTCGATGCATGCTTGCTTGAATTTTTCCCCTGGTCTGCTATACACTCTGTGTCTTCCATCGTGCTTGTAGAACATAAATTTTGATTCGTCGGAGAACATAACTTTCGACCAATCTTCAATACTCCAATTTACGTGGTTCTGGGCATATCTTAGTCTTGAAATACGATGACCACGCTCCAGTTTAGGGCCGTTTGCAGGTCTAAGGGGTTTTAAGTTAGATTCAGCAAGCCGACGTCTTACTGTCCATGCACTTGGGTTACTTCCTCCGAGGCGTCGAAACTGATTTGTGAGTTCAGTTCCTGTGAGAAAGCGATTTCGAAGCATGGTGTTCACCAAGTATCGGTCTTCTCGTGCTGTGGTACACCTAGTTCTGCCCGTTCCTGGTCTGCGTAGGTTAGAACCAGTTTCTTCGTAACGTCGGAGAACTCTTTGTACTGTTGACAGCGACACACCGACAGTCCTGGCTGTATCGCGCTGACTCCGGCCGGTTTCCACCAATTTAAGTATTCTGGTGCATTCTTCAAGTGTAAGCGACATGATTTCAGCTTGAATAATGAATATTGAGCACTATCAACCTGGTTTATGTACCAACATAAATGACAGATTACAAACAAAAGCAAAAACAAATCCTGTAATTTCGTAGTTCCATCTTCGACAGTGTTCCCTTTTCAAATTTGATTTTTTATGATATAACTTTACAATAACTAAGAAGTTTTAATACTTTCATTTAAGGAGTATTAAATTGTCTATTAAATACAATTTATTGCATTAACCTAGCATTCTTACTTTCCGAGATTTTTTGGATTCTTTGAGTGACCCGGATTCATTGCTCTCGAGTGTAAACGAATCTAAATGCATAGAAAGAGCTATGATCGGAAATTTTCGGAAGGATAGGATTCGTAATGATTACATCCGACAGAGAGCCAAAGTTATCGACATAGCTCAAAGAATTAGCAAGCTGAAGTGGCATTCGGACGGCCATATGTCGCGAAGAACTGACAACCGTTGGAGTCAACGTGTTCTTGAATGGAGACCGCGACTTACAAAAAAAAAAAAAAACGTTAAACGTAGTGTAGGATGCCTTCCGGCCAGGTGGGATGACGATCTGCGGAAGACTGCTGGCACTGATGATGATGATTATGACACAATACATGGAAATAGGACGCAAGAAGAATGCTACATTTTGCAGGCCGTAGTGAAAAACCCTCTCTTTTAATTTCTTTGAACTAAGTATTTTGTATTTTCTTTCAAAAAACTTGTAGGCCTTCTACATAAAATACAACAGCTTTTGAAAGGTTGACCTATCATTGGCGTTTACTTTTATTAACTAATAATAAACTATTGAATTTTTTATCTCCGGCCTACAAAAGTTTCAATAACACCTAATGGGCCAATGTGTGCACAAGCCATTACAAAATTTGATTTCACTAATAGGAGCTCGGACATGTTAGTCAAAAGCAGTGGAATATTGTTTAACCTGTAACTTTGTTGTAGTTTCCAACTAGGGTACTAACGTCACTGTGGTGGAGTCAAAGGTTAATACAATTAAGAGTTATGTACAAAGGATTTAATATTTTTCGGGTTCTTTGACGAAATGTGCGAAGGAATCGATAATTGTATTTTTGGTCTATACTCTGAAATCTTGTCTAAAATAAATAAAGTGATGTGGCCATTTACATGTTTTGACTCATTTAGTATTCACCCAATTCAAATTTTCGTTTCTGTTTATTTTAGTTTAAATTATTTTACTCATTATTTTATTATAATTTATCTTTTTTAATTATTTGACATTTCTGAACCAGATATTGTGCAAATTTTATTGGTTCATGAGACGACATTTTTAACAAAAGTATCTTGGGTGGATTTTTGAGACTGTAATTTATTATTTGTAAGGGCAGGTAACCTTAACCGTGGTAGTTACAGTAAAACTTTCTAGGATACCATCCATAGCTTTTTGAGACATTCTGAACTGTATTCACCGATTTTGCAAAAATGTATAGTCACCACAATAATATTAATATAACACAATTTTTTTTAATGGCGATTGATCCTGTCCTTATACTACTTATATCTAAGGAACAAAAGTTTCCACTGGACTTCGTGAGGTTTGAGAGGTTTGAGGTTTGAGAAATGTTAAAAATAGCAAAAAAAAGTTCATGGCAATATAATATACCTCATACTACACTATTTTATTATATTATTATTTAGCACTACATAGTATAAAACAAAGTATCTTTCTCTGTCCCTATATCCCTATGTCCCTTTGAATGCTTAAATCTTTAAAACTTCGCAACGGATATTGATGCAGTTTTTTTTTAATAGATATAGTGATTCAAGAGGAAAGTTTATACGTATAATAAAACCGTGCAAAGCCGGAGCGGGTCGCTAGTAATATTATAAACGAGAAAGTTTGTATGGATGTATAGATGAATTATTATTTGTTCCTCTTTCACACAAAAACTACTGAACGGATTGGGCGGAAATTTTAAAAACACGTAAGTTCTAGCCCTAGAATAATCAATATGTGCAAAGCCATCGGTAGATGCTAGTATAAGGATATACCTTTAGTCACCTTTAGTATAGTATAATATGTGACATAATAGTTTTTCGGATTGATTTAACCCTAAAATACTAAATTGTGGTTAAAATACGCTCAAATTTAATGTTTTTTGTACTTAATAATGTTGCCAGGCTACGCTACGGGGCGTAGGTAGGTACTATCAGTGAAAATATATTGCCAGCTCTGACGCCCAGCTCCAACCCAATATAAAAGGCCCGTAGATCATGTATGGGTATGGCTTAGAGGCGTGAGCTGAACATTTTTTCAGCTCTCGGTTTACCTTTTTTATGTTTTATTTAAGTACTCGAAGTATGAGGTAAAAGTTCTTCGGATTTATTGAAAAAGGATTATTCCTAGTAACGGGGTATGCTTTTGATGGGGCAAGTTTTTCGGCGCCGTTTATGATTTACTAGCATCTGCTCGCGGCTTTACATGCGTTGTTTCTAAGAAAACGTCTCAAGGCTATTCACAGGCACATGTAAAGGACTTTTACGCTGTGATTCGCAATAAAATAATATCTATAAAAAACAGGATACTGGGCAGCACCAACAGTCTGATAGGGGTACTGGCCGATAGACATTGCAGTTGACTGCAAAGGCACTGGACGTCAAGCCTAATTAACCCATGTTCTAAACAAATTTATTATATATAAATAAATTGATGTCTGGAAATTATATGTACCTCTATTTGTTTATTGTATTGTAGTCAATCTAGAACTTATTAATGACTGTGTGTGTACCTACCTCTATTTTTTGATTATCTGTGTGACATTTACTACTCTATGGATTTACTTTACTATGTGCACTGACCTCTATCTATACAAGTACTTGTATATATAGAGGTCAGTGACTATGTGACATCTACTACTCTATGGATTTTACGTTCTGACATCTACTACTCTATGGTTGACATCTACTAGGGTGACATCTACTACTCTATGGTTTTCTGTGTGACATTTACTACTCTATGGATTTTACTATACTATGGATCTTTGTGTCTGAATCAATAAATGAATTTAATTTAATTTATTCCTATCCCATGGGAATTGATTTATGAGATGAAAAGTATCGTACGTGTTATTCCAGAGTACCTATTCAAAAACTTTTCTCATTATTTTAGCCATCGGGCTATTCAGTAGTTTTTTTATGTGAAAGAGGAACAAACATCCATCCATTTAGCCATCCAAACTTTCCAGTTTATAATATTAGTAAGAATAGGGAAATAAGGGATATTTTTTTGCTTAAATTCATGGACTTATTTCAAATTACAATGAATGGGTGAAGGTTATTAAGGTTATAAGGTTCTGCGACGCAGGAGGTTACGGGTTCGATTCCCGCCTTGGGGACAAAACGTTTGTAAGATCTGCAATGTTTGTAGGGTTCTGGGTGTTTTCTATTCATAATAAAAAAAATCTATTTATGTAATGTATTACGTGTGGATTATTTATTTATTACTAGCGACCCGCTTAATATGTATAAACCTTCCTCTTGAATCATTGAATCCTCTATCCATTAAAACCGCACCAAAATCCGTTGCGTAGTTTTTAAGATTTAAGCATACGTAGGAACATAGGGACAGAGAAAGCGACTTTGTTTTATACTATGTAGTAATATTATTTTATCAAGCCAATATAAAAATACTTCACACAACTTTGTAGCTGCAGTAATTAACCCTTCAACTTCATAGTTGTAACTAAGTTTGCTTTTACGTGACGTGGTGACTGCAACTGGAGCTTAATTATTAATTGCGGGCTTGTCTGGTTGTTTGTCATCGCAGAGGCTCTTGAACTGTAGAATAATTGCCCGTATTTCTACGGCGTCTGTTACGAGAGAAATTAAATTGCTTTGATTATATCTAACAACATGAAAAATGGATAGACTTTATATTGTGTGCTAATTAATCATAGGGTTAAATTTTCTGAAAATCCGTTAAATACATAAATCTAAAAAATAAAGTCTGTGTAGTAAATATATATACGTCAAAGTGACAGGTGTATTTTATATTTGAAGAAAGCCTATCAGAATGGAACCAAAACAGTAAACAGTAGTTTTCCATAAGCAACGTTAAAAAAGCCTATGACGCATAAAACGTACAATGGTACAGACGCGCACAAATAATAAAGTCGGCTAGCAAATCGAGTGGTTTGAATTATGGGGAAACTTGCGCGATCTCTACATGAGCGTACATTTTCGAACGGCGAACGTAGTTATAGAGAAAATGGAAACAACATTTAACCCTTGACTGATTTTTACAGGGTTTGTATTAAAAACGTAAACTTCTTATATTATTCTAAAATTTGATTTTTTACCTTGGCTCCTATATTTTAATATCTAATAATGACAACAATTAGATCTTGGTAAGACACGGTGACTAACAGCTAAGGTAAAAAGTAAAAGAATACATGAAAATTATGAGAAATACCTGAATAGAACGCAAAATTGACATAGCGAAATCATTAGTACGTGTTTATTTTATTAATTTTTGTTGCCACTTCCAGCAAACTACGTCAACGTAAGTACATTCAACGTCATAAATAATAAGTAAGAGACCGGAGGCGCCGCGTTCGTACAAAAAGTAACAAACAGATCCCTTAAATAAAGAAAACACGGGCATATGTTAACAGCTGTCGGTACAGTCGCGAGCACATGGCAAAATAAATAGTGTTGGATAGAGCGCGCGTGCTTTGATTGTGTCCTACAGATTTGTACAGATATGAAGAAAACTTTTTGGATTTGATGTAGGTGTTTTTGTTACGGAATTATTATTATATTTATACAACAATTTAGTAGTCATTTTCTAATTTAGAAATACTTAAATCCATTCAAAGTTTTGATTTCATCTATTCAGTTGAAGCATGTATTGCATTTATACCTAATTATTATTTTAGAGTGATCTGATCAAAACTACACGTCCAAAATAGGGTATATTCGTTTGACCCGGCATCACAGGCGTTAAGAGCAGACACTGTATTAAAGGAATTAAACTTTGAAAAAGAAAAATAACATAGACCACTTTTTCTATGTACACGAATAATTTTAAGTTGCTTAAAATTAAAAAATTTTAATAAATTGCCCTGTGGAATGCTATAGAATAAAAAAGCTTCAAAGAGGGAATTTTCAAACAGAGCGTAATTAGAATTGACTTTTTTTTTCTCTTTTTATGAAGACAAAGATACATTATTATTGTTTCTATTAATTTGAAAGCATGTATTTAATTTTTAATTTCCACAAAGATTTGCATTAAATATCCGCCAGTATAGAATTATATCTACAAATCTCGACCTATATTTTTCCCTCATTCAACCATAAACAAAACAAGCGTATTCAGATAATCGAAACCGAATTGCGGTACGAAGAGCGCAAAAAAACAAACAGGAAACGAATAAAAAGGGCGCACTACACTTGCCTACTTATCGGACTTGATGGTGCTAAAAGTAAAGTAAAGCTATTGGTTGAATTAGGGTTTTAATAAATAAATAATTAGTAATACTAGACAATCCACACAGTACCATCTAGCCCTAAAGTAAGCTACTCAAAGCTTGTGCCATGGGTTACTGATATAATTAATACAATATATTTAATGTTAGGACTTATTTGAAAATAACTATATTAAATTGAATTATTTATATAATGTTTTTGGCTAGTTCCTTATAATTGTGTCATATTGGGAAATGACACTTAGATATAAACATAAAATACTACCTAGGTACTTTCGGTAGTCATAGGCATTTTTGTTAGGTACTATCCAGTTTGTAAAAACTCTTGTTTGTTTATTAGTATACCCGCGGCTTCGCTCGCTTTATTTCTATGGAAACGTTATAGTGAGATTGATATCCTATGGGAACTGATTTTTTGGATGAAAAGGAGCGTTTTTGTTATTCCAAGGCTAGAACTACGAATACTCTAAGTTTCAGTCTGATCTATTCAGTAGTTTTTGCGTGAAAGGGAAAAAACTTCCATTCATACACACATCTAGACAAACTTTCACGTTGATAATGTTAGTAAGGAAGTATCCTACCACAGATTTGCTTGTTAAGTTTATTTCGGTTTGTAATTTTTTTCTGTAATTATACATTCTAGGATCTAATCTAATCACTATTACTTTTATTTTTTTTTTATGAAAGTGGTCTATAAGCGCCGTTTTCTTGTCACCAAGCAATTAAATAGGAATAATATAGAGGAATTAGTTTTTTTCTGTTCTTGGTATTTTAAGTTTTATTATTTTAATAATTAAAAACAATACAGGAAACATTACAATTTATTTAATACCTACATAGGTACACCCTGTTTGATTATTCCTGCCTTTTCTAAATTTATTTCATAAAACCTCCAAGTGCCATTTTACCTGGTTGTGTAATATTCTTATTTCAAATCCAACAAATCGGATTGTGTAACCAACCCAAAAGGAAGTCTTAGTTTTCTTTTTTCCTCCAACAAAAAATAACGTAAACAAAGAGGGTAATTACGGGATTCAGGTAGCACCATAGATACGAAAGGAGATAGAACGAATTAGAGTTTTGAATTCGGAACGAAGAAGTTCGATTGTGATTGTTTATGCGGGTTCTTTTGAAAAGTAAAATAAAGTTACAGAGAGTTGCTAAATAGTGTATATTTTTTGTCAAAATAATGGCAACAGAAGGAAAAAACGAATCTTGGGGTACTGCTACCGCGCTGCACGAAAATTTGCATTATAAATAAAAAACGCGTAATCAATAGATATATTTTACATTTTCCTTATTTCCATTAGATTAGTAAGTTAATTAAGTTTGAAAATTAACACATATGAAATTCTTCACTATTATTATATTTTGTGTTTTTATTATTCAAAAATACAAACGAATAAAAATCAAACTTTATTCACTTTATGCTTTGTTCTGTCAAAAGTGTGAGCGTAAATTGTAAGTACAGATTTAAGCACAAAGGAGTATTCAAATATGCACAAAATTAGCCCCACGTATGCCGTCTTGCATGACGAATCCACATTTAAATCACGTGGGTGCGTCAGTTAAAATAAATACAGTCAGATCGAAATGGAGTCATTTTCCAAAGAACAACATGGTTTTGGGCCGTGGTATTCAAAATTATTCAAGGCCGAAATTCTTATCCTTTCCTTACTATCACTATATAGTTGAAACAAAAACGATTCCCGCTGTCTGTCTGTCTGTCCTTATGTATGCTTAGATCTTTTAAACAACGCATCGGATACACGTATGAATGTATGGATGTTTGTTTCTCTTTCACTCAAAAACTTCTAAACGAACTGAACTTCTGAATTTTGAATAGACGTAGTTTTAGAACTGGAATAACATATAAGCCTTGAAACGTTTCTATATAAATAACGTGTGCGAATCCACGCGCAGATGCTAGTCTTTAACATTATTAAAAATGCCAAAGTTTGTATGGATATTTGTTACTCTTCCACGCCAAAACTACTGGTCGGTTTGGGCTAACACTTTAAATAGACGTAGTTCTAGCCTTGGAATAACATAGGCTTCTTCTCTTACAACAAATCAGTTCTAATGTGGATCTTAATAGCCTTGAAACAACGTGTACAAAGCCGCGGACAGATCCTAGTATGATATAATCTAAAGTTTCCCTAGTGGCTAAAAATTGATATTCCGTGATACCTTTTCAATGCAAATTTATAATTTGATTTATAAAATCTTTCAAATCAAACGCTTCAGAAATTTTGGCTATCGGGTTTAGTTAAATTGATAATCTTACAGGTTTAACAAAAACCCTTTAAACTCAAAGCATCATCTAGCAATCTAAGTCGAACTTGTGCTATGGGTACCTACCAGATAATTGATAAGTTGATAATATTCTTACATAATACAAAACAATGCACTACATAGATAGACTTTTAATACATAAAAAATTAGTAGTTTCCCAGAATATCCAGAAGAACAACACTTACAACTTTTGTCCCAGGGCGGGAATGGAACACATACTGCGCCACTGAAGTCGTCAATTAATAGTCAACCTACAGAACAATATCAATTAAGTCCACTTTTAGTAACCAACCATATAGGCTAATTTCCAAAGGGACCCTATTGTTCTAACACATTTTGAAACAAAAGACGCTCACACATCCCATTACAATTATGAATCACTAAAGACGTATGTTTCAAACCACGGTACCCACACGTCTGTAGATACAAAGTCCCCCAAGCAAGACAAGTTAGATGTTTCGCATTTGTCAAGATTTACACAAGGAACTCTAAAAATAGATCGCATCAAGCACCGGCGGTTCTAAGAATTGGAATATCAAAGGAAATCAAATGAGCAATTCAGTGTTTAGTGTCTCCGAACAATGTTTGACTTTGATAGGTTTTAAATTATATTAAACTAGATGCGCTCCGCGGCTTCGCCCGCGAACCAGAGTTTTTTTTCCATACAAATTTCAGAAATTTAATATACATTTCCTAGTGGTTATTTAGTAAAAATATGATCACAACATAGTATAATTTGATGTTATTAACAAAAACTCACAATTTACGTCAAATTTCTACATTTTTTTTTTTTTTTTTTTTATTGAAAATGGTCGAGCGTTTGGCCACTATCTCAGGTAAGTGAAGATGTGGCCTAAGATGGAGCACGCTTTCCCAGAAGGAAGTTATTCACTCTCGATTTGAAGACTCCGAGATCGTACTCTAGCGGGAAAACAGACGCTGGAAGCTCATTCCACTCTCTGGCCGTGCTAATTATGAACGATGAGCTAAATTTTTTTGTTCGACATAGTAGAATATCGACCAGGTACGGATGGTATTTTTCAGTGCGTCTGCTGGTCCGATGGTGGAATGGAGAAGATGGAATAAGGTCGTGCAGTGCCTGCGCACAGTCTCCAAAGTGGTATTTGTAGAACACTGACAGATTTTATTGAGACTAGCTGCGCTCCGCGTCTTCATCCGAATGAAAATTCATGAAATGGCGGTGTTTTATTCTACGCATAGAACTAGACTTCTATTCAAAATTACAACCCGATCCGTTTAGTAGTTAAGGTAAAAAACATCAATTCATCCATTCATATCAACTTATGCAATTATATTATTATTCTGTAGTGACTAAAAATTTGTTACAGTGATTTCTGTGTACGATTTCTTAGTATTTCACAAAATATACACTTCTTCTGTTAAAAATACCTTAAGAGGACAGAATCAAAGAAAATCAAAAGAACTAATTCGAGACGGCGTTTCTAATGAGCGAGTGAAATTAACTGCACCAATTTAGTTTCAAGTTTAAATAATTTAATTACCTTACGCTCATTAAGTTTTTTTAAGGCAGTTTTAAGGTAAATGTTTATTTTTTAATTGGATCATGACTTTGACATTTTATTTTAATGTTTTTATTTAACTTTATTGAATATTGTAGGGCCTTTTGAATTGAACCTGACTTTTCAATTTATTGAGTTTATTCTTTAGTGTTTCTATTATATTATTATCCTCTTATCTACTAAAAATAAAAATTACATTTTATTTTTAAACAATGGTAAAAACATAGAGGAACTTAAGTACTTTAAAACAAATATGAGCGACAAAACAGATTATTTAAAAACAATAAGATACTTAACTTCTTTTCAATCTGCTTATTTGAATTAAAATAAAAAGATTATTCTTAACTTAATGTCATGAGTCATTCCGAGGCAGCAAAATAAGAATAAATAGAATCGATAAAAACAAGGTATTTTAACTAAATAATCATCAAAGAAATCACCGTAAACTGTTGACTCAACCCACCGTCAATCCAATCCATTACCACCACAGCTTCAATCAATCTATGTACATAATATTAAGAAATCCTTCCTTTAACTTAACAAGTCATTAATTCCACTGTCCCTTTCAATACTGGAATTAGCCGGATTGTTCCGGATTATAATTTTCAACGAGGGATACTGAATTCGGTGTGATTCGGGTATCGGAATAATTAAGATTCAGTGAGTTTGCCTTTACAATAGGATAAACAAAATACCGAAAAAAGTAAGTCATTTCAGATTATTATTTTAGAGGTTCGTCGAGGAGATAAAAATAAATATTTGTATGTACTAATTATACTTAAAACTAAAAAATAATGAGTGACCATTTACATAATAGACTAATTAATAAAATAGACTTACAATCAAACGACATGATGACTTTAATCTATTACAATGATAAAAAGTTGATCAAATTTACTAACAAATTTCTCTTAATAATAACGTTATTCCCAATGACTCACGTGGGCCGCTAAGAATTTTAATATATTATATAACATAATGCGTGAGACAATGAGCACAGAGAATTTTCACGTGAGACACTGGGAATAATATTAATAATTGTTAATAAGGTAACAATAAAAAGTACTCAGCGCAAGAATGTCAAGTCTAAACAATTTATCGTCCCTACAAGGTAGAGCGTTTTATTGGCGGAAGTAATTCCCTCAAAGCTTTTAAACACTGATTTAGATTTGATTTAAGATGAG
Organism: Eupithecia centaureata; assembly: GCA_944547425.1. Taxonomy (NCBI): domain Eukaryota; kingdom Metazoa; phylum Arthropoda; class Insecta; order Lepidoptera; family Geometridae; genus Eupithecia; species Eupithecia centaureata. Next base: position 1,620,536 of record OX155680.1, on the reverse strand, counting down.
TATACATAAAAGAACCTGAAACAATCCAACCTTGCCAAGCAATTTTAACTTTAATCGAATTTATAATAGAGCTGAGAGTAATACGAGAGAAAGTGGAAGCATAGATTAAAAATAGATAGGACAATGGAAGGGGGGTTACATTTATAATTAACTGCAATCAACACTAACGTATTGAATTTCGAGTATTTCGTACAGTCGAGTGCAGAAGTGGTTGTTTTCTTAAACAAATTAAATGAGAAAAGTTTAGGTAAGTATAGGCAATAGCTTTTTGAACATGTATTACAATACTTTATGGGTCCATTTAGTTTCGGTCATGCGGTTTCAATACTAAAGTCTTTTAATATTTTTTTAAAAGGTTTATAAGTATTTGTTAAAGTAGTCTATAAAACGCCAGCGTCTATACCTGAAAAGTAATCACGAGAACATCCAAAAGTTGCCAGGAAGAAATCGCTCTTAGCGATAAGGCCGCCCATTCTGCAACTGTTTTTATGTTCGGTTTTTCTTCACCACACGGTAAAGAAATTTGTAATAAAAATATTACAATGTATTGTAGGTATAGGTTCTGCCTGTTTTTTTATTTATGAATTTATTACATAACGTCATCGTAAAATTTTCTGTTTTGAATCATTTTAATGTGTAGGTATAATGTTAAATTTCACACATCATATTATCCAAATAACATAGTTGTTTTAATGTAAAATGTCTACCTAGCTGTAAATTTCAAATTCCCTGTCTATTACCAGCAATTCATTTTTCAAATAGAAAGGACAACTAAAAATAAATATCCCAGAATACTATCCACGTTAGGTAGAGCATATGTTGGCGTCTGTACCGCCCGTGCCTCGACAGATGTTAACACACGCTGTTTGTTTTCTTACTTTGAGAGATATGTTTGTTATTTTCTTTCCGAGGGAATGCCCTCCGTTTTATTTATGTCACGTAAAATTAACTGTCGCTTTTCGGTGCCGTTTGGGATGATAAAGGTACTTACAAACTAACTTATGGTGGTGGCGATCGATGAGGTATCTTTTGGCTCGGGAATTAAGTGAGTGGATAAAACTTTTTTTTGTCCTTTGTAAAGGAGTTTTGAGATTTTTTGACGATATCAATAGGTAATTAAAATAAGCTATCAATCTTTAAATGGAATTTGATTAACACTTAAGTATTTTTAAGTATTTTTGGTAAGAATTTTTGAAAATAAAATGATCAAGGGACCTAAATAATAACTTTTCGAATAGAAATCAAATACAAAATAGTTGAAATATGCTTAAGTTACAAATAATTCATTAAATTAATTCAAAACGTTAGGATTTAGAGTTTTCAACCTGTTATCATTTTCAATACTATCATTATCAGATATCTGTTATCATTTTCAATACTATCATTCTAAAATTCTAAGCCGTCAGAAGGCAGAGTGAGTGAAAATGCTGGGAACATAGCCACGTTGACCAGGACCCCAAGGACCAAAGCTTTAATCACGGCTTGAGCCGTTAACTAAAATGCATTTCATTGCATTTTAGTGTGCGCTTACCCTAACACTCCAAAAGATAAAATTCTCTAATAGCTCGCGTCGCAGAAAAAGAATTTATGGTTACGTGAATTTTTTTTGACTTTACATCTATTCCGTTTTACTTTTAAGTTGTTCTACTAATTGACACTTATTAGGGAAGACAATTCGGAGAATGAGATTTCTAATTTATTTATACGTCTCTGTTTTCATTTTATAAGAGTATTCCTAATTTTCTGACAAATGTATGAAATGAAAGTAGAACAACGAACGAAAAGTCAAATTAATTTTGTTACTTTGTTTAAATCGTTTGATGCCACTTTGTTGTATAGTTAGTATAGTTTTATATTAGCAAGTTGTCTTATTAAATGCTTCAAATGAAAAAATATTGTTTCTAAATGTTTATCCTTATATTTCGGTTTGATACTTACACTGCCCTTGACGCGCATGGCCTTCTAGTAACTCTATGTGTAGGGGGCGGCGACGTTTTCCTTTATGTCGCACAGCGTGAGCATTGAATGAGCTATATCGAAATTTATAGTAAAAAATATCGTAGTACAAGAGAATTTATAAGCATTCGCATGTTGGCTGAATTATAGCAAGCTTTCATTAGAACTTCGCGAGGCTCTTATTTTTAAATAGCCTTTATATAAGATATACAGGCTATTTTGTGCTTATTATTATTTTTGTGCTTTTGTTTTTTGCTTATTTAGTGACGACCGATGTGGCGCGGTGGGCGAAAGTCCGCCTGCGACGCAGGAGGTTGCGGGTTCGATTCCCGCCTCGGAACAAATTTGTGCACGATCTGCAGAAATTTGTTTCGTTGGTCTGGGTGTTTAATATAAAAAATATCTATCTATGTAGTATATTGTATTAAGTATATCAGTCATCTAGTACCCATAACACAAGCTCTGCTTAGCTTGGGGCTAGATGATGCTGTGTGGACTGTCCAGAATTAAAAAAAAAAAAAAGAATTATTTAAAAAACAGAGTCTTTTATGCATGTAAGCATCCTTACGAGATGTAGGATATATTCATTTTATGACAGTCTTGCGAACTTCCTTCTGGGTACATCAGGAGAGTCATAATAATAATAATGCAGAGAAATAAAATAAATAAAGTGTCATAATAATGCTGGAAAATCCAAAGATATCTTTCCCAAGCTAAGCAGACCTTGTCTGACCTATCCTTCCTTTCTGACTGATTTACATAATATTTTTATTTTTTATTTTATTTATTTATTAAGGAATAACTAACGAATAATATGAAACAAATGAATATTTACATTCATACATTACAAAGACGTAGGTATATTTTTATTTTTACCTACATAGAAAACACCCAGAACCCCGGGCCAAGTATTTTCATTGATGTTTTCAATCTATAAATTGTTTTCTATCATTCATCAGGGATCAAAAATTTTTGCTACCAATCAAAATTCAATGACCATCATACATCAAACCAATAATTATTTACATTCTACAATCATCTGAGATCAAAACTACACATTCAATTTCAATTTCCTCTTCGGCTTCCAACACACTTCTATCTTACCCTTTAATCTTCATCACAATGTAAACCTGAACCAATATTATGTAAGGTGACCCTTGTTAGGGGTCCGTATAAATATTTCTCTTCAATTTTAATGGAAGGTAGTCGCCAAATTAGTTTTGTAACGGATAAACTTGACTAGACGTATGGTGATACTACTTTCAGTAAAACCTTAACCTAGGTAATCTAGGTATCTTAAAATACAACTCAAATATAGGGGGGAGAGTGTAAGGTAAGGAAGAAAGGTCAACAACATGAAGAAAACGTTTTGCCCTCGAAGTATCACAATCATTATTATGTATGCCAAATTTCATCCAAATCCGTTCAGTAGTTTTTGCGTGAAAGAGTAACAAACCGCATCCATCCATCCATCCATTCATACTTACAAAATTTTGCGTTTATAATATTAGAAGGATAGTAGGATCCAACAAAAACGTTATTTCAAGTCTCTATTTAAAATAAAACCGGCTAATTGCGAGTCAGACCGGTGCCGAAGGGGTCCGTACCATCCACTACATAGTACATATAAAACAAAGTCGCTTTTTCTGTCCCGATTTCCCTTTGACCGCTTAAATAGTACCTATAGTAGTATTAAACTTGACTTTTCTAAGTGCTTATTTTGTGAGCCTAAAGAAATAAAGATATTGATTTATTAAATCTTTAAAACTACGCAACGGATTTTGATGCGTTTTTTTATAAGATAGAGTGATTCAAGAGGAAGGTTTATACGTATAATAAAAGCATGCGAAGCCGGGGCGGGTCGGTAGTTATCTATAAAAAAGGCAAAACTAATCATGTCTATTGTATTATCATAGCCCCTTTAAATATATATATATAATTATTTTGAATCTGTTTTCGAGTGAATTTTGAAAATTCCTTTGTTTATAGGAATTATATTAGAAAATAAATGGGGGCGCCACTTTAGGTGCTGTTCACGCCTTAACTGATGATTGATTTCAAGTTAGACAAAAAACAGCTGAAAACAGCTGGACAGACAGACGTACGGAAATCGGATTCTTACTAAAATGTTCCCGTATTACGGAACCCTAATATTGTCCTATTACTCTAAATTGATCACTTACCGTCAGTAGTAGAAGCATTTCCCATCCTGATTCAAAACCATTACCTCACCCCTTTCTAATGAAGTCAAGAAACTCAATAAAAACTTCCTCTACCGCAATCCGCGAATAAAGCATACTGGATCACCAATAATGAATGGCTCAGTCTTAAAACGCCATTTGCAAGGTTCCAAGTGACCGGGTTTTATTAAATTTAATTTCCATAAGGTTGTCATTGTTCAAAATTAAAATCAATCATCTTTTGAGTTCTTATCCTTTTCAGCATTTGAAATTGTCTTTATTTTAATAGGAGCCAATCCTAGTATGAATCAATTTGATCAAAATAACGGAGGTTTTAGACAAAAAAAGTCTAAAGGGATCTTTTATTCTTAAGTAAACGATTTATCAACTATACTTAGCTATAGTAACAAAAGATGCATGTAAAAAATTTTACGAAAGAAGACTTAGTCAAAATTAAACACTTCAGAACACCTAAGTCCATGCCTAGTCTTTTATTAGTTTTCGGAATTTTATTTTCTTCTTCTAGGTTTAAATTTGGAATCAAAAACGTTTAGTCAAATTCGTCCAATCACGACCGCAAACTTTCCCACTGACTTCCACCTAATCTCACAGATGTTTGAATCATAACTCTCTATGCAAAACTCCTGGTAAGATATGTACCCATTTCTAGGATATTAATTCATGCTGGCCCAGCAAAAGGTTCCGTTTGCTCACGCAATACTAATCACCTTAAATCCACACAACCCTTCGGAGTTAAACAAATAGCTGTAAAAGCTATTAAATGGTAGATTAAACACTTATTAACTCGGATGTGTTGCCTTGCAAACTTATCTCTCGCAGATTTATGTACGTTTTAATTGCGTCTTCAAACAGGATTCCAACGTTCAGCGTCCAGGAGTCTAAACTCTAATGTGGAAATCTCTTCCGTCCTTTTCATTTCAGGGATCTGCAAGGCTGCAACCCTTATGAAAATCTCGCCCCATCCCTGTCTAGCGACGCGCCGCAGCCGGAGAATATCCCTTATGTAAGTCAGTGCTTGAACTCCGGCCGTGGCGAACTGTCGCGCGCGGGACCAGTCGCATCCAGAGAATGCCGAGATCGCCCGTTCCTACTCAGAAACTCATCGAACACCGAGTGCTACCAAACTATAAACAAAAGTGAACGAAGTGCAGTGCCAGTTAATCAGTCCGGAAATGCCGTGCCAAAGCAAAATTTCTTTTAAACTTACGCGGGGATTAGACAAGATTTATCTCTAAAAACAAGGGAGATTTTCTAAAATAGATGCAGCATTATGCACGTTCTGATCCAGGCATGCTTTCCTAACATGTCCTTTAGACAATTTATGCGTAAACGTGTAAGAGTAACGTAAAAATAGAAACTTTAATAGATGATGTGACATATTTTAAGGGCTTAGTGTCATAAAGTTATTTGTCAACGTGTTAATTACTAGATATAGTTGACAGATTTAAGAGCAGTAGCGTTGTGACAAGATGTTTAGTTAAAGTAGCGAAATTAGTGTAAGCGAGTGATGAAGAAAAGCAGTGTCAAATTAAAATAGATTACTCATAAGTTATTCAAGATGGATGGGTTGAAGAAACTGAAGAAGCATTCATACGTAGTGCAGGCAGTTTTGCTGTTCATCTCGATGATATACGGTGAGTTGATTGTGTTTGACTAATGAACCGTTAAGTCCATTACTGCTCTTTATAGCTAATGTATCATTATTTGAGAACAAACGTTGTTTGAAGACTTTACGCTGTTCGTTATTTGAGTTCTCATTCAGTTCTTGGGTTATTTACTGATGTTCTCTGTAGAATGGCTATTTCATTGACAAATACTCCATTGTGTATGTTATGTGGAAATTTGTTTGACTCGTTTGAGGTTTGTACATTGGGATTTCGATATTTAGATTTTACTACTTTTTACATCTTTAAAATCACACACTTAATCAGAATTCTTAAATGATCATGATGATAATTTTAACTAATTAAAATCTAAATTTAATGACAAGGTTCACGTGTTTGGTTTGAATGTTGTTTTACTAAAAAGAATAAATTTGACTTTAAAATATAATTATAAGAGTCAACATATTCTCTTTTCGCCAGTTCAAATGAGCGTGGATTTTCCACATAGAAAAGGTAACCAGCTGATGTTTCAAAGCGACTGGCTGGAATTAATTACTTGTCTGTAATTACTCGAGTAAAGTGCGCTGCTAAAAGGATGTTCCTATTCGTTTTAGATAGGTACAGTTTCGACTTTATATAAGAACGTATAGAGTCAAAAATATAAATAAAAAATGTACAATTATTATCCAGGTTTGCCAATTTACTTCGTCTTTTTAAGATTAGATGGTTTAGTAACAAACTATGTATCTATCTTCAAAAAAACATGAGACTCGAATCTGCAATCTAATGACATATAGATATTACAATATAAGCATGACCCAGCTCTTTGGCTAGCGGTAAAGTTATTATCAAACGTAATACTAAAAATAAATTCACAAACAAAATGTAAAAATCTGAGTATTTCTCAGTATCTGTAAAAACACAATTTCATAAAGTGAAATCCAAATCTATCCAAAAATATTACTTTATAAAAAGCCTATCACAAAGCGAAAAATTTAAACTCAATCCGAAGAGTAAACTGGCATCGGTAAGGTGGAAAATGAGTGCAAAAGTTGTTATCCAGCTAATGGAGTTTGAATTGGACTGTAAAGGTATAGAGTTCTTTTTTGATTGTTTCGCTAAAAAGTGTAACGATCTTTTTTGTAAAGCTTTTCATTGCTAAAATATTGATATTCATAATAAATAGCGAAAAGGCTGCTGGATGGTAAACAAAAGATCAAAACAAAAAGTGCATAATCAATGATTCAATTTGTACAACATTGCTTTTCTAATCAATTAGAAAAGCAATGTTTATTTTATATAATGCTAGACTATACAGCATCATTTAGCCCTAAGCTAAGTAGAGTTTGTGTTATGGGCACTAGATTATACTTAATACAGTACATTTCATTGACACATATTTTTTATAATGTACCGAAAAGACCCTTACAAATGTTTACTCGTGACCATTTACTTCATATCAAATATTTGAGAGATTTCTATTAAACATATAGGTTGTAAAGCTCTTTATTTTTATATTGCAGGTAAAATTATACTCGTTTATGGTGTCATCACTACATAGTATAAAAAAGTCGCTTTTTCTGTCCCTATGTCCCTATATCATTATGTCCCTTTGAATGCTTACATCTTTAAAACTACGCAACGGATTTTGATGCGGTTTTTTAATAGATAGAGTGATTCAAGAGGAAGGTTTATGAGTATAATAAAACCGTGCGAAGCCGGGGCGAGTCGCTTGTATTCGATAAACAAAAAATGATTTATTAACTTTAGACTTTCCAGGACTCTAATAATTAAAACTGACGAAATTAAAGGGCTCACTTTGATTTTTATTCACATGCATTTTTTTAGTTAAAATAAAGAAGCGAACAAAAAACCTTTACCTTGTTAGGTTGTTAGTTTTCGCATTGGAGAAAAACTTGTCCCAAGCTTTTAGTATCTAAATTGTCAGATATTTTATATAATAGTAAGCTTTTTAACAAAGTAACATAGTTTTGACAATTTGTTTGAATTTATTTACTGATAGTTTTTGCAACTCTTTTGGACTTTAGTTGCAGAAGCGTTTGCCCTTTGAAAGATTGATACATTAATCTTGTTTAGTCTAGTTGTAGGCAATATTCAATAGCAAGATACGAAGTCTTTGTATAGCACCCAGAATTATTATAACAATTGTCAGCAAGTACTTAAAACTCAAGAAGATTTGAACAACATCATACTCAAAATAATCATAAATTCCAGCATCTTCCCATCAAGTACTCACAATCAAGCCAAAGTTAACAAGAATTCCTCACGTCTCCATAAGAACTTTACTTTATTGCTGATTAGCAACCTTACACAATGCGTATAAAGTTGCTAATCTACGGTGACATAATGTGGGGACGAACTTGGGGTATATGTGGGGTATGTTGTTGGCCCTGTTTTGTTCTTTGTTTCTGATTTCATGCTCTTGAGATTTCTATCGCATTTAAAGTACAAGTACAGTATGGTCGCATAACCTGTATGTTGTTAAAGCGTTCACTTCCCACCCCTTGCGATGCGATACAAAAGGGCGGGCGGGAAAAAGGTTCCGATAGAATAGGTCCATGCAGTATGTAATACGATTGTGAAAGAAAGTTTTCTGATGTTCGTCATGAGTAGTGAAAGAGTTAACTCAAGCTTCTGCCCAAGGCTTTGCACTTTATTTCTTGCCTTAAAACTACTCATCCTTAGTATATTAAAATATATCTTCATGACCTTCGTATAGATAGAATCGTTTGAATTAGTTCGTCGATCAGCAATTTAGTTGTTTTGAGTTAACAATCAGATACGTAGAATAAATTTCACATGTATTTTATTAGTTTAGATGGCCATAAACATACTCCCGTTCCATTGAAACATAAATACCAATTACTGCCTGAATATTTCCTTATATAGTATAATAGATCGGTTACTTCCCTGTTACGTTACTGCTTATGTTCTTGGCAAACAAAAGACTAAGATCAAATGATTCCAATTTTCAATTAGCAAGATCTCAATACAAGTCGATTATATATTTTATGAAAGGATTCTGGATGGAGTCTCTATTTTAAAGTACAATGAACGATTTCTATTGTTTCAAGGTACTAGGCTTCTCTATACTGTAATATATTATTATTATTATTGTTATTCAAGGTAGTACTGACTTTGAATGGGCTAAGTTTCGGTTTCAGTTCCGTGATAAAGTCAATAATAACAGTACCATGACAATATATACTTGAAAACTTGTAGTAGGTATATTCTTAAAAAGTTCAATCGGTAGAAATAAGAATAAACTCACTTTGCCCACACAAAGAATACAAAATTGTCAACACTACTCTATGTAAAAAGGCTTACTAAAGAGTATCAGATTTTAAAACAATATTTGGATGTACTGGACAAAAATAACAATATTGAAGGTGGACTTGTACAAATATATTAAGATACTAAATATACAAATAGTAACTAAACAAACACACACACACTTAGAAATACATAAACTACAACACGTTTTAAGAAACTTACAAAAACATAAAAATAAGATGATTATAACAGAACTAGCGACCCTTCCCGACTTCGCACGATTTTAACGCATAAACCTTCAAATAATCAAATAATCAATATCTTTATTTCTTTAGGCTTACAATTAGATAATTCAAATTTAATACCTCCTCTTGAATCACTCTATTTATTAAAGAAAACCGTGTCAAAATCCGTTGCGTAGTTTTAAAGATTTAAACATTCAAAGGGACTTAAGGACAATAGGACATAGGGACAGAGAAAGCGACTTTATTTTTTACTATGTAGTGATACATTAGTATGTATGTATATGAATCCTTTCGAAAAAACAATTATTTTGAAAATTATACTTAAAATAAACGTACTAAATTATTATTTTAGATAGCTAATAACGGAGTAAGCGAAAAACAAAGTCAGGTAAAAAGGATATAAGTAATGCCCTCATACGTGAGTAGGCTCATAAGAGACAATTTTATACTATCATGAAAGTTTTAGTAATATTACTACTCGTAAAACCTTTTACGGGAACAACAAATAATAAACGAGGATGAGTAAAACTATATCTATAGGTCGCGTCTTTTAGAAAATCTCTGAGGGCCTAGACAATGCGTTGTCTATGTTACGTTGCAACGAAATTTTCGACTAACGATAAAGATACAAGAAAATTACGAAATATTTGGATTTCACTTATGCCACAGAACTGTCAAGTAGCTGAAAATTTACAGTTAGTGATTTAGAACTCACATCACAATCCTCGGAATATAAGTGAGGTCTGAGCGCCAAATGATTTTATACACTATACATGGATCAACTAAGCTACCTTTAGACTGTTTGCAACCGTCTGCAGTTAGCTCAAAGGTTTCAATTGTAAATACTAGTTGTAATTTTTTTTCTATTCCTTGATTGTAATTTTCATTGCTAATAAAGATGATACTGAGAGCTAGATCGTCTGTGGTTACCTCTATTTTATCATGCAGATTGGGTAGGAATGCTCTCAGTCAGTTAAAAAATATGGTAAAATACCTTTTCGACATAAGGGGACAAATCCTGTAAGGACCTGGATCTATTGTTTACAAGATCATATGTGGGCAATTTATACATACATTTAGATGGCATTGTGGTACTTTTACAATTTCGCTAAGTCGCTTGTCTACCACTCGAACTTGTCGTTGACGATTGAAGTTAAAGATTAAAAACTTCGAATCAAGAACAATATGAAATACAATTTTTGACCACGGAGGTCCATTGAATTAAAAAACAGTATTTTTAAGATCATAGGTTTAGTTTCATAACAAAAACTATTAGGATTCCCCTTTAAATATTTTCCTAGTATGTTTTTTTTTGGTTCTCTTAGTTTACAAAAATATCTAGGAATCTAGAACCAAGTACAAAGTATATATATAATTCACGAGACTATGACCAAGTTATAAAAGCACTTTTTACTTTATTATAGCTATATAAGTTTAACCTTTAAGTTACCTCTATCGTTAACCTTTAAATGCTTTTAGTGTCTCTTACTGTGATAGTTTGAAAAGTTGTAACCAAGTTAATATTTCATGGAGACATGATCTCTATCTACCTGTAAGGCATGAAAGTGTTGGAGGGTTAAGTTGAACGCTTAGATTTCCAAGCTTATCGCAAAAAGAGAGCCAAAGGCATCAAATTCTAGTATTCTTTGTTATATCGCACCTTATACTCTCACAAAAGCAGGGCGCTTCATGTGTTTTTAGATTCCTTCGGTTTACTCCTTCGATAACCTAATGACTTGTATTTTTTTATAAGTTATTTTATTTTAAATGTGTAAAGTTGTATTATAAATTAATTAGTTTTCAAAAATATGTAAAGGAAGAAATAAAAAAATCTTTTTCTTACTTTCTTTCATTACTCGACGCATTCATCCTTCTTTATGGTTGGCGCTCGCAAAAGCTTACCAAAAACTTCAAGCGATCTATGCACATTTGTATAAGGGTGCGTCTTTAGTGCGGGCGGTGTTGATATATGACCTTAAGGCGACCTTAGTTGACCTTAGTTGGCGTCATCCGCCCTGTCTATGATGAGTCATCTTATAATATCATTTCATCATCATCATTCATCACCGGTCATCATTAACTGGCTGCGCAAATATTCTGGCTGCGACAGCCAGGCTGCCTAGTGCGCGAGGGGTCTAAGTCATCATTATTCAAGTAATCATTAATGACCTTATGTCTATGTCCAGCATTGGACTAATATAGGTAGATGATAAAAAAAAAATCTGAGCGTCTGGTCGATGCGACGCGTGACCCGAGAGCTGGTGAGTATCTGGCTCAGCGCATCAGCATTGCCATACAGCGTGGTAATGCAGCCAGTGTCTTGGGGACGCTTCCGACTGGTATTGACATGGATCAATTGAGCTACCTTTAGACTGTTTGCAACCGTCTGCAGTTAGCTCAATGGTTTCAATTGTAAATACTAGTTGTAATTTTAAATTTCTTGCTTGTAATTTTCGTTGTTAATAAAGTTTATTACCGGTAGATGATGATGATTAATGACCTTAAGGCAGGGTAGTCGGGGTCAACCGCCCTGGGTTCCTTAAGCGAGGTGGATTTTTAGAGTTAGTATCGTATAGTCTCAAGTAAAACATAAAAGTTCTTATCCCATTCGACGGAAAGGCAAGGAGCCCATAGTTTAATTTAATGGGTAACGACCCATTCGGGAATTCGTTTTATGAGCTCTAATGAGTAGGACAAAGGAAATAGGTTACATGGAATTGAGCAATAAAATAGAGTAGATCAAAGGATATTGGGTTTTCTTTCAAAAAGCTTATTTAAACTTAAAAAGTGCTTTATTTTTTTAGACCTTGCAAGACTCTTACATATCAGAAATTCAAGTTATTTTACTTAAGATAAACTATGAACTATGGTAATCACTTTGACTTCTATTTTTTCACGCTAAGTACAGAATACATTGAGAAATATTTATCTGATGAGGTTGGTAGTTTTCGATTTGGAACAAAACTCGTCTTAATCTTCTTATCTTCTCATAACAGAAACATTAATTAACCTTGTTTCGTTTTTAGTGTTTAAAGCGTGCTTATATTCTCGTACTTTTTGAAATTACAAATGTATTTTTTTACAATGAAAATATTAGTTCGTCCAATATATCACTACATAGTATAAAACAAAGTCGCTTTTTCTGTCCCTATGTCCTTATGTCACTTTGAATGCTTAAATATTTAAAACTACGCAACGGATTTGGATGCGGTTTTTTTAATAGATAAAGAAATTCAAGAGGAAGGTTTATATACTTATAATACAACCGTGCGAAGCCGGGGTGGGTCGCTAGTTATTAATATAACACAAACTATGTCGGTTGATAAATTGTATTTAAGGAGTAATAATCACTACATAGTATAAAACAAAATTGCTTTCTCTGTCCCTATGTATGCTTGAATCTTTAAAACTATGCAACGGATTATGATACCGTTATTTTTAATAGATAGTGATTCCAAGGAAGGAAGGTTTATACTATAACTAGCTGGTGTCCGCGACTTCGTCTGCGCTGCATTAGTATTCGAGTACACTCGCTGTTTCCCGTTCCCGTGGGAATTCCGGGATAAACTAAAGCCTATGTGCTTATCCAGACTACAATCTATCTCTTCCATCCATACTTACAAACTTTCGCGCCCCGGCTTCGCACGGTTTTATTATACGTATAAACCTTCCTCTTGAATCTCTCTATCTATTAAAAAAAACTGCATCAAAATCCATTGCGTAGTATTAAAGATATTAGCATTCAAAGGGACATAAGGATATAGGGACAGAAAAAGCGACTTTGTTTTATCCTATGTAGTGATGTAGTGATAAAACCGTGCAAAGACGGGGCGGGATCGCTAGTAGAGCAATAAAATAGAGTAGATCATAATGAATGAATTCTTTTAAACCTACCTGAAAACGTGGCCAACCCACGCCACGCTTCAAGATAAGCAGTGTAAAAGTTCTCGTTGAATATAACAATGCTGTTAATCTTTAATAAAGAAAATATAAGTAAATCTAATATTATTCCTTAGACACAAACACTTATTTATAAATATGTTTTGAATGGAAAATCCCCGGAAGGTTAAGCCGATTATAAAAAATCTCTATGATCTACGTTTGCCCCTGAAGATATTCATTCAAGTACCACGCGAAAGAAATTGCGTTAATGGTTTGTAATACTAATAAATCCTACACACCAATGTTCTTTTGATGTGCGGAATCTTTGTGAGTAGATATTATTTGTATTATATTATTACACCTTATTTTATTATTAGGTTGTAAGCGTGTCCTGTAAATTTTTCCGTAGGTAATGTTATTAGGTATATTGCCATGTATTAGTTTATTAATATTTTTTTGCTATATGTGTATTAGGATAATAAAATGTTAGCTAGTTATGTATTAGTATATTAATCTTAGTTATTGTGTATTAGGATAATTAGTTTGTATATATTTAAAATAAGCACCGCCATCCTATAATTTCCTCCCTACACCTTGGTTGCCTGGAAGAAATTGCTTTAAGCGATAAGGCCGCCAATTCCATTGCCTCTCTTTAGGATTAGTTTAATTAAGGAATAAATGTTTAAATAAGGCTTTGAAATAAAGTATTATCTATCTATCTATCTACACCTAAACGTACCTTCGCATAGGAGCGGATAAACATTGTCCGATGTCCTGCAAATAATTTTATATGTAAGTAAGAATGTATATGAAAGTTTTAGTGGTTGGATGGTTGGATGTTTGTAACTTTTGAACTCCAAAACTACTTTCCATAAATCTCACTACATTGTGCAACAGCGGGGCTAGTTCAACATATAAATTGAGTTCCTAATTTCGCAACAAATTTAAATTCCTTTAAGAATTCACTTAATCTGAAAATCTTTTCAAAACTCAAATTAACTTCCCTTTTAACTGAAAGCCCTCATTTGAAAACAAAAGGAGTAGGATTAACTTCTAAGGGCTGCAACTTCTAACTGACGAATCTTTGTTTTAGAAGTCTAATTTGTGACATGCAAAATATCAGGGTATAATTTACATTCTGAAAGACTGGGTTTATCAAAGAAATAATAGAGTGTGTGTTAGAGTGAGAGAGAGAGATAATTGTTTTATACTGTCCCGTTTAGATAATTTTCGATCTGAAAGTAGCAAAATAATAATGCTGGATACACTGCACACACAGCATCATCTAGCCCCAATCTAAGCTGAACTTGTGTTTTGCTGAACATATATTTTCATGCACCCACCGAGGAGAAATATCATTTTGAAAAAGGCGCTTTAGCCCATACAACAGCCTTAACTGACAGTATTAACTTTAATATTTTTTATAAAAAAATTAAAAGTATGGGCGCTAATTTTCATTAAATTTATATAATTGTCATTGTCGACGACCGATGTGGCGCGGTGGGCGAAGGTCCGCCTGCGACGCAGGAGGTTGCGGGTTCGATTCCCGCCTCGGAACAAATTTGTGCACGATCTGCAGAAATTTGTTTCGTTGGTCTGGGTGTTTAATATGTATAGTAAAAAAATCTATCTCTGTAGTATATTGTATTAAGTATATCAGTCATCTAGTACCCATAACACAAGCTCTGCTTAGCTTGGGGCTAGATGATGCTGTGTAGACTGTCCGGAATTATTTATTTATTTATGTTGCTTGGTGTCGTGCTTAGTGCACTTACCTTGGCACCTGGCACCCGTATCAAAGAATAAAATACTGAGCTTATTTCAATAAATGTTTGTATTGATATTGTAATTTAAGTTTTTATAGTTAGGTAAGTATAGGTACGTAACCTGTGTTGAAAATATCAAACATATCTTTAAATTAAACATCACGGTTGTGTTTTTAAACTCCAGCTGATCCGACCGCGATTTTATTTGCGTGGAGTTTAGAAATATCCCATTTTCACTACCATAGAATAAGAATTTCCGAGAATACGTTCTTAGCGGGTGCCTACATCTTAAAATGAACATCCGTGTAAAATTTCACCTTCGTAGCAAAATCAGTAAATCAATATCTTTATTTCTTTAGGCTTACAAAATAAGCACTTAGACAAGTCAAATTTAATACTATACGTACATAATTATCAAAATAATATAAGAAATAAAGTGATAATTGATTTTCAGTTCTCTTCACACTTTTGTCCACTAGTGGAAGAAGCGAAATAGAAACCACTAGCACGTGCATAACTTATGTATCTAATACATGGTTGTTACTTTATAAATAATTACAAACTATTGTCGGTGTGGAACTGAGCGACATCTGGTCAAGCACTAACTTCATTCATGTAATCATTTATGGAGTAATATGCCTCCTTGATAAGATTTAGTTCTATGTACTGTTTAAATCTACGAATAGAAAGTTCAGTTGCTTCAGATGGAAGCTTATTATAAAAGCGCACGCAATTACCCATAAATGATTTCTCCAGTTTTTGTAATCTAAATGAAGGGTAATTTGTTCTTGTTTCTTGTTGTAACTCTTGTAGTTACAAAGATCTCTTGACGACCCAGTTTTCTCTTTTAAACATATAGATAAAAATAATTATTTCCAGTTGTTACATTATTCTGTATAATGTAGGCCCTTAAAGTTACTTGAGTAAAGTTGATTTTCCAAGTTCTTCCAAGTGTACAAGACGTCTTTATTAGATGTTCAAACTGGCTTAATACGCCTCAGGGCATTTGAAACATAATTTGGGGTGTCAAGAAAGGATACGGAAGCTTCATTATTTGTTACATTTTGAGATGTGATATTTATCTTCTTTAAAGATTTGGTATTTGACTTATTTTGGATTTAGTTTAATAATAAAGTGACTGTTTTTTGGGGGTAAGGTGATGCTGATGACAAATAGTTCAGTTTCATATTAAGTCACAATTGAAACTTGTTAATGCTTCGAATAACTACTTGATTTTGTTATGTTAAACTTTTTTGACCTTGTAGCAAACCAAATTTACAGGCTAAGAAGTTACAGAAATTTTAAATGGTTGGTAAATGTAGCCTATATCTTATTACAGGTCTTAAACTCCATTGATGCAAAGTATTAAGGAGTGGAAATTCCTAAAATCATTCATCGGATGTCTCGTTGCCTCCTTTCAGCTTTTGCTTTACCGGTATGGGCTAGCCGCTGTTTCCACAAAATCGCATGTACTTTTATATAATAAGACCATTATTTTCAATATGTTTATATGTATAAGCTTGAAATAATATTATCTGATCAAAGAAACTTGATTATGATTCTTAGAACCTGAGGCTTTTGATATTCCTTTTTGATCGTTTAACCGGAATTTACCCCACATGGATTGCGTTTCTACACATAAATTACTTTTTCTTCTTTCTTTTCTGTCTATTTTAAGTAATGTTCTTTTTCTGGTGTACAATGAAGAATTTTTGTTTCAATCTTATTGTAAAACTGATGCCATTTTTTTATAGAATAGAATAGAATATATTTTTATTTGTTTACAGAATTACACAGTACACTTTATAAAATTAGACTAAACTGAGACTAAAATGTGAAGAGTAAATCTGTAACAAAATGGCTCTGCCTCAGCATGAGTTGGTTGCTAGCAACCAAGGCTGGTCTTCCGTCAGAGCCACATGTTGGCTTTACGGATCACACATACAAACAACGCTATAATTAACAAAACTGACACATAAAAAGTATCAATAAAAAATTAAAAACTAATAAATGAGAGTAATACACGTAATTGACTAATACAACAAATAATTAATAAACGAGTCCAAAAAAATAACTTAATAAAGGTTTTAAAAGGTGTAATACGACACTTAAGCTAACATTAACTATTATAGAGCACTCGTGTCGTGCCTAAGGCTTTCCTGTTCCTTCTGATTATAGGTATGATTATTTTAAAAGGTCCGGGATGACTTTAACAGAATATTTTTTTTTGCGACTGGTACAAATATATCAATCAATGTAGAGAATTGCAATCAAGGAATAGAAACAAATTGTAACTAGTATTTACCATTGAATCAATACAGACGGTTCCAAAAATTCTAGAGGAATATCAAGTGATTCATATCAATACTAGTCGCAAGCGTCCCCAAGACACTGGCTGCATTACCACGCTGTATGGCAATGCTGATGCGCTGAGCCAGATACTCACCAGCTCTCGAGTCACGCGTCGCATCGACCAGACGCTCAGACAAATTTTAAAAACCCGCTCGACTCCAAAGGGAGCAAATGCGTAGGCTATGTCGAGACCTGCATTTGCATATTTAATGCATAAACTTAAATTGTGCGTATACATTTTCCAATAAACCTCTCAAACGCTCCAGAGCTTTCTCGAAGTTTATTGAAAAGCAGAGTAATCAATACTCCATATAAATACTTCCTGTCTTAATTGCCGATCTAATGAAACTTGCAAATAGTTCTCTCGCATCTAATATGCCATCTTCTTCCCTCATTAGAGCCCTGTATTGCTTTATCAGATGTTCCTAAATATGCTGGTATATAGGTTAATAAGTCAATAGAAAATATATTAATATTTAAGTAGGAACTTTCCTACGTTACATAAATAAACTCCTCCTTTTTTGAATTTGGAGAAAGGTTTGCATTTTATGTTGGTTAAATGCACTTCGAGGCTTTGATATAATTCTTTTTTGTTGTATAATACAAATTTGTTTTTTCAGAACCACTATTTAAATCGAATTATATTTGAAAATGGAACGCTGAACGGTTTTCGCGGTTTCTGAAACGTGATTTAATTTAAGAAGAACTGTTAAATTGTTTTAAAACCTGCGCGCTGAGTATTTTTAGGATCCGATTGAGGGATATTGAAGTTAGATTGGTTTTCAATTCGATTAATGAATAATTCTTGCCTACCTATTTTAAAAAATGCAGTTAAGAATGAGGTTTGATATTTTCTAGTACATGCATCAAGGAAAGATGTTATGTAGATAGGTAAGCGCATTTTAGAATTTATTCGGTAGGTAAAAAAAATAAAAATAAAAGGTGTTTAAAATGTGTTCTGTATTGTGTGTTAAGCAGTAAATAAATGAATGTCTATGTCTACTCATCACATGAGAGCTGTATTAAAAAAGAATGATATTACAGTTTCTGAATTTTTTATAATACCTATCTCTTGCGATCGCGGTTTAAAGTATCACACATATTTTTGAGAATAAGAATGTCGACATTTTTTGTTTTTAAAATAACGCCCAATGCAACAATCTTTTCGAATTCAATTGAATATCGAATTTTTGTCTCGACGCGATAGTACGAATACGAAACGCTATCGCGTCACGTAGAAGGTCGTTTTTCAATTGTTTTTATGCTTTTTGCCAGAGAGTTTAATAAACGCTTTGGGCCACATTCTAGAACGGAGATAGTTTTAATGAGGAACGATACCATTACCGTCTTTTGCTTATGGATAGACTTTTATAAAAAAGAAGGTTTCAAGGTAGAGTATCTTTTAGTTAGAAATTGTTTATAGATTTCGTTGTCATTCTTAATCCAAATACTAGCACAGCTGATATTATATTCAGATGATATTATATAAAGGTAGGTATTAGTGATTGTATCACTCATAAACTTTGCTGCCTTTTGGTCGCGTTTAATAACTCAATTTTATATATTCAATTTATTCACCAATAAGAAAATAACATTGCATTAACTCTAACATTCGCATGCCAGCTAATACATACTAATTGAGTACAAAATATTAATCTTTTTAAACTAAGCTCTCACTGATATGAAATGTGTAAAAGATGTGTCTTTCAAAATGGAAAAAGCCAAACCTAATTGCCATAAATGATAATAATGATAATGTAATGAGAGTAATGCCTCTCCCAAATGTTTGGGAGAGGCCCTTGCCCAGCAGTGGGATCCCTACGGGCTACTAAAAAAAAAAAAATGAGAGTAAACTTAGAAAACATTTATGAGTGTTTATTGATGCTGGCTAATCTTTTACATACGTTGCTATTGTGACATTCAAAAGAGCTGTTAAGTTCTATATTTATCACTACATAGTATAAAATAAAGTCGCTTTTTCTGTCCCTATTTCATTATGTCCTTTTGAACGCTTAAATCTTAAAAACTACGCGACGGATTTTGATGCGATTTTTTTTAATAGGTAGAGTGATTCAAGAGGAAGGTTTATACGTATAATAAAAGCGTGCGAAGCCGGGGCGGGTCGCTAGTTATTTAATAATGTGCAATCAACAATCCTAACTTCGTTGCTCTTATTTTCTTAGCTATGAAGGATAAAACCGTGCATAATCACTACATAGTATAAAATAAAGTCGCTTTCTCTGTCCCTATGTCATCATGTCCCTTTGAACGCTTAAATCTTTAAAACTACGCAACGGACTTTGATGCGATTTTTTTTAATAGATAGAGTGATTCAAGAGTAAGATTTTTACGTATAATAAAACCGTGCGAAGCCGGGGCGGGTCGCTAGTTTTATCATAATTATATTGCATTATAATTGCGTTTGCATTTACAATTTTAGTGTGATGTGATATGGTACAACAAAATATATAAAGTAAAGCAATGGTCCTAATACAGAACCTTGTGGTAGGTGCCCCTGTGGGGGAAACTCTTGCACATCCCTATGGCACTTAGACCCATCTGATTGAACCTATGTACCTGTTCTCTATTTATAAGACAAGATTCCAAAAGTTCTGGTTTTATACTATCCAATTCGTGTTTATTAAGTTTGTGAATTAGTAAATTCAGTAAATCAATATTTATTTCTTTAGGCTTACAAAATAAGCACTTAGACAAGTCAAATTTAAACTTTTTTTTAACTTTGTTAACAACGAAAATTACAATAAAGGAATAGAAAAAATTACAACTAGTATATACAGTTCAAACCATTGATCTAACTGCAGACGTTTGCAAAAAGTCTAAAGGTAGCTCAATTGATCCATCAATTTAAAATATATATTAGTACGTCATTAACAACATATCATTGAAAAACTAAGTAAATTAACGAATGAGCGGTGAAAGTTTTATGATACATAACGTAATGACGAAGATAACCAGCAAATAGTGTGTAATCCAGGCTGGTTTATATGCCGTATGGCAGCTTAGAATTTGCACGACGCAGACCATTCCCGCGGGTTTCGTAAGTGGCGACTAAGGGATATCCCCGGTGTTTGAACAGGCGCGCCCCATACTGAATAGATACCCCCAAAACGCATAGTGTGACGAATAAGGCATAACTCCCTAGTCCTTAAGTGGAATAAGCACTGAACGATGATGCAATGTGAATTCTGTCGTTTATAAGCGACAGAACGCTTACACACGGTATATAATAGAAAACAGAAAAAGTAAACAAAAATTACATTTACTTCTTACTACCTTCGGGCGCTTTCTCGCACGTTTTTTTGGGGGTAGAAAAGTTTAAAAAGTCAGATGTTGTTCTAAATGAAGATCAAATCTATAAACTTTTTGCCTGGACGGTAACAAATTGCTGAAAAATTTATTTTTCTAGTCGACGGAACAGGTTAATAATAGCATTTCCGAAGAAAAGCGAGCAACACAACACAATTAATTATTATCTTCCGCTTGCTCCGCTGGTTTTTCTACCATTAAACACTAGCTTAAACCCCTTTAACTATGAATAATGTTGGCAACATTATGAATACAGAGTTGTTCTATTTAACTCATTAGAGTTACTACCTTACGTTACAATTTTGTTGCAAATGGGACACTAAAGTTTTAAAGGCTTTGTGGTTTCGGTTGGTACTTATATAAAAGTTTGTTATGGTGACCTAGTTTATGTGAGTCTAGTACCTACTTTCTTTATAATGTATGGTTTATTCAATTTAGTTGATAAGATTGGGTCAAGCTTCGCATCGACCAGATGCTCAAAGATTTCATTAAAATACGGTGAGCCTTGGTACCCCACGGACCTAGGGTCTCGACTCCATGGGGAGCAAAAGCGTAGACTCCGTCGAGACCTGCATATTTGCGCCTCTTGAGATCCTCAGCATCTGCGGCCGCACTAGTCCCCGTGCATATCTTGGAAGATAAAAAGGCGAAAGTGTGACAACGCATGTTGCGTCCCACACAATGTGGGAGGCTCATTGTGTGGGACGTTATTGATTCTATTGTTACTTTCGGTTTTGTGAATGCTGAATGATAGATAGATCCTAAGTAATTTAAAATGTATCTTCTCCAGGATGTCTATTTGTTCCGCAAAACTTGTTAAACTGTCTGTACGTGTAAGTACATATAAAATGCATGTTTTTCCAAATTATCACTTGTATTTCTAAGTTTTTCAGAATTTCCGCTTTCGCTTTCATTTCACTAGAACTCAGCATTGCTCTTTTTTACCTACTCATCTCTCGCCCGCTTACAGTCAGCTTCAAAATGGCAATCCACTAATTGTACGGTTGAATTTATCTCATCGGGAAAAATGGCCGTACCCTCAAATAAATGTGAAATTGCAAAAGTATTAATCAAACTGCCAAAGCTGATATCGTGAACGGTAAATCAACGGAGAAATCACTAATGAGGGCTACGACAGCAAAATTAAGGGCCTATATTAAGGGTCTAATGGTCTCGCCACACGGTGGTATTCGGTTTCGGTTAATATTCGGTTTCATGGGAAAATGGTTGGCAAAAATCGACTTTACACAAAAGACACAAGGAAGCGTAGGGGATCTATTGATCTCCAATATACACTTTAGGGATACGCCAACCCGGTAAGACAACCTAGGTTTCTACAAGGGCTTCAAGCCTCGATTTCATCTCTCCAACATACCATAATTTTTATACATGACATGAATAATAATAATTCATCTTCATATATTTTGGCTACTATCTACATACATGATCTTTTATATATACGGTATGAATCATCGACAGCTAAAGTTCTACCCATACCCAAGTTTTAGCCGCGGGCAGATTTTAGCTAGGTATAAAATGTAGCCTTTGTACCCCGAGATACGATTTCTCTCCTTAAAAAATCGATTAGATGCATATTCAGACGTAAAAGTATATAGTAGTTATTTATCGAAATACTAAAACTTTTGCAACAAAAGTATTAGAACCACGCCGAAGTTGCGGGGAACAGCTATTCGGTACAAATTAAGACTAAATGATCTTCTGAGTAAGATAATGACCTCACCACAACAAATGATTCACCCTTCCGGGTTTCAAAGAAATGAAGAGCCTGTTCTAATGGCTTCGCCACGCTGATGTTTCGGTTTCTGTTTGATTCGGCTAACTGGTAGCGGCCAAACAAAGGTCCTTGGCTAATGATTCTACCACATTTAACACGTTTTGAGTCAATTGTAAAAACAATCAAAACATTGTGCAAAAACGACTTCATAATGTCTTTATGTATAGAATGTAGATACCTACTTTAGTTTTATTTAACATTTCATCCATCTTTTCCTTCCATTTGGATGGAAACTGGGTACATAGGTATTATTAAACGTTTTTTAACGTATTTTTTATGTAAATACTAATACTCATAATAATTTATGTATCCTCACTTTTTATAGAGTTTAATAAAAACTGTCTGATTGGAAGAAGATTTTTTTCTTCTTTTCATTATTTTCAACAAGTTAAGGTACCTAAGTACTTAACAGTGTTAGATAATTGTCCCACTACCAACTACATTTTACAAAAAAAAAGATTTTGCGAAAAGCATAGAAGGCGACGTACCACCCTAAAATGTCGCTTTTTACGGCAAGAATTCAATAAAAACTGGCTACCCTTTATGGCAGTGTAATGTACCGTAAAGCACAGGTTGGGAATAGGTAAGAAAGTACAAAAGGGAAAAGGTACAAAACGTTGCGGTTACACGGTTACATTTATAAGAAAGGTTCCATTGTTACTGAGTTTACATTTTGATGCTTGAGGTATTTCAGAGTTTATTAGACGAATGGAATATTAAATTGGGTTTTGAAAGACGTAATTGTTATACATAAACTATTCTTAACTTATTAGGTACTTCTCCAACCCCTTAAAATATATAGATATTACTTAAAGTAAATTTATTTATGTCTTACAATTTCGTATAGGTATGTGTACCACCTCTGTGGCCTATCGGGCGAATTTCTGCTTTCGACTCAGGCTGTAGCGGGTTTAATTTCCGCCTCGGGATTCAGTTATCTATTACACAAGTTTTGCTTAGCACGATGCTGTATCAGTAATGATCCAATGTTATTTTAATCATTATTATTATTCATTTATTTTTGTGAGAAACTCTTCTAAAGACATATAAGTTATCGTCGACAAAATTGTATAATTAAACCCAGAATTTTGCAGCAATCTATGCCATTTCTATTTTTGAACGGATAAATATCTATACTGTTGTTTCTATTGTATAAAAAATCCACAATAATAAAACCAGTACATATACGTTACCTTATTTCCATAATAAAAAGTAAAAAAATACCCTATTCTTATCAAATAAACATCAAAATCAGTTTTGTCTTTGATGTCCGATAAACTCTGGAAGAGACAATCCCAGGTAATCTTTGTCCAATCCTAATATTCCAATAATATTCCACTAAGCCAATCAATTTCCATGCAAATCGCAGTCATTACGCTGCAATATATCCTGAACGTCAAACGGATATTGTAGTTCCTCCCATTAGCCTGCCAATACAGTTCTAATCCTATCAATATTTGCACAGTCGAACTAGGAAACGTTAGCAGTGTTCTAGGAATGGCTTTGTGATGGTAAATTAGTGATATTGTACATTCCAGGTAAGATGTATTTAATATCAAAGAAATCATACAATGGTGTCGATTCTGTTGTTTTAGGAATCCTAACTAAAATCTTAAAATTTCTTAGTTAGATTGACTTAAAATTTATGGTATTCTGTTGCAAGTCTTAAAAATACCTAATTTAAAACGTGTTTGACAATCGTAAAATCTCTCTAAGTTTAGTAGTTGGTGTTGCTGTAAGCATAACAAATATGTTTTCTATAATGTTGCATGTAACTTTTCTGTACCTGACCTGAATGTTTTTATTCACAAATTACATTAAATTCTAGGTTTTCGTAGTATAAGCTTTGAGCATTCTGCTTGTAAATTTTAATCATGACCAAATTAGGTGCCTCCTAAAATTAAGTTAAACGTCTAATCTTAGATAAAAATGTGATGCACAGAATACGGTTTTAGCAATTTTAGCTAAGTTGAGCTGTTTAACATCTGTCATCCTAATTTTAAATCTGTCAGTCTAATTTTTAAAACACAGAATAGCATTCGTGGATTTGACGTTTCTATATAAAGTAACCTAAGAATATACAAAATATTAGAAATATTATTTACGGTTTTAATTGAGCTATCTCCAGTCTGTTGCAAATTATCTAGAGGTAGTTCAGCTAATTCCAATAGTTCATAGTTTATTTTTTAACTAGCGACCCGCCCCGGCTTTGCACGGTTTTTATTATATGTATATAAACCTTTCCCTTGAATTTATTTTTTTACTCTATCTATTAAAAAACCGCATCAAAATCCGTTGCGTAGTTTTAAAGATTTAAGCATTCAAAGGGACATAATGACATAGGGACAGAAAAAGCGACTTTATTTTATACTATGTAGTGATAACATTATGTGTTACAGGTCACTTCGTCAACAGTTAATGTTCATACAATTCTGTATTAAAATAAATATTACTAGGTACTTAGTAGAGTTACTTCAATTAAATTAAAATAAAATACAATCCCATAATGGTCAAAAGAGCGATGTAATAAGTTTCATATTGACTTTCTATTTTTATGTGACTGAACTTTTCTCGATCAAACCGCTCATAAAATTTAGCAAGGTTTAAGGTGACAACAGTCATAAAACTAATCCTTTATACCCAAGAAAACTACGTCCGAAGCAACGTTCAGACACTAGTTATGACGTCATAAATTGACATTATAAACCTCTGTGCACACTAGATACTCGGAATTCAACCCGTTCATTAGCAACCTCAAACACTGGATTGGTCCTTGACGTCAACATTAACTTAACACGGCAACCGCAGTGGGCACTGAGCTTTGATCAAAGGCGCTATTGAGTTGTCTCTAGCCTATTGACTGGACAGTCTCTGTGTAGATCAATGAATTCTCCTCTACATTTAGTATTTCAGATGATGTAATGTAACTATTAATATTGTAAAGGCGAAAGTTTGTAAGTACGGATGGATGGATGGATAGATGGATCGATGTTTGTTACTCTTTCACGCAAAAATTACTGAACGGATACGGATGAAATTTGGGACAGAGATAGAATATAGTCTGGAATAACAGATAAGCTATATTTTATCTCAGAATTCCCATGGGAACGGGAATTACGTCCCATGGGAAAGGGAATTAGTTTAATTTAGTGCCTAGTGTAACTTTTATTAGATACCTTTAGACATAGCTGTATTTTAGATCATCTATTGATAACTAACGGTAGAAGCTCGCAAAGATTTTCGACTAAGTGGTCACTTGGTTTCGTTGGTATTCGCATGGCGCATTCCGTTCTAAGGGTCGTGGGTTCAAGTCCCGCCGAAACCGATGTTTTTTGCGATATTATTTCATTTCATCTTTTGTCATCGTCTGTTATTACCTATTATCTATGGTCCCGTAACCAAAGGGGACGGATGCAGTGTATCCGTTATTGAGACTAGCGTATTTCTGACATGTCATGTTCGATTTGAGATTGCCAATTTAGGTGATAGACGAGTATGAGACCTAGGTAGACTTCTAGTGCGAGCGATGTTTTAGCTTACCACTTAAATACTAGTTATAAGACATATAATATGTCCCTTTGTATGCTTAAATCTTTATAACTACATAACGGATTTGATGTTGTTTTTTTAATAGATAGAGTGATTCAAGAGAAATGTTTATACGTATAATAAAACCATGCAAAGCGGGGGCGGGTTGCTAGTTATACTACTCTGTCAAGAAAGTACCGGGACAAGATCAATAATACACAAAATGTTTGTTATTCATCCAAATTTATTTTATCACCTTCAAAGTATGCTCCTTCAGAAACGATACACTTACGCCAACGAATTATCCAATCATCAAAACATTTTTTAAACGCTGTTTCCGGAATTGAGTTCAGTTCTCGCCGCGAATTCTCCTTTATGTCTTGTACCGATTGAAAACGGGTGCCACGAAGTGGTAATTTGAGTTTAAGAAAAAGAAAGAAGTCGGCCGGAGCCATATCTGGTGAATATGGTGGTTGCGTGTTTGGTTTTGTTGAGTGTTTGGTCAAAAATTCGGTCACAATGATGGCCTTGTGCGAAGGCGCATTATCGTGGTGCAAAATCCAAGAATTTTCTTTCAACAAATCTGGCCTTTTTCGTCGAATTTGCTCTCTTAAACGCCGCATAACGCTCAAATAATATTCTTTATTTACCGTTTGACCTTCCGGCAAGAATTCCGAGTGCACAACACCGCGAGAGTCAAAGAAAACAGTCAACATGACTTTGACTTTTGATCGACTTTGGCGTGGTATTTTCGGTTTCGGTTCAGTTGGAAGGCGCCACTCCGAAGCTTGTTGACTAGTTTGCATGTCAAACTCATAAACCCACGTCTCGTCACCAGTAATAATGCGTTTCATGAATGTTGGGTCGGAATTGACTCGTTCTAGCATGTCCTCAGCGACTCTCATGCGATTGAGTTTTTGGAGAAAATTCAAGTCTTTTGGGACTAGTCGAGCGGCAACATGTTTCATACCCAAGTGATTATTTAAAATGGTACGGATCGACTCGTGAGATACAGAAAGTTCGGCGTTCGGTCGATTCACCGAAAGCCTTCTGTAACATTTTCAGTGACTCCGAACACGAAATTCCATTGGCGATGCAAAACTTAAGACAAACTCTTTGTTCGATGTTTTTGTCCATTGTGAAATTCGCAATACACACTAGATATGATGTAACTAAAAACAGCACTGTATTTAATATAAATAACAGATGCAACTCAAACTCCGCGCCAAAATGGCAAACAGTTGTGCCAACCTAACAACAAAAAAAAACAAAAATTTGAATTTGGAACCATAAACAAATCATCCATTCCCGATACTTTTTTGACTGAATGTCATATGTATATAAAAAATAATCTCTGACAAAGGACTCTTGAGGAATTTCATAGGCTACCTTAAGCTAACTAACTAGTTTATAAAGTGCGTGGTATGTTTACTGCTTCAATAACTGCTTTTATTCAAATGCCTCTAGTTTTATTTAGTACTAGCGACCCGCCCCGTCTTCGCACGGTTTTATTATACGTATAAACCTTCCTCTTGAATCACTCTATCTATTAAAAAAAACAGCGTCAAAATCCGTTGCGTTTTAGAGTTAAGCATACATAGGGACATAGGGACAGAGAAAGCGACTTTGTTTTATACTATGTAGTGATTTTCGAAAAAAATGCCACATGTAATTTATGGATTGAGATGAATTGTGCGTGGAATTTATAGCTCTTGGGAACACACACCTAAGCGATAAGATCAAAGGCAAACAGATTAGTTTACATTTAAAATTCACAACTTTACAATTAATTCCGTTGCGTGAAATCAACAAATTACAAACAAGTTATAATAACTTTAGTTTGGCCTGATGTGCCCCGTGGCTGGGGTTTAACCGACAGGTAACGGGTTAAAGTTTAACATGGAAACTTGCGATAGAAACATGTTAGTTAGTCTTGTGTCTTAGGGATTGAGCTTCCTGTTGGGTACATTGATTTGGTTATGTTTATTCCTTAAAGTGTAATAATCAGATTTATCATTATAAATGCGTGAATTGGATGTATTTGCAACCTATAAACGCCAAAATTACTGAACGAATCAAGCAAATTTTAAATAGACGTATCCTGGTATAAAACGGCTACTCTTCATCAATTTTCAGGCGGATGAAGCCGCGGGACGCAGCTAGTATAATAATAATTACATATATCAATGAATATCAAGTAGCAGCTGCTTTAAATGTTTCTCGATATGAAAAAAAACCCAAAAAGATAGATCTTAGTCTGACCTCTCCCCGGTCGTATCGGTCAGTCATACCATCGGATTATGAGAGTGAGGAAATAGAGAGTGCACCAGTGTTTGAACACACTTGTTACTAATGTCTCCGTTAAATAAGAAGTAGAATATCGTCAGTAGAATATAAATATATAAAAGTAATACAATTTAATAGAAGCTACAGCTTACTTGGGAGGCTTATACCTTCATCTACTGAATTTTTCCGAATCTATGGTTATTCAGAAGAAAACTATTTAAACTGAAGATTATAATTTTACATCACACCAAACAGAGGTTTAATAAAATACCTAAATCGGTCAGCATAGCAATATCAAATCTAAATCCAGCACACTAAAACACAATTCAAAATGAAAGTTGACTAGGAGCGACATCCCCACAAAGCTAAGAAATTCATAGAACCGTCTGGCACAGTTTAAAATACCCACTAGGCTGACAGTGAGTGACGGTAGTTCGAGAAAACTACGAATGCTGACCCGTGGGTCAGAGCTACATAGAAAACAGGTTGGTACAGGTGCCATTGAAAATCCTTTGTAACATTATAATTAAACGCGAAAGTTTGTATAGATGTGTGGATGGATGATGTATGTTCCTCTTTCACGCAACTCCAGAACGGATCGGGATAAAATTTTGAGTAGACGTGTTTCAATACCAGAATAACACATAGGCCATAAATCAGTTCCCACGGGAGCTTTAAAACGTTTCTATAGAAATAACGCATGCGAAGCTGCGGGCACATGCTAGTTTATCATATTCTTAAAGTACAGCATGATCTCTCCAAAACTTTGACTAGTGTTAGAAGGTCTAAGCCAAAACTAGATGCTGCGCAATTTCTCCTTCTTCCCTTTTCCGATTTTTTCCATCTTATTCCATAAGCTGTTACGATGAATATTCAAATAAAAAAGACAGGAACTTAAATTTATTACATTTTAAGTAAAGTAACATTATCGTTTCGTTCGTAGCATTCATTTTTCTTTGCTAACCTAGCATTCACTAAGGCTGTGTCCCCAGTAGGCAAACTGTGAGCGGCCGACTGAGTGAGCCGCAAATTTGTGGCGAACAGCTACAAACTCAGATCAGTTTGCGTGCGTATCGAAAGCACTGGAACCTGCGAGTCGACCGCTAACTGAGACAGTCGGCGCACGCATCGCTGCAAACTGCGTGCAAACTGCGTACATAAGCGCAAACTATCAAACTGTGGACACTCAATTTAAAATATATGGAAGGGCGTACTGAACTGATACGCCGCAAACACAGTCAGCTGCTCACAGTTTGCCTACTGGGGACACAACCGAAGAACGTGCATTTTTTTCTTTAAAATACGCACTTCATCTATCCTAAGCTAATATTCTTTAGTAAATTATCATAATTATTATGATGCAAAATATAATGTCATTACAGCTCCATTTCCAAGTTTTTTAGGAAGAGGTTCACAATACCTTCTTTATCTACGGAGTCCCCCGCTTTTGGTATAAAAGAGGCCTAAAGACTGTTTGGGTGCCTTGCCAAAACTGGAATATCCCAATTCCTATTCCTTATGCGTAATCTGTCCTCGTTTGCGTCCATCTGTCTTTCATTTTCAGATTAGCTGTGCTATAGAGCATGTGATTAATTGTTTCGGAGCCGATACAGTCTGGGTACGAAATGGTCTGTGTAGATTTGGTTTTCCTTTTCCGAAATTTAGGTTAATGTAAAAATATACGTAAGATTGCAATTAGTGGAAGTAGAAGAAATACATGTATATTTTTCTGATTGACCTTTGATAGATGCAAATAGGTGGCAATGGATGACATTGGGTGAATTTATTTAAGAAGGCCACATCTCACACACATTTTCCACATCACAGTTCCACAGTTTAATGAAATACTTATTTTATTTACTCATACATATTAGTCCAGTGTCCTAAAACTCACCCAAAGTCTGTCTTGGCCAATAAATAGTCGTCGTTTGGTCTACGAGATGAAAAAGGTAGACAAAATAGGTTATAAAATGCAAACTAACGGTTACTTCGGATTGAGCTGAACGCTAGCATTACCGAGCCAACCCGTCCAAAGAGCCAGGGGAATCGATTTTTAGACTAAACCGTATGTTACAATCGTATAAAACCAGTGCAAATTGGCAGCGTTTAATCGGACAAATGTAAAAAGGAACCTCAAACTAGCTTTTTTCTTTTAAATCTAACAAGACTCTTGACCATGTCAGAAAGTTTATATTTAGTACGTCATATTAAACTATAGGAAATAAAGTGATCAGTTTGATTCTTTTTCACCTAATATTTTATGGAACGTAAAGCAATGAACATAAACATCTTTAGGTTCCTTGTTAGGTTGTTAGTTTTCGAGATAGAAAAAAAGTCGGCCTAATATTTTTTATGATGATGATTATGATTATTTTGTAGTACAACCTTTTTACAAGCAAAAGTTTTGATAATTGTTTGAATTTTACTGATAATTTTTGCAAATCACTTGTGGTCTTATTACAAATCGTGGTCTAACCAAGGTTTTTCTTAATCAGAGATCGTCCATGGTTTGAATGATATCCACAGATTATAACTGAACGACATTGGATATTAGGGCGGAGCCACGTGCCTCCCGCCGAGTCCCGCCGCGCGCCCGCGCTCCTACCCGATACCAAAGAGCGCTTGTATGTAATATTGTTGGAATTGCGGAATATTCATGTTAGTCTAAAGTCCTGTTTTAGCTCTCATAGGACTTCATATAGCGGTAAAATGGTTTTATATTTTTAATTCAATTTTAATTCTTTTTAAATCAATTAAATCAATATTGACATTATCCATTTCTATTCAAAATTTGTCATAACCTACGGAGCTGAAACGAGGACGCTCACTGTAGGACTGGTCTACCAGTTCAAAGGCGCGCAACATGCTATAGAAATACCTATGTGAGGAGTTTTTCTGAAGGATAGGACCACGAATGCAAACGTAGTGTAAGGCGCCCTCCAGCCAGGTGGAATGACGATCGCGAAAGACTGCAGGCTATGGCACTCATTAGGGGAGGCCTATGTCTAGCAGCGGACTAATATAGGCTGATGATGTTGATAATGATTAAAAATTTGAAAGACAAAAAAAAAAAACATTCCGAACATAAAACCTTCACAAAACAAACAAAACGTTGACTGACGTCTGGTTTAAAGATAAACCTCCGAGACCCCTAGTTTATCTTAGGTACTAACTTCGGAGGTTTATCTTTAGGTTCTAACCTCAAAATTAAACAAACTTCAATCAATGTTTTGTGAAGGTTATATGTTCCGAATGCTTTTTTTTATGTTTGTCTAACAAACTTTGAATCATCATAATCATGATCAGTCTATATTAGTCCACTGCTAGACATACGCCTCCCCCAATGAGTGCCATAGCCTGCAGTCTTTCGCGATCGTCATAGCGCCCTGTCTTCAGCTGGACGCATCCAGCATTTGTCTGCAGTCATTCGTGATCGTCATCTCACCTGGCTGGAGGGTGCCCTACACTACGTTTGCAAGTCGCGGTCTCCACTCAAGAACACGTTTACCCCAACAGTTGTCGGTTCTTCGCGAGATATGGCAGGCCCACTGCCACTTCCCTTGCTAATTATTTGAGCTATGTCGATAACTTTGGTTCTCTGTCGGATGAATTCATGAAGACGAATCCCTATCCTTCAGAAAAACTCCTCATATAGCTCTTTCCATAGCATGCTGCGCGCCTTTGAACTGGTAGATCAGTCCTAACGTGAGCGTCATCGTCTCAGCTCCGTAGGTTATGACAAATTTTGAACAGAAATGGATGTTGACATTATTCATTTACTTGATTTAAAAATAATGAAAATTGAATTAAAAATATATAAATATGCTTCATCATCGAGTCAATCCGTTTGATATGAGTCGCGAAGACTTCAAATACAAAATATATAGCTTGTTATTTTTCTGTACTGTCTGTGTGATACTGATAACAATAATATCTAGGTTTAACAAAACGCTTTGGCGAAAAAGAATTACTTAGATTAAACTATTTTACTCCGATTTCAACAATACAAATCAAGTGGTTCTTTTTGGTAGGCAATTTTTGAGGCTGCGGGCGAGCCTCAATTTTGCAAATTCAACCTTCGCGCGTCAGTGTTACAAGCTGACACAGACCATCAACTGACATTTTTGACAAGACATGGCCTTCGTATCTCTGAGTACAGAAACCATGGACCTGGCCTAAGTGAAGTCATAGCAATGCATGTTTGAGGCTGGTTTGCCATTTTAGGTTCTTATTGTAATAGATATGTTAGCTGTAAACGCGAGTTATATTTGCAGTGTTTTTTGCACAAGATATTAGAATTCGTGACTTATTCTTGTGAATACCTTATTTAATATTATTATGTGAAAGAAAGCAAAAATATTGTCACAAAAATACTTGTTGATAAATATATCGATAAAAATAGGGCAGCTCTATGGAAGGGTTTCATTTTTGTTTCCTAATAAGTTTGGGTACACGTTTATTTCGTTTTTATGTCATCTCCATGGTTTCTGTACTCAGAGCTTCGAATCGAAATGAACGAACTTGTTTAACAAAGTTTTTGTTTTAATCTGTGGATATCATTCAAACCATGGACTAAGTTAAACCACGATTTGTAATAAGGGGGTTGGAGTTTTGTTGAAGAACGGTAATCCTTTGTAATACAATACAATATATAAATAAAACAATGCGTAATACAAAGCGTGGGTAAGTTCTTGATAATAGGAAACCAATAAATATTTCTATGAGCTTACAACTAGTTTCCAAAAGTATATTGTCAGAATTGAAGAATCGATGCATCGATTCGATGTCTTCAAGTCGGCGAATTTAGTTCAAAAGATGTAGGTCAGTACTTTCAGAAGACCAACTAGGTGCGTAGATTAAACAAGCTGTTCTAACACGACTAGACAATATTATCCTACTGCAGTTATAGCATAACAGTTCGCCGAGTATCCAGCGTTTAGCTAATTGACAATATCTGTCGGGCACGCTCAGGTTTCGGATCAGCTTACATTGATAGATTGTGCAAACTGTTGTTTGAGTGTGTTGTATCTCGCTCTCTACGTGTTTGATTTTATACATAGTTATGTGACGTGATATACCTTCCTAGGTATATCACGTCACATGAGTAGATATGTATGCTTGTGCTCCTAGCTTCAAACATTTCTACCGAAAAGTTTAAAGGATTTCCACGGAAACGTTTAAAGGTTGTTTTTATCACATGGGAGATGAGTTAGAAGTAGTAGTAGAGTAGCTTATGTGTTATTCCAGGATATATATCCACCCAAACTTTCGCATTTTTAACTTGTGACAGTATGTCCTTTACTTGGATTATGGTTACAAAAAATCGGCAAATTTTGGATTATATAAACTAGATCTTTGATTGTTTCGTTATTTATTATCATATCTATCCAAGTACAAGTCCAGTCTGAACTCATCCAATTGTGCACAGGAGTGAGATAGGGGATGTCATATCCCCGAAACTGTTCACGAGCGCATTGGAAGATATGTAAGACGCTGCAGTGCTGGACTGGAAAGGTCTAGAAAGATCTAGTACTCTATGGTCTAAATACGTCACACAGAGACCAGAGTAATAAAAAACACTGAACTAACTTCTGCACCACTGTTATATTGAAACTGCGTCTTTCCGGAACTGAACAAAAAACCACGTAACAATTTTAAAGGGATCAGATCAGTATGGATAATAGACTTTCTATGAATTTAAATTTGATTGGTTATCTTGACTATTATAAAACTTGACAGGCATTGTTACTGGGCGATAACAATACTACATCAGTTCGTTGTTGCATTTTCTATTTAAAACATGATAACACCATTGAATGTTCCAATTGGGGTCGTGGTTTTTATAAGTTCATATTCACACATTACTATACTACGAGGACCTATATTCGTTTCATTTGTGAACCTTATAAAAAGTTTACAACTTATCTAGTTCGAAGTTGCATGAACCAATAAATCACAAGTAGGTATTATGTATGTTGTAAAGAGAACCATTTAGTGATTGTCTGAATTGAACCGAACACACCAATTGAAAAGTACATTT
Source organism: Eupithecia centaureata (assembly GCA_944547425.1). NCBI lineage: Eukaryota > Metazoa > Arthropoda > Insecta > Lepidoptera > Geometridae > Eupithecia > Eupithecia centaureata. The sequence continues at coordinate 1,586,260 of OX155680.1, read as the reverse complement.
CCGGGGCATATTTCATCCTCAGCCAATTTAAATGGAACAAAGACCGACCCTTTGGTCGCATGAAAATCAATTTCATAAACACCTACAGCCAGTCCATTATTTTAGAAGCACCGTGGAAACACAATTTTTCGATAAATTGAATTCTTTTGTCTCGGTAGAAATTCATTCAAATATTTGTGGGACCACGCCACAATGAGTTTTTCAGAAACGGTTGGTTTATAATGGTTTCAATGAACTGAGGTTTTGAAATATCTTGTGGTTCTCAATGTGATTGGAACATCAAATTTTCTTCTGGAATATTCCATGAAATATTCTGAAATGATGAGCTACAAATATTGTTGGAATCTTACTATTACAATAAACTAGCGACCCACCCCGGCTTCGCATGGTTTTATTATATGTACAAAACTTTCCTCTTGAATCACTCTATCTATTAAAAAAACCACATCAAAATCCGTTGCGTGGTTTTAAAGATTTAAGCATTTAAAGGAACATAGGGACAGAGAAAGCGACTTTGTTTTATATTATGTAGTGACTAGATGTACCCCCCGGGGCTATAAAGTGTAAGAAAGTCAAAGAAGGTCTGAGCTTCTGGTCGATTTTGCATCGACAAGACACTCAGACCTTCACCCGAGAGTTGGTGAAAATCTGGCACAGCGCATCAGCATTGCCATACAGCAAGGAATGCAGCCAGTGTCTTGGGGACGCTCGCTTCCGACCGGTATTCACATGGATCAGTTCTGTACTTCCACTCCAACCAACTAAACAGACCAACTAAAACGGATCACTTATTTTTCTTTCTCAACGATACAACTTTTTAGTTTTATACTACCTCTAGACTGTTTGCAACTGTCTGTCTCTTGAAAATGCAAGTTTTATTTTTTTTCTATTATTTCCTTGATTGTATTTTCTTTGTTAAGAAAGCAAGGTTCAGCCAATTATATCTAATTACTACGAGTCAATCGCTAATTTAGAAGTTGAAAAGTAAGAGTGACGTATAAAAGACTTTCTCTTTTCCTCCATCAAGTTGCTAACCACTGAGAATAATTAAATATTGACTGGTTACTAGATAAAACCGGCTGGAAGCGGTTCAAAGGACATCCCGGATATAAACTCCCTTTGAGTCCCCTTTACGACATTTCTGGTCATAATGTGAAGAATAACATAAAAACGAAGTCAATACAAGCGTATCTTTTTACACTCGCTCAAATTTCGATTCTATTTCCGTAGCAGTAAAATTTAATATCGCATGAAAATAATGCGGATAGCAAAAATGATTTATCCTATGTAAATGTACCGTGTAAATGTAATAACTAATGGTAGACAAGCTTCCGTAAGCTCATATCGGATAAATACCTATAAAAAACGAGTAAAGAAAACAAGAAAATTTACAAGGAGATTCTCATAGTTTCTTCATTAAATTCTTTGGCATTCTCTTTAATTATGTCGTGTCGTATTATGTCGTGGGTGATTTTTGCCACCTTTGTGCCACCACACCAGGCCCTGTCTGAAAACCAGCGCCGCTACTAGCTATGTCCTGTAGCGGCATTATGCTGAGACAGGGATCTTTTTGGCCCCTTATGTATATTATTATTTTTATTATTTTTGTGTTTCTTATTCTTGATTACTGTATGTGTTATTTATAAGTACGTAAAAGGGCCAAATAAATGTATTTTCTTTCTTTCTTTCTCTTTCTATTCAGTCTTCAAAAAGAAGCAAATTGTACAAACATAATTATGCACAACAAAGGTGTAGTACGTAATTGCAAATTGCTATGTTGATTATACAAAAATAACTATATACCTAACTTCAAAGGCTTTTTTGCACCCTTTTAACGAGCAAAATCATCTCATATACCTTCTCCCTAAATTTGAAATAAGAAAGGTTTAATAATTCTTTATTAATGACGAAAATTACAAGCAAGGAATAGAGAAATTACAGCTAGTATTTACAATTGAAACCATTGAGCTAACTGCAGACGGTTGCAAACAGTCTAAAGGTCGTCTAAAGTCTAAGCGTCTCCAAGACACTGGCTGCTTTACCACGCTGTATGGCAATGCTGATGCGCTGAGCCAGATATTCACCAGCTCTCGGGTCACGCGTCTAATAATTTGTTTACAAGTTCCATTCTCGCCTTGGGACAAAATGTTTGTATGATCTGCAAATATTTGTTCCAGGGTTGTGAGTGTTTTCTAAGTATAATAAAAATATATCTGTACGTAATGTATTGTATTCGGTATATCAGTCATAGGACCCATAACACAAGCTTTGCTTAACTTGGGGCTAGATGATGCTGTAAAGATTGTTTAGCAATATTTATTTATTTACGCTGAAGGTCTCCTAAATGGTTTTCATCAATGTTGCCAGATCAAAACATTTTTTAGGATTCAGATTTCTGATACATGATGTATCAGAAATCTGAATAACATAAATTAACATTAAATATCAGATCTAAACTGAGATTTACATTCTATTACGAGAATTTATATGTGACATAACGTTATTACTTAGGCAAAGACTTTCTCTGCATTCATGATAAACGACGTGGTTCTAAATCGGAGAAATAAAATTTATGAACGAAATTTCGAGGTGAAAAGGCAGGGTTTTTGGCCGAGGTAATGGATAAGATAGTGGATATTTTCAATAATAGCCTTCCATTGTATTTTCAAGAGCTTTCTGAAATCTGTGCCATTTTGTTAGGGTATTTACTTGCCAGGCTTAAGTTTTTCGGAGAGCCTCAAGTATCTAGGTATCTATTAGGCATCAATTTTCAATCGAGCTTACTGTATTTCAAAGGAATTTGAAAAATGTCAGAGTAAGTGGGTATAGTGTTTATTTTCTCGAGAGTGTCTTAATTTTCATTTATTTTAATTAGCTAGTTAAGTCTACTAGAGCTATGCTATTAGAATCTTTGTTTCATACGAATTCGATTTTAGATTTTGAAGGCTTTCGAGCAATTTGATGAATATTGTATTTGTCTGTTTTTCATTGTGCATGTAACCGAGATAGAAGTTAATTTCTATCGATCTCACGATTTTTTTTCGTAGTCAAACTGGTACTAATCATACATATGATAATGAACGGGAATTACGCGGGTGAAACCGGGAGGTGCTGCTAGTTTTTAATAATTCTACTTATAAGAAGTTTTTGTATCTATCCAATGATATACTATAACAATTGTCAAACGACCTGAATATCCTTAGCTGTACATTCTTATCACTTGGCGTTCATCCAACGTCAACAAAAAAGTGTTTTTATCTTTTGTATAGGCTTGTTATTTATGGAGCCAAATACCTTTGCCTATTTTTGTAACATCACCGAAGCATTTTCATATTTTTGCCAATAATATCAAATTATTATGTCTAAACTAAGAAAAGGTCAACTTCGTTATCTTCTTAAGCTTGGCGCTCCCACTTATTTTTTCATATTATTCCGTTAAACAAAGGAATTTTCAAAATTTATTCGTACAGTTTGTTAAACACAAATCATTTTGTCTATTTTAGGAGGAGATACGAAAACAGAAGTTAGTGGCCACCAAAGGCAACTTCGTATCTCTTTCTAAACTAGACAAAATAAAACTACTACAGATGCATTAAGAAAAAGCTTATGATAGGTTTAAAAACTGTACGAGTGAATTTTGAAAATTCCTTTGTTTAACGGAATTATATGATAAAATAAGTGGAGGCGCCACGTTAGGTGCTGTTTGCGCCTTAATAAAGAAACAAGCGAGGAGACAAAGCTTAACTCAAACCGCTAAAGAAATTTAAATTTAGGGCATGTAGGTATCTTTTTTTGCAGACACCCGATGTGAAAGGATTTTTGAAAATTCCACCTTAAGGGGGTGAAGTTTTTTTGTCATTTTGAAACTTCTTATCCAGTGGCCTGATTTACTTGAAACTTACACAAAATTGTAGTTTTCTCAGATTGAATAGACAACGAGAGCGAAGTTGCGAGTGGGAAGCTAGTAGGTACTTTATATAAATACATGCGTTATTAGAGTAAAATGGAGAGTTCTACTATATCTAGTTTAGGATTGAAATTTATATCGGTATTCTGTATTCTATTAAAAAAACTACACTCAAGATTGTATCCATTTATAGTTTCCTAATTTTCCACTCGCGGATTCGCTCGCGTACAAATTATCCAGCTCTTCTACAAATAATAAACCTTAATAACGTCAACCCTCATTTGAATGAGTTTTTTGAACATAATATATTATAGGATTTTAATTATAATATGTTCCTCTCAGGTGTCAATTCATTAATTCTAGTTCAAATTTCAACAATGTTCTTCAACATTACAATGTCCAAGTAGGAATCCTACAAAGCTTGAAACTACAGATTTATCGACTAAGATCCTCTAACAAAGGGACCCGTACAAATCTAGGCTCATCCCGACGACATGACTAATCCTATCAAATGGCCCAGCGGTGGCAGTAGTACAAATTTATACGATGCCAAATTCACGCTAGAAATGTTCCTGAATTTACGCAACCTAAATAGGCTTATTAATGTAAGCTTGATGAGGGTAAATTAAATAAAAATACGCGTGGGTATATAGAGTGTGTTCATTTTATTTTTCAAAGCTATTTGAAATTGAGTCGCTCTACGACACTTTCAAATAAACGATCTGCATAATCACGCTAAAATTAATATATGAAAATTTGGATGGATGGGTTTTTGTTACCTCTTCAGGCCATAACGACTGAATGGATCGGGCAAAATTTATCAATGGACGTAGTACTAGTTTTTGTTTTCTCTCTCCTGTCTCCTGTTTCGGCAAAAGTAAACTACTACTGAAAGATCGAATGAATAATTTCTCAATTTATAAATATCTTACTAACCTTCTCATAGAGTCAAATAGAGAAGATGCGGTGGGGCACACTAAATTTATAAAGTTCTTACTAAACTTCTCATAGAGTCCACAGGTTATCGGAATGCTGGTTTCTATTTCGATCAACTTAGCATTGACATTAAACATGGCAATGTTGCCAGCATTTTAGGCTGCTAGATTAATTTCTTGTTAACTGGGGCTAGATGATGCTGTGTGGAACAACTAAAGACTTTCATCACTAGTGTTCTTCCCACAAAGTAACGCCAGCGTACTCAGTTAATGCAGTAACTGTGGAATACTCGGGACAGCCTCGGGGCTTATTAACGCATTCCTCGCTCTCCGCAGTGATTCAGTGGCGTATTTCGAACGCTTCTTTTTACTACGTGGTGCAAGGCAGATGATGTAGCGAATAAATGTTTAATCCTTATTATAGAACATAGCTAGCGACCCGCACCTGCTTCGCATGGTTTTATTATACGTATAAACATTCCTCTTGAATTACTCTATCTATAAAAAACACATCAAAATTCGTTGCGTAGTTTTAAAGATTTAAGCATACATAGGGACATAGGAGTATAAGGACAGAGAAAGCGACTGAGTGTGATACTACACTGGCCTTCAAAACTAAGTATCATGCTTTATAGTATCATTTTTTGTTAACTTTAGAAGTTAGAGATTCTCCGTTTTACACACCGTTTAATAGAAAATTTAACCAACTTTCTTAGAAACTATAGTAAACTATACGGTAGGTAAGGTTCTTTTCTATTAGAAGTTACTTAAAAATGATACAAGCCTAGTGGCTTAAGGATCATTTTTAAGTAACTTTCACCTCAAGCTTAGCTAGCCTAAAAGTTGGTTGTCTGAAAGAAATCCTATAAGCCAGAAAGCAACCATTATTTTGCCTGTTTATCGGATAGGTTTCATTATGTACTGAATGTTTAATACGACTATGTTATAAAGAATTATCTAATATATTACCGCTTCAGCTTATGTCTCAACACCCACTTCACTTTCAGAGAGCTGTCCTGATTCTTTTCTCTCTTGTTTTAAGAATGCTTTTATGTCCTCTAAAGGTGGTATATGATTTGTTGATGCGAATATTTTGAATTCTGTAGCGGTTTGAAGGAACGTGTTAATAAGTGTTGCTATTTATATGGTATTGGTATCGTTGATTTATGATTTCGCTTTTATATTTATGTCGTCTGAATTTTTATTGTGATTGAGATATATTGATTTGTAGGTACTACTTTAAATTATTAATGACTCTTCACATGACGCTATCTGGATATCATATTATATTTTGTTTTGTAACAAGTAGTAGGAAAAGTTGTCTGTCTGTCCGACCGCCTATTAAAGGGTATCGTTGACCAGAAGATAGACAATCGAAATTTTCATAGGGTCATTTACAGCAATAACAAAAATATTAATCATAAACGCCAATTTGAAGGAGGCTTTCTTAATAAAACATGACTTTCAAGTTAGTTAAATCAAGGCGTGTATCTCTTAAATCGTATTGTAATAAAAGAAATTTCATAAAATCAGTGTATATTTCTACTGCCAATATCACTGTAAATAAATTTTAATATAACTGCGAGCTATCGATTCCAACAAAAATAAATGTTTTAGGTGGTTCCTCTTATTTATTTTGCGAAAGTATAAATATTTTTTTAAACTTGGTGTGGAACCCTTCGTTATCGATTCGATTCGAAATCGTTTACCATATTTTTACATTCTAAATCTGCACTGTCTAAAATCCTCAACTTCTGACTCCAAAAACCATACAGAAGATTTTTCTTGATTTATTTAGGTAATCAAGATATTGATTTCCATACAATCATTATTTGCCAGAAAGTGGTCTAATCCTCACAAGCATTCCCCGACATCACTTCCCTTTCCAAAGATATCACAAACAAAAACGCATTAGTGAAGTGTAATAGCCAAGGTGGCTCGCTTCATATCGTACAAACAAACAGTCAGATTCCTTTGTGGAGTGTTTACGTATAGATGGTACATCGTTCCCCTTTTGGTGTTTTTCCACAAAACATTCGTGTTCTCAGTACAAATATTGAATAGGCCTTTGTTGAGATAATAATCTGTGATATCGTGTTTGAGACGTCGAATCGGTTTACAAGCTTGTTGTATTTATCCAACTGCGATGTCCAGAGCCACCATATCAATGTGTAGTCTGTTTATTTCTTATGGGTCACTTTCATCAGCTATGTAAAGTTATGTCAATTGACATTACTAAAAATATTGCTGATAATTTCAGCAAAGTTTCAGCAAAGGGGTTCGAACATTTTCGTATGGAGGCTGGAATACCTACTAGTCCGCCATTTTGGAAAAATCGTGATTTGGCCGCCAGTGATGAAACCCATGTCAATCGACAGATTAAGTGATTACAAACAAAAAGTATTCTATGATCAAATATCCTAAGTGATACGGTTTTTGAGATACTTGGGTTCGAAAAAAGAAAAATAAAGTTATTACTTTATTTTTTTTCGTATACCTAACCACCGTATAAAGTATATGAGGAATCAAAAAATTCGTCCGTGCTACAATAAACCGACTCCTCGCTGCACCGTAAAACTCCCCGCCCCTTACCGCTCTTTTGTTTGACGTTCATCATTCATTCGGCTTCTAATCTCTGGTTTGAGTGCACGAATATTTTCTTTTCTTCACGAGCGGTTATTTTGATGCGTTGTGTTGGTTGTTAAGTTTTTGTTACCTTACTGTTATTGTTGTTGTTATTTGCGTGACCATGTCAAGTAATACCACCGGTCCACCAGGATCACTGTGTTTATTTTGTGTACGGAGGACTGTACGCAGTACAATAGTAGCAATTAGACCAGATGTTTTGCGTAAACTGAATACTTATTTATATTCCTGCTGCAGTAGGTAGGTACACTTGTAAACTCGTACACTTTGGTCGTATGATGAAAAAGTGCGGACTCATATTATATTGAATGAATTTGTTTCATTACATCTGGGTCTTTCGCGTAAAAGAGAAACTGAAGAATATCTTGAAAAATTACGTTGAAGAATTACGTCAAAGAATTTTGTCTATACCGAATTTTTTATATGGAAGTCCTGAACACCTAAACTTATATAATATACTTATGTATAAACTTAAATAAACATTCAAAAAGTTCTAACTAGGTATATGTTTAAAAAAAGTATAGCCTAAAAAAAGTATAGCCAAATATCGGAGTTTGTTGTTGAAGATTTTTTTGATTGTGGCGCCAGATAGATATGTCATAGAAGCATTTGGTCCATATGGGGCCGATAAATCTGACGCAATTATTATGGGTGAATTAATTGAAAATGAAGAAATTCGGAGAGTTTTCCAGCTCGGCGACGTATTTATTCTTGATCGCGGTTTTCGGGACGTTATTGGAGCACTGAAAGCGGTAGGATATCATGCTTTTCCGTCTAAAACGAAAAGTAGATGTAGAATAGGAGAGGCAACTGACTACCCAAGATGCCAATGAATCACGCAAAGTGACAATATGCCGGTGGGTAGTCGAGACGGTTAATGGACACATAAAAAATCAGTTTCGCCAATTGAGAAATCAATATCCAAACGTAGCTGCAAGAAAAAGAAATGAAGAGTTTCGCATTGCATGCGCTTTACTCAATGCTTTTGGTGCTCAAAACAACGATCATAACTTGGTGAACGAAATTACGAACCAAATTCATTTAAAACAGAGCACCCCCATAACACCTGGAGCGAAACAGTCATACAAAATAATTTAAATTACCATAGGGTGGATTTCCAAACAATGGACGCAAATGTCTGTCTAGGAGAATTCCCTATCTTAACGAAAGACGATCTTATAATAATGGTGTTAGGAACCTATCAAGTCGCTCAATCCAGGAGTTATTTTGGCGAGCATATAAAAACAAATGGTGCATATGTAGTGCAAGTATGCAGAATAAATGATGCCAATCTGTTCCCAGATGACTCATGGCTATTACGTTCCAAAATTCATTCGCGTCCTTCGGGAAACCATATACACTTGCGAGCTATAAACTGGAATCACTTCATCGCTGGTTTTTGCAGACCATATTTTACAGTTTCCATGTAATAAACTGTAGGTTGTGGTACATCATTTTAAAGATAATTTTATTAGCTTTCAAACTCTTTAGATATCATAGCGAAAAAAATGTTCATCATATGTCATGGAACGTGAAAACAAAAGACATAATTTTTTGGAATGAAACATCATTTTTTCAAACTCCTGAATCCCTATAAAAACTGGGAATTTATGCAATTTTGTCATCAGTCCAATCAGTCACGTCACTCAAAATACTGGAATTACAATAAAATGGAAACCACACCAATAGAAGCCGCTCAAATCGTCACCCTTATCCAGCAAGGGTTCTCTCAGCGTACTATCGCTCGACAGCTTCATCTGAGCCAGTCCTGTGTCTCCAAAGTATACAAGAGGTTTAGAGAGACTGGAAACTTAGTCCGAAGACCAGGATCTGGACGACAGCGATGCACTCCGGCGAGAGATGACCGATTTATTGTCAGCACTTCTCTCCGAAATCGACATCTAACCGGCGTTGACGTCCAGCGGAAGCTCGGAGAAGTTCGAGGGAGAATTGTCAGCAAGTGGACAGTGAGGCGAAGACCCAAAGAAGCTAACTTGACACCAAAAAGGCCAGCAATGGGACCCAAATTGTCTACAGCCCACCGACAAGCCCGACTTCAGTTTGCTCGTGATAATAATTTTTAGACCCAAATATCTCAGAAACCGTATCACTTAGAAGGTTTAATCATAGAATACTTTTTATTTGTAATCATTTACTCTGTCGATTGACATGGGTTTCATCACTGGCGGCCAAATCACGATTTTTTCAAAATGGCGGACTAGTAGGTATGCCAATATGTTCGATGCTCTTTAAAGACTGCATATTATTATGGTTTATAACAAAATTATACCACCTTCTATTCTGCTTTTGCAAACATCTTCATTCAGTCATCCTAACCATATTGTAAATCCATCTAAATTCACAATTTTTCACCGCATCAAAATCCAATTTGTCTTCTTTTTATTTCCAACCAAACGTATTCTTTTAAAGTCTGGAAGAGCGTTAACTTCAAGTAATGGTTGTCAGAGACAAAACAAGATAACTCGAGATTATCTCGAAAGCATGCAGCTTCTGCATGGCACATTTATCACAACTTTTGAACTTAGATTAAAAGAGAGGTACGATATAACTTTGAAACTTTTATTATAACTTTCATTTGAAGGGATGGTATCCGTTTTCTTGTAGGGTGACAAATTCAACACAATATTTAAGATTTACGTTTGTTCTACCAAACAAAGCGATGAGAGTGCCAATTGTCACATGCTTTGGTATTAATCAACAACTAGTGACCTGCCCCGGCTTCACACGCGTGTGTTAGACATACATATAAACCTTCCTCTATCTATTAAAAATCGCATCAAAATCCATTGCATAGTTATAAAGACCCTAAGCACAAAAAAAGACACTGTCCCTAACGAGTGAGTGGAAAGTGACTTTGTAATATACTATGTGTAGTGAAAAATACTCTACACAAGTGAAACACAAAATCGTAATATATAAGAAAGTTACATGAAGTTGAAACGTGAACTCGCTGTATGGTGATTATAAAGTTCCGAACAAAGTAACTAATAATAAATAATTTTAAATGAAAATTTCTACTTAGCTTATATGAAACCCCACTAAAACTATTAACTCTAAAGTTACTAGAACAACCTTGTTTATAAATTCACTGGTCTAAAGCAAAGCTTTAAAACGTTTTCCTATTATAAATTTTCCTAGAAAATTTCAAAACAGCATCCTTATTGGAAAATCATCTGAAAACTTATATTTTCCAAGACGCAAAGCGTCACTGCCAGTAACAGTAGTCTTTAGAACTTAAGTCGATAGTTTGAAAGGAAATATTATAAAGTAGCGATGAGATAGGATGGACTTGAATAGTTTCCTATTGAGCCCGCTTCTGGGGTTGAGTGGTCTGGTCAATTAGTTGAGAAGATATTGAATATCTTTAGTAGACTAATCATCATTTCAGAGCATGACTCATTTCCAGGGAACTGAAGCTGGAAAATTTACCAAGATTAGTCTTAATCACAGGACTTTTCTTTTCCGTTGGCAGAACCTAGTCAAAAATACAAATCAATAAATAATTAATGATGCACAATCAATACAGCACCATCTAGCCTCAAAGTAACAAAAGTTAAGTAAAGTACCATTGCAACCCTCGAGTCTACCCAAACATAGCTGGCACAATGTCGCTTGTGTCTCGATTATTTAAATAGGTCTATCTCGAAAAGCAGGTCTAGATAGAACTTGTGATTTTGTTTAAGAAAAGGATTTATAGTTCCAAAGTCTTTGAATTCGAAAAGCCTTAAGTCTTTGTAAAATAAATTTTCCATCTCGAAAATGTACCTTTTGGTGTGATCAGATACACAGTTCAGGCTGAATCGATTTCAAGCTCAGACACTGTGGTGGTACATATTTGAAGTATTTCAACGCATTGAACACGATGGCTTGATTGAAAAAGAGTTTATGGTATCAAAAATGCTTTAGTAAGTGAATAAACAAAACAGTAAACTAGTTACAATATAGGAAAAAAAAATGTAAGTTAATTATTTAGTGCTGACTTTATTTTTTATTCCTGCGGGTCATGACGACCTCTGAAAAGCATCGGGTGAAGGCTGCCTACGACGTAGGAGGCTGCGAATTCTCTTCCCGCTACGAGAAAACATACTACGATAGTTTTTTAAGCTCAATTGTTTCAAGTTTGATTCTAGTAGTTTTAATTAGTTTCTTTATTATTGCCTTACAGCTTGGTAATGCAGCCAGTGTTTTGGGGACGCTTCCAACTGGTATTGACATGGATCAATTGAGCTACCTTTAGATTTTTTGGAATCGTCTGTGTTAGCTCAATAGTTTCAATTGTATATTTCTTTGATTAAAAATATAAAGTTAAAAAAAAGCCTTGATTGTTACTTCCTTAATTTAATATAAACATAATTAAAATAATTTTAAAATTAAACGATTGTTCATTGACGAAATCAATCTAAATAACTTTATCCGTCGTTAAGTGATTGTGATTTTGTTCAAACAAAAAGTAGATTCGTAGTTAAATTGTGTTTAGTGCGCTTCATAGTGCTATAGATAGGGTTCCAAAGTCACGTATCACTGAATATGAAAGAGACACGGCAGGGAGTATCAGGCGGAACAGGGAACATTCTATTGCAAAGGAAAAACTGAACATTTGCTGTTTGCACATGAGAGCTTTGTATATCTACTTCGACACTAATGTTATAAATGCGAAATAAACTTTGTATATCTGGCTTTTCAAAATCAAACGGATGAAAGGATCTTTGTTTATGGAAAGAAATTAATCAGGGGAGCTTAGTTTTAGTGTCCTTATTATGTAGGGCTTCTACTGCACAATTAATTTGCAATATTATAAAAAAATATTAAAGCTGTATTATTTTCAAATTTAAAGGTGGTTAAAAAATCGTCTTTTCACTGAAACCTAGCTTTTGTTATTTATTTTATTCATAATATTTGAGGACTTTGAATCTTTTGTTTGATTTGACTACGTTAGTCACAAATTTTATCTAAAAAATTGAAAACTCCGCATCTTTAAGAGTTGTACTGTACATACTAAGTTGCAATCACAACAGGCCTCTCTTGGTCACATAGATATTATAGCGCTATACCTTGGAAAATAAAAAAAAATCACACCCTATATTTTAGTAAAAAGTAAGAAAACCGCTCAGCACCTAAAGTGGCGCCCCCACTTATTTAATCATATAAAAAAAATCCGTTAAACAAAGGAATTTCTAAAATAGTGTGAATTTTAGAAATTCCTTTGTTTAACGGACGACGTACAGTTTGTTAAACCTATCATAAGCTTTTTTTTAATGCATCTGTAGTAGTTTTATTTTGTCTAGTTTAGGAAGAGATACGAAGTTGCCTTTGATGGCCACCAAACTCTATTTTCGCAAATATTATATTTTATTTATTATAATATTATTTTATTTATATTATTATTATTTTTATTATTTCACTTTATTTATTTTAATACTCGTTATAAAATACATTTTTTACTATAGAAAATACAAAAATATTATAAAACTAATCTACAGTAAAAAATATATCAAAACGGTGGATCACCGGCCGCGAAGCTAGGCTCAAGCAGCCGGTGACTAGGGTTGCAGACAGAGGAACTTCCTGACGATACGATTATTATTTTTATTATTATATTTATTAATATTTTTTTTTTTCTATTTTCTATTTTTTTTTTTTTTATTTGCGCGAAGAACTGACAACCGTTGGGGTAAACGTGTTCTTGAGTGGAGACCGCGACTCGGCAAACGTAGTGTAGGATGCCCTCCGGCCAGGTGGGATGACGATCTGCGAAGGACTGCTGGCAGATGCTGGATGCGGCAAGCTGAAGACAGGGCGCTATGGCGCTCATTAGGGGAGGCCTATGTCCAGCAGTGGACTAATATAGGCTGATGATGATGATGATGATGAAACTCTATTTTCGCATCTCTCCCTACGTACTGTTTGCGTCTGAAGGGACTTCATAGACAGACAACTTAACTAATAGATAAGTATCAACGGGATTCAATTGAAATGATCGGTACATTGATATCGTGTTGAAGTGACCCTTAATTGATTTGTAATTAATAAACCATTGATCCGTTCACACTCGAGCACCTACTAACAAGCTCTATTGCGTAATTATTAGATACTTCGAGTACCATTGCGCGTCTAATACCAGTTCTTGGCTAGTCATGCGACTGATGCACTCAATGAACACAACTCTCCTAATTACTTCTGATATTGATTGAAGTTAATCAAGCTTTGCTATATTTTATTGATATTGCTTGTTGGAGCACGTGTCTTTCACTCATTCTCAATAACCAGAGCTCGTAAGTATCCTTACTCGTTACGTAGGTATAATATTAAAAACGCAAAAGTTTACCACGGAATAACTACTGAACGGTATGGGCTAATATTTTCAATAGCAAGGGCTATAATTAAGTATTTTGTAAAATTCAGCCCGTCGAACGTCAATACGTATACTTAGATTAATTTCCAGTGAAAATAATTTAAATTTTCCCGGGCTGGATAGAATGGAACCGCATTTAAATACCAGTACACATTACAAAATTACAGAAGCATTTCACAGGATTACACACCCAGTCTCAAGGCTCACTCAAACAAGACGCCAGCTTACCTAGCGCCCGTAAAACCAGACTGAAACCAAATTCACACATGAGTGGCTTGAAACCCCAGTGTGTTCCCTAAACTTTAGACTCAGTGTACCGGAGGTGTCGAAATACGCTCCACGACGTAATTCCACCGGAATCGGTTGTATGAACAAACTAGTATATCCAAACGTGTGAACAGAACACACGGCTTGCTCAAGAATTGCTAACGTGGTCTAGACATGTTTCTATTTTTCATGTTTTTATTTTACTGGCCCATTTAATTTATATATAGTTTTTTTTGGCAAAGCCTTTTCTTTATGGTCTACCTATGGCCTATGACAAAAGCCTTTTAGGCGAAGCTTTTCCCCAAATATATCCTTATCTTTACTAGTATTATAAACGTAAGGGTTTGTAAGGGTGTATGAATGTATGGATGTTTGTTTCTCCTTCACGCAAAAAGCTTTGAATGGATCGGGTTGAAATTTTGACGTAGTTCTAACCCTGGAATGTTTCAACACGATACTAAACTTTGAAATACTAACCTGCATGTTTAGTATGAGTGTGTAAAATACGAAAAAAGTATTCGAAAACTCAATATACTCTAACATCTACGAGTATGTATTTCGCTTACAGTGTTCAAAAAAGAATGAGACAAAGACTTATAGAGACAATACCCTCTGTCAAATCTCTCAATGCCATTCGAAATCTATGACCGAGTTCGTATAAAGCTATTCAACTGTCAAACTACGAAATATAGTTCCTCTCTATCCGGTAAACGCACTGCAAGGCGTCAAATGTTACAATAGTCCTGTACGGAAGGAAACTATGTTTTTTTGTCATTGTAAACTACTGCATAAATAATACCGTCCTAAGTATGAATCTAATGTTTGGACAAGAACTATCACGATTAATTGACAAAGGCTTGAGAAGAGTTTTCTTACAAACGATTTTATTTTTCTTGAGAACCTAATAGGTTAATTTTTGGATCATTGTTAAGTAGTTATACAGTTAGTATAAGTAGTCCATTGAAATGTTACATTTTTTAGGCCTAACCTTGCGTTTTTTAGAGGACGCAATTTTATTTTTTTGATGTGTAGTGGGGGTCAGTGTAAAGCTAAAACCAAGTTTGTGGGGTCGCCACCCTTGTCCCACGGCCGCCATCTTGAAAATAGGGGTTGAAATGGTTTTTACGATATATCTCTTAAACTATTTATTTGATAAAAAAAACTTGTTCCCATTTCTTGTTGCAAATTAAATTCTCTACAACTTTAGTCCAGTAACTTTTTGTCGTAGAACTATAAATAAAAAAGTTATAAGCGAAAATCTTCAAAAATTCGAGAAAACAAAAATATTTTTCGATTTAACTTTTTTTTAAATCATTTTACGAAAAAATGATATCTGACCATTATAGTAGATCGTTTTTTGAGGAACAACTTTTATTCGCATCATTTTTTCATTAAGTCAATAGCTAAGGTTTTACAGCGCTCCGAAGTGAGTAGATATCTCTTTATCATAACTTTTTTAATTACCTACGAATTTTGCAATATTATCAAAAAATAATTATTGACTGTTCGATGCAACGCGTGACCCGAGAGTTGGTGAATATCTGGCTCAGCGCATCAGCATTGCCATACAGCGTGGTAATGCAGCCAGTGTCTTGGGGACGCTTCCGACTGGTATTGACATGGATCAATTGAGCTACCTTTAGACTGTTTGCAACCGTCTGCAATTAGCCCAATGGTTGTACTAATTGTAAATACTAGTTGTAATTTTTCTATTCCTTGCTTGTAATTTTCGTTGTTAATAAAGTTAAAAAAATATTGACTCTTTTTCACTCCATAACAGGATTTAACAATTATTGATTTTTAAATTAATTTTAAATCTTTCCGAGTTACCATCAGGTCCAGTCGTGGCTTGGTAATTATAATGATCCTGAAGACTGTGGCTGGAAAAAATGTGGAAAATTATTGATGCCAGTACAGAACTCTAAACCTCCAGCACCCCCTGAGCTTCTAAAATTGATCTTTTGCAAATGCAAAGGAAACTGTGGAGCGATGTGTGGATGTCGAAAAGCAGGACTGAAATGTTCTGCAGTGTGCTTCCATTGTTCTGGAGAGACTTGCAGCAACGTAATGGAACTCTCAGAATTAATAAATGAAAATGACTCTGATCATGAACCGCCAACATTAACACCCCTTCCTTCTCCAGTTCTCCCACTGGTATTTAATTCAGAAAGTCGATCAGATGCTGAGCCGCAGCTTGGTCCTTCGAAACGACTGAGGACAGAGTAGTTCTAATTTAGAAAATAACCGTGGATTATATATATTATTGGGGATAACACGTAAAAAAACGCGCCTCTAGACTCTACCTCGTGGGTGGTGGGGAAAAGAGTAAATAATTAATTATTAATAATATTGCAAAATTTGTAATTAAAAAGGTTATATTAACAAAAAAAAAACAATAACTAATGACGATCACATATTATTAGTAAACATGTATAATATAGGTATAGTTGAGAGTATTGAAAATTAGTATCTACTCACTTCGGAGCGCTGTAAAACCTTAGCTATTGACTTAATGAAAAAATGATGCGAATAAAAGTTGTTCCTCAAAAAACGATCTACTATAATGGTCAGATATCATTTTTTCGTAAAATGATTTAAAAAAAAGTTAAATCGAAAAATATTTTTGTTTTCTCGAATTTTTGAAGATTTTCGCTTATAACTTTTTTATTTATAGTTCTACGACAAAAAGTTACTGGACTAAAGTTGTAGAGAATTTAATTTGCAACAAGAAATGGTAACAAGTTTTTTTTATCAAATAAATAGTTTAAGAGATATATCGTAAAAACCATTTCAACCCCTATTTTCAAGATGGCGGCCGTGGGACAAGGGTGGTGACCCCACAAACTTGGTTTTAGCTTTACACTGACCCCCCCTACAGATCAAAAAAATAAAATTGCGTCCTCTAAAAAACGCAACCCCAAATGTAACTTTTCAATGGACTAAAGTCATTGTATGTCTTTTGAAAAACAAATTCTTCCATTACCGAAAAACTTAGCAAAAATAAACCCTCGAATTTCCATCCAAACAAAACAAATCCAGACAATTTCCCATCAAAACTTTCAAACTCCGTCTATAAGCCCAAAGTTAGCAACTTCCATCGTATTTTTTCAATAACCATTCCATTCCAATAAAATGTCTCCCTCCCAAGCATTAAAACTTCATCCATTCTAGTTGAAACATCAAATACTTAACGACCAGGCGATCAGGCCATGGTGGGCGACGAAGGGGCGGCTCAGTCGGCAAATGTTGTCATTTAAGGGCGATCTGTATCGATCTCAGTGACAATGGAGGAATATTGGGATCGAGAGCGATAAAGGTCACTGTAAGCTGTACCATACAAAGGACAACCCCAAGGCTGTGGTGATAGGACTATGTGAGCGGTGGCAAAATTGGAGAGCATTGGACTATTGATGTCATTCGAAACCGATTTACCTCGGATACCTTCAAACTTTGCCTTTTATACCAGGGTTTGTAAGTTAACCTATCATGTTTCACGTTCTTATTTAAAATAAAAATGTATAATTATATTGCTGATAGCAAGAACCGGTGGAAGATCAACGTTATTTATACAATCTTGGTTTCCTAGTTATAATTCACTCATTCATGCTGAGCCGCTTCCTAACTTTTAACTACATTTCTCATACTATACCGACACTCCCTACGTATAGTTGTGTATCTGCAAAACACAAATTTTACAGGAGAGCGTTTTAAAGATTTGAAAATGTTCAAATGCTTATATCTGGAGCCCTTTTTGAGATATTTCTGTGAAAATTGGTGAGACGCTCTTACTGTAGATCTAGTTTATGATGGATACTTTTTTTTATTTCAATCTATACTGGTTTAGATTTTATTACACTTGCATATTTTTACGTGGTGCTTATAACCTCATAAAATGCTCTATGTGGCACATACACACTTTTTCGTGGAAGCTTAGGAGAATGACAATTTCGTAACTGCCTTTTACACGGTTATACTTAGTAGATCTATTTGAATAATTCTGTTTAACTGGTGCTTACATGTTTAAACGTTGGAAATTGTATAATTTAATAATATGCATCTACATATTTTGTTTCGACAAATTAGGCCTGGTGACCAGTACCTAATAAAGGTGGCCAGGCTCTAATTGCCGAATATTCACTTGCTTACGAAAGTAAGCCTATTTTAAGGTAGGTAGGTAATTTTAGTAGTACCTAAAATGTAAAACTGTATTCGTGAATTGGGTTTTCCCACTTATCTTCTTATTTTTTTTCGCTAATATTGGTCGTCCTTATATTATACCTTATCTTAAATAAAACAATTAAAAAAAACTCAAAATACCATTTATTAGGGAAGTAGGTGCTCGCCTAATTATTATAGTACTTCAACCTAATTATTGCCGACAACAGTTGGGGTAAACGTGTTCTTGAGTGGAGACCGCGACTCGGTAAACGTAGCGTAGGACGCCCTCCGGCCAGGTGGGATGACGAATTGCGAAAGACTGCTGGCAGATGCTGGATGCGTCAAGCTGAAGACAGGGCGCTATGGCGCTCATTGGGGGAGGCCTATGTCCAGCAGTGGACTAATATAGTTGATGATGATGATGATGAACCTAATTATTATCAAAATGTGAACACATAATTAATATTATGAAATAGCAAACTTGACTATGTCAACATCTTACGCCCGGAATAGGCCCGCATGGTTATGGAATCAGGAATTTGATTCCTGATTTCATTGGGGGCAAATGCTTGTCAACTTCCTTGAGAAAGAGGGACTGTTATTAATGAACTCCTTCTTTAAGAAACAGCCTCAAAGGAAGTGGACGTGGCAAAGCCCCGACACTGTGACTAAAAATTAGATCGACTTCATCATGACGGATAGCAAGCACATATTCCTCCGTGGCACTCTGAATATCAACTTGAAGCTTGAAAGACACCGTCTGATGAAGTCCACGCTCCGACCAAATCCAATCCAAATCATGGCGGGCACCGAGAAGTTCGAGCAGCTACTCGGAGACAGATTTGTTGCCTTGGAACCCACTGATGACGCTGACGAGAGCCTACACAATCTGATCGGAACGTTGAGGGATGAGGGCATCAAGTTCTGCAAAAAACAGCGAACTGGCAAGAAGTCCAAACTCTCGGATGAGACTCTGGGGCTGATGACAAGAGGACGGGAAACCACCCAAGCAACTTCGTCTGAGAGGTCAGACCTGAACAAGCGAATTGCGAAGATGGTACGGCGCGACCTTCGGAGCTCCAACACACGCCTCATTAAAGAGGCGATAGAGTGAAACCGAGGGTCCAAAGTATTCACTCAGCAGCATGGCAGGAGCTTCCTGGCTAAGCTTAAAACGCACAACGGGAGGACCGTACTGTCGAAACCGGAGATCTCAGCCGAGATAGAGGATTTTTATGGCCGTCTGTGCACTGCACATGCCCCTCGTTCCCTACCTTGATTCCAGAGCCACCCTGACACGTCACTATACCGACGAACTGCCAGACATCAGTCAAGACGAAACCGTGTTAGCTTTGAGGCAGATTAAAAATGGAAAAGCCCCCGATGAGGACGGTATTACTTCAGAGCTTCTGAAGGCAGGAGGAGCCTCCGTTATACAGGAGGAGGATGACATTAAAGAGGTGTTGTAACCTCTTCAATGCCGTCCTCCACAGAGTTTGGTGGTGCTCTTTTTTAAGAACAGTGATAAAACTCTCCTTAAAAATTACTGACCCATCACACTCCTGAGCCACATCTACAAGCTGTTCTCACGAGTGATCACGAATCGTCTCGCCAGGAGACTTGACGAGTTGCAGCCACCAGAACAGGCCGGGTTCCGCGGAGGATATGGCACCATAGACCACATACACCCAGTGAGGCAGATTATACAGAAGTCCGAAGAGTATAATCAGCCCCTGTGTCTCGCTTTTGTGGACTATGAGAAGGCCTTTGACTGAGTCGGAACCTGGGCTGTTCTGGAATACTTACAACGATGCCAAGTTGACTATCGTTACATCGAAGTGCTGAGGTTCTCTGTGTCATTGCTGTACCCTCCACCACAAACTTGCAAGGAATATTGTAAGATATGGGAAGCTGGGGCATGCAATTCAGAAGATGCAGGACTATCACCGTTAGTGTTCGCAGAATGCAAGACGGAAATGCGCGGTGCAAGAAAAGGTTCTTCATCGCTGGCAGATATTATCTCACTCATTCGGCTTAGGTCATCCTCAGTAAAATGTTCTGAAAATGGCATTGGAGATATTACATTTGAAAAACAACAACAAAGAGCAAAATTATATTTTTTGTGAAAATCGACTTAAATTTCTTGGGAACAGAGCACCATGCACTTTTGAAGTGCATTTCGGATCATAACTCTGAAGATCCTCAATATTTTAATGGGGCTACCCTTGGAATTATCTTCTTTCCGACAAAAAAAAGAATCAAAAAATCGGTTCACAAACAACGAAGTTAGCCGCGAACAAAAAAATTCATATTGGGATTTTTTCAATTGGTTAAAAATAATTGTTTTATTTTAAAATAACATGACAACGCAAACACAAAACTATGTAAGTGCATGGGTTACTATAACTTTAATTCAATAATTTTCCTATGTAAAACTATGTAAAAGTCAGTTACCGAATTTTGATTTGACAACTTTTCGAAGTATAAATATGTAAGTGCCTAGATACACCTTATGATCATAGTGAATCCCGATGTATAAATATGTATGTGCGTAGTTACACATTTGTACGTCGGTTATCAAAAATTTTGGGAAAGTTTCAAAATGTACTTACTAATAAATTGTCTATTTAGTCAGCAATGAAGGCAATAACACACAACTGATTCAAAAAACCTAATAACTATGATTGAACATCAAAAAGTACAAAAAGTTGGTAAATCATTAATTATGATTTACTTACCTGGTCTTGTAGTAGATATAGCTGGGTCTAGGATATCTACTTTTCCTTTCTTAGTAGCATCTGCTTTTAAATTGTTCAGGAATCGGAAACGCTCACTTGTTATTTTGGAGCAATCAAATATTTACGACTTGCACACGCATTCTATTCGTTGTCCGCGCAAGAACCGTGCAACGGGCAGTTACCGCTGCCCGCACCTCATTCCCCCCGCGTAAAAGTGTGTATGTGGAAGATACATCATTATATGGCGGGAAAATAATGAAGTTGGACAGTTATACGATTAAGAAAAACGTACTTAGAGTAGACTTTTTTGATTTTTTGTGAGTTATAATGATAGATTGGCATGTGTAGATGCCAAAAATGCATCAAACGTATAAGTGTGTATCTGGCAGTTACACGAAGATACGTAGGGAGTGTCGATACCAACTTATTATACTTATTCATGGTGTATTTTTATTGATAGATTGTTGATAAAAAATAAAAAATATTTTCTTTTTATTCTGAAACTTTAGATAGATAGATTATTAATTTATTGCACCATCAAACCAGGTTACCGAGAAACTTAATACATATTAAATCTAAAGTGGCACGATCGTTGGCCTTATCGCTAACCGCGATCTCTTCAAGTCAAACTTTGGATGGACAGGATCGGTTCATTTATGAAATTGACGGTGGTGTAACTGAATTGACTCAATTAAAAATATTATTGACCCGCAACCTTCTGCGCATCAGACGGACCTTCGCCCACCGCGCCACATCGGTCATCGGAATCGGAGAAATAGGGAGGAAAATGAATTATATCAGAAAAGGACAGATGTCGATAATGAACCCTAATTATGTTTGAAAATAAGTATGGATTTGGCATGTCCGACGGAAACAGGAAGAACGAGCCAGAGCCTTGGCTTGTAACGTGAAGGAATCACCCTAGAATTGGGTCGTGTGCGATGAAATTTTTAAGAGAAGAATATGAGCAGAGTACCTTGAGCGGGAAAGATGAACTAAGTCAAAGCAATAAGAAGGTATTGAAGGAAGGAAGAAGATAGAGTAGAAAAGGCTTTAGATATGAGCATCCCGGCGAAGAAGAATCGGAAGCATTTTGAGTCTGTTCCGATACTCTAAAAATGGAAAACCATTTGAAAAATAAAAGTTATTTATAAAATTCGGGTGTTACATTTTTTTACAAAAAAGCAATTGTTTTTACAAAGTAAACTCGGATTATTTCAAAGAAATACTTTATTTGTCCACAATTTAATAGCGGGATCGCTTTAATCCCATATCCTCCGTTCCTATCTGACGGGCCGCTTTGTAGCGTAAATTATTATTTTTATGAGCGAGAGTTGTTCTTATTCGATGTTTAATGACCCGAGAGGTTATTAAATAGAGGAAACCAATTCCGGGGACTTTATGTTACCACTAGCTTCTGGCTGCTGCTTCGCACTTATTTTGACGATCGATGTGGCGCGATGGGCCAAAATTTACCTACGGAGGAGGTTGTGGGTTCGATTCCCGTTTAGGAAAAAATGTTTTTAAGAACTGCAAATAGTTTTTGCGGGGTTCACTATGTGTTCTAAAAAAATCGATCCATGTTGTACAATCTACATGTGCTATATTGTATCAAGTATATCAGTCATCTAGTATCCATCCAAAGCTCTACTTAGCTTGGGGCAAAATTAAGCTGTGTAAATTGCTCAGCATTATTGATTTATTTTCTGGGATAAGGAGTAGCCTATACTTAAACACTTGACTACTTTATCGTAAAAGCCCAATAGGTTTGTTAAGCAAGGTCTAGAACAAATGTGTGCGAAAATTCAGCCAAATATGTATGTTCAGTAGTTTTTTCACATTCACATCTTACTAATATTATAAAAGTGAAAGTATGTATGGCTGTCTGGATCTTTATTCCTCTTTCACGCAAAACTATCACGACACTGCTGAACGGATCAGGCTGAAATTTGGAATAGACGTAGTTCTAGCCCTGGAATAAGACAGGCTACTTTTCAGTCCATAAATCAGTTCCCATAGGAAGCTTTGAAATAGCTTTGAGACGTTTTCAAAGAGACAACGAGTGCAAAGCCAGGTGCAGATGCTTGTTCGTTATAAATTTTAGCGGCTGAATAACTTTGTACGTTTAAGTTAGAAGAAAATGGACATTTCATCCTTTCAGAGTGAGTGAGGTTCTATATACGCACTTTCTTATGAATTTATCTTGAAGTTTTTAAATATAGGCTCTACCCAGAATATCAAATCACATGTAATGAGAGCAGTACTTATCTTTTCTGTATTGTTAACCCAATATAAGTAAGAAAATTCTCAAAGACGAACATTTTCCAAACCAATTTTCTCGGAAAAAGCTATCACAAATTGACCCTTGTAAAAACACCGCACCGTAAATTGACAAAGAACTAAGCCTTTTACGCAGCTAATTGGCCGTCAGTTTAATCTCAGACTCAATGTTGAACAAATATTAATATTAAAGGGTTTACAGGTAATTTCTTGGTCAATTTGACTAGAAAAAACGAAAATCTAATCTCCATCGGTTGATTTGTCATCAAGTTAGCTTGACATATTTATCGCAAGAATATACAATTATCCAATTCCTAGTACAAATATGAAACACTGAATAGATTTATAGAACACCATAAAATAATAGTTAAATAAAAATAATATGCAAATAAATAATGGTGAAAAATTCACATAGTATCTAGCCCCAAACTTAGCCGAAATTGTGTTAGTACTTGATAATTGATATATACTTATAACATTAGACCATAAATCGATAGATATAGCTCAGTATCAATTAAGATACACTAAAAACTAAACTAAACTAATTTGACACTAAAATACCAACTTTTTTAATTCAATCGTTATGAAAGGAACGGCTATATTTTAAGTGAAATCTAATTAGTTTAGGTTTAAAAAAATTGTGTCTTTGTCCATCGATATAGACTTTTTTGTTTTTATTAATCTACATCTACCTATACTCTATAGCTTTGCTAGCTCACTGTTGGATATTGATCTCCCTTGCCCTTAATATTGTACATTAATGTTATTAACTTTATTTTGTTACATCACAAAAAAGCCTGAAAGCTGATTTGGTTCCACACGATGACGTTTCCGTTTTACGACTCGTATCATCTTACGGTACCCTAAAATGTGCCCGAGAGAGTAAGCTGAACAAAACAATGAATATAAAAAGGTTTCATACTTTACTCGAGCTAAAGAAAGGTGGGTATTTATTTTACCGGTGTGGAAAATTTTGTTACATTTCGGGTTGTTGGTTTTTTTGTAGGTATTTTCCTAGTTTCAAGGTATCTTACCTAACTTATCGTATCAATCATAAAGTGAAACAATTTTTATCATCTTTTATAGGGACAAGACAATAAAAAAACTGTTAAAATAACAGGTTCTAAGAATAAGCTATGCTAGCAATTCAAGTTAAAATTAAATTAGTAGCTATTAGTCTATGTTGTGACTAGATTGTAATCATACTAAGTATCATTCTTTTGAAGTTTCAAATGAATTAGCAATAAATATAAAAAAAAATGTTTTAGAAAGGCTTAAATATGATTTAAAATCTTATTTCTATTTTGATATACATAAGTTTTGATTGTGTATAGAGCATTATAATGAGAAAGAAATTGACAATTAAAATTCTTGAATACAGAAATGTTTACGGACATGTTTACGTAGTTGCCATTTATTGATTCTCTGAATATCCCAAATTCTCACGTAATACGAAACCATTCCTCACCACGGCTTACCGAAACTCCGTATGTCGCTATAAAATTCGGTAGTTTATAAAAAAGCCGTATAAATTGTCTGCTAAACGGCGGCGTAAAACCCTTGAATGCGTTAACTGTGATCTGATTTTTTAACTTTGTAGCTCGAGAAGTAAAGAATCAATGTCTGAAAATTTACTACCACGCGTTCTACCAGTTTGAATTTAAATTTCGAATTAAAAAAAACATTGGCTTTCGTGTAACTTACATTCCAATCACAAAAATAAAATGAATCACTACAGACTGTCATTTGTTTATCTGAGCAATAGAATAGAAACTTTGAAAATCACCGAAAACATAATAGTATGTGATTGTAGTCAGAGCCACCATAATTTTCCATATTGTAAAATAATAAAACCTAGACGAGTTGTAGTCTAGACTTGTCTAGAGAAACTAATAAAAACTCTGTGACGATTCTAAATTTTGCCAAAACAGAACGGTTGTTTCACCAGTACATAAACTAAACTAAAACGGACGACGCAATATATTTTTACTACCATAGTTTCTTACATAATTTAGCAAGTGTAACTTCCAACTTATCCCCCCAGCTATAACCGTAAGTTTATACAAATATAGACACGCTACAGACACGCGCTTAGCCGTCATTGGTACGCACCTGCTCTCGCGCGAGTGGCAATATTTCTCTGTCTTGGGATTTTGTTTTTTGTAGGTGTAGGGTATCAGTGGAAGCGTACGTGAGATTCTCAAGTTCTTCTCCAAGTTTTGCTCCATTTCGTAAACTAACAAGGTAAAAAAGCTTAAGGAAACAAAAATCAATACTTTATTTACTACATCTGATCATAGATGCTGGATGTGGTACGCTCAAGACAGGGCGCTATGGCGCTCATTAGGGGAGGCCTATGTCCAGCAGTGGACTAATATAGGCTGATGATGATGATTTCATACATCAAGCAAATGTTTATAAATGAGAAAGTTTAGGTGGATGGATGTTTGTTACCTCTTCATGTCAAAACTTTAGAACGGATAATTCTTAATATCAAATTTTAACTGACTTAAATAGTTCTAGGCTTGAAATAAAACAAAGGCTACTTTTCATACCATAAATCAGTTCCCGATAGAAATTTCAGATAGAAAATCAAAATAAATACAAAAAAAATATACAAAAATTATTTATTTAGAATAGATTACAAGATAAGTAGGGTACAACAATGAACGATGAGGCCGCAAAAGTTAAAAACTGTGGAGCGACCTCATCGCCCGCCTCCTAGACACAACATAAATTATGTGGTGAAATTTAACAGTTAATAAAGTACAAATTATTAAATTAATTAACTTATTATTGAACCTAATTTAGTAAAACTACTTTAGGTACTAACTCAATTGCAGATAGTAAGTACTTTTTCATTTTACCTTTGAAACTTTTCCATAGAAACCAAGAAAATTGGTTTATTAATTCACTTCACACATCTCACTGTTAAAAACATCATAACTTGCATAAAATTACTTAAAAAAAGCTATGGAGCAAGAACAATAGGTCCTGACTCAGCAAAATTTTGCTACACAAAATTGAGAAACACTGCAAAGCCACGGGTAGATACTGGTGTATTAAAAAGGCACATGGTACTTATGTATATAGTAACTTAACAACATCGTTATGCAACCTCCAGCATTAGTGGAATCCCCTATGTTACAGAGTGAAATGTTCTAAAGTGCTCTCGCGCCTTTAGAAACAAACTTTAGTATGCAAGCGAATAGAGAGCATCCCAAATGGTGTAAAATCAACAAACTAATGATTTGGGATTACGTTTTCGAATAAAAATGTCTGTGAAGTTATAATAATAATTGTGAATGTATTAATCTCTTTGTTATTTGTCATAATACTGTATAACTTTTAAAAATATCATGGTTTTAAACACATAAGTCATTGAAAAGGGGATATTTACCATGATTTGATTTCTTTCGAGTTTTCCGATATTTCGGCACCGTTTAAAGCGCCATGCTCATACTTTATAATACTGTATGATTGTTTTGCCAAATTGATCTTCGAAATTGTATAAGAAGGTAAATCTTTTTTAACCCCGTTATTACTAAAACCATCGGTGATCAATTGCTTTTCTGATTTTCTCCTCGCACTAGTTCGTTTTTTATCTTTTTCCCTGTATAATGCTTTAAGATTTTGTAATGTTTTTTAGGCAATTAATGCTAAAAAAATAAAGGTATTTTGACGGGTTTGCTCCTTCTCACAAAATAACCTGGTATCTGGAATTTTATTTTTGTACATATTATCTGGTTTTATTCTTGCTAAACTGACGCTTTTTCCTGTTCGCTCTATGGAAATAAATTGATTTTTGATAACGTCCCACGTTCTACGGCACGAGTAAGAACAAGAAAATGGCTTTTTATTTTTTAATTTTCGTTGGCGTCATTATTTTTATTATTGGTAAAACTAAGTAAAATCGCTTCCTCCTGCAATCCACGCCAAACTTCATACAGTTGGTCACAGTTGTTCCTAGCATAGCCTCTGTATAATTCAAACCGTTGTTTTGTCGGCCTTATCCGTCGATTGTATCGGATTGGTTTATTTTCCCGGTGTTATAGGAGCGACCAGATTTGTTATGAGACAGATGGGTTGCTATTTCTACGCGAATGTATTTTGGTACTATGTGTTTGCTTTACTCTTGTTGTACATCGTAGAAATGGTTTAAAGCGGTATTACACTACACGTTATACAGGGACCCTAACCCTAACTAAGAGTAGTATAATAAGATTTAGGGTCCGGGTTAGGGGACCCGGCAAGCCTTGCCCCCCTAGTCCCTAGTCACCCAAACTACCGGGCCCTGAATAACGTGTATACTGATAACTGATAACGTGATACCGCTTTTAATTTGGCTTATATCTACCAAGAAGATCTTGTATTACAGGTGCATAAGTATGGTCGTTTATTATAGTTTATAGGAGTTTTTTGAACTTCTAGTAATTAAGATGGCTTTGACTGATGAGCGAACTTATACTAGTTCACTGCACTAATATCAAGCGATCGGACCACTGACTTGTGACCGTCTGTAAGTCATTGGATCATAGTTTTCTATTTTACATTATTAAATTTATATCCTCTCCTTAGACTTTTAGCACTAGTTCAACTAGTTCACTGCACTAATACCAAGCGATCGGACCACTTACTTGTGACCGTCTGTAAGTCATTGGATCATAGTTTTTTTCTATTTAACATTATTAAATTTATATCTTCTCCTTAGACTTTTTAGGGAGAATACAGACGGTCACTCGATAAAATAAGCTCTGTGTAATGGTTGAGTGAGTGTTCTATGTTCATCGGCTTATGTACTGGCGCGTTTTACAAACGCTAAATAAAACGTAACGAATTTACAGACACAATCTGATCTCTTCAACGTCGCAAATTTTCTTGGAAAAGCCGACAGAAGACAACTCTCGGTATACACATACATAATTACCTATTTGACGATCACACCAGGGCCGTACTACCACAGTATTATTGCAGGAGCTTAGCTGATGTACCTTCTTACTTTTTCTTTACAATCAATCACATTATACATTCGAGCACCTCACAAACTATAGAATTCACACTGATTAGTGAGATTATTATAAAAAATACTTAGTTTCAATTTACATAACTACATTAATTAACACAATATAGAACAAGGGCCTCTTATCGGGTGTAGAAAGAAGTATTTCTATCTATTTTGTCTTCACGACTAAACAGCAGAAATAATTTAAATTTAGGTGTTAAAATAGATAGAACCCTGAAGAAGAAAATAAGGTAGGTTCTCGAAGTAATCCTGCACGGACAAAGTCACAGGCACCAGCTAGTCAGATTATAAACTCTATGATGCAATAGATGTCTGTGGAGTATATCAATTATCAAGTAAATATAACAGAAGCTCTGCTTAGCTTGAAACTAGATGATGCTGTGTGAGTTGTGTTGGATTATTTATTTAGGTACTTACTCGAGAGCGTTCTCATTCCCTTGTATGGTACTATTCTCTGTTTACGTGTGTATTTATTTGACCTTATAATGCAATAAAGTTATTTAAATTAACATTTTCAGAACACAATTTTTATAAATATGAAGGGGTATTTATCGCAGTTGTACCTATATTTACCGACGTTTCAACAGTAATAGTGTAATCCTTTTGTTAGGTAAATAAACGGTGTAAATACCCGTACATATTTATAATAATAATGCAATATTTCAAAGACACTTATTTTTATCTGTGAACTCGAAAAATTTTGAAGCGATTGTTGGTCCTGATAATTTTCAAGTCAACGAATTTGCATCACTATTTGAAGATATAGTGTCTATAAAATTATTTCATTCAAAAGATTAGATTTAGTTTCATTCAAAAGATAAAGGCGTGAACGGGGTAATAATTTGCGTATTCTCTAGTAAATTTCAGGCTATGACTGAACTTCAATTGTTAGTTTAGGTAGGTTTCAACCACATTGTCAAGAAAGCTTCTTCGCTGGGTTTCGTCTACATGATGTCATTATAATCTACCAGTTTAAAAACATTCATGATTGTATACTGTAGGTACGTCACTTATGTACGCCTCGTGGATATGAAACTCACGCTATGACTATAATTCCAGAATCGAAAGAATTCAAAAACGTTTTAACGCTACCTTCTTGCAGTTTAAAGCGAAGATTTATCTCACATTGTACGGAACGCTCTCGTGAATTTCTTTTCCTACCCCTTATGGAGTGTAGGAATATTGCAGACTTACGCTATCTCATGATATCCTTAGTTATTATTATGGACTAGCGACCCGCCCCGGCTTCGCACGGTTTTATTATACGTATAAACCTTTCTCTTGAATCACTCTATCTATTAAAAAAACCGCATCAAAATCCGTCGCGTAGTTTTTAAGATTTAAGCGTTCAAAGGGACATAATGACATAGGGACAGAAAAAG
Source organism: Eupithecia centaureata (assembly GCA_944547425.1). Lineage (NCBI taxonomy): Eukaryota > Metazoa > Arthropoda > Insecta > Lepidoptera > Geometridae > Eupithecia > Eupithecia centaureata. The sequence continues at coordinate 1,556,551 of OX155680.1, read as the reverse complement.
CGACTTTATTTTATACTATGTAGTGATGTGTGGATAACACAACTACACAAAATTTCGCACTTATATGTTTATTCCTCTTTCATGCAAAAACTACTGAACTGATCGGGCTGAAATTTGGAGTAGACGTAGTTCTAGCCACATAGAGGCTACTTTTTTTCCTAATATATATATATATATATATTTTAAATATAGCTGGACAATCCACACACAATACAAATACAAATCCACACAGCACCATCTAGCCCCAAAGTATGCTACTCAAAGCTTGTGTTATGGGTACTAGTTAAATGATTATATTTAATACATTATACATAGATGATATTTTTTATTAATTATTATACATAGAAAACACCCAGACCAACGTAACAAATTTCTTTGTTCCGAGGCGGGAATCGAACCCGCAACCTCCTGCGTCGCAGGCGGACGTTTGCCCACCGTGCCACATCGGTCGTCGAAAATCAGTTCTAATGGTTTAGAAATAGGCTTGAACTGTTTCCATAGAAACAACGCGTACGAAGCCGTAGACTAGCAAACGGAACGGTGGACTATCCTAACATAGGCACGTACGGAACACCTCGTGCATGAGTTCGACTCTCACTTGGCCGGTTTTTATTTTAACTCATTTATTTTTTGTGAACTCATATAATTAGCTGTTATTCAACATCTTTTCTGTGAAAAAGTTATCGTCCTGTTAGTTTTCTTAAATGTAAAATAAAATAACATGAAATTAATATCTAAAAACTTTGACGTTAAGATTTCCAAAATTTGCTCAAATATAAGTCTAAATTTTCAAATAACTTACAGTATCATTAGTTTAGTAAACAACCAAATCAGCAAATTTCTGAATAATTGATTTTCCTACCCTTATTCGTCGAAACAACCAAATATTGCAGTACTAGAAACTAACATCCATGAAGTATACATTAATACAGTGCATTAACACTGTCACGGCGGCGGCGGTGAGAGTGGTAACTCCATCCTTTGACGTTTATGTACTCCACTGTAATTAAATCTAAATATCTAAATGTAACAAGGACAATCAAGATGTTTTGATTTATTTAGAGGAGTATTTACAATGCCGATTACAGTGAAATTGTAAACTCAAAATAAGGTTTTAGTTTTCAAATACCTAATGAATGATACCTATTTGTTTTTGAAGGTTTCAAATTTGCAGTTTACAAGTTTACAAAATACATAATAAAAAATGTCTTATTGAAGGTACATTCCGATTTGCTTTATTATTTTTTATTTTGAATTTAAATTTGAATTAAAGTCGGTATTTTTTTTATTCGATAAATACATACAATATTTTGACCAAAACAATAACAATCAAGGAATAGAAAAAAATAAAACTAGTATAGGTATACAATTGAAAATTGTGTTTTTATGAAAATTCAAGTCCGGCCTGCTTAGCAGACTTGAATTAGTAGAAGGAGTGCGATTTATTCATATCTCAGTTTGCTATACCTATTGATAATTAGTAAATCTCTATAGGAATTTTTACAAAGTGTGTAAGTCATGAATTATACAAAAAGTTTAACCTCATTCCCACCTGCTGAAACGATTATAGCAAAAACTTCGTAATGGATTTCCATCCAAAGTTTCGAACTTGATTTAAGTGACCAACTTTAAGATTTGTCAACATCGTTCTAGAAATTGAATTGGAATGAGAGTTTTGAAGTTTTAAATGTATTTGTGGTTTGAAATTCATTTCGGTTTTAGGGTTCCGTACCCGTAGGGTGGGAATGGGACCCTGTTAAAACAGGCCAACTTAGATTGTCTTTACTATTACTTAGCCTCCGCTGTCTGTCTGTTGGCGGGCTGTAGGTATATCATCAGCTTTATACGAAGGCAATTACAGTATTCAGAAAGTTGTATTTTTTCCGCTTTAGTAACAAACAATAACTCTTAAAACTAACGGGACTCCCACTCAAAAAATATGTATCGTCTTACTTTGCTTTCAACTTTAACAATTGCTGTACATATCTTTGTATTTCTATAGCCACTGTAACAATTAATAATAAAAATAAATAAATGAAAAGGGCGGAAAACGTCAACGTCGTGTAAGGACGTCGCTTAGTATAAATCACCGATTTTTTTAACGAAACACGCAAGTACATATTTGTTTGGATAACCGCGACATGCAGGTTATTTGCCTTTTTGTCGGGCCATAAAAATATGCATTATAGTAACTAAAACGTATTAAAAACATTTTTTATCATGTTTTGAAAATGGTGCGGAACCCTACTTTCATTCATTCATTCATTCATTCATTCCTACTTGTGCGACTTGACTTGGCCTTTTTTAATACATAGTTACGTGTTCTTGATTACTTTATGTTCCTTCTTTATCGTAAACAAATATACCAATATTGCTTCCTCTGACTCTTTATGTCGTAACAATGCACCAATAGGTTTTATTCAAAATAAATGCTATTTTTATTGCAAATAAATGCTAGTATAATATTTATCTAGACGCTATAAACATCTGAAGAATAGATTATTTTAAAACGTGAATTTTACTAAACTTTTGATAAGGGATCAGTGATCCTTGCACTTAATTTGCATTTTGTCAAAAGAACTCATACTTTTTAGAATTTTTGCGAGCTATCCATTTTCCAATAACCACGTGAAAAAAGAAACAAAATAATCGCCTTGAAATATGAACAACAGAAAGGCTATAAAAACGTCGTGCCAAAGTATGGGCTATCTTATTTATCCCTGAGGAAGAATTACCGAAACGGGGGCAACCAAAACAGCAGGCCAGTGGGAATCGCGCTAATGATAGCTTTGGGCACAGCTCTGGATGGATGGTTGGCTCAGGTTTGTGCCCAAACACATTAAATAATATGCCAAAAACATTTTCGGGATATTCTTCAATGTACCTAATATGGTAAAAATGTTATAACCATACTAATAATAATCTTGTTATCCTACTACACGAAGACAAATCATCAAATCTAAAATCTTGAGTCCAGTTCTAGACATAAAAATGGTGTAACTAACACGACTTTTCACTATCATATTTTCGTACTATTTGTATTTAAAAAAAATATATATTATGTAGTCTTAAAATAAACAGTATTTTTAAATATGCTATGTAAGAAAATAAGAAACGCAATCTACTGCGATAAGTAAATTCAAATTTACTACCGTAGTTGTATTTATTAAAGTTCACCAGCCATTTCCTAAGCCAGCTTTAGATCTAAGTGGCTTTGTTTGCCAGCTTTTTGGCTGTGACGTTATTTATTAGGAGCATTGAATCGTTGGGCAGATAAATGGGCACAGAGAGTATTGTGGTGGCAGTAGTTTTGAACTATTGGCTATCTAGGTAAGGCGAGGTGAGGAATTGGGGTAATCTGTGCTCAGTGTGCGAGGGAGTTTTGCTTCCAGGCTTCAAAAGAAGCTTATTTTTTTGTGCCTACCTTTATCAATAAACCTTTTTATTTCTGTTAAATAATAATAATGCTTCGCGACCGGTGATTCACCTTTTTGATACATTTTTACTATTTTTATTTATTAGTTTAATATTTATTTGTGTTTTCTATTGCGAAAAATGTGTTTTAACAAGAATGAAAATAAACAATCCACACATCATCATCTTACCCCAAGCTAAGCAGAGCTTGCGTTGGGTACTAGATAACTCTACGTTACATTGAAAGATATTTTTTTATATGTTTAAAAACATCCAGAACCCTGGAACAAATATTTGCTGATCGTACAAACATTTTTCCCGAGGAGGGAATCGAACCCGTAACCTTCTACGTCTCAGGATGACCTTCGCCCACCGCGCCACATCGGTCATCATAATACTTACTCATGCCTTAAAAGCTATTAAGTTACGTTAAAGGTACCTTAATTTGTTCGTCATAAATAGTTATTTTTAAAGTAACAAACACCAACGTTTCATTTTCTCCAGGTGCTGGTGGTCTTCGAACCACAGAGCTCCGAATCTTCCCCCGAGTCGTCCAGAAAGGCCGTAACGTCACCATGGCGTGTCTATACAACCTGGAAGACTATGGGGTGTACTCGGTGAAGTGGTACAAGGGGACACAGGAGTTCTATCGGTACTCGCCACTTGAGTCGCCGAATACAAAGGTGTCTAATGTTGCAGGGATTAAGGTTGATGTGAGTATTTTAGACCTTAATTATTATTTTAGAAAGTTATTTATTTGATGACGTCTGTGACACAACGGAAACAGGTCTACCTACGACGCAGGACGCTGGGTTAGATTCCCGGATCGATTGTTTTTTACCTTCTGCAGATATTTTTCCAGGTGTTTGGAATTATAAAAACATCTTTGTAATTTAATCAGTATCTAGTTATTGAAATGAATGAAATTAAATAGTATTTTTATTTGTTTCAATATTATTTACTCATAACTAAGAAAATTACAATCAAGGAATTAAAACTCGTATATACAATTGAAACAATTGAACTTACTGCAGACGGTTGAAAACAGTCTAGTGGTAGCTCAACTGGTCCATATCAATACCAGTCGGAAGCGTCTCCAAGACACTTAACTCATAACTTAAGCTGTGCTTAGCTTGGGGTTAGGTGATGCTGTATCAGTTACCAAGTTTTATTTACTAGAATGCAAAGTATTTTGAACTTTTTTTACCTACGAAAACCGGTCCAAGGTAGGGTCAACAACCTCCTATTTCCAGTTAAAAGTCTGCTGTAACGAGTCGAGATAATATGACGAAGTTAGAATCTAAAGTGCATGCACTTTCCTATCTTTATGACTTGTAACCAAATCTTTTGTGCTAAAGGATGGTGCAAAAGAGTTGATGGATTTTAATTTAGCAAAACGGCGCTCAATATTTTGAATTTATTTATTTACCAACCATGAAAGTTTGAAACAGGTTTTCTAAAAAAAACGTATAATGCACCTTCAAGATAGATGTAGTTATAACAAATATAGTATATCTATTAGCATAGTAAATCATCTTATCCCGCGGTCTAGGAAAAGTTTTCAAGGCTATTTCTATAACATAGGAACTGCTTTATGGGATGAGAAGTAGCCTATGTGTTATTCCAGGGCTAGAACTACGTCTGTTTAAAATTTAAGTCCTATTCGTTCAGTGGTTTTTGCATAAAAGAGGAATAAAAATCCACACAAACTTGCATTTATAATATTACTAGCGACCCGCCCCGGCTTTGCACGGTTTATTATACGTATAAACCTTTCTCTTGAATTACTCTATCTATTTCAAAAAAGCTCATCAAAATCCGTTGCGTAGTTTTAAAGATTTAAGCAGTCAAAGGGACATAGGGATATAGGGAAATAGGGACAGAAAAAGCGACTTTGTTTTATACTATGTAGTGATGGGTAAGAAAGTAAGGATGCAACTCGCTAAACATAAAATAGCTAGACGAATCATGATAACAATTTAGTAAGTAAGTAAGGAAGTAAATCAATTATTTGTCACAAAACAAAACACACATACTTACATTATTGGTTACTTACTACTTTCATTATTGGTAAATTTTTAAGTAAGCCGCACTAAAGTGGCTTTAGTTGGTGGCTGGTGTGCACCACACCTAAGATTAAGCGCAGCTTGCCAAAAGCACCATTCGGGCCAAGAACCAAACAAGGGCAATACGTTAGTTCGGATCTAAGCTTGGCGAGCTTTCAAACGGTTATTTATTGGCAAGATACAGCTTCTGGTAAATGAAGGGAGCCAATGGAAGTTCGCGAGTGCATTTTGGTTGACTTACAGCACAAATACTAGACATTTACTACTCGCTTTACCTACATACTAATAAGCTAAATAAGGTGTATCTTTCAAAGGCCAATGAAAATAAGAAGGTGAAGGTGTAGCCTTCCTATCAAAACTTCATAAATGATTACATCAAGCCAGGGGCCGAATTCCACTAATTTCAGAACAAAGGTCTCAATAGTGCCATTCAATCAAGATGATTAAAATGACGTTTGTGCATTTGGTATTCTATTATTTTTTACGCTTGAAGAGACTTTCATAATAAGAATATCAAATTGGTAGTAATAAAGGTAGTCACAGATATGAATGAACCTCGAAAAGTTTGTGCTAATAGAATACCAAAAAGAGTTTAACACTGACATTTTGACACGATACTATTTAAATAATGAAGCGATTTATTTAGTAGAATTCGGGCCCAGATGTCACTCAGTTTCACACCAATAATATAAATGAAAATAGTAATAATTAATAAAACAAACGGATAAGACACATCTTACTATTATAATAAATGGGAAAGTCTGTGTGAATGTTTGTTATAAGTTATCTTTGTATACTACTTAAGTTATTTAAATGAAATTTTGTATGTAGATACCTACTTTAGGACCTAGAATAGGACATAGGCTATTAAAATTTGGAAATTTTAACCTATGAGGGGGTTAAATAGGGTGGTAAAGTTTGTATGGAAAATAGTTTTTCCTTGGTTCGATTAACTCAAAACTCGGTATAAATAAACTATGGAACAATTAAACACGTATTTTTTATTTTTACACAATAACCCTTAGGGGGTGTGCAATAAAATTCTGAAATTTGCACGAAAAAACAACTCTGGTCAGCGGGCGAAGCCGCGGGGCGCATTTAGGAAGTTATAAATAAAATTTGAAGCGATTAAAAAATAAAAACAAATTGGCAAAAAAAAATCTTTGTAAAAAAGCTTAATACCAAATATCAAATTATCTAGTTTGAGGCTAAAAAGGTTTGGACGAGTTTTGCTCCAACACGGTTTTCGTGTTGGAGCAAAACTCGTCCTAACAAGTTTAATTTTCTTGTTCGCTTCTTTACTTACCTTTTAACGATTGAAGTGAACAAAAATCAAAGAGATCACTTTACTTCCTAGTTTAACTTGTCTCAGTAGATAATTTGAATTTTCTGACGCGTTCAAGATATGCAGCTTAGTATGTTTTATGTATCTTATAAATTAATAAATAATATCTACCTAATTTAATGTTATATGTACAGACAGCGTCACAAACCCGGTGCAAGACATCCCGTGTAATGCATAGGGGTTTCTTTTTAGTGACGCTGACCGTACTTATATAATATGTATTACCTAATAAAAAATCATTTTGGGGTTAGATGATCATGTATGAATGGATCATCTATCATTATTCATTACAATACTTTACCGAGCAATCGAGAATCAAATAAAACATTAAAATAGGTCATTCGCAAAATCACAAGCCTTTTGTCAAGATGTAGAGGCAGTCTCAAGATGTACTCTAGTCTTAAGATGTATAGTCCAGTCTAAGATATATATTGTACAGGCCAGTTTAACGAAGTTGTTCAATTAATCAGTTTCTGCTAAACTTGCGCTAACTTCTAAGAGACTCTTGAATTTGCGACTGACCTATGTAAGAGCCATATTAACTTTGTAGGGCTCTCAGTAAATTATCACAACAAATATTGCTAGATTGTTCACACAGAAACCTAGATGAAGCTTGGTGAGTTAAATAAAATAAATGAAAATAATGCTGGTTAATTCAAACAGAATCATTTAACTGAATGCTGGACAATAAAAATAATGTTATTGTACAGCATTTTTAATTTGATGAGAATGGAAGTGGGTTTTTACACAAGCTTGTGAAAATGGGCAGCATTATGGTAAAAGCACGTTTTGTGGGCATTGTAAAATGTACAAGTATTTTACTCTTAGACCAGAAGAGCACTGATGGACAAAAAAGATATAATGTTTGAATTTCAGTTAGAACTTTAAAACAATTTCAAACATTTTTTTATCTTAAACGTTAGTTAGGTCGTTCGCTGGTTTGTTCCATCAATCCAGGCACGCAACGCCTTTTGCAACAGTTCAATGTTTATGTTACTTTACTCAAAGATCTCTTTAAACAAACTCTTCTGAAGAAAAAGCCATTCCTAAAATCCTGACTATTTGAAAGAGATTTGTAACCAAAAGAATATAATTCTGTTGGCCTTAAATTTAACAATGTCTAAGTGCTGTCTTATTTTGTAAGCCTAAAGAAATAAACTTATTGATTTCTGATTTCTCTGATGATATTTACAAATTTTGCGTTATGGATATCTAAAAATTTATTTATAATTGTAACTAAAAATTTTTTAGATTTTGGTACTTTTTGCTGCTGAATTTTCCACATACAAACCTTTGTAATCATTTTTGCGTTTTACGTGTTTGTTACCGAGATTGAATCATAAATTCAACAACAACCATCAAGCAAAAATACCGCTGTGCTTCAGGGAGATAGCATTTCTAGGAAACATGGCTCGTATCTTATGCATTAGGCAGTAAGTACAATAAACGGAAGAAAAGTAGCCGCTTTAAATGTAATGTAATATTTTTCTGTCATGTTATTCATGGGAGAAAGATTAGTTTCTTCAAAATATTTGTGTAGGAGATTTTTGAAAGGTTGGTTGTTTTTTTTACAAATTTCACAAAAAAATACCTTAATTTGACCTGAAGTTAGAGAACTGAAGGTTTTGTTTTTTATTTCCCATGTTTCAACCACGTTGTTGAAAGAGGAGGCCAAGACGAACTGTGTTGTGTCGGCAGAAACCCTCCGGCATTCGTGTCTCTAGGGCCTCTAGGGATTTCACCAGTCCTTATATCGTCTGCGTAGTTTTAAATAAATTTATAGCATTGTAAGCGAGTGCGGTAATACTGAAAACCGCTGACGCTGATGTGAATTGGACTTATCCTAGATTCAGCTAAAACAATTAAAAATATCATTTATTGCCTAAGAAGTTTTTACCCAAACTAGAATTAAACACAAAATTAAAAAAATCTTATCATAGGCAAAGGGAGTAGATTCAGCAAGGATTCAGCAATGTGCTGCATGCAGGAAACATGCGGCGCTGACTTTAAATCTTCTCCCCTCGGGTAGGTGGATACCTAAGGGTTATGGTACATATAGTGGGCTTAACCCTAAGTTCCTACATATACTTGTTTACTTATCTTATCCGTTTTTTGCAGAGGTTTAACTCAAACGAGACACACGTGATTCTACTGCGGGTAGCGCCGAATCAAAGCGGAAACTACAGCTGCGAAGTCATACAGAACGCACCATCATACCCCCAGTATGTGGCGATGGGCAGGCTCGATGTCGTCAGTAAGTTATTATTTTTATTATTAGTACCTTAATACAATAATCATAGAGTCTTAAAGCATCTAGATTTGAACAAGCTACAAAAGCAACTAAAGCTCCAAAGTTATACAGAACGTACCTTATTACCCCCAGTCCGTGGTATCAGCACGGCCATGCCCATTAAGGCAGACTCGATGTCGTCAGTAAGTTATTTAGTACCTTATGATATCGACGCGGCAACTACAGCTGTGAGGTTATAATTAATTCAATTCTAATTCTAAAAGAACTTTATTCACAAAAACGCAGAACCCATTTTAATTAAGGGAAGGCAATAAGAAGTCTTGATGTCAGTGAGCTATGTATAATTCTAAACTAAAAGACAAAGTTTACGTAACTAGTTATATGAAATAAACCTCCTGATTAAGTATTTCGAGTTCCAACTTGAAAAACTCACGAAAGAAAATGCGAGACGAAGCTAGTGGTACAACATCACAGCACAGCAAGTGATTGAGACCCTGTACAAAAACGTCGTTTGTATATTTTGAAATTGGTTGATTCGGAAGATTTTTTAAAGCAGGGCGTGGAAATAGCCGGGTAGAGTGACTATAGACCGGGGGTCTCGAAAGATGTCTTGAGGGTTTAAAGAACGAAAAACGAAAAAGTAGATAGAATAAGATTTTTTTCTAATTATAGTATACCGCTCAAATAACACTTGGTAACTTCATCAATTGGCAATATTCATAAGAAATATTATTTAGTGTACTCAATAAAATATACTAATGTAACAGCAATAAAGGCCTCTGACGGGTGGACAGATAGATGCCATTAACTAAGCAATAAGATCCGTTATTATCCTCTAAGTACGAAAATCCCAAAGAGCTTGCAATAAGCTCCCAATAAGCTTCAGAATAAACACAATCGAGAGTTTCCCTTACCAGGAACAAATAGTTGTGAGTTGGTTCAAGTAACCAATAGTTCAATTCACAAACAAGTCACAGTACCACCAAATTAGCGGTGGCCCGCAAACCATGAACGTATCAGAAACTTGTTTATTACTTGTAGAACAAGAGCCAAGGGGGTGTTTCTTACCTGATTTTTCGAGAGAAGGAAAATTGGCGATCAAGATAGTTATGATATAACAATATCGAGATTACGAAATGTATTTGATTATTTGAATTTGATTTGAATAGACTATGAAAAGACTTAGTTTTAAATCAGAAATGGATAATTGAGAAGTAAAATTGTTTTACCCTAAAAGTTCGCGTATCACTAATCTCGTTGTGTCTTCGCTTCTTTCTTATTTAAAATAGAGTTACATTTTTATTCAATTGAGACAATTGTTAGCACAAGGAAACGTTTGTAATCAGGCTAGAGGTAGCTCAACTGATTCATATCAATACCAATCAGAAGCGTCTCCAAGACGTTGGCTGCATTACCATGCTGTATGACAATTTTTATTGATTGTTTGGTTTTAATAGTTTGACATTTTGGATCCACTAAGTTTACTGGTAAAAATTGTAAATTGCAATGAATAATTTTTTTTTTTTAAATCTATAGCTTATGATCCTTACCACGATTATCATAATGATGTACAAAATACACGGTAAGCTTCTAAGCTAACAGTTTCATTGCTCTGTTTTGGTAGCTAACTCGGCAAATAAGTTAACCAATATCTAGCCGAAGTTTGTACGATGCGATGATACGAACTATTAATAAAGAGCTTGCCGAGATCCTAGCTAAAACTAATCAACTTGATATAGAAAATATAAAAGATACCGAAAAATAAGAAGGAAAATTAAAAATACAAGTTATAGTGTTGTTTGCTACGGTATAAAACAAAAATTAAACTTCAATATTTTGATCTCTTCCTGTAGTTTGATTTGTCCTATAGTTGTTGTGGTAGTCTTTCTACAATGTGATTTTTCGAACCTTGATCAAACGAAATGTACACATACACGACACATATTTATCGATAAAAACCGAGATAAAAAAAATTTAATGTTATTTTTTTTAAACACAAGTCAAGTACAGATATCAACAGGAATCTCAACTGATTTAATCTAAATGGCAGAAAGTACCTAATTTAAATGGTGAATAACATGACAACGGAAAGAGATAGACCCCCAGTTTTTGAAGGATTTGTAGAATAAATTATGAAGTTTAATACAACATGCAAAAAAGTACACCTTAATTACCCAGTTTTAAAGTTACAGAGAAAAAATGAAATAAAAATCGTTTTTTTTTGTCTTATTTCTAAAAAAATACTGTTTTTACTACGCTTATGTATCGTATTTGTATTTTTTATTTATTTTATTAGCTAGGTAAACTATAGCTTTCAAATGAGACTACTTCGAATAAAATACACCATTTACTCAAAAAGAAACGAAGAAAAAACCAGATGAAGTAGTCTTCATTTTAAAAATTATTAAAACTGCTTTGTTTTTGAGATAAATAACATATAATTTTTTTTATCTTGATTTTTACCGATAAATATGTGTCGTGTATCCGCACATTTCTTTTGATCAAGGTTCGAAGAATCACATTGTATAGTCTATCACTACTGTCATTTTCTGAGATTGAGTCCAGATCCAATGAGAACAATTTGAATTCAGAGGGCCTAGCCAAACAACATTCACTTCGAATCGATTCTTTTTCTACAATCGGCATCATTCAAACTTTAACAAAGTTCGATTGGTGTACAAGCGAGCTTAAAGACCGAAAAATATGCGCTGTTTTTTTAATTTGAACGGATGTATCGGCCAGAAGACTTTCATCAATCGCTCGATTCCAAAGTGGACGTTTCAAAACAACTAGTGTAATATACTCGCTCTGAAGGACAGTATCATCGTCTCAATTGCAAAGAAATTCCAGAAAATTCTATGAAAAAATGATGTTACTACTACCTAGTAGAAAATCCGAACAGTCTCGAGGTCGAGACTGTTTGCAACAGTATGCAGTTGACTCAATTGTTCCCATTGTAAATACTAATTTATTTTGTTAATAATGTTCCTTCTATACGTCATAAATTAATTAGATTCCTTTTGTACTTGATTTTTAGAGAAACATCGCTAATATTCAAAATTCTTAGGTAAAACCAGAAGAAAATATTTAAGTCCACCATTAATCTTACACCAAAACAAACACAATACACTACGAAACACGGCCTAAAACCGTTTGTACCTTCATTTAGCTTAGATGTACGCGTAACGCTTTGGTTACCAGCAAAGGGCTGCCTTTAGCAATCAAATTGAATAAGCCAATCCGTTTCCCGCCCTCGAGCATTAGCATAAGAATACGTTATTGAGTTGGCAATACTTACCTAAACCGGAATATCTCACGCTTTGATAATTTTTGTTGTGTTAGCTGGTTACCGCATTCTGATTCCTTGTGAATTGCTGTCGTGATTTATTTTGGTGAGTGTTTTCGAAGAAGTTATTTTTGTTTTAGAAGTCTTTAGACTTTTTTAGAAAATGCCTGCGAAGCCGCGTTCTGAAACTGGTATTAAATAATAATAAAAATTATTTATTTCAGACAACATAATCCATAAGCTACATATAAAATAAAATAAATATCTAAATTATATCGTAAAATTTATGACCCCAGATAGGTATTCAGTGCCAGGTGTAGGTTGCAAGCACTGAATGCAATTATAAGGACCCATAAATCAAGTAAATCAAGATTTTTAAGAGTTTGTTGTAATTGTATATACTAGTGAGCTATGTGATTATGTTATCAATTCATCGAAAACTAATTTAGTAGTGAGTAAATCAATATCTTTATTTCTTTAGACTTACAAAATAAGCACTTAGACGCTTAAATGATCAGAGAATAAAATATAAGCTACATAACAAAATTGATAAACATTTTGATCATCATTTTAGAAATAGTTACTGAACATTAATAAAATGTTAAATGGAATATTACGAAAAAACGCGAAAATGCACTTTTGCGTTTTCTAGTATTTTCTGGTGGTTCTGTGTTCCAAAATTTTGTTCACCCATCTTTTGAATAGTCATCCTTTATAAAAAAAGCTAGGTCATTGTCAAGTTTTTACAGTTCTGGTTTACGGTTTAAGACTAATCTATTGAGAAAATGGTATTACAAACAAGCTGCGAACTGCGGCTTCACTCGCGTGAAAATTTATATTATATTATTACAAACAAACATTCATCCATCCAAACTTTCGCATCAGACTAATACCTATTACTAATGTGAAAATTGTGTGTGTATGAATGTTCGTTACCTCTTTACCCCAAAACTACTGAAAGGATCGAGCTAAAATGAGAATAGACGTAGTTTTAAGCCTGGATCAAAACATGACTTCTTGTAATCAATTTTCTCGCGGGTAAAGCCGCTAGGCGCAGATAGTATAAAATAAACACTGGGATTTATAAAACCTTCAAAGGCGTAGCAGCCGCTCGGTTCGTAGCGTCGCCGAGTGCTACGGAATTCGTAGAGCTTAAACTTTTACGTAGAGCGTCTACGAAATAAGAACTAACTCGAGGCATCGCAAGATTTTGGCTAGTACTTTTTCAAGTTTAACTTTGAATGGATTTCTGTTGATTTGAAAAGCATCTTATTATTGTTTTTTTTAAGTACAATGTATTTTTAATGTTTCTTGATTTTGTCCGCGGCTTCAAAGGTTTGTTTTTTGAATAAAATAATTTTCATTTGATACGTTATTCCAGTTGAACTGAGGTGTATATTGTTTCATGAAATCTTTACTAAATGAAATATAGGAGAAAAGTCTGAATGCTATTTCAGATAACTATATCTTTATAAAATATAATCCCGATCTGTTAAAAAGTTGTAACGTTAAGAAATACCTAGCTTTATGCCATTCATCCATATATTAGTGTGATGCTTAGTTACTTTCTTACTTTAATTACTTTTTTAATACTTACTTAGACTTTTTACATGCTTACTTGAGCATTTACTTAGGTTTGATTTATTTCTGCACGTTATTTGGGACGTTATTTATATTTTAGACATGGTTAAATGATTTACTGATAACAAGCTAGCATCGGCAGAATACATTCGACGAATTTGCACTAAATTGTGCTCGATCGAGCGTATTTTCAGCACTCAAAGGGAATAACGCGCGTGGAGAGCAAACATTTAATTTTAACCTCAGAGACGACCTCATTGGTGTAGGAGGCGAAAGTCTAGCTGCTATGCGGGAGGACGCGGGTTCGATTCCCGTGACAGTTGTTTACAGACAGTGTTTTTTCTGCCTGCAGTTACTTGTTCTGCAGGGTCTAATGTGTTTTTCATTCTTTTTCCAATTCAGAATGTTCTCAATTAGACTGTATTTTTTATATAGGAGTGAAAACACACTTCTTTTTTCTGGGTCACCCGTTTTTGATGATCATTCCTTATTTTTAATTTGAAACCTAGCAAGTTTGATACTTTTTTAAAAAAAATTTAGGATAAGTAAAAAACATCATTATTATGTATGTTTAAAAACCCTTGATAAAAACATAGCAAATATGTACCCATGATACAAATTGCGCTATTTCCTATTTTAGGGTTAGGTAAATATTAGTGACTTATTGGATTGTGCAAGGAATAGAAAAATTACAACTAGTATTTACAACTGAAACCATTGAGCTAACCGCAGACGGTTGCAAACAGACAAACATTGTGCAACAACATAAAAAACTCGGTTCCTCACCCGCTTCTGCCGCCTTCTATACGCGCAGCCTAAACTTATAAATACGTTCATTTATAACACATTCAGTTCAATACAAGACCGGTGGAATAATGAGCAATTCGCTGAAATAAATAGCTCAATTATTTGAAGCAATTTGATAACATCGTTGCGATGGGAACCATCCGAACAACAATAGGAGGAAAAATCTGACAAAGATAAAGTTGGTCTACTTTTTGGTTTGATGAGATTACGTCTTTAGTTACAAACAGAGGTACAGTCAGGTTTAAAACAGTTGGTATTATTTACATTTCAGTGAAAGAGTATGAAAGGGACCCAATCATTTGTAACAAAATCAACATAATGACAATTGTTTAAATACAGAGTAAACAAGCAATAGCTAGCATACTAATCAAAAATTCTTTTGGGCTCACCGAAAAACGCGCATTCTCTTTTTCAGTTCGTATTTAATTGGTGTGTCATACAATTGAGTTATGCAATGTACAATTCTGTTGCTAAAATTCACTACCATTCTATTCCGTGGCAATTTAAATTGATCCTTAGGTAGGTATATCAGAATTCAAAATTCAAAATTCAAAGAGCTTTATTTCCTTAAGACCTTACAGGACACTTGGATACGTCATAAATACATGTTACATCATAACCTCATCAGCACAAATTTGTCAACTGTTAAATACCAAATACAAGAAGATTTTTACCGTGGCCACAATCACTAAGTGATTATTACGACTATATTCTAAATAATCCTTACAAAATTATAAACATTAAAGTTTGTATGGATGTGTAATTTATGAATGTATGGATTTTTATTCCTCTTTTACGCAAAAACTAATGTATGAGTTTAAACGAACCAAAGTACCTCTGAAGCAGCCATCCTTATTTTAAGCTGTGGCTTAGCTCTAATCTCCTAATGACGTCTACGTACTTCCCTGAAGCATTTCAGTTTGGACTAATTGGAAGAAAACAACATATTATTACCTATTATTATTTCTGTTTGTGGTTTCTGTGAAATGACTTAATATTTTGTTCACGGATGTTTCCAAACTAAAGGACAAAGTTAATGTTTAATGCAAACTAAAATCTTTTCTCGCTTTAGAATAATGTACCTATTATTTTTGATTAATTAAGCTTCCTCTACATTGTTTGCAACAGTCTGCAGTTAGCTCAACTGCCTAAATAGTCAAAATTAGTATATATAAATTGTATTTTATTACACTGCCATACCTACATGAATGAAAAACTTTTTCTGTTTCTGTGAAAGAAAAAATTGAATTATTAATTTGAAATCCATGACTAAATCTAAATACTCTAAAAGGTTCGATATCAAAAAATTTAGTTTTATATTTGCAGCTGCTCATAAATCTCAATAAAAAGAGCCACAGTGTAGAATGTTTTATCGTTGAAGCTACGGAACCCCAAAACCTCAGTACAAGGACAATCTCTGAATAATAAAATAATATAACATGCACTCGACAAAGCGCAATCAAAAACCTTCGTGTTTTATGTTTTGGCAAGCTCCAACACCTGTGCTTCATTTTAGTCTCTTTTAGGGTTCCTTCTTTATAACTTCGATTATTGCAAAAATTCTGAAAAATTTTATCCCTTACTTTTTTGGAAACCATTTTTGTGAAAACTTCTTGCTTAAGCATCTTTGGAGAAAGTTATTGATAAAAGAAAAAATAAATTGTAACGAATGACGCGTCCACCTTGGCTCTATTATGCTTAGTAAGTTATTTGTATAAGATAATAAATATTTATGTACTTTTTTAATAATATTTACTAATAATGGAGTTACGGCAAAGTAGATTATAAACATAATATTAACAGCTTTTATTTTACACACAATCAACTTAAATACTAACCTACATTATAGGTATTTAACTTTATCTATATGAGTACCGCTTCAGCGGTATTATAAGTATATTTAACCTAAAAAGCTTAAATGTTCAATCCGTTACATAATTAATATTTTATCAAGAAACAGAAATTTAACAATAATGGTATATTCCACAAAACCAGATTATTTACAATCCAGCAAAAATATTTCTCAATTCTACGGAACTCTCATACGCGTCGCTAGCGTCCTCCCACTTGGCCTATTTTATTCTCCGTGACCTCACTTTAGACTCCGCAACAAAAGGTCAAAGTGGGAGTTGGTCGAGCGAAAAATATTTGGGACGGTAGAAGACGTGGCCTGACGAACGGCACGTACCTACTTTGTACAGAAACGGAAGGTTTTGATGGATATTTTTTTTTTATATACAGCGGATATAAGTTAGTAAGTTAGTTTTTTGCTTGCATGAAATGTTAACAAAGCACGAATACAGACAACAGCAATCGGTAACAAGACACGATGGAGACTTACATATATTAGGTACGTAAATAGAAAAAAAAGGTCGCTGCGATGAACCAAAATTTTCTACTAACATCAAAAAAGGAGGATATTCTCAATTCTATTATATTTTTAATGTTACAGAATATCTTTTTGGTAAGTTTTTAAATCCTATATTTTGATCGTGAATAATGATTTAATAATTTCTCGATCAATTTATATCTCTTTCTTTTCGTGCAGATACGAAACAAAATACATCCTCAGCCACTTTGAAATGTGCCAACTTATAATAAGTAAAGTTATAACGTTGCTAAATCATTAAATCAGTAAATCAATAACTTTATTTCTTTTTGCTTACAAAATAAGCACTAAGACATGTCAAATTTTAAACTGAACTTAATAATTTTCATGATTCAAGTTAAATTTGCAGGCAATTTTTAGCTACAAAAATGACGCCAGTTTGATACCCATATCAGTCTACCTCGCTAGGCTTGCAGCCTCACTCACGGTCAAAGAGTTTTAATTACATATGCCAGTATCACCGTAACATGTTTTTGAAAGCCACGGAAACTGTTTCAAATGGTTGTGGAATAAAATTGATCAACCACAGCGGGATTGAATCGGCCAGATTAATAGTCACAAAGATAGTTTTGAAATTGGTAAATGGTGGTGTGTGTTATTATTTTGACGACAGCTAATAAATAATATTTTGGCCACATTGTTATTGGCATTTCGGTACTTTCAGTATGATTATTCTACTGTGTGGGTACACATAGTTCTAATGATCGTCGTTTATAATTAAAAGTTAAAATTCAAAAGTATAATTTAAAAGGAGATAGATTTTATAATATGTAATAGTTGAATTTTAAGAAATATAGAATTATTATTTTGGTTACCTACTGACATAAAATATGTTGCATGCCATCTGACAAAATTTGTACACCGAAATCGGTAAAAGATGTTGATACCAACATACCTGAAAAATCTTATAGTATATATACTTGTTTCTGCAAATAAATGATCTTTATCTTATCTTTATCTTTAAAAAATAATAAATGCATATGAATATAGATATATGAATCTCTCTTAGCTACCTAATCTAACAAAAAAAATTACATAAAGTGAACTTAAAAAAATGATAGTTTAAATCATCAAATATTTGTCAGCATCCGATGTTTACTTTACCACTCTTTAGGATCCTGTCCACGAGAAATCCTTGTAAACAACTTTCTCTGTTATTCTACTATAAGATAGTTTAAAGTTAGCTTTCTAAGATTATGTAAAGACCCCAAGGAAGAAGGTGCTATTACAGGTTTATCTTAGTTTGGGGACCAATGATCTATTAATAATATTTTTTAAATTTTTATGAACAAACTGTAAGGAGACAGTAATAAAACATGGTAGAATATTCTAATTTTCATTAAGAGCGCATGGTAAGTCAGCTCAGATTTCAATTTTGGCCCCGCTACTCCGCGCCCGCCACCCGCAGACACGCACACACAGCCACAGCGCGCACACAGGTCACGCACACACCTAAACAACACTATTGAAGGGGTGGTTTAGTTACCAAGGTAGGTACTAACTTGTAAAATCATCAAATCGAATAAATTTTACTTTGCATTTTTTAACTAAGCTATGTAGGTAGAGGTAGGTATGATAGGTTATGTATTTTTATAGCAGTAGTAGCTACTGTAATAAAAAATACTTTTCAAGTGTGAGTCACCAGTGCGTAAGGGTTCCGCACATTAGGCTTTTAGTAGAATATATTTTGTGCATACCTACCTACGCTTTAGCATTCCCAGTTCCTACTTACTAAAAAGTACTAGTCAAGTGCGAGTCCCCATTGAACCGACGAGAGTTCAGCACATTACATAATGTACTTTACAATACAGTACAAAAATACCTACATTGAAAATAGAGAAATACGATACAATACAATACAGAGGTTCAATAGGCGGCATTATAAGCGATCTCGTCCAGGTAATCTATCTAGAAGATCCATGTTGATGATTGTAAAATGCTATAGATAGTTATAAACTTATAACTAAAATACAGTTTTCCACTTGTTGGTTGATAGTTATGTTATGTTTGTGCGTACCTACTTACGTTTATTGTATTTCACACAAATAAAAGAATTTTCTATTGCATTTTATTCTATCTTATGAACATAAATTGTTTTTTTTAGGTACTAAGGTACTTACCTTATTATCTTATAGGTAGTACTAGGTAGGTAGGTACTGTAGTTTTCAAAACTATTTTGACCGACTTACTAAAAGAGATGAAGTGCGTGTCCGGTGACAAATAAACAAACTACCTAAACTTATGTAGGTACTGAACCCTCAGTTCAACGGGAACTTTTACTTCGAATGTCATAATTTTACGTCGAAATAGGTTATAATTCGATGGTTTGTACGAAGATTATATTTCAGTAATAAAACCTCTAAATCAACAGGAAAACATTTATTTGAATTCGCTCAAATCTCATAATGGCATATTTCTAACATGTCCGGGATCACATAGTTCAGATAACATAATTATCTATGTATATTTCATAAAAAAGTATTAATTCATTTCCCATAAATTGTTTCCAGTATTGGTCATCTTTTCTATTACTTCTATTTTTATCGGCTTATCGCAGCCAGACCATACCCCAAAAACACATTCCCGTCGACCTGCAATTGTCCGATATGCAATTGTCCTTGCACTTGGATGAACCAAGTATGTTTTTTATTTTTTTGGTATCCATTTGCTGATTTTCTCCAAAACTTTACTTATTTCTTTTCTATTGCCTCCTCCAAAGCGGAGTTATAAGCGGTAATGGGACATTTCATTTCCACAATTGTGTCTTCTCCCACAACTCCGTCGGGAGTTGCACCTAGAAATGGGTATTGTCTATAAATAGACCGCAAGGGTCTATTTTGATGTTTAGTTGGGTTCCCAGTGTTCAATAGCAGTCACTTCATTTTCTAAACCGTGCTTTAGGGTCGGCATATGACTTAAATTTTTAGGGTATTTAGGTTTTTCACTAAATTTTTCACGTTTGTGTTTTGTCGCCTATTTACAATTTTGGCAAAATTTGACGCCGTTAGAATCTTTGTTCTCAGCTCTAACCATTCGCTGGAATCTTTTTGTAATAGCTTTCTATTTGTTTTCTATGTGCTTCCGTGCATGGTAAGTGCTTTAAAAATATCTTTGCATTGGTTGTACTCCCAAGTTGACATATCAGGTTTTTGGCAATTAAAAACGGAACCCTAAAAAGTTCACTGTACCTGTACGAATTTTTGATTGTCAAACACACAGTAAATCAGTAAATCAGTAAATCAACATCTTTATTTCTTTAGGCTTACAAAATAAGCACTTAGAAGAAGTCAAATTTTAAACTATACATAATCTAAATAATATAAGAAATAAAGTGATAATTGATTTTCCCTTCGCTTCAATCTTTTGTCCACTAGTGGAAGAAGCGAAATAGAAACCACTAGCACGTGTACAACTTATGTACCTAATACAATGTTTCAATATAATACAATGTACTGTCCACACCGACAGTATTTTTTATTTATTTATAAAAATAAATAGGTAGGTAATTAAAAACTACTGTCGGCATTAACGTCATTAATGTAATCATTTATGGAGTAATATGCCTTCTTGATAAGATTTTGTTTTATGTACTGTTTAAATCTATGAATAAAGAGCTTAGTAGCTTCAGATGGAAGCTTATTAAAGAAGCGCACACAATTACCCAAAAATGATTTCCCCACCTTTTGTAATCTAAATGATGGGATGTGTAACTTATTCTTGTTTCTTGTGATTCTATTATGAACATCACAATTTTTCAAAAAGCTACTCCTGTTTTTGTGCGTATACATTAAATTTTCATAGATGTACCGTTTCGGTATATATACACAAGCAGTGTATAGTTATGTATGTACTAACAATTCAATATTTTATAAGACATGTTCATATGTCACGTCTTTTGGTGATATTGGTATCCTGTAACAATCACGAAATTCATCAACAACATGCAAGCACCGCAATCGACACAAGCTCCCCGTCAGAAAGCCGAAGCGAGAATGAGTCGGGGGCCGGGCGGCAGAGCGGCCTAACTGAGAATGCTCTCAGCGCGCGATTGTTTAGGTATTTTCTCTTTACAACTAATGTAAAGATTATTTTAAAATATCAGCTAACCATAACTTTCCTTTTATAAATATATCATGCAAAGTTTCAACATCTTATTTAAAGTATTCATTGAGCTATAAGTACGCGCTTAAATTACAAATTGGAGCCAAATTTTAGATTTTTATATTATACCTAATATAATAATACCTACTGATTTTCTTATACTATGGCACTATGACCGTAACAAATCACAACAGAGGTTGAAGTAAAATGAAATCTAACGTGATTGTGTCAGAGACTAAAATGTCATAACAAACGAATCATTTACTTACTTCTTTTCATATCTTTGGAGTGAATTATATTTTACGCATTTTATTTATTCTTTTTATGGCTGTAGTCGACTTTTTTCGCTTGCATTCTTTATTGCCCATTATGAATAACTTGCAACAATACAATAAATTCGCCAAAACTGATTGATTTGTGCACAAAAATGTCGCGGGAAAATTTGACACACATCCGTCGTCTGTAAGCGCCAGCGCGCGACTGATCGCGCCTGCCAAGCCGCCGCGCTGGTGCATTTTGTAGTTATTCAAACACAGTGATTATGAAAATCATTTTATCAGGTCAAACTCTACGAATATGTTTAGAAATATTTAGTGTTTTTAGTTCAGTACAAAAAAAATATTAAAAATACCAGTATTTTAGTCATAATATTGAAAAAACATTCCAAGAAGGGGTAATTTGGGGATTTTTTTTTATTTAGTGAAATTCATCAGATCGTTTAACTGAATGCAACTTTGAAAAGACTAGATCCTTGAGTATGAAATATCTTTTTTTCAGAATGTTAAATACTATTTTCTAAGTCTCAGGTGGTTTTAAAAATCACAAACGCGCGGCCTCTGTTGGGATATCAAGCCTTAATTATTTTTACGTGATTTGATCATAAACAAATATGTTACTTCCGGTCCCTTTACAATAGTATTTGAATTGTAAAATATATTTTTATATGCAGTTAATTATCTAAATAATTTACCTATTTATTCAACAACGATAATAGTTCAAATTATTTAATTGTATTTATATCACTAAAATGACTAGACGCGGTACTAGGTAGTAGTACCGCGTACTTCCGTTTGACAGCCATGTCGGCATACGTCATGTTATATAGTCGCTAGAGCAAAAACGATCAGTCTTATTCTGTAATTTGACGAGGAAAGACCTCAAAGGAAAAAGTGTTTGTTACTGGTGTCCTGCTGGACAAACTTACTGTAAAGGTTAGTCATTTGTGTTTATATTATATTTTTGTGATCTTAAATGTTGAGAAACTGTAATAAAAGTGATTACGAGCAGCCTTACGTACAATTTCCTTTTAGATTAAAACCCATCCCTTATAAAACGTTATTAAAAAAAAACTCAAAGGTATAATTTGCCCCCAGGTGCTGGAGGACTCAGAGCCACAGAACTAAGGATATCCCCTCCAGTGGTGGAACGAGGCAGTACAGCTACACTAGCGTGTCTATACGAGCTGACAGACGCGCCTCTATACTCCGTGAAGTGGTACAGAGGTCGCCACGAGTTCTATAGGTACTCCCCAACTGAGATACCAGCGACGAAAATCTTTCCCTTCGCGGGGATCAATGTTGATGTGAGTATTTTGATAATTTATTATATTTTTAAGCTAGTAACAGTGGTGGAACGAGGCAGCACAGCTACACTAGCGTGTCTATACGAGCTGACAGACACGCCTATATACTCCGTGAAGTGGTACAGAGGTCGCCACGAGTTCTATAGGTATTCTCCGACTGAGATACCGGCGACGAAGATTTTTCCCTTCGCGGGGATCAATGTTGATGTGAGTATTTTGATAATTTAGAACACGTAACGAACTGGATGAATTGTGTTTTTCTTTGCTTTGCTAAGGTATTTTATAAACACGAAAGGTTTTCCAAGTTTTAGTGGCCTGGAATAAATTGCTTTCAGCAATAAGGCCGCCTTTATTATTTGATAAGATTAAGATATAAGTTATATTAAGTATTGTTTTATATTTCAAAAGGTACAACAAAGTGTTCATTCATTTATTCCAAATAGAGAACTAAAACGCTATAGCCTGTATTCCAACTATTTTTGACTCGTTGGTTAAAATAGTCGTGAAGTGAATAGAAATCAAAGTGATCATTTTATTTCATAGTTTTTATAAAATATTCTCAAATCTATATATCTACATTAAGTATATGAACATTCTGACGTATCCAGGAGTCCTGAAAGATTTAAAGGAAATAAAGCACTTTGAGTATGAATTTGGTTATTTGACCTTGTGGCGCAATTGTTGGCGCTTACTGAGGGAAGGTTGCGGATTCAAGACTTCTTTTCTGTCTTCATTCTTTTGGGATACTATGATATTTCTTAAATAAAGAGCATTCATTCGTAAATCGAAGACGCATGCACGCTAAGAATGGAAAAACTTTAGAATTTCCGGTTGATTTTTTAAAATTCCTATAAGCCCGCGGACATGTACGCATCGCCGGCGGCATCCCGTTAAAACCAAGGTAACCCATAAAGACTCTTGAAGTACAAAAGGTGCCACGAATTTGGCCTCGGCCACTAAAATTCCACACAGAAATATTCCCTTAGCAAAAGGTTTCGGCCCTTCTTGGAATGTTTGGGATCTCATTCGAATTATTTTCGTTTGACCTGAACCTTTCTTCAATGAGTGTTATTACAACATCAATTATGTATTATAAAGAACATGGCTTTTAAATGGAATTCTAACTCATTTATTGGTCATTAAAGATAAGTTGCTGGTCCATCCTCTTTTTGATCGAATTATTGAAAACGTGAAGTTATTTTGTGTTTATTATTAACCTCGGACTATCCATAATGAGTGTAAAAACCGCAAACGAATGATTTTGTATTTTTGGAGTGGCTGAATTTTACGATGATGGCCGATTTATAAGTATGTTGTTAAATACATTATGTAAAGAAGTCCGCAAAATTTACCAGCTTGCTATCAGTTAATTCTGTAGATTTTTGACGTTCGTAATATACAAGAGGTACAAAATACAAAAAATACTACTACTGATGACTCATTTTTCAGTCTCCAAGTTTGTATGTTTCTTTGAAAACTATGAAATATCCACTTCCACACATTTACACTCTCCATTCATACCAACGGACTATAGTTGAAACTTAGCCGTAAGTTTACATTATTCCCTTCATAACATTTAAACTAATAAGTGGCATGTTATTCCCACAAACATACGCTTCGGTAAGTTGAACTTGAAAGACGATTTGTCTTCGCGAAACTGTCACAACACACTGCTAGTCATGTAAATTCATGAGGGCTTGTGTTCCACCTATAGCTTTAGGTATTATTAATATATTAAAGAACCTCAGAATTGGAGGAACAATTCCATCATCATCAACCTATGTTGTACTTTATTAAAAACAAAAATTACAATCAACGAATAGAAAAAATTACAACTAGTATAATATACAATTGAAACCATTGAGCTAACTGCAGACGGTTGCAAACAGTCTAAAAGTAGCTCAATTGATCCATGTCAATACCATTCGGAAGCGTCCCCAATACACTGGCTGCATTACCACGCTGTATGGCAATGCTGATGCGCTGAGCTAGATACTCACCAGCTCTCGGGTCACACGTCGCATCGACCAGACGCTCATCTGATTTTTTTAAAAACCCGGAGAGCCTAGGTACCCCACGGACCTAGGGTTTCGACTCCAAGGGGAGCAGATGCGTAGGTTCTGTCGAGACCTGCATATTTGCGCCTCTTGAGATCCTCGGCCAGATCTGCCGCCGCACCTATATTAGTTCGCAGCTAAACACAGGCCTCCTCTAATTAGTGCCATAGTGCATCGTCTTCAACTTTCCGCAACAAGCTGCCTGCAATCTTTTGTAGAGTGTCAGTATATTATTTTGATAATTATGTACCTATAGCATTAAATTTGACTTGTCTAAGTGCTTATTTTGTAAGCCTAAAGAAATAAAGATATTGATTTATTTATTTCACCTGCCTGGTTGTCTTTTACTATGATTGCCGAGTCGAGGTCTCTATTCAAAAACACGCTAACCCGCTGGGGTTGGGGTTGTTGGTTCTTCGCGAGATATGGTGGACACAACGCTTCATACTACTAATTCTTAACTTAGTAATTCTTTCAGCTACGTCTTTTATACTTTGGTTCTCAGTCGGATATACTCGATGCGTTAATCCTATCCTTCGGAGAAACTAAAAACAAGCTTAATTAAAATAGGATATATTATGTTTTTTCTTAAAAACTTTCATTCCTTCAAAATTGAAAATTTGAAAAATGTCTAGATACTATGTGCGTTATATCTCATTGAAACATGCATTTCAGCTGTGAAAATATTTTTTTTATAAACTAAACTACCTGACTTTATGGAAGTTTATGGCCGAGATAAGACGCTTTGACTTGCTTATTCTTATTATGTTCTTAGTCAAACAAAACTTAACAACTTTTGTGATGATAACTCGACCATCCTTTTGGACAGACCTTAATAATGCTTTCTCTGCGTAAAGAGATAAACTGTGTCTAATTGAGTCACAATATTATTATTAAATAAATTAATAATTTTATTATAAAATTTGCGAAAAATAATGAGAATCTCAAACTTTTGCTTTTAAATACGGAACAGTAGTCTTGAAACGTTGCCACGGGAAAGTACCCGTGGTTGACTGCCTCGTCAGACTGACTGAGAGACAACTGATATTTCCTATGAAAACATACTTTGAACTACTCTGGTTGTAGCGATCACAATAGGCCTATTATAGTCGCACTGATAAAAAAGCCAACTTTCTCAAAAAAATAAAAAGATAATCCGTAATTGTTAAAAAAACCGGCGAATATGAGTCGGACTCGCGCATTAACCGTTATCTATTAAAATGATAAAAACATCATGTCTGTTGTATGGGTATCCCATGTGAAAATTTAGTAAATCACTACATAGTATAAAACAAAGTCGCTTTTTCTGTCCCTATGTCCCTTTAAATGCTTAAACCTTTAAAACATCGGATTTTGATGCGGTTTTGTTTTTAATTGATTGAGTGATTTAAGAGGAAGGTTTATACGTACAATAAAGCCGTGCGAAGCCGGGGCAGGTCGCTAATAAATAAAGAATCCTGAATAATCCACGCAGCATCATCTGTTCCCAAGTTACGCAGAGCATTATTGGATGAACCAAGAAATATTCAACCAGAAATTGTCTTAAAACTTACACTTAGCTGTTATTACCGTTATAATGTTGAGGCAAAATGGCCGAAATTATGGTTTATGCTGATAATGTTCACGTTAATGTCGGTCTTTGGGGGATAGAGGACATTTTTATCTAGTTAATGAGATTGCTTTGAGATAAAAATGAATTTAATTTTCGAAATATGAGCATTTTTGTGGGAAACGATTTTTTTTTCTTTTTGGAATTCTGCAGATTTTTTACTTTAGTCGGTGTTGCCTATTAAATTATAGTCGTCTGCCTCCTGGTATTGTAGTAAATACAAACAGTAAAACATTAATAAATTTTAGAAATTAACTTTTTGACAAAACAAGTTTTGTGTCTAGTTCAAAGATATTCTATTCCATAGATAATATTTTATTCCAAAAACAATAATCGGGATTTTCTCTAAATCATCGTTTAAATACGAGACTGGCATAATATTAAGTTATGTTAAGACTAAAAATAATGTTAGGTGGCATTACCTTATATTTTTCAAAGAGAAAAAAGAAACAAATTTTATTAAATACGAAAAGAAAGGAAATTTAAATAGGACAATAATGAAAATGAAATTGAATAAGAACGAAGAGCAAATGTTACCAACAGACTGATCAAAAAGCCAAACAAAAGGAGTGCCTAAATAGATTAATTGAAATATTTCTCTAACAAAGGGATGATAATATTTCTAGTGTATTAGGCATATTGTTTGGAGGCGCCGAACCGAGTGCCTTGAATGAGAAGCTTGGTGCAATACAATAGAGTTAAGCGTTTCGTTACAGTTATAAAGAAGTTTTTATAGGTATTGAATTCGTGAACAGAATTAAAAACTCTAAAACAAATAAATATTGTAAAACTGTTTTCAACGTTCTTTCCGTTCCCTACGAAGAGTTCCCTTGTCATGTTTAAAAACGGATTTAGCCATAAGTTACAATGATAAACAAAAATAAGAAAAACCAGTGTGACCAATATTCCTGATTGTGATGCGATGCGAATAGTATAATATTTTATTCCCCTATTCTAGGCCGAATTATAATAAATCATGATACAATTTTGGATCTTCCTACGCTTTAGTAACCACAAAGTCCAACTAACTGAAAACTACAAATTCAAATGTAGCCAAACCAGACGTCCCCCAATTAAGGAACAGTAATTTCAACTCTAATATTTATGCCCTCGTAACTTGTACCAGCCCTTTAAATTTAAGAGGTTCAAACGAGCAACAAAAAGTGGACGAAAGCAGTAAGCAAATTTTATAGTAGCACGGGGTCGTAAAAAATCAAAAAGGCAGACTACGCGAAGCCCAATAATGGTCCAATAATCGCGATGAATAGTTAGAATACACTGGATAGTAATTAGTAGTAGTAACACTAATGAGGAGGCATTTTAACCCAATAGTGGGCACAAACGGGCTTGAATATTTATTTAAATGATGATGACGAGAAGACAGGCAATAGCAGACAGAAAAAACTTGAAGACACGCAAAGCAATGGTTCTATTTTAAACATAAACATTATCTATTATATGCAAAACCAATTGCAATAACACAACAAAATTGGTACATATTTTTGACAACCTAATTATATCCATTTTGTTTCCATTTGTGAAAAAAAATAGAGATTAAGTAAGGCTTTATTTCTTATTTGATTATACTTTACAGGTCAAAAAGTGACTTGTCTCAGTGGCTAAAATTAAAGTTTTTGAGTTCTGAGGAGAAAACTAGAATAAAATAAAATAAAATTGTTTTTGAACTTTAGCATTAGGTTAGATATCTATTAGTATTAGTATTAGTTAGATATCTCTCCAATCCACCAAATAGGACCGGATTTTCGTGACTTCCATCTTCAAAAAGCTATAAACCTCGTCAAGAATGCGGCTTCCGTTGCCCGTCTGCTTGACCCCTCAAGGCCCAACTAGGAATTTAATTAATTCAAAGGGAAACGAAGGTGCGTATTGTTTATAAACGTAAATAATGGATCATGGAATTGGATTATTCTGTTTCGATTCATGATTTAGTTCACTTGACTAAATGCAGGGTTTCATCTGCTATAATTTTAGATTTGGGTATCCTGTGAATTTAGATTTCTTACACTTCACTCAACATTAATCAATTGTTAAGAGCCCGTTTCTAACCACCGCTGGGTATAAGCGTCCATTTGTGAAACTTAAATCACTTAGGGCTGATCTCATCCACATATTTTAATGCAAAATCGTACTATCTAACTAGCAGACGTGGCAATTGAAGTGGCAATGGGCCAGCCATATCTCGCGAAGAACCAACAACGGCTGACGTAGATGAATTCTTGGGAGCGCGACTCGGTAAACGTAGTATAGGAAGGTATCCACGATCCTCCAAGACGATCTGCGAAGTATTTATTCTTACAAACACCCAAAACCCTGATCTGCATTTTTCCTGAGGTGTGTACAGATTGAAATTGATTTTTTGGTTGCTTTTGTAGCCCTTTTGTGGCTTATTCGTCATCTAGCGGGCATGAAACTCGCAAATGCCCGCGAGTTGGCACCTTTCGATTTTACCTACTTTTTTTTATTATTAACATTAACTGTAACAAAATCTCAACCTTCGTATTCAAAAGTTATACACCAGTAAAAGTCTCATTCAGCGATCTGGATAATGCCGTCAATCCGTTTCCGCAAAGAAAGCATCGAATTGATCAATTCCGAATATATATTGAGTTATAAAAACTCGCGAGCACATTCCCACTCTGTAAGAATAAAAGAGAAACAAAACGCTTGTTATTATCTGTACAGCTTATGGGTTTTGCAGCTGTCTCAAGAGTCTCAAGAGAAATAAACTTGCCTCTGAATAAAGGTGTTTTTTTACTGACTCTCTTATAAGTTTTACGCATCTCTAATCAGTCGGGATTTAAATGACCATCTCATGATCAGGACGAATAAATCAGTGATAAGTGTGATAACACATAAACAGGACGAATATAAAACTAATATAAATATAAATCGTTTTTTATTAAGTTTTAAAAGTAGAAAAACCTGACAACAATAATCATTTTGCCATCTACCTGCTATAATTAGTTTTCGAAAATGGTTACCGTAATAATAAATATTGTAAACGATTTTATTACTATTTTTGAGTTTTTTTATTTTGAGAAGTTTCATTTCCAGCATTATCCAGCATAAGGTTTCATCTCGGTTCTTGTTGATAAGAACACAGAAAAAGTGTACCTTTTAAAAAATTTAGGTTACCGATTGGGATAGATTTAGATCAATTGCGCTACCCCTAAACTCTTTGCAGTTCACTATTTTGACACTAGTTGTATTTAATTTCAACTATCTACAACATGAAATTTTCATTGTTGAAAAATGATTTCATTCAATTTATACATTTTTTTTTCTTAACGCAATTGTTGTCTACGCTTGGTTTTTCTAACATCTAGTCTTATCTATATAAATAAATAATTTATTTATTTCAAACAACTTTATACAAGATAATTTTTTATCTATATTATTCTACAGTCCATATACAGTCCAATTATGTATAGGTACCTTAGAACATACAACATGAAACATAAAACTGTAATAATACCTACCATGTAAATTATTATTGCGGCAACGTGTAAATGACGCAATCAGAGTGTCACGGTGTCTCCTTACAGGCCTGAGGTCATATCCTACTTAAATAATAATAGACTTATAGCTAAATACGAGTATAAGAGTTAATTGAAATAATTTATACACTCTTAAATTACGATCAAAATGCCACTCATTTTATAATCATGAGTTTGTTTTAAAAGTCACATAAATCCTGACTGATCGGTATTAGCCTTTGGTAGATGTTTTCTTCGACTGACACAAAACGTGGGCAATAAGTTTGCAAGAAACTGATAAAGATAACGTAGATATAAAATAATTCGAGAGTTAGGAGGAAGAACCTATTATAGCGTATAATCATGAAGATTTTGCAAAAAAATCAACGTTTAAAGTTTTACTCTACACGGAAGCAGTAGTCGCGGGGTATTGTTACTACTATTGTTACATAATGTGTGAAATTTGTATTTACCAACTGATCCAGCTATTCAGCCCTTTATCGCAGCGAGAGTGAAAAAGGAGGTCGTGATAAGGATTGAATATGAACATCTGCTGCGTCGTAGACGGGTAAGGATGGCGATGTCCTTTGAAAAAATGTTCCCTCTCCAAGGCAAAGTGAAAAATGTTGCTTGGAGACGTTTTCTGATTGTCACAAAGTATTGTCTCTATGTGTGTGTCCACACTATAAGAATAGGTTTTAAAAGAGTATCGGCGAGAATCAAAAAATCAACCAATTCGTTTTTTATTGGAAGTGGTCGAGCCTTTCGCCACTATCTCACGTAAGTGAAGATGTGGATAGTATTTAGTTATTAATTATTTAGGAAACAGAGGTAGATATAAGCATTATAAAACCTAGGTTATAAAACCTAGATTATTTAGGTAAGTACATCAAATGAAGACAGGTGCTCAAATAATACTGAATAATTCACACAGCTATCTAGCCCCAAGCTTAGCCGAGCTTGTGTTATAGGTACTTAATAATTGATATTTTAATACTATGCAGTATGTAAATAGATAGATACTTTTTCATTATATTATTTCATTCATAGAAAAGACCCTGAGCCTCGAGATAAATATTTGCAGATGGTTGAAATATTTGCCCAAGGTGGAAATCGCCATAGGCAAATACTTCTATACAAAATAATAATAAGGTGTATAAAAAAACAAGCGTTATTCCAGGCCGTTATAAATATCCTCATTGAAGAGATATTGTAAAGCCACAAAATTAAATAAAACGGAATAACAATAATAAACTTTTGAAAGTAAAACAACATAGCGGCGCCATCTTTCAAACAATGCCAAAGCAAAACAATCAATATTTGTCTTTACAAGTTGCCGTTCCAAGTTTGCAGCTGAATGTTTTACTTATAACTAAATATTGGGAAAGTCTAAATTAAATGGAAAACGAAACAAAGGTAGATGAAGGTAGATGCACACAATAATATGTAAAAAATTAAATGAGTATGTAGAGTTTTATTTTTCCATAACAGCTAGTACATGACTGTGTATTATTATAAGTTATATTTGTTAAAACGATTATTAATAAATTTAACTTTTTTTTCTGTTATATTTACGTATTTAGCACCTGCACTGCCATTTTATTTTCCTATTTGAAATCTACGGTTGCAGAAATCGCTTCGGGATAAGGCCGAATATCTCCTGTAAAATTTAACAGATAGGTATAATCTGTTCTTTAAACGATTTAAGGGTTTTTTATTGCTACTTCTTTAATAAAATAAATAAATATATATATATATCATCCATGTATAAAGTCATTTCATAACGAAGTTCAATAAAAACCAAACACGTTTAATTTGCTAGATCCAGTTTTCAGAAGACAATAACTAAGCTCATAGCAATTACGCTCCAGTAAGTGCCTCGTACGTGCTTCATCTAAAGTTCTAAACATACCAACGGATGCAAGTCTTCGACTGTGAGAAACACTTTCAAGACAATGACTACATAGTATCACTACATACATTTAATTGGACTTAGGTATAGTTACATTTCATTGGACGTGTATTAATATTTTTTTTACCTAAAAATGAAATGAAATGAAATATTTTTATTTACTCTAAAAACTACCGCACACTATAATGACTTAATACTAATTTAAACAAAGTAAGCATATTTAATGAGCCATTGATCCATTAAAACAAAGTCATTTCCTGCTGTCTATCTCTATATATCTTCTTGAGGGTCTTAATTACTACGCAACGGATTTTGATGCGGTTTTTTATGATCTATAAGTAATTTAAGAGAAAATTTTATACCCATGCGGTGCCGGCGCGAGTCTCTCGTATTAAAAAAAAAAAACAACTCCGACCTTCCTTCTGAAACAAATTATAAGACTTATTATTAAATATTATTATTAAACTTATTTACAATTATACTACTGAATGTGCCAAACCTAAAGGCTTTTACCGTAATCATCACGCTTGGCTGGTTGGTACGAGTAACTCATCGCAGTTGAGGTGATAAAACTACACAATAGCTCTCCTCCCTTTGCAAGAGTCCCTTAAAAAACTGTTCACTTTGAATATGCATTGTGTATCAAAATCAGTGCCTTGGATTCCGCTCACGATATAAACTCAATTCTGAAAGCGACACGCAATGCAAAGCATGCAGTGTATCAATATTCGAGGCATTCCAATCTAGCTCCACATAACTTACAACGTGTAAGTTGGTACATATACGGCGATTTATGCGAGCATTGTAAATATTTTTCTTTTTCAAATTTTTTTTCAAATTGACTTTCCATTTCAGAATTTCGTGCTATTGTTCTTGTTTGTGTTATTTGTTTTTTATCTCCTTCCATTTTACCAGTACCGATACACACAATCTTTGTGTAGAACATAGAAATAGGTATAGATTGACATATTTTCAATGTAACAAATGAGACAGCGTATCAATATTAATCTATCTTATCTATCTAGATATGGATCAGTTGAGCTAGCTGAAGATTGTTTGCAACGGTCCGCAGTTAGCGCAATTGTTTCTATAGTATTAATTTTAATTTGTTTTTATTGTTTGATTTTAAATTTATATGTTAACTCTTAAACTGGCGCGAGCCCGCCGGCGGGCCGGGCAACAATGTAACAAGATTTGTCGTTGACAGGCGCGAGCCCGCCGGCGGGCCGGACCGTTCAGGCGATTACAATCCCTTTTTTCAGCATGTTACAGTCTATATTTGTTTGAACAACTTTTGTCTGTGTCAAAGATTAACTATTTTCCTATGCATTGAAATATCAAAAAGCCAATCCAGTAATACAAAAAACAATAGAAATCTGACTTTGAATCCGCGCAATTGTCAGGGCTCATGACGTGTTTTGTGTTGTGTGTTTTTATCGATTTTTCAGGGTAAATGCATAGTTTTATGGAATAACTAGTGTATTTTGTAATAATTGGGGTACGATAAAGCTACTTACATGATAGGATTTGTGAATTTCGTTGCATTTTTCTTGTTTTGAACCCAAAAGTCGGCCACAAGATTACCGCCGTTTTCATGAAATTCCGAAGAATTTTACTTAGAACTAGTAATAAAATGAAATACTGTTATAAAATATGATTACAAATAGATTATTTTGTTTATTTTTCAAACTTGCATCGAAACAAAAAATATCGATAAAATTGTAAAAACACATCATTACAGCGCGTGAAAACGTGAGTGGTAATTTTCATTTCGAAATTTTTTAATATTTTTTCATAGCACAGCTCTTATTTATCATTGAAATATTATTTATAGATTGTCTTCATGCTATTCTTTTATATTTCCATGTAAATAAGATTAGTTTTGTTGCCAAAATATGGTTCTGAAAAAGTCGCGCATTTATTATGTTTTTTTGTTATTGTTAGTAAATATAAGCTTACAAAAGTAATAAACTCATAAAGATATATTATTTAGGAAGCTAAAACCGTTTACAGAACTTAGATAGGGGGCCTAGTTATTTTTTTATGAGCATTTCTCTGAAGCGAGACGCAATTTTGAAGACCGCGCGGTGCGGCCGGGTGATATTATTTCGTCCGTATTTTCTACCCCTGTTTGACCGGTTTGGTGACGGGTTAATGGTGAAACTATGATTAACAATAACATAACTCTTCATCATCATCATCATCAGGGACACTGGCATCCTAAAATTTTTCAGTGCATATAGTTAGTTGACTTTGACGCGACTACGGTTACGTGCAAAATGGCTTTCTTTACTTAACTAATTCTTTATTCACCTAAAACATAACAATCCAATAAAACAAATTGAAAGAAGTCTCTAAACATTTTTTATCATAATACTAGCGACCCGCCCCGGCTTCGCACGGTTTTATTATACGTTTATACCTTCCTCTTGAATCACATCAGAATCCGTTGCATAGTTTTAATGATTTAAGCAGTCAAAGGGACATAGGGAAATAGGGACAGAAAAAGCGACTTTGTTTTGTACTATGTAGTGATAGTGATTTAGAAATTAAAAAGTATACCCCCAAAATAATTTGAATATTGAAATAGGTAGGTACCTAGTACCTACCAGGACATCAGAAACAAAGTAGAAGTGCCCCCCTTACTATAAACATCGATCACTAGATTAGTGTCACTGGTTACATAACAGAGAACAAAAAGAATTTTTCGTAACTGGTTACAAATCAGTGAAGAAAATTATTTTTACGTAACTGGTTACGAATCAGTTAGTTACCAAAGTGGCTGAAGGGGCACTGAACACACGACTCTATAATAACATAATCATAATCTTGTCAACAGTTGGCGAACTCCAACCAAAGTCAGGTGGTACTGACTAAAGTTGGCTTCGGCTTGTCCGGTAACTTCAGCTGCGAGGTCACGGCTGACGCTCCTTCTTTCGCCACTTCCATCGTCTCCAACAATATGGAGGTTGTCGGTAAGTGGAACATACATCATTACGTGCTTGAGTTTCATCATTGTAGCATCTATTACTCCAATCCTTTAGGAAGACTACTGGCAGATGCTGGATGTGCCAAG
Organism: Eupithecia centaureata; assembly: GCA_944547425.1. Lineage (NCBI taxonomy): Eukaryota > Metazoa > Arthropoda > Insecta > Lepidoptera > Geometridae > Eupithecia > Eupithecia centaureata. The sequence continues at coordinate 1,521,578 of OX155680.1, read as the reverse complement.
CTAAAGACAGGGCGCTATGGCGCTCATTAGGGGACTATGTCCAGCAGTGGACTAATATAGGCTGATGATGATGATGATTACTCCAGTAGTCGATATATGCCTCCCCTAATATTCTCCATTTTCATCTGTTTCTGGTTTCACGAATCCACTGACGGCCAGGGCCCGAATTCCACTAAATAAATCGCTTCACTTATTTTTATTATTATTTAAAAAGTATCGTGTCAAAATGTCAGTGTTAAACTCTTTTTGGTATTCTACAAGCACAAACTTTTTGAGGTTCATTCATAGCTGTGACGATTACCTTTATGACTACCAATTTAACATTCTAATTATGAAACTCTTCAAGCGCAAAAAATAGTAGAATACCAAATCCACAAATGTAATTTTAATCATCTTGAATGGCACTATTGAGACTTTTGTTTTGAATTTAATGGAATTCGGCCTCAGCTGACATGTCATTGGACCATTCGTGCTTTGTGTCTCTTTGACCTGCTTTACTATGCGAGGGATCCACTCCGTCAGTTTACAGTGCTTATGTTAAGGGTAATAAAAGTTCGAAATTACTTTTGTGTCAAGAAAAAAACTTAGCTCGTCTCTGAGCATATCTAGTTTCTTGTCGCGGTATCCGAATTGTTAAAAGAATTTGTAAATTCAATAAATAAAATATAGAATAGAATAGAGTTAAGTCATGAAAATCGCGGGGTGAACCTGGATGAGACTAGCGCAGGACCGTGTGGAGAGGCACAAAAGTTTGGAGGCCTATACCCAGAAGTGAGAGAAATCGGGCTGTGTATGATGATGATGAGAACACAATACAAAACTTTTAATTATACTCATACCATACAAAGAAAGAAAATAATACTTACTACAATTCAAACAATAGATTAAGTATAAAAATACAGTGATATTGTTTTCCCCACAGTCCTACCCCCAAAGACTCCAACCCTGGTGACCAGCCAGCACTACTACACGCCGGGAGACATCCTGCGAGCGAACTGCTCCTCGGGGCCCAGCCGACCGCCGTCCGAACTTACCTTCTACATCAACGACATGCCAGTAAGTACTGATACATCTTACAAACCTTGCTAGAACATTCTAGAACCATCTAGCAAATCAAAGAATAGACATATAGACAGTGGCATTTTTTCCCTGACTTGTTTGTAAGGAAATAAAGTTGCTTCTGGTGATGCGTCTCACAAACCCTTCTAGAACATTCTAGAACCATCTAGCAAAGGTTTTTAGGTTACCTTTGCTGGATGGTTAGAAAAGATAAAAGACGGGGTAAAATTTATTCCCTTTCAAGTTTGTAAGGGTAAAATTAAATTGCTGATGCTGCTGCTGATGCATCTCACAAACATTTCTAGAACATTTGAGACCTATCCAGCAAAGATTACCTAAAAACCTTTACTGGAGGGTTTTGGAAAAGCCTCAAAAGACAGTGGCAATTTCATTCCTTTACAAGTTTGTAAGGGAATAATTCGGGGTGCTTCTGCTGATGCATCTCACAAACCTTTCTAGAATGCTCCATGATTCTAGAAAAGATATAAAAATTGTAAATAAGGTTTCAAGTGTAGTCTAATACGTCTATGTACTAAGTAGAAAATAATTAGGTACATGAACCTTTTCTTTCCATACGAATCAGTGATGAATTGGGATTTAAATTACTAAAATAAACTTGAATCCCAATTATTCATTCTAAAAAGCGAAACTAAAAAGCAAAATATAAAAAAGGCATAAAATTCGATCCACTTATATAGGCAAACATGGAGATGGACCATGGCAACAATCAAAATGTTATCCTTCAAATCATTATTCATTATGTTTTGTAATAAGTAAAACCTAGCAATCATTTTCTAGAAATTAAATTGGGTACACTTTGGAAATTAGTTTCTGATAGTTTCTAACTACTTACAAACTCATCAAATTGTAATTTTACTCAGAATAAAATTATTTTCACAGCTGCTATCAATTTCAGAACTATCAAATATTTTCAATCACTTTAAATTTGCTCTGGCCCATGTCTAGTCAATTACTTTTATCGTTAGATAATTTATTCTCAATTTATTATTTGCTCGGTTATTTCGGCTCATTTCAGAAGTTGTTATGGTCGTTAGTATTAACAATTTATGAGATATCAGCACCACTGTCGTTATCGTACCAAGATTTTATATTTATTTAGTCCAATGACATTGAAGTAAATTTATTCATGAGATATCTATTTTTATTGAAGACTCATCAAAGTACCACACAACGTTTGGTTTTTGTGCGTGGTATATATAAATAAAAACTTACGAGATAAAGTTATAATTTACCTCTTTCAACCAAATATTTTAACAGCGGATTTGCTTGTAAGTTAGAGTTTTCTTTTCACTTCTCTAGCTGTAAAAGATTGTAGTGAATCACATACTTACCACCTCACTTCAGTTATTAAGTACACCTGTTGAAACGTAGGGAAAATATGTAAATTAACGCGATTAATACCCGTGGATATTTGTAATCACTACGTAGAATAAAATAAAGTCGCTTTCTCTGTCCCTATGTCATTATGTCCCTTTGAACGCTTAAATCTTTAAAACTACGCAACGGATTTTGATGCGGTTTTTTTTAATAGGTAGAGTGATTCAAGAGGAAGGTTTTTACGTATAATAAAACCGTGCGAAGCCGGGGCGTCGCTAGTACTGTATAGTAAGTAGGAAAATGATTTAATTTTAAACATAGCCTGAACTTGAAAGGTATCAATTATTAAGATGTCCTTTTCAAACCCAGTACTAAAATGTTTTTCATATTACATCTCTTAGTCAAAAGTAACATAAAGTTTAAAGGCTTGGGCACACCAAAAGCAGTTGCGGTGCGGTAGCAGTGCGTCTACGTTAGTAAATAATGTAGTTATATGAAGGATGACACACTGAACAAACGCGGGCCTGCTGAACCTAACTGCTCCGCCACTGCGACGCGCACGCGCTGCTCTTTGACAAAGCACTTGGACGGGAGCAGCGCAGGCGCGGGGCGGTGGCAGTGCATGCGCGGGGCCGCCGCAGTGAGCACACCTTGTATTACTACAACTGACTTGTGCCTGGTCACACCAGAGCAGTTGAGCGGGACAGACGCAGTGCAGTTTCCAAACGGTTGTAATTTTTTACAAATTTATCATGGAACCAAATTAAAAATTGATAGAGTTGGTGAGAAAATATAAATGTTTATAAGAAAGGACAGAAAATAAGTATAGAACTGATCTTCAAAAGATTCCTGAAATTCCCGACATAGGCGATGATACTCCCCATGTTCTTCTCTTTTTTTATTTATATCGTGAACTCATATTCTTCTTTTTTTACCTAAAGCTAGAAGCAACAACAGCTCCTCTTCGTCAGAGTCCGAACCATTCAACATCTTGCAGTGTACGTATGTGTATGGCGATTGATACGACACACATAGCGCGGTTATAAAGCAGGGACCGCCTTTAAACTGCTATCTGACTGCTCATGTTTCTGGTGTGACGTCAACCGCGGCGCAACTGACCTGCCCTGCTACGGAGCTGCGCCTGCCCTGCTTTTGGTGTGCTCAAGCCTTTAGTCCTTAAAGAATTGCATAGCTGTAGCTCAAGTTATTTTAGCAAACTTTGCGCTCCAATTAAAACTAGGTATCAACCGTTACCGAGAAATCTTCACAAAAGACCGGATTTCAAACTTATGAAACTCGTGGAAATTCAATTTCAGAGCATAAACAAAACTAGACTCAAATTAATACATAATAGTGACTTTTAAGTTTAAATCTTCGTTATTGGAGCTTACATAAATTTGCTTTGCTTCTGCAGTTAGCAAAATTTTTTCAATTGTCTATACCTACATTACTTATTTTAATTAGTTTTTATTCCTGACCCGACAGACGACCTGTCTTAATTATGAACATTGAGTTCCAATTTTCGATTTTTTTTTCTGTAATAAAAACCTTCTCGTGACAATAACAAACACAGCAAAAAAAGAATTTACGAAATCGGTCCAGCCGTTCATGCGTGATGGCGTGACCAAGGGAAATAGGTATTCATTATTATAATTTAGAGAGGATGTAATTTTCGTAGTTATTAAAGTTATAATGTATGAATCGTAGTTAAAGTACGGGACTAACATGGTCATTAAATGACTCAAACGTGTTAAGAATGTAATAATAATATAAAAATAAGTCTAAAGTACCACGTTCCGAAACTAGCTCCACTAAGTCCTAAGGTCAGCGCTTACCAAAATTCTATAGTGGTAAGTTTTAGCGAGCGCCAAGTGCTTCGGAATTTCGATTCTAAAATAGGTTTTAGTTCTATTGTTCCCGCTTTTGATGGATTACTGGATTTCGGGTGGGCTGGTAGAGATAGCAACGAAAGTTGCCAGACTAGTATTGGTTTAGAATTTGGTTCAGTGTGTTCAGAAATTTATGGAAAGGTAATCATCAAGATGTTAAAAATAATAAATAATAATTAAAAAAAAAAATATAAAATTAAAAATAATAAATAATAATTAAAAATATAAAAATTAAAAATAATAAATAATAAATAATGAGATTGTTCACTTCGTAGACTCTACTGTGTTCTTGGGGTTGCATATTGATTCATCTCTTCAATGGCAACCGCAAATTGATGCTCTCGCGGGTAGGCTTAGTTCAGCAGCTTATGCAGTGAGAACAATTAGACATCTCACTGATCAGGACACAGCTAGGTTAGTTTATTATAGTTACTTCCATAGTATTATGTCTTATGGTATTTTGCTATGGGGACAGGCAGCTGATATTCAGACAGATCTTTGTTCTTCAAAAAAGGGCGGTGCGTGCAATTTATAAATTAAAGCCACGTGACTCCTTGAGGGAATTATTTAAAGAAATAAATATACTAACTGTAGGTTCGCAATATATTTATGAAAATTTAATGTATACACACAAAAACAAGAGTAACTTTTTGAAAAATTGTGATGTTCACAATAGAAATACAAGAAACAAGGACAAACTACACATCCCTTCATTTAGATTACGAAAACTGGGGAAATCATTTATGGGTAGGTAATTGTATGCGCTTCTATAATAAGCTTCCATCTGAAGCAACTGAACTTTCTATTCGTAGATTTAAACAGTACATAAAACTAAATCTTATCAAGAAGGCATATTACTCCATAAATGATTACATGAATGACGTTAGTGCTTGGCCAGATGTCGCTCAGTTCCACATCGACAATAGTATGTAATTATTTATAAGGCAAAAATGTATTAGACACATAAGTTATACACATGCTAGTGGTTTCTATTTCGCCTCTTCCACTAGTGGACAAAAAACTGAGGCGAACTGACCATCAATTATCACTTTGTTTCTTATATTATTTTGATAACTATGTACCCATAGGTAGTATTAAATTTGACTTGTCTAAGTGCTTATTTTGTAAGCCTAAAGAAATAAAGATTTTGATTTCTGATTTCTGATTTCTGTTTATAAAATTGTGATATTCTTTTTCGGTTGTTTTATTATAATTCAAAACTGTTTATTTCATAGGTAACTGACCATTTGGTATACGATTTTCTTTGGTATATGTTATTTTAGTTCATAAGCCTTGTTGCTATGGGTAATTTTTAATAAAATGATAAAATGTTTTATCACGATGTTTATTAATATATTTTTTAAGAGTTATCATCAGTTATCTAGTAACCATAACACAAGCTATGCTTAGCTTAGGGCTAGATGATGTTGTGTAGACTGTCCAGCATTTTTTATTAAAATCCTTTATTTATTTCTGATTTATCTGGGTCAAAAAACACAACCTCTGATTCTACAAATGTCTTTATAAACTTAGTCGTTCTAGGAATAAATTCGGATTCAGATTCTTTGTTGCTAACTCTCCCTAACCCTAGGCATTGCTCTTCGGAATTTTCATTCTGAGATTCTTAGTATCACCTTCCTCGAGTGGATTCTTTTTGAGGTGGAGTTCAAAGGACAAATGTTATTAGTACCTGAAACTAGTTTCTTTTATTAAATATACTTTATTAACAACAAAAATTACAATCAACGAATAGAAAAACTTACAACTAGTATATACAATTGAAACCATTGAACTAACTGCAGACGGTTGCAAACAGTCTAAAGGTAGCTCAATTGATCCATGTCAATACCAGTCGGAAGCGTCACCAATGCATTACCACGCTGTATGGCAATGCTGATGCGCTGAGCCAGATACTCACCATCTCTCGGGTCACGCGTCGCATCGACAAGACGCTCAGATATTGTTTTTAAAACCCGGAGAGCTGCGGTACCCCACGGACCTAGGGTCTCGAAAACTAGTAAATAACTATTTTCTACTAACTGCTTTGTACCTACACTTATTAGGACATAAAAGTACAGGTGCCTTTTTCGTAATTCTAAACTAGGAATAACACAAAGGTAAGTGATTTTTTCTTCATAAGTTTTACGTTCTTCATTTTCTTTATCATTAACCTATATTAGTCCACTGCTAGACATAGGCCTCCCCTAATGAGTGCCATAGCGTCCTGTCTTCAGCTTTTATTTTCTTACTTCAACATAAAATTGGCCAAACTTGAGCCCAGTAGGTATGTTCCTACTACTATTCGTCACATTCGATTTGAATTCAAAATCTAACGAGATAAAAACACTTCATCTATTTTGATAATATTCCATCCATATTTATAAAAATGAGTAATGTTGAGAATTTACAGATGTTTTTTCTTTGATCCTTTTTTTATTTTTCGAGATTTTGTAATAGACAAATGAAATTATATTTGCCGAACCCCAATTTCCATTTTGATACGATTTTCATCGCATACTTTCTGCCTATTTACATAATAATTTATGTATACATTATTTATATAATCTTTATACTAGGAGAGTGAGGAGCTACGCACCAACTGAGCACCGCACCGAAACATTTGTTTATAATAAAGACTAGATTACTTCGAAAGTTTTTCGATTTCGTTTGTTAAATAAAAAAAAATCTATGTATATAATGTTTTAAATATATCAGTTATCTAGTACCCATAACACAAGCTTTTAAGTAGCTTTCATTCAGTGCTTTGGGGCTAGATGGTGCTGTGTGGATTGTCCAGAATTATTTTTTTATTATAATTTCAACTGAAATCAATATTATAATGTTTTTATAAAAAAAAAATTCAACAAAGGCTTCACATTTTAAAAGGTTTTTAAAACTTACTTTTCGCTTTCAACTGTGAGCATTGTTTCACATAAAATATTATGAAATGCCAGACCTGGACACTCCATAGGAAAACATATCGATTTTAAAAAGAAAATAGAATATTATTTTGTTATGAACCTTAATAACATGTGCTATATAAATGAATAATACACAACAGCTGAAGCTTAGCCTACAACACAGAAGATTGCGGGTTCGACTTCCGACGCGCAGCACAAAATTTTGTACAATCTGCAGACTTTTAAGAATTATAATACCTTAATAATATCTATGGTATGGTAATATCTATGTTTATAAGTTCTTTTATTGAACCTTTGTCCAGCAGTACTAATAATTTATTGTGACAACTTTTTTCTTGAAAAACAGTGATTCCTTCTTATTCCCTCGTTCTGCTTTCTCTCAATAGATTTTGGATGTAAATCAGTGTTTTTATCTCATGATTAAAATATTACGCTGATCCATGGCCTTTTGACGTATACATCAGCCAAACTCGATGTAGAATGTTTGTAAACAAACCGCCTATACTTAACCTAAAATACACTTTGTTGACGCGCCTTTTTATACGCAATTTACATTACTTGTCGATTTAAGATCCTTCCTTCACTAAATATTTCGTAAACTCATAAAATTCGACGCCAAGCAAGTGAATTTTAGTTATTTGTGTCGTGGTTTGTTTACAAACATTCTACATCGAGTTTGGCTAGTGTATAGGTACTGCGTCTGAAGTAGGTACAAACAGACATATTTTACTTTGATTGTATGCTTGAATGCCGGATTCGATGAACAATGAAGATGATACAGAATTTATCTTGACATCCCGGTTCTAAGGAATATATTTGAATTCTATTTCAATCAGTACTAACCCGGAAATCCTTTCTTGCAAGTACGGAACTCTCGAATAAACAAATTTCAACTCCCTTGCTACAAAATACATTTCAAAATTGAATAAAACCCAGCAGTCTACGTGAAACCGTATTCTACAATTTTGCGGCAGAGTGTTCATTGTTTGTTATGTTGATATTAGCAATTTTCAGCTTTGTACACGTTCTGTAGAGACGCTTATTCAATAAAGTCTGAATTTTGAGCAGGATTGTGGTTTTGGCGATAAGTAGGTATGATGTCAAGCTGAAGACAGGGCGCTATGGCGCTCACTAGGGGAGGCCTATGTCCAGCAGTGGACTAATATGGGCTGATAATGATGATGAGGTTTGATGTGTGATGGGATTTGACGGAATTTTTTATTACCACCATCAACAATCTACATTTCTTCCACTGCAGCACATGAGCCTCCCCTAATGAACGCCACAGCAGCCTGTCTTCAGCTTGCCGCATCCAGCAATTGCCGTACACTACTTTGCTGAGTCGCAGTCTCCTCTGCTACATAATAACTTACTCTTAATAAATAACGTATAACTTAATAACGTTTATCGCTGCGGTTGTTGGTTCTTCAAGAGATACGGGCCGGCCCATGACTGTGTGAAATCGAGAAAAAACTTCAAAGTTTTAGTTTAAATAATTTTTCATTAAGTACATTTAGCGCCTTATAGTAACCCTACTGGATACTATTATGAATCCTTTTTTAGAATAACAGGGATCCCATGGATTGATAGAGTTATAAAAACTCAAGAACTCGAAGTCTGCGAATATTTGATTCGTTTTAGTTTAGGCATTTATTAGATATTATTAATAATTAGCGACCCGCCCTGGCTTCGCACGGTTTTGTTATATTTATCTGTTTATCAAAGGGACATCGGGATATGGCGATATAGGGACAGAAAAAGCGACTTTGTTTTAAACTGTGTAGTGATAATTTAGTCATTTTATTTTAGAAATTAAGCTAAAAATAATTCTAGTGTTGTGCAAATTTAAAGATAGATACTAACACCTGTAAAATGGTTAAATTACTACAAACGATGACATATTCCACGACTTATGATTGATTGAACTGTATATTTTTCCTACTTTTGACACAAAACATTAATAAAATTATCTTATAATAATATGTCGTTTGCTGTATTAGTTTGGTCAATTTGAAACCTAATTTTGTTATAAAAAGTTTTTAGGTCTTATGAAAGTTTAATGATACGCCGCGTTACGAAAATATAATCTTAATTTTTAGCTTCAGACTTTCATTAATAAGGTTTGAAGTTTAATCGCTAATGAAAGCTTGCCTTGATTTTTAATTTAATAAACGTTAACACAATTTATTGATGACAAAATGTTTTTATCTTTCATCTTTCCCTAGACAAATAATTATCATTTTGTTCCTACAACCAAATCTCTTATTATTTTGTGGCTGCATGTTGTGAGTAAATGATCAGCAGTATTTGAATCCAACAAGTGAAAAGAATTCGGAACCGTCACGCTTGAGTTGGTTACGCTTAGTCGCATTTAGTCAGCTCCAATCGTTTTTTCTGTCATCGGTCATGATAAACGTCTTAAAAATAGACCATAGTATCATTTTCATTTCTAATATATGGTTATAAACATACCCCCTTATTCTCAGGTTAATAAGTACCAAATTTCCTACCCATTAAACCAAACAGTTTCCTTCAGTTTACAACTAACCACAGGTGTTTCTCCCCCAGGTAACCCCAGGGCAGTACCAGGTCCTCCCAGTAGCAGAGGGTCTGTTCCGTGCAGACCTAAACGTTCAAGTCCAGCTGTGGCCAGCCCACTACGAGAGGGGCGCCCCCATTCTGAGATGCGAAGCCAAAGTCGGGGAACTGTATAAGGAAGATAACACAGTGGCCCTGTATTCTGCAAATAGCGACCCAAAAATTGAAAGAGGTGAGTTTATATTTGAGGATTAACATGTCACTGGTCGAATATATTATTTGTTGATCTCTGTGGGTTTAATTGAAGCATGAGAAGTAAAGTTTCTTTGCCCTACTATGCAAAATATGCAAAGTACAGGGTTTTCAATTTGTATGATAAAGATCAGGGTCATTGAAAACAAAATTATAAAAATGAAAGTAATTACAATGCAATTTTATTATAAATAGGAACTTAAAAATAACAAATGTCATGAAGTTGTCATGCATCTTTGACAATAATACATTTATAGACAGCGTTAAAACATTTTAATGAAAAATAGCAAACAAGCTTAACGTAAGCTTCGAACAAAGCGGATGGAAAGGAAATAAGTAAAAACTACCAACATAATCTCGATCAAGATATTATTATCAATCTCAAATACATGTCGTGCTGTAGTATTATATTCGACATCTCTTCTTTTTTCCTATTTGATATAAAACTGACTAAAAGTACACTTTAAGGACCATCCGCATAGGCGAGTGTATCGCTAAAGATATCATCAATTGATTTTCGTAACAACTGTATAAGCATCTTTAAACAGTAAAACTTTAATGCCAATATTATTTGTAACTAGCAACTTTTTTAATCACTACATAGTATAAAACAAAGTCGCTTTCTCTGTCCCTATGTATGACAAAAAAGTTGCCTTAAATCTTTAAAACTACGCAACGGATTTTGATGCGGTTTTTTTTAATAGATAGAGTGATTGAAGAGGAAGATTTATACGTATAATAAAACCGTGCGAAGCCGGGGCGGGTCGCTAGTATGGTATAAACCTTGCATTACGATAACTTTTCATCGATCGAGCAATAAAGCTTATTTCTATGAAAATTGTTAGTTCTAATCAGAACTTATAAGCATTCACCGATGACCACAAAACGCTTTCAAGCGCTGTTGACTGCGAACATGCCATTATCATACTTAAAAGCACTAACATAGCGTTCACGCATTGGCAATTCAAATTCAGCAAAACAACAGCCTTACATACTGGCGATTAGTGAATAGAGTCGCTTTTTAATGCTCCGATCACATTCTATATTTGAATATTTTCGAAAAAATAAGATTGAGGTGCTATTCTAGACAGATATCTTTTGAATTTCGAACGTACTTTCCACATTCAGTTTTTTTGTAAAGGAATAATTTATTTTGCTATGTAAATAGTTTATGTTCTAGGATAAGACATAGGCTAGTCTAATTATTTATAACCAAACTCTGAGGGCTTTAAAAAAGATGGTAAATGTTCAATGAAAAATTATTATTTATTGGATCGATTCACTCAAAATTTATTTTGATATAAATAAATAAGAATATATATTAAAAAAAAACTAAGAATCAAAATATAATTCTTCACGTATAATTTGCTTATACAAATTATTGTCAAAGGGGTGCGCAGTATATTTAAAAAAAAAACGTCCTAATCTCAATCTTTGATATCCATATTATTGTTATTATTTGACAAAGTTAATATGCCAAGCGGGCGAAGCAACGGGGCAGCAACCTCTGTACACGCAAGTAACAGCAAGAACTGTAATGATTTGATAGAAATAGATAGAATTAGATTTGATAGAATATTGAAAAAGCTCTTTCAGACAAATTCTAATTCTAACCGGCGTGGCATGAGACGAGTTTGCGTTTATAGTGGTAAAACCATTTATCACATAGAAAGTATATCTAAAGTCGCAAAGTCGCCCGTCTACTAACTCCGACGTCCACATTAAAAGCGCCATTATCACAGCTAAAATAGACTGTGGGGCTCAACGCGAACATTCAAAATTAATTGCCTGTAAATTACGCGCCATATGCAAGAGATAATGTTCTAAACAAATTGGACTATTGTTCAATCATTGTTTGTTTGCTCAATCATGAATGTTTGTGAGGATGTTTAATTAGAAATAAACTAAACTGGCCTGCAATACTATGAACTTTTAATTAAACATCACACTTTTAATATTTTTTTCTAAAACTATAGAAGTTAGAGATCTTAATTAAAAAAGATAGCAAATTTCATCACCTTTATAATTTTATAACTATACAAAACAATACGTTGAAAGATAAGCAATTTTTTGTAGGCAATGCCCAGCTAAAACCATGAATCTAGAAAACTGAAATTTAGAGGGAAGGTACTTTTACTCCACAGTCCACGGACACCCGATACAAAGGGATTTTTGTGTGTTGGTACTACTCCTAAAAGGGTGAAAAGGAGGGTTGTAGTTTCTATGATGATAAATCTACATTTAAAAAATCTGCATATGGGTGATTCTCCCAGGGTGGAAAAAAACATGTCCGGCTCGAAAAATCATACAAAAAGTATCCCTAGCCCTTTGATTTTTTTTATGATAGTAGATTAGACAAAGATAATAGGGGAGGCCTTTTTTAGTTTTTTAATAATCTTATTTTAAATAAGTAAAAATAAATAAAATCCTTGGAAATTCTGACTTCCGTGGTGCGTCCGGACCTCATGTTCCTGTGTTAATAAATTTTTATATCATTTCCTGATAACACTAGTACTAATTTACATAGGTTCACAATAACCCAGATAGTTACTTGCTTATTTGACGCTATTACTACGCAAAACTAAGCTTTAGTTGACAAGTTACAACGAGATAACTTTGCGTCCGTCGTTTAGCTCTGATTCCCCTGGTGCGCACTAATTCATTCATAAATGCTGTACTTTAACATCTGCGTAAATTGTTGTTAGATCGAGAGAAACTATCAGTCACGCCCCATCAGTGGTGTGTACAACAAGTGTGTATGTCTCCACGTCACTCTGTTATTTCAGTACGTAATCACTTTCCGTGGCTTGGTATCTAGAAATTCTGATTACCATGTTGACTATAAATTTGTTTATGCTAATGCTATTGTTTTATTAATGATGATAATTCATGCCTTTTGTGTTCCTATTTTCGACTGTATATTTCAATGTAAAATAAACCAGCAAATTAAGGAAATTCCTTAGATTTTGTTATTATTTTTGATTTCCGTGGTACTGATTTCCGTGGATTTTGCGGGTTCATAAACATCTCAATAATATTTTTTTACAGTTTTTATGATGTTTTTTAGGATAAAAGTTTATAATAAATACAAAATGAATAATTATAATATTTTTAATACAAAGATAAACATTATTAGTGTGATTTTTGTAAAAAGTTACTTGTATTTACAGTAATGATTTAAAGGTGTTTTTGTAAAAATTGATTAAAACTACAAGCGTCAAATAATTGGTCCTTAGCTTAATAATCTACTTACTACCGAAAACACATATTTTTATTGATAAACCAACCCATATTTGATTTTGGTGATATAAATTCTGATTTCCGTGGACACCATATTTTTAAAATTGAATAACTCCGTAACCATAAAGCCAATAAAGTTCCCTTCACTAACAAAAAATTCTAAATTAAATCTTCATTTAGAATATACTATCATGATGTGCAATTTCAACAAAAAAAAATGTGCCACAGAAGTCAGACAAAAAACGAGTTTTCGTAGAATCACCCATATGCATAAAACTCCTGAAACAGGTTTTGATATTGACCTGAAATAGCTACGTAAAATATATTTTATTTAAATTCATTTCTTTTTAGTTTGAAAAAACTGAAATTTTAAAAGGGTGATTCTTTATTTTAGTTGGCCAGTGCACTTAGGACAGACAGACATTGTTTTCATACCAAACTTTTAAATATATCTCATCAATAGGGCGAAGGAAGGTCCGCCTGCGACGCAGGAGGTTACGGGTTCGATTCCCGCCTCGGAACAAATTTGTGTAAGATCTGCAGAAAGTTCCGTTGGTCTGGGTGTTTTCTATGTATAATAAAAATATCTATCTATGTAATGTATTGTATAATACAATACAATTCCAGACGGTCCACACAGTATCTTCTAGCCCCAAGCTAAGTAGAGCTTTTGTTATGGGTACTGATGACTGATATACTTAATAATTAAGCTCTACTTAGCTTGGGGCTAGAAGATACTGTGTGGACCATCTGGAATTATTTATTTATTTATTTACCTCGCGTTCAGTTTACCAAACTGGCTCAAAGATGTCATCAGAGCCCAAGGAATACCAGTTAATAATTAAATAACATGTAAAACATATGTACTTATAAAATGTTACTTGAGTTTTTGACACTAAACTTAAATGGCTATTTTATATTTTTTAAGAGTTAAAATTTTTACTAATGTTTGGTTTACTTTAGCTTTATTTTCAAAGAAATTTGATAAAATTTGTTATAAAACAGTTTTTATATTAAATCTCTTACTTCTTTAGAGTAGATAAAAATGAAATTTAAAAGTAGGACAAGCATTTTCGATTCCTTTTCGTACCTAACTTTTTTTTATTCATCTTTATAATTTGTAACCCTAGGGGACTCGACCCGAAGGCTCAGCACTTTTATGTTCCGGGAAAAAACGTCGTGGATTATGAAAGTGTTAGATAAGTAACAAATAACGTGAAAGAAGATTTAAACTTAAAAAAACCTCTTTTTATAGGCCTGTTGGAACGTCGCCGGGAAATTAGAAAAATAAACGCGATAGATGCCCGTGTTTTGATTATTTAATGTAAATTTAATTCCGCTATAGGTTGAGTAAAGTAATACTACATGATTCAAATGTCAGAGTAGCACAGCGATGTTCATTAGATCCAAGAAATGCATAGTACCTACCACCAACCAGGGGGCGAATTCCATTCAATTCAAAACAAAGGTCTCAATACCTAGTGCCATTCAATCAAGATGATTAAAATGACGTTTGTGGTATTCTACTATTTTTTGCGCTTGAAGAAACTTTCATAATTAGAATGTCAAATTGGTAGTCGTAAACGTAATCGTCACAGCTATGAATGAATCTCGAAAAGTTTGTGTCAGTAGAATACCAAAAAGAGTTTAACACTGACATTTTGACAGTATACTATATAAATGGTGAAGCGATTTATTTAGTGGAATTTGGGCCCAGTATGGTAAATCCAATGATAAATTATAAGATTATATCAATTACAATAAAAGCTCATTACTTATACCTATTTACGTGAGACTAAGTAAATATCATGTACAGACAGAATCACTAATTGGTAACCCCTCAAATAGCTAAAGTTTACATTTGTCGTCCGACCGATTTACTAATCTTTTACTCAAATTCTAAGAAACAAAAGTTGTATCATCAAGTGGGGTTCGAACCAGGCATCCAATCGCTCGCATGACATTTAACCACTTCACTAAACAACTAAGCTAATGAACTAGTTATCGGACACTCGAAATTTTGTGTTATTTATGTTCGGCAGCGGATTTTATTTACGATATCTGGATATGAAAAAAGATGAAGGTAGATCTAAATACAATCTTGGTGAACGAAGAAAAGGTTACTGCCATTCTCAATTCGAGTGTTTACTTGGTTGTTTTTATTAATGTTTTTGGTGGAATTGAAGAATATTGAAGGAAATGTTGCATATCAGTAATTTTGTGAGAACTAAGATCCCGGTTATTATCGATCAGCAAATAAGTAATAAGAAGATTGCTCGTCAGCTTGGAATAACGGTAAATTTCCTACTTATATCTTTTTAGTAAAACCTTGTTATCTTTAACTGCGTAATATATTGTTGATTTGTTATCTTACAGATTCAAACCCTGCGCTTATGAGGTCGTAAATTTAAATCCGAGGGGAATGTGAATGTAAGAAGAATTGGCAGAAAAAACAACAGGAGTGTAACAACAGAATAAATTATAAAAGTAAGTGATAATTCTCAACGAATCCAATTACACTTATCAAAGATTATTTCATCTTATTCTTATCTTTTTAAAACAAAAAAAAACAAACAACATAGTATTTGACCAATGCAAATAAATTATTTGTATTTTATCCCACACACCTAAAAACAAACACCAATTGATTAAATTGTTATTTTTAGGTTATTGGGGTCTTCTATGGTTCCCGGAAAATAGAAGAAATGACTGGGAGTATGAATGGCGAACAATATTTGACAGTGTTGAAGGAAGTCATGTTACTTTCTGTGCGGATCGTGTATCCAGAGGGACAAATTTATTTTGTCCATTATAATTGTGCAGCGCATCGTACGCGAATGGTTTCTGAATGATTTTATTTTTAAGAAGACATTACTGTTATTCCTAGCTAGCTAAAAGTCCGGACCTAAGTCTGAGAAAATATGTGGGGTCAAATGGTTTTAAATTGGCATTCGAATGAATTGAGGTCCAAGCATAACTTAGAGCAAGAGGTTATACACAGATGAGAAACAGACTACAAAAAATAAATAATAGAAAAACACCCTTTGACCTCATATATATTTTCAAACCTACCTGATTAAACTATGTTCCACGATTTACAGGAGATTCAAATTATTTAATTCATTAGATTAGAAAAGTAAACAAAAATCTAATGAAAACATGTGTATTCTCGAGTACTAAATCGCAAATGGCACATTATTTATCAGGATAGGGAACTACTTATAAATAAGCTTGATTATAAAATAAAAAATGTCTAAGACAAACAAACAATCTATGCTACTAATTATGTTTATTTTGTTTTGTTATGTAGTCATAAATTTTGAAATAGAAAAAGTGTGTTTACTTACCTAAAATTGTGTTTTATTTTTCAATCATTATATTGATACTAATAAACAATGACTTCACTATTCATAAGAATAGACAAAAATAAAAAATGGCAAATATAAAAATGACATCTAATCGATAAAGTAGATCGAACACGGGTCTTGCGATTAGAAGCCAGATTAACTCGGCTACTTCAACCACTACACCAACCTTACTTATGATTATGTCTCGAAATTTAGCATAGTTACTCGTGCGCACCGATAGAAATTAAGAAAGGTATTGAAAAAATCTTAGTTTTCTGATTAAGTAATTGAATAAAATTTATAATAAAACAAAATACGAAATTATCGAGAAATTTGTAAACTATAATCAATTATTTTTATGTTAAAGGGTTTGAACCTGCGTGCTACTGAATACACACTACTGCATATTCTGTGAGGGGGATACCAATTAGTGAAGCTGTCTGTACCTCAAAGTATGCATTAGGTGTATTATATATTCGTCTATATCTCGCGAAGAAGCGACAACCGTTGGTGTATTTAAACGTGTTCTTGAGTTGAGAATGCGACCTGGCAAGCGTAGTGTAGGACGCCCTCCGGCCAGGTGGGATGACGTTCTGCGAAATGTTCTTCCATCCTATGTTGTTCACTTTTAATCTTTGTTAGCCTGGGAGAATTCGTTTTATTGCTCAGACCGCCAATTCTTTTAAATTCTCTAAGATTTAACATTTTATAAATGATTCAAAAACTGTTTTAAATTAAGGGCAGGTATTTGAATAAAGAATATTATCTATGGATCCAACAGATTTTATGCTGTTCTATTTTCAAATTCCATAATGAACCTCATTTAAAATGGCTAACCATAACCACACATATCGAAAAGATAAATCTATTATCGTAAACAACGATCCTCTGTGGTTCTGGAGGAAATTGCCGTGCAAATGAGTCGCCGCGCCATTTTGCTACACACTTTAAAGAAATATATTCTGTATTCACACAGAGCTAAGTGCAAAGTTGCTTTGCAGAACTCTGGGTTGGCCGGGATTTACATTTTGTCGAATAAAGAAACAGCTGTAACGCACTAACCTTAAGATTTAATATAGCTTGCGGTTACGGAAAATCTGCTTCAATGTTACAGTCAGGGTTGTTGCAAACGATACATTAGTTTTCTCAGATGTTTTAATGCTAAATGCAAAGTGACCACAATGTGTATCAAAAGTCTCTACTATCGCTGCTTCTTGATTTTTGTAGTCAAATTAATGAGATCAGTAGACTTTCTTCTCCTATTTGCAATGATCCATTTGGACAAATGAAAATAATAAAGAATTTGATTTTTGCCAAACTAAATAATTCGGTTTGGGCTGGTGCGGCGGCAGATCTGGCCGAGGATCTCAAGAGGTGCAAATATGCAGGTCTCGACAGAACCTACGCATTTGCTCCCCTTGGAGTCGAGACCCTAGGTCCGTGGGGTACCGAGGCTCTCCGGGTTTTTAAAAAATTATCTGAGCGTCTAGTCGATACGACGCGTGACCCGAGAGCTGGTGAATATCTGGCTCAGCGCATCAGCATTGCCATACAGCGTGGTAATGCAGCCAGTGTCTTGGGGACGCTTCCGACTGGTATTGACATGGATCAATTGAGCTTCCTTTAGACTGTTTGCAACCGTCTGCAGTTAGCTCAATGGTTTCAATTGTAAATACTAGTTGTAATTTTTCTATTTCTTGCTTGTAATTTTCGTTGTTAATAAAAAAAAAAGTTTAAGTATAAACTATGCCACTCAAAAATTACCCTTTAAAACATTATTTGACATGAAGACTCTTGCGTGGTAGGTTTCGTTTTATTTCTCGTTTGTACTATCTCTTACAGCTTCAAATGAAAATCAGCTGTAGCGCACTAAAGCCAAGACTTAATATTGCCTGTGGGCAGATACCGTTTCACTATCCGATGGAAAACAAACCCACAACGCAAGGCTGTAAGATCGAGAATTCTAGAATGCAGCTTTACTGTTGTACTTGTATTAACGCCTTGGCCATAACTCATTCGCCTCTCAATGCCCTCTTCCTGTAATCTCATTGCTTCCTGCGTTATTTTATTTCGAGAAGATTACTTTTCGCAGAACTGAAAGATTGTCCGAAAACCATTTGGGATAAAATTAGTTCATTTTACTTGCGCTTTTATGGATGACTAGCCCACGGCTTCGCGAACGCGGTATTTCTGTGGAAAATTCTCAAGGCTATTTCCATCCCACGGGAACTGATTTATGGGATGAAAAGTAGCCTATGTGTTATTCCAGGGCTAGAACTACGTCTATTCCAAATTTGAGCCCGATCCATTAAGTCGTTTTTTCGTGAAAAAGGAACGAACAAAAAAAGTAAACTTTCGCGTGTATAATTAGTAAGTATTTTTCTAGGTGTGATTATTGAACCCTTGGTAGGGACTAGTAGGGAGTAAATTTGGGGCTTTTGCTGACATTCTCTTTTGCTAATACGTGTTCGGTAAAGTCTTAACGTATTTACATTTACAGACACCGTACCATTCGAAACGAAAATCGAAGTTATTGATTCGTTTTCGTGCGTAGATTTTGTACGAAAGTTCTATTTTCGTTTTCAAGTTCCTACGCCCCTGTTTTTGTGAGAGTTTGCTAGCCTACGCATTGATGTAATAATCAATCTAATTACAAACAAGTTTCCAAACTAATTTTCGTATGCAGTAACCTGTTTTAATGAAATAAGATATATAGAACAGCTAAACATGTGTAATTCTAGATGTAATTTGTTCTCAAGGATCGTTTTCGATTGCGCTGAAGCGGCAAATTTTTACCAATTTCTTGTAGATCGAGATTTCCTTCGAAAGTTATCAATAGCCTCATACCCGCTTCCGCTTAGCCACTGTAAACACAGTCTAAGATGGTCGAGTAATGAGCGATATACACATGTTGTTTACGAGAGTTGTTTATTGCATGATTTTGTTAAGAGCTCGTATAATTTAACTGATTCCTGTTAAGGATGAGAAACAAACTAGTCATTTAAAAGCTGTAAACTTTGTTAAAATACTCTCAGTTGAAAATAAATACCGAGTTTTTTATTATTAACGTTAATCATCTCAATTAGGACAAAATACTTGAATTAATTTTACATACTTAATCAAATTAGCTTTACTATCATACGCAGTAATAAGTTTAAAATATAAATAAATAATACTGGACTCTCAAAACATTAAATTGTTTGTTGTTATTGGTTAAATTAAATGTATTATTGTCCATTTTTACTATTGTAATGTTTAACTGTTGTATTTTGTATGTGTATTTCTGAAGTTCAAATAAAAACATTATCTATCTGAGTTCATCACAATCTAGCCCCAAACTAAGCAAAACTTGTGTAATGGTAGGTAGGTACTAGATGACTGATATTTACATAGTTACTTAATGCAATTACTTAGATAACATGTATGTATACATACATACGTCAGGAAAAAATATCTACAGATCGTTAAAACATTAGTCCTAAGGCGGGACTAGAACCGCCGCCAGCAAAGAAAGAACAGATAAAATTTTACAATAATTAAGACTACTGTTTCTAAAATGTTTCAAGTAACCAGCTAATTATTACCTACATGAAAAATCAAGAAAAAGCTAAAGATTTTCGCTATTCACACTGCCAAGTTTACTTAGTTCTATAATCTATCGTAGGTACTTAAAAGTAGGTACAATCTGAATAGATTGAAGGCACGGATTGAATACAATAGACAAGAATAAAAAAAAACATTTATTTGGACACAGGTACAATATTGGTATACTTAAGGATTAAGGATAAGTACAGTTATAAGGATTGGAATTATGGATGAATACTTCTAGACCTCAAATTCTGACGACTTTTATCCAGCGATAAGTAAATAAATTAATTATGCTGGACAATCCACACAGAACCATCTAGCCCTAAAGTACCTAAGCTACTCACAGCTTTTGTTTATGGGTACAAGATAACTTATATATACATAGATATATTTTTTATTATAAGTACCTACATAGAAAACACCCAGACCAACGGAACAAATTACTGCAAATCTTACACAAATTTGTTCCGAGTCGGGAATCAAACGACCTCTTGCGTCGCAGACGTTACTCTCGCCCTCTGTGCAACTAAGGTCGTCCACAAAATAACTCAAACAAAGCCGCGTTGTTTCCTTAGTTGCATAAACTTCCAACTGTAAAGGGAATAGCGGAATGTTTTTCGATCGAGAAGGAGCCACCAGCTCCAGTTACAGGATTGCATTACGTAGCAAATTGAATCACCTAAGGCTATTGATGGGAAATATCTGGTTGATTAGTTTTATCACTAGTCATTCATATTGTTGTTTATTATTACAACTAGCGACTCGCCCCGGCTTTGCGCGGTTTTATTTTATGTATAAACCTTACTCTATATTAAAAAAAACCGCATCAAAATCCGTTGCGCGGTTTTATTTTATGTATAAACCTTCCTCTATATTAAAAAAAACCACATCAAAATCCGTTGCGTACTTTTAAAGATTTAAGCATTCAAAGGGATATAGGGATAGGGAAAGTGAGTTTGTTTTATACTATGTAGTGATAGTGATTATCGGTATCAGCTCAATGGTATGAAAATCAGACATAATTATTATAATCTAGTATTACATTATTGTTACTCGTTGCAGATTTTTTTATAGAAGAACTCCCGTGTCACATCTGTGTAACAGTGTGTCGATGGGAGTTCACCATCAATACTACTAAATGGCATGATGAAGGATTTCATCACTAATTAACATACATTTGTTGGAATTTCATATCATTTTTGTAAAAGTAATACCTAAATGTCGTCGAAAATCTCAAATCACAGTTCCAATCGATTCCTAAGCCAAAAATAGTCCTATATAATTTAAAAAAGTCATAAATGACGTCGAAAATCTCAAAAAAATGTCTTAAGCTATTCCTAAGCTAAAAATATTTTTGTGAAAGTAATAAATGACTTCAAAAATCTCAAAATATGGTCCCCAGCCCAGCATGGGGATCCAATGGGTTTTAATTTATAAATAAGATTAGATATAATATGTGTAAGGCTAACCACTTTATTAACCCCTTTTTGGCCACCCATTTTCTAATGGTCTCCTTTTACCGGATTTATTAAAAAAATATTTTTCTTTGTTTCAGTGACGTCACCAGGCTCTGCCGCGCGCTTACCTCTGTGCCAAATAATACCACTAGTCCTTATAATTGTGTGGGCAAACAACACATAGATTAAATAAATATTTATAAATAAATAATAATAAATAAACCAGTGTAATATAATAAATATTAAATAAGTAGGTGTCTAGGTTAAAGTTGGCGGATAAAATGTGAATTTAAATTACATATAGTTAAATGTACCTAAACGAGCTGATAGTTACGCCAAAGAATTGTAAAGACTAAGGATATTGTTGATTTAAATACAAATTATATGTCGATGCCCGTGTTTTATTTATTTAAACCTTCATTTATTAAATACACATAAAAAATTATCACTCGAAATTGTAAATTTAAAATTAAGAAAAATCTCTATATCTAAGTATATCTCTATTCTCCATATTAATGTACAAAAAGTAATAGAAAAATTAAGTAGGTATAAATTTTAGTAAAACTTCGTATCAAAATTTGATAGATAAAATTTACTCAGTTAATATCAAAATGTTTATTAAATGGACTGATATTAAGTTGCTTACTTAACATTGAAGTGGTTTTACATTTTGATTTATGGGTAAAAAATAAGCTTCAATAAATGAAATTTATAATATTTTAACTTTTAAAAAACTAGCTTTGCATTTAAATTTCACATATTACAAATAAGTCTTTGATAACAATGAAAATTACAATCAAGGAATAGAAACAAATTACAACTAATATAGTTATGCAATTGAAACAATTGAGCTAACTGCAGACGGGGTGCAAAAAGTCTAGAGGGGTACCTCTCTCAACTCAACTGACCTCACCAGTCGGAAGAGTTCCCAAGACACAAATCTCAAAAACTACAGGTCAGAGGTTGATCAAATTTAAATGGAACCATGGAGTTTTTTGAATACAAAAGAATGATCAAGATGGTTCTCCCAGAAAAAAACTATCGCTTACACATAAAATCCAAAGAAAAAGGAAAATAATCCAGTCGCATTGAGACCCTCCTCGGTTTTCAAGTCGGATAAAAAGAAGCTTATTTAATTTGCTTTTAAAACTAGTTTACAACTTTTTAAAATGTAATCAGAAGCATCGTGAAAACTAATTTAATTTGTTCAAGTTGAAACTAATGAGATGCTGAAATTAAAGAGAAAATGTCATCGTGAATTTGTCTTTACTATGTTACTAATAAAAAAGGTAAAACTAAGATTAATCTTGCAAATTTATTAGTAGTAGGAATTAAAAATACACAACGACTTCGACCTGGTCGTAATCAAATTGGAAAGCCCAGTGAAGCAAGAGGAATCAACTAACACAGGTATGTACCGCAAAGGAATTTGCAAAATTTGGATTAAGTTTTTATCGCTAACCAGATTAGACTCTAAATAAGGTTAAGGCTGCAAATTGGAGAATAAAACAGCAAACCCAGTCGTATTTTCTGCAGTAGTAAAGCTTGGTTTGGAAAAGCTAGTTTTATCTGAAATTGATCGCCAGGAAGTGTAATTAAAAAAGTTCATTTGGAAGCTGAATTGAAGGCTTTATTGCGTTTTGGCGAAGGGTTTTATTGCAGGCCTTTGATAGATGGACTTATCGTGTAGAGTGTTGAAGTGGACGCAGTATTATTGCCTTAGGCTTCAAATATTTTAATAACAGTAAGAAATCAGAAATCAAAATCTTTATTTCTTTAGGCTTACAAAATAAGCACTTAGTCAAATTAAATACTACCTATAGGTACATAGTTATCAAAATAATATAAGAAATAAAGTGATAATTATTGATGTTCAGTTCGCCTCAGTTTTTTGTCCAGTTAGTCCAGTTAGTTAGTGATGAAAATGCTGCACTTAGGTATATTGAGCCTTTATTAGTTCAATTAACGCTCATTTGTTTTTTTATTTCTTCAAAATTATTCTTTGTTATGTTCAGTAGTTTATCACCATAAGTACGAGGATAATAGTTTTTCTTTTATTATCAAAGAGGTTCGCCGCTTCGCAGTTTGGGACAATATTTTTTTCTACCACTTAAACTTCATTACAGTTCAGTTTTAAAGGCAGAAATAAACGTTATTTATTATAAGCTTTTAAACAATAATAACGCACGAGTTATTAAAAAAAAGAGTAAAGCTACAACAGGGCCCGCATTCCACTAAATAAATCGCTTCACCATTTAAATAGTATATGTAGTGTCAAAATGTCAGTGTTAAACTCTTTTTGGCATTCTACTAACACAAACTTTTTGAGGTTCATTCATAGCTCTGACGAATAGGTACCTTTATAACTACCAATTTGACATTCTAATTATGAAAGTCTCTTCAAGCGCAAAAAATAGTAGAATACCAAATGCTCAAACGTCATTTTAATCATCTTGATTGAATGGCACTATTGAGACCTTTGTTTTGACATTAGTGGAATTTGGCCCCTGGAAAACAGAGTGAGTAATCAACATAACTCTCTTTTGAATGACAGAATCATGGAATAAGTTCATTTCGTTCACTAAATCCGGCATAAAAGGCCCTCAGCTCTACAAAGTAAGTTTATTAGCAAATGCATCGGGGAAACAGAAATGTTGAAATTTCAAAGCTTGCGAGCGTAATCCAAAAGTGGGCATAATTACCTCCTGGCTCTCAATAGGAACTAGTTATGTACTTGTTACATTATAATTTTCTAATCACAGCATACCGCGTAGGTAGCCTCCATAAAGAACATGTAAAAATCTGCAGGTCTCAACATTCAAGATCCATGGAATGCAATGCAATGCAAAAAGCGTAAAAAAACTATTTTTGCATTAGAAATTCAAGGTTTATGAGCTTTAAGGAGCTAAAATCAGATTTTTGAACTAAAAAGCGTAAAATGACGCTTAACTAGATTTTTACTTCATCTCATTATGTTATCATAAATTTCTCAGTTATTTAGGCCCTAAAAAGGTGAACTATGAAGCGAAAAATAATGAAATCCTGTGTTCTCAATAAAATGTCATGGAGAACACAGGATTTCATTCTTTTCGATTTCGACCGGACAGAATGCCCCTTTAGTATTCAAATTGATGAGTCGGCAGAAGGCAAGCCACAAAACAGCACAAAAGAAAAGATACCTGTACCTATAATTAACAAATCAATTATCAAATATTATGTCAACCTTAATTGGGCAAAAATTATACATCAGCCAAACTCGATGTAGAATGTTTGTAAACAAACCGCCCATACTTAACCTAAAATACACTCTGTTGCGGCGCCTTTTTATACGCAATTTACATTACTTGTCAATTTAAGATCCTTCCTTCACTAAATATTTCGTACACTCATATCTAAAATTCGACGCCAAGCAAGCGAATTTTAGTTTTATGTGTTGTGTTGTTTGTTTACAAACATTCTACATCGAGTTTGGCTAATGTATAGAACTGACAGTCAAGACAAGATATTTATTTGGTCATTGATTAGTTGGTCAGCGTACCAACAACTGACTTTTAAACTCACAAACTCCCTTCCAAAACTCGTTATCACTTCTTCAGCTGCAACACTGCCTTAGATCTTGAACATAAATTAAAAACTATTCAACGTTTTTGCTGCACGTCGAAGTTTCCGTATTGGAAAACACGTCAAACATTCCAAAGATGTTTTGTTCAACTTATCTAGCACTTGGGAAGTTGGCAGTAGTGCTATAAAAAGTTTCTGTTGGGTTTTGTTGGGCAGAAGCGGAGAGAGTTTTGACGGCTTCTGGAGCGTAGCGAGTGAACCGCTTGCAGCTAGGGATCGCAGCTGCCAGATGTGTTTTTCTGCGTAAAAGTTTTTTTTCTACCTATTTCTACCCGCGCTTTCGAACGCGTTTTTTTAATGAACCTAGTACTCCAGGTCTACAACTTCAACTATGCAAAATTTTAGCCCGACCCTTCTAGTTGTTTTCGAGTGAAAAGGTATCAAACATCCGAACTTTAGTATTAGCATCGACCCCGGTGAAAATTGATAAATAAAAGCTATCTTTTTTTGTATTCCAGACCTAGAATTAAGTCTATTTCAAATTTCAGCCTGATTCGTTCTCAAGTTTTAGTGTGAAAAGGTAACAAACATCTATTCAACCTATCGCGTTTATTATGTTTAGAGTGATTTGTGGATCCAGCTCTGTCCCAAATGACCAGAACTGGCGCTATTTTTTGAATCTAGTCGACCTAAAACTGCCAGGATAAGATAGGCTCAAACTATGCAGTTAGTGTTACCAGCTGATAGACATGATAATTATGCTATTTTATCCTAGAAAAACGCGTGTAATACTTATAGACAGAGTACCAAAAATAATAAAACATATTCACTTTAAATCCAGTGAAAAGAGCATTGGTTTATTTCTGCCGTGAATTAACCTTTGTTCACTAGCATAGTCACATTATCTGTGGCAATTGTATGCGAAATGTCGATTTATTTAATATGTCCAGTGAAATTGTGGAATAATGGAAGACCCGCTCACTCATAAAAGCCATTTTACTGCCAATTCTGGGCCACCGACGGCCATTTACACGGGCAACCTTTTTGGAATCACAGCTACATGGACATGCTATTAAAATATAGATGTTTTTTAGAATTTTTTTAAGGGACTTTTTGTTCTCTGACTGTTTATTTCAGACAATGTCTCTTATTTCCACAAATGGTTTATAGGGATGTTAGATGACAGAGATCATAATTCGGTTTTTTGTAAATAGTCAGCATTAGTGTTTTTAACAAATTAATATTTTATGATTTTTGGCGGAAACGTCTATTAATGCGTTGGAAACCACCTAAATCGCGTACCAATCTGTTTTTTTATGTAATACACTAAGATTGAAATACCGGTGAACTAGGTAGATAACTGTCTTTCGAACAAAATGTAGGTACCTATGTACTTAATTTGAGACACAAGAAATGAAGGAAAGAATACTTCGTGTACGTTTATTCTAAAATCTACACTTTTACCTTAAAAATCAGATCAATCTTGGTTTGTGAACCCGAACCTACTGCATCAAAGAGAATTGGCACTGGCTGCCAAAGATCCATTTCTGCCGTCTTTTCACAAGGGATTTGTTTCAACATCACTAAAACTCTGAGATACTGTGTAAAACTTTTCAATCTTACCAAGGAAAGAAACCACGTATTAACACTCTACAACGCAGTTGTTCGAAGTAATGTAGGCAAATAAGGTACAGACAAGTTACCTTGACTTAACCTTGACTTAACCTATGAAATGTTAACATTGGGCGAAGCAAGAGTAAAATATTTTACTGCTCATTTAAAACAAAAAAAAGACTGAAAAAATATAATGTAAGCGATAAATGGCGATATCTACCGGACAACCAATGGTATGGATGATATGGTACAATCCGAGTGCATCTATGGATCCATCTAATACGAGTACAACTAAAAAATAAAAAAACAATAAAACTAAATAAGCTTCCAGATGTTTCTACCATTAGCAGCAGGAAGCTCTGGAAAGTTCTGAAATATCCGAGATTTCCAGAACTTTCCAGAGCTTTTTGCGCATTCTGCTATGACAAGGCGTAGAAAATAACCTCATTTAACGACCTTCCGCTCCTCATCGGCTCTAAAATGCAAAAACCCGTTCATACTTTTGCAATCTAAAACGTGCCCTCCCCACAGCACGATTAGGGAAACATCTTATTTTCAATCTTCAATATCGATATTGTCTTCCATTTGACACATATAAATATCCACGCATGTGAAGCCACGTGACGCAACTTGTTTATGTATAGGCAACAGTTGTAAAAAATTGTCTTTTCTTGTTGTAAATATATTCCCCAGCGGATGAAGCCGCAGACTGAAGCTAGTGATCCATCAAACACGTCGAATCAGTGAGTTCGCGTGTCTCGCGTGACTGCGCGCCGTTAGAGCCTTGTAATTAGGACGGACTTCATTTGAACTTCGAATGTTGCTGATTTCTGTACATATTGGACTCTCGGTGGAAACAGCTTTGTGTGAATAATGCTTGATTATGGCCGGCTTAGTCTCTATTTGAAGGGTGATATTACAAGTAATATTTGAGGCTAGGCTACGTTACATATATACTTATAAATATCCAGAACATCTGACACAAATATCTGCGGATCGTACAAAATGTTTTTCGAAGGTGGGAATCGAACCAAAAAACCTCCTGCGCCGCAATCGGACCATCCCCCACCGCGCCAGATCAGTTGTCAATACAATGCAGGTAGGCTAAGACAAAAAGAAAGCAATAATTTTGATATTTTTACAAAAATGAAAAACCGACTTTAAATATCAATCATGATTATGAATCTCAAAAATTACTGGTTACTTTAAACAACTGGGGATCATCTGTAGACGAAAAATTTGCATAAGGATAACTCAAACTACTTTTCATAATAATATCGCATTTATGAGGGGCAACATTCTTCCTTGAACCTTTGCTTTCTCGTCCTTTGCTTTGACCAAACCGTCAAAATTTCCTAAAGTAGTTTAATATACCGATCTTCGAGGTTCACACATTAAAGATAAGATAAAACTTCATCGCCGAAGAGCGGCCGAGCGTGGAGTATCAAATGATTGGACGAAAACTATGCTTGGAGTTCAAGTCAATATTTCAAACACTGCCTGGAATTTCATGGTAAAGAACAACGTCACAGAATAGCTTAAAAGTAAAGAGAACATAAAGTTATATCTTAAGGTACAAAGAAACTATCATCTACTATAGACAACTGAATCAATTGAGCTAACTGCAGACGGTTGCAAACAGTCTAGAGGTAACTCAATCAATCCGTAACAATACCAGTCGGTAGCGTCCCCAAGACGCTGGCTGCATCACCACGCTCGCTGTATGGCAATGCTGATGCACTGCGCCAGATACTCACCAGCTCAGTTATTGTACAATCACTACATAGTATAAAACTAAGTCGTTTTTTGTGTCCCTATTTCCCTATGTCCCTTTGAACGCTTAAATCTTTAAAACTACGCAACGAATTTTGATGTGGTTTTTTTTATAGATAGAGTGATTCAAAAGGAAGGTTTATACGTATAATAAAACCGTGCGAAGCCGGAGCGGGTTGCTAGTATTTTTATATAATAATTTTTAAAGTCTTATTCATCAAATTATCTACAGTATTATAACTAGCACGGAAGGTACGAGACATGCAACACACAAAAGCCTTAAAGTACTAAGTATAAAAATAGCCCATATAATATGTAACCTATATATAATGTAACCTTTATAATGTGGTTCTAATTATTTGTAAACTAAATTTATTTAATTAGTAATATAATTAGCTATAAATAATTAATTTTAAGGTTACCTTGCTTGTTTGCTTAGTTGTATATATAGCTATAAGTAATTAATTAATTTAATTTAAGGCTACCATGTAATTTTTTTTTTTAACATTAACATTCTTATTCTATTCTATTCTATCAAATTATCTTCATCCAAAAGCAAAGACTCCTCTTTGTGGTTTATTTCGTTTCATATTTGTTTATTCCAATCATTGTGTACATTTGTAGGTATTTTTATTAAAACAAAGAATTACGAGACACAATGGTAGGTTTAGAATAGGTAGGTTAAGCAACTACTGAGAGGATGGGACGTCTAATAGGCCACCATGCCCATAATTTTCATTGCCATTATTCTATTTCTAATCATAATAATATTTATTTATTTATGTTTAACAAAATCCACAGCCCTTAATTACAAAATCCACAGCCCTTAATTATTATTATTATTACTTAATATTACTATAAGAAAACAAAAAAAAATGAAAATTCATTTATTTGGCCTTTTATAGGTAATCTTTTATACCTTGGGCTGATTGTACAGCTAGGTAAAAACAATTTTGAGAAGGAGGCCAAGAGGAGGATCCAGCTAGGCTGGGCAGCATTTGGGAAACTACGTCAAGTCTTCTCGTCATGCATACCGCAATGTTTGAAAACGAAAGTTTTCAATCAGTGCGTCCTACCCGTAATGACCTACGGAGCTGAGACGTGGACACTCACGGTAGGGCTGGTCCACCAGTTCAAAGTCGCCCAGCGAGCTATGGAAAGAGCTATGCTCGGAGTCTCTCTGAGGGATAGAATTCGTAACGAATACATCCGACAGAGAACCAAAGTTATCGACATAGCTCAAAGAATTAGCGAGCTGAAGTGGCAATGGGCCGGCCATATCTCGCGAAGAACCGACAACCGTTGGGGTAAACGTGTTCTTGAGTGGAGACCGCGAACCGGTAAACGTAGCGTAGGACGCTCTCCGGCCAGGTGGGATGACGATCTGCGAAAGACTGCTGGCAGATGCTGGATGCGTCAAGCAAAAGACAGGGCGCTATGGCGCTCATTGGGGGAGGCCTATGTCCAGCAGTGGACTAATATAGGTTGATGATGATGATGATGACACGTAATACCTATCACATTTAATACAGAAGCAAGAAAATATTTAAAAAAAGTTAAGAAATCGGCCGGTAGGTCGGTAGGTAGGTAAATGTCTCAGAATAATGCCGCTACAAGCCGCAGCTACTAGTGGCGCTGATTTTCAGTCAGAGCCTGGCACAAACAAGTCCATCTTATCTGTCAAGTTAGAATTTTATAGCTGACAAAATTCTGAATCCAAAAAGTATTACCTCCAAGCATCCGATTGGTAGAGAGCAGCGCTTTTTAAATTTTCATTTCAATGTTACAAACGATTAAATGTTAGGACGCTGTAAAATTGTTTTACAGACCCGTTCAGTTTTTGTTTGGGTATTTTTAGGGTGAAATGACGGAGTTTTGAATCGAGGTTTGTATAAAAGTTTGCGGCTTTCCGAAATAGGAGTATTAATTTTGATAGCTGATAGTCTTGGGGGAGCTGGTGAAAGTCTTTTCGTTGAAGGTTGTATTTTTATATTTGACGAATATTGAAGTGTTTCACTATTGATTTTATTAAATAATAGTTTAAAGTAGTAGGTACTTTTGTAATTTATAAGACTAATTATTAATGAAAATAATTTTGTTTATACATTTTAAACCCTGTTTTGGCAGGAACTACGTACCTAGGTAGTTAGTAGTTATAAAAAAGTCTAATAGAAAAACGTTTTTTTGCTTATTAATATTACACACTTATAATATGCTATGATCTGTTGGCACAAAATTTAATTCAAATAAGCAGTTGCAACAGATCTAAGATCCGCTGGAACCTTTTTGTGTGATCAGATGCAACCACAAACTGATCATATGATCAGATAGGAATAACCCATTTTTTCATGTCCAGTATCAAATTTACGCGATTAACCAGACTTTTTATATATTAGTAAGATGCATGCTGAGGAAATAAATTAAGTAGAAATTTCGGTAAAGATTCGTAAACATAAGGTCGGTAATTATATAATGGACTTGATTTAATTAAGTTTTTTCTTATCTTTTAAAGGTAACTTTTTTTAAACTGAGACTTTCAAGTCATATTAATTTATTGTAACAATATCTATTCGTGTATGTAAATGTATAAAAGACAGGACGGATGTCTGTCTGTCAGTAGAAAAGAACATAATATAACCCAACTGTCGATAGCGTAAAAGTTGACTGACAGTGCGACTTTGAATCAACTGGTGGAAACCCCTCGGAAATGATGCTGAATTTCATCCCTTGTCATGTCAAGTGTTAAGGCATCCTACGAAAACTTGTTATAAGTAATGTTGAATACTAAACAGCATGTTCTATGAAGTATAGCTTGTATCTTCTTATGAAAATGTATGTGAAGGTTCCGTTTTTTATTCCAGCCTGTGTCAAAATATCATCCCGATCCGTTCAGTAGTAAAACTAATACTGTATATTCAGTATACTGAATACTGTATACTGAATATACAGTACATCACACAATTCACATCAATATATTAAATGCAAAAGTTTGGATGGATGGGTAGATTTTTGTTACCTCTTCACAAATCTTTTCAGTAGTTTTACTGAACGGATCGGGATGAAATTTTGACATAGTTTGTAACGCGGACCGAAGCTAGTATAAAATAAAACCAATAAACAAGAAGATTTGTGAACCGTACCGTGTATTGTGATTTTACGTTTTATTTTGGCAAATATTTCACAATGCAATCCAATAAGTGTACTTTATGGATTGGTTGTAAAGTCTTTGGAAGCAATAAATTCAAAGCAGCACGTTACTTCATACGACACTGCGAAGAATACCCGAATCGACAGCGAGCTTTACTTAGATTTATTATGTGCCGACTCTTCGCTTTACCTTACGATTCTTATCGTGATTTCGGTTCATTGGGATAGACTTCAAAACTAGTTAGCAATTAAAAGTATCTATATAATGTTCACTCATTCATACAAATAATATATCAACATAGGGTACCCACCTCAAACAGCTCAAATAGGTAACCTAGGTGTCCTTACTTGTATGTAATTGATGTATAATATAATATATATATATATATAATATAATATAATATATATATATATATGGTTATAGTCTCTTTCACGCAAGAGAACTTAACAGATCGGTCTGAAATTTTAAATAGATGTAGCTCTAGCCCTGGAATAATAGAAAGCTTTCTTTTCATACCATAAATCAGTTCTTCCGTATGCGGATATAAATAGCCTTCCTATAGAAACAACGTTTGCGAAGACGCGGGCTGATATAAGTTTTTAGTCACAAGTCAAAGGATTGCGAATATACCATTAACGTGTTTGGACAAACAACAAACAACGTGTGTGAACGGTGTGTGAAAGGTATTCGGCCTTCTACCCGAATAAGTCGAATAAATAGCCGAATAAAACGAGAATCACACTAAGCGTTGCGAAATCCCACCATTACTTTTAAAGTGTTATATCAGTTAAGCTACCTATATAAAATTATACGAATATATTCTGGATCGTAAAAAATTAAGACTAGAGGAAAAATTGGGAAATTGTCATCAATCACTTAGCGAGGTGTTGCGAAGCGTTGTTGAAATTTGCCAACTCCTAAATTTGTATAAGACCAAAACTTTGAAGGCAAAGCGTAATGGGGAGATAATTTTTGCCCCAAGAGAATTGCAGTTTCACGAGGTGAATATTCTACAATCGTAAGGCTTAGTTCGTAAACGTAAAAAACGTAACGTTCGTTAACGTTGGTAAATGTAGTGTAGGACGCCTCCGGCCAGGTGGTATGACGATCTGCGAAAGACTGCTGGCAGATGCTGGATGCGTCAAGCTGAAGACAGGGCGCTATGGCGCTCATTAGGGGAGGCCTATGTCCAGCAGTGGACTAATATGGGCTGATGATGATGCTTAGTTCGTACTGGAATAGCAAAGGCCTTTAGCGACCGTGGTTAGTAATTTCAGTATCGAAATTCTGTATTATTTTATTTTCTAAATAATTTACAGCTTGCCACATTCTTTTGAACAAAGCCGAAAGGGGGCTGACTCTAGACTCAAGGGGAGCTACTTCCGCTACAGATTTGCTTAAGATTATTTTCATCCCATTCGTGTCTTTTTACATATATATATACTCTGCGTTTTTAGCGTTTTTACTAGCAAAACACTGGTAATGATGAAAAAACATATCAATACCAGTACCAAGGACCTTTCGCCATACTTTGCAATTGATAGATTGTGTTTAAACACAATCTATCAGTTAATCCGAACAAAACAGAACTTGTACTCTTTACTCGCAAAACCAAACTACCAAGACTTGAACTACCCTCACTGCTAGGTACAACACTTACGCTAAGCAGGGAGGTTAAATACCTCGGCATATGGCTTGACAGTAAACTGCTTTGGGGCAAACAACTAGATCATGTCACAACAAAAGCCACAAACGTCCTATGGCAATGCATGCGAGCGGTGGGCAAGGACTGGGGCCTCAAGCCTAAGCTGTGCCTGTGGCTTTACACAGTCATGGTCCGCCCAGTACTAACTTACGGAGCTATAGTATGGTGGCCTAGGACAGACTTAGTCACCACCATAAACAAACTACAACAGGTTCAAAGACTGGCCTGCACACTCATCTGCGGCTGCAGGAAATCAACCCCATCAGCAGCACTGGACATAATATTAGGACTAACGCCCTTGCATGTTCACATACAGCAGGAAGCAATGGCAGCGTCTCTAAGAATTAAGTCAACAAACCAGTGGAAAGGCGAATCTGGCCTGACAAACCACTGTAGAATAATACGTAAGGCCATTGCTGCAATTCCAGAGGCAGCGAATGGCACTGACAGAATAGCGTCTACGTATCTCACCAATAAGGCCTATGAAATAATGCATGAAGAAAACGCAACAGCGATCACTTCACATGAAGTCACCACATACCACATCCACACCGATGGGGCTAAGAACAACACAGGAGCCGGCTGCGGCTACTACTGTCCCGAAATCGGCCTTGCAAGAGCCCAACCTCTAAACTCATCGACCACGGCCTTTCAAGCGGAAACCTTGGGACTCCAATTAGCAGCAAAGCACATGATTTCAGATACATCTATCAAAGGGTCCAGCCGGATGCATCTGGTCTTTAAAACAGACAGTGCTGCATTAATAAACGCACTCAAAAGAGCAGACACAAGATCAAAATCTATTGTAGAATGCCATAGCGCTCTACAAGATCTTTCTAAACACAATAAAGTCTGCATAGAATGGACAGAAAGTCGATCCTGCCCAGCCAACATAAACGCAGACAGACTAGCAAAGGAAGGAACGAGACTGGTCCCAACAAGTCATGATAACAGTCTATCAAACCCACCGACAGCAGAAGTAAAAAATAGACTAAAACTAAACTCAGAAAAAGAACACCAAAAATTATGGGAGCGTCGAACAGACTGCAAGCATACTAGAACAATATTCCCCTCCAAAGACAGGAAAACCACAAACACGATGCTCAAGATGAGCCGCGAGGATCTAAGGACAATGGTGGAAATCATCACAGGCCACTGCGAATTGAACCACCACCTTTTCAAGACCGGAGCCACAGACAGCAATCTGTGTCGTGGCTGCTTTCAGGTAGAAGAAACTGTGGAACACGTTGTGGTACTATGCACGGCAACAGAAGAGACAAGACAAAAGACGGGACTGAAGAGCCTCATCGAGGCATCAACCTCATCCACACCCACAGAAAAGCTGAAACTTAGCTGTCAATCACCAAAAGTCCTGCTCCGGTTTTTCAAGGAGCTGGGCTGGTTAGGGCCTGGTTAGGCTGGGGGATAATGCACAATACACTCCTATGCGAGATGTCAGTGCAGATCACAGTTCCCCCACTTAGAATTAGAATTAGAATTACTTTGCAATTTTTGAATCACTGATAATAATGCATACAGATTGAAAAAAATCGAGCTAACTGCAGACTGTTGCAAAAGATTATTAGTAGCGTAACAGATCCTAGTCAATGTCCAATTTATTTATACATCGTCAGATCGTCATCAATTTCCCTAATAGGTGGAAAAATCAACAACACTGAACTTTATCTACGGCTGATTTGATTCAACGTATTACAAGGCCGAAAAAACCAACCGAAAAGAATCAATCCATGCCCGCAAAATGGGGACCATAAATAAATCCAGCCCCAAATTACCTCCTACAAAGGATCTGTAAGAGCCAATAAAGCTATAATAATAAAACTTTTATTCAAACCTAATATTTACGTAAGATTCGTGGCTCCCCGTGGAAGTTAACAACCTTCAGGTTTAATTAGAACCGAGCTAATTCTCAAGTTTTGATGAATGCGATTTCACGGATACAAACGCTTGGCAGGTAAGAGAGAACCACTGAGTCATCTTACACTGCTTTATGGTAGGTATATGACCTTAAACAATGTATGTATTTATAGGTCGAAGATGGAGCAAAGCAAAGGAAATTCTGAGAAATTTGATCTCACCACAGTTAGGGATATCGAAATAGGAATAAAAGAGAACACAGTATTGATATTAAGTTAATTTATTATATTGAATGCTTCAGAAATTTAAATTTTATTACTTAATTAAAACTATGATATAAAGATTTTTGTTGATTTCTATATTTTAAAGTCAAAGTAAAAGGTCTCATCGCAATGAAAATACACTTCCTGGCAATCTTTTGATTGACACGTTCAATCAAATGCTATATTTTACAGGGTTGAACTAATTTTGCTGACTAAGCATGAGTGGCACTTTATTTTAAGTAGACCAGCTGAAGCCCTTTTGTTCCCATTTTATTTCCAAACCAGAGGGAGGTATAATTTGAAATTTTGATTTAAACCCTTGTTTGGTTAATTGCCGCTAATACTATCTGGTCTGTGTGTTTTGTTTGAGTAATCGCGCCCTAAATATTAATGTTTTGT
Organism: Eupithecia centaureata; assembly: GCA_944547425.1. Taxonomy (NCBI): domain Eukaryota; kingdom Metazoa; phylum Arthropoda; class Insecta; order Lepidoptera; family Geometridae; genus Eupithecia; species Eupithecia centaureata. The sequence continues at coordinate 1,485,611 of OX155680.1, read as the reverse complement.
AATTACTGGGCCAGACCCTCCTGCGAAGATAACTGACATAATTTGCAGTCAGTTTATTACATAGAAGTAGGTAGTGAATGGAGAACCGCGTTGGTACCCACTTCAAAAGCCGTCAAATTGTATGTTTATGTTGCAGTTTAAGCCATCATAATGATGGAAAGCTTTGTCTGAGAGTAAACTGTCGAAGCTAGTTGTAGATGTTTTAGTTAGTTGTTTTGATCAATTTCGGGTTTTGGCTGTAACATTTTCATTTTTTGTCCAAGAGTTACCAGTCAAACATAGTTTTAGATGTTTTAGTTAGTTGTTTTGATCAATTTCGGGCTTTGATTGTAACAGTTTATGGTAAAAACATAACACTTTAGGATTCAATGTTTGTTTACTCGCGAAAGTATAAATAGATGGATAGGTATTAGGTATGCCATCACAAAATGTATTGATTAAGAATAAAATTTGAAATATGCATTCATTGTCATGTCATTAAAAAAACACTTAAAAATTACAATTTTTAAGTGTTTTTTTTAATGTCACGAATTTTTTTTATGACAATTTTTTTTTGTATTTCTAAGCAGCTTTATTTTCTTGAAATATCAGCAGAGTTATAAGTATTTGTTTTCTATTAAATATCCAATGCACATTTATTAGATACTTCTAAATAATGAACCCTAGTATGATTACAATCTAGCCACAACATGGGCTACTAAATAATATAAATCTAACCTAACTTACTAGCATAGCTATTCTAAGAACGGTTGATTAACAGCGTTCTTATTGTCTCTTTATAAGATGTGTGGGAAGACACTATTCTCGGTTCTTTGATTTTTTTGTATTTATAAGAATTATGAGTAAATATTCTTTTATCACTACATAGTATAAAACAAAGTCGCTTTCTCTGTCCCTTAGTATGCCCCTATGTATGCTTAAATCTTTAAAACTACGCAACGGATTTTGATGCGTTTTTTTAAATAGATTCAAGAGGAAGGTTATGCGTATAATAAAACCGTGCGAAGCCGGGGCGGGTCGCTAGTTATAATATTAATAGAGATTCGTTGCTTTGTGTAATTTTTCCCATAACATAGCTCAGCCTACTTTAGGCTGTGTCCCCAGTAGGCAAACTGTGAGCGGCCGACTGAGTGAGCCGCAAATTACGGCGAACAGCTACAAACTCAGATCAGTTTCCGTGCGTATCGCGAGCATTGGAACCTGTGAGTCGGCCGCTAACTGAGACAGTCGGCGCACGTATCGCTGCAAACTGTACAGTGAGCGCAAACTAGCAAACTGTGAACACTCAATTTAAAATAATATGGAAGGGCGTACTGAACTGATACGCCGTAAACTCGGAACAGTCGGCTGCTCACCGTTTGCCTACTGGGGACACAGCCTTAGGGTTGCATGACATTGTCAAACACCCATTATCCAATTCTACTATTCTCATTTTTATGTTTTCTGTTTGCAGGTTATAGAGAAAAAGTTCACAGCACTCCCAGTATTTATCTTACACAGGCCCATGATCCGAGGACCGCTGGGTTAGTACTCTTGAGTGGAGACGGTGACACGGCGAACGTGGTGTAAGACGCCTTCCGGCCAGGTGGAATGATTTCAGGATATCAAGCGGTATAATGGATACACACGTTCACAGTACTCCCAGTATTTAAGTACCTTACACAGTTCCATGACCCGAATAAAGCTAGGTTACACATATTCTTGAGTGGAGACTGTGACTCGGCAAATTTAGTTTAGGACGCCTCATCAGGGATGATGATCTGCGAAATCTTGCACATTCTGGATGCGCCAAACTGAATACGTGGCTCATTGTTTTGTATCATTATATGTCTAGTACCCAAAGAACGTCCGTAAGACGGTGTCTCAGCAAACGTAGTGTATGACGTCTTCTGGCTAGCTGAATAAGTGGGTCATTGTTTTGTGTATCACAATTGTCTTTTTCAGGATATGTAGAGGTATAGTAGATATATAGGTACGTCCACAGCTCTCCCAGTATTTACCTAACACAGTTGCAAGGTTGTTTTTCGTTCACAAAGCTTGTTTGGGACGGCTGACCGCAATAATCCAACGGCACCACCTGCTACGTATAACGAGCCTCGTAAATCCTCGGAATGTCCCACTCGCTTGTTATTAGCTGACAGACATTTGATTCGGATTGTGATGATTTACAAGTTGTAAGCTACACAACACAGTAAAGGCAGATTTACACAGGGTCAGTGCACTAGTCAGTTATCGGCGCCAGTGCCCGCGGCTAGACTGACTTCCACTGTTTACATGGAGTCGGTAGTCGAGCTAGTTTTCACGTTGAGCACACGTTTGTGAAGTCAGTGAGAAAGAAAAACTGTTTACACGGGGTTTTTGTCACTAGCGCGGCTGGGCGCGGGTTGATAGATAGATAGATAGATTTATAGATTTTTGCGGGGGACTGTTTGCGGCGGGTTGCGGGGGGCGCCGACTGACTTCTAAATATTCATGTGCCAATTTACAAGCCAGCGCTGACTTCCCGCCACTGTACTGACTTGAAATCAATTTACACGGGGTTTTTTTCGGGTCAGCGCTGACTTGTCACGCTTTCGGCGCCAGTCACTGACCCTGTCTATTAACGTCACCGGCAGAAATCTGTGAAAAGGTAACTCTTTCAACCGACTTCAAAATAGAATGAAATTCTCAAATATTTTTATATGTAACAGAATGATTTCTGCGTAATTATTATTTGTATGTATGCTCAATACATCACTACTATACATATAAAACAAAGTCGCTTTCTCTGTAACTATGTCCCTATGTATGCTTCATCATCATCATCATCATCAGCCTATATTAGTCCTATGTATGCTTAAATCTTTAAAACTACGGAACGGATTTTGATACAGTTTTTTTTAATAGATACAGTGATTCAAGAGGAAGGTTTTTCATATAATAAAACCGTGCGAAGCCGGGGTGGGTCGCTAGTAACTATATAAAATAACTACTGTCTGTTCGCGCCTTTGCACATGTTTTTTATTTGGACACGTTTTAACGTGTCGTTATTTAATTATTTCCTTTTCTAAACTCATTTATGGGATGAAAAGTAGAGTGCTAGTGCTATTTACATCCTGATCTGTTCAGTAGTTTTCGCATGAAAGAGTAACAAACATCCATACATACAAACTTTCGTTTATAATAATACTAGATGCGCCCTGCGGCTTCGCCTGCGAACCAGAGTTTCTTTATACAAATTTCAGAAGCTTATTACACAATCCGATAAAAATACGTGTTTAATTATTTATTTCATAGTTTATAGATACCAAGTTTTGAGTAAATCGAACCAAGGAAAAATAATTTTCGATACAAACTTTACCACCCCATTTAACCCACTCAAAGGTTAATTTTTGATTTTTTTTCTAACCTATGTCTTAAACTATATACGTACCAAATTTCATCTAAATATCTTAAGTGATTACGGAGATTACTTATAACAAACATTCACACAGACTTTCCAATTCATTAAAATATATACATATATACCAGCAAGGTTTGTCTAGAATCATACACGCAACATTTTTCAGTGTCAGGTGGACATAATACCCATGCACCATAGAAGTCGCCTCTATCGAAAAACCTTCAATAAAACCTAACGCAATAATTTCATGAAATGAATAAGAAATGAAAATAGCAACACGTTCCGCCTTACTCTCCAACTTTCATCGTACCCAATAAGAAAATATAAAAAGTCCGCTAATAATTGAGAGCTAAGGTTTTTACTTCGAAAAGGTTCTATTGTCGCGAAACCAATATACCCGAAGAACCTTATCCAATTCCGGCTTCGTCCTGGGGAAAGCACTTTGTTCTTTGAGGATAGATAGGAATCGCGTATGGAATACTAAAATCCGATATTGTACGTATCAGTGTGATGCGAATTCTATAAAGTGCTAGGCGTCTACTCCGAAACACTCCTAAAACGATAACTACGTATCGGTAACAACGTTGTTTCATTATGGCCTTTATATGTAGGTACATCCAAACGACAGCATTTCATCATCATGACAATAAAATTAATAAAAATTGGTAAAAATCTTTATTAAGTCGGTTTAGTTAGTGCATACAGTGAAACAATTGCCCTAACTCAAGCTCAACAAAAGCGGTATTACACTACACGTTATTCAGGGCCCTAACTACCGGGCCCTGAATATCGTCCGGGTGCGGGTCCGTCCCTTATAGACCCTAAATCTTATTACACCATTCTTAATTAGGGCTAGGGTCCCTGAATACCTTGTAGTGTAATACCCCTCTAGTACATACATCATACATATCAATACCAGTTGTAAGCGTCCCCAAGATGCTGGCTGCTTTACCACGCTGTATGGCAATGCTGATGCGCTACGTCAGATAATCACCAGCTCTCTCAGGTCACGCGATTGAACAGACACTCAGTTAATTATAAAATACCGGAGAGCCTCGGTACCTCAAGGATTTTATCCCAATATATCGCAATAGTTTTGTCGAGTACACGCTCTGGTGTAGTGTCGACCCAAGATTTTGTTTCGAAGCTTACTGGTGCGTTCGAATTTGATACGTTTCAGAACTTTTGACGCAGTGTTGCCACTTGTTCAATAATGTGAATATGGGTAAATAGGCCAAACCGAATGGCTGTTACATAATAGGTGTCTAGTATATGACTTAACCCTAGAGTTTACCATAACATTACTATAACAAATGGTAAGTTATCTCAATATTCAACGCAGTGATCGATTTTGCCATTGAGCGACAGTTTGGCCCCAAAATATAAGTGTAAGTATTTATGACTAGCTAAGTCTGTTGCTGCCCTTGCAAATATTTGCTAAATTCCAGAAAACATCTAAGCCTACCACACAATCATCATCATCATCAACCTTTACTAGTCCAGTGCTGGACATAGGCCTCCCCTAATGAGCGCCATAGCACCCTGTCTTCACCACACAATGCGACGTCATTATTACATTATTATTGCTGTTTTTGTGACAGTGTTGTCTTAGTCCCGTTAAATCATGAAATTAATGCAATTAATTCAGACTAAGTAGGTACCTAACAAGAAACACTTCAAATATCTACTTACCTTTAGTAGAGTTTCTTTCAACTATATAAACGTTGTGAAACTGAATCATTCTGATTCCTGGAAATAGAAATCAGAGTCGATATCGAACTTTGAAGTGTGCTCACAATAGCAATATTGCCGAAGAAAAATATGACATCGGGAAATAAACATCAACTTAGTTGAAGACGCGGAGTTTTCGAACAATTTCTCGCACAAGTAGGGAAGTTTTTCTCGTAGATGCGAATGCGGCTTGAAATATTGACATTTTATATTGCGCTCCTATCATTTATTCATGCCACAAGCTTTGCTTAGCTTTAGGCTGTTTTGTGTGGATTGTCCAGCATTATTTATTTATTCATCACTTCTTTTTTGTCATCAATGTCTTGACGACCGATGTGGAGCGGCGCGCAAATGACCGTTTGCGACACAGGAGTTTGATTGATGTAAATCAATGTTTACAACTTTTGTAATTTCAGACTGATATATTCAGTAGTTATAGCGTTGTTTTATGGCAGAAACATCACACAGTTCTGGTCAATTTTTGCCCTTAAATTGTTTTTTCTTTTAATTTTTACTACAGTCTCCTCTTTTTCCAATGGGTTTCATCCTTCTATTATTTTATATGTTTCAAAAACCTATCGCCTGGTCTAAAAAGTGTTTTTTGTTTTTACACTATAACATAAACATCGTGATTTCAAAACGCTATGCTTAGTTTATAGAATAGTCTATCTCAAAACCACAAATAATATGAATGAATGAGTGAAATAATTATATGGATTATTTTACCTACTTATGATAAATCGCCAATATAGAAGAGATTTGAGTAGGAACAAAGATGATGATGATGATTCTTTATAATTATACCTAACAATACATTTTTGTCTTACATTTTCAAGAGAAAAACTGAGTAGAAAAAGTTTGGGTGACGTCACACCTAACTGTAACAAGCAAACTAAAAAAATGAAATACAGATATATTCCTAGATATAATATAAACCAATACAGATTTCTTGGTTTTTTATTCAATAAAAGTAATGAAAAAGAAAATAAATATAATAAATAACTAGACAAGCTATAAATATAAATTTAAAAAATGTATATTTTCCAGAATGCTCTGGGTACAGTTCTGGAAAAAAGCTTTCTCAAACCTTCTACTTTTCGCTATTTTTAAACGTAAAATATTTTAAAAAACTTGTGTTACGATACAGCATAAAGGCTGACAAAAGTATTGCCTGAAAAAGGTTGCCGAGCGCTGAAATGAAATGCTCAACTCTTTATTTCAATTTTAAAATATTTTACGTTCAACTTTATTCAACTTTCATAATCAAAATATTTTGAATGAAATCTTCATACTTCATACAGCTGAAAATTCTTGTAGAAATAAATTGAATTTATGACTAGACTTGAACAAAATAAAGTTAGGTCATGATAGAAGATTGTTACGAAATAATTACAGTTTCACTATAAACTAGAAATTAAAACTGTACGTGTCCCTATACTACAGAATATTAGGTAGAATGTAGTACTTAAGCGTGTTTAAAAAAAATAACAGACAAGTTATTTTAAGACAATATCCTCAAAGTAGTCGAAGTAAGCAAAATTCAAAAACTTGTCAAACTTCAAAAACAAGTCTTTATCAATTTGATTTTGGGCCATACACGAAGAAACAGCTTTGAAATAAACATAATCATCAAAATTGGTAAACCTCGAAAAAACCTATGAGGTATATACAATATTAAAAAAACTTATTAATTTATTGAAGATACCACCCACTCAATGAGGGATGGCAAATTACCTCACTTCATGCGATGCATTTTTTTCTAGGCAATCTTGTACTTGGCATACTAAGTTTATGATTTTACTTTAAAAAAATAAACTAGTAAAATAAAAATTGTATTTTTGTATAAGGAAAACCGAGCATCGGGTATAGCCAAATCATCAGCCAAAATCCATTTCGATTGATGTTTGATGTTTACCCTCACACTTTCGAAATAACTTATTTCCATTTTTACAGCGATTTTTCCATTACCATTTTACATCGTCGTAATCAAATATCCACCAATCGGAATCGGATATAATTCTAATGTCAACAGGCTGTGTTGATTCAGGGGAATCACGTTTTCACTGGATTCGATGTTTTAAGTGATTTACCGACTCGATTTTTGTGACGAAATTGTCACAAAAATCGAGTAATGGAAAAATTTAAGGGCTAGCAACGGATAGGTTACTTAGTACCAACTTCGGTTTTAGGACCGTAGAGTTGAAAATATGTGTTGTTTTTTTCTTTAATATCAAAGAAAATTAGAAGAGTTAGAAACAAATTATAACTAGGTAGTATTTACATTTGATACTATTGTGCTTATTGTAGACGGTTACAAACCAAGTTATAACTCGAGAGCTGGTGAGTATCGCAGCGCATCAGCATTGCAATACAGCGTGGTAATATTATGTTGCCAGACTTATGGGGACGTGACGACTGGTATTGACATGGATCATTTGAGCTATCACTAGACTGTCTGCTGTTTATTATTCGTATCACTAAGGTTTGGAACTCTTTTAAACCTTTATGATAACACCGTCAGCTTACCATGATTCAACATCATCATCGTTTAACATCAACATCAGATGAGATAGAGTCAAACGATGTTGGTAGAGGCTAATTACTGTGGTGCAGTGGGTAAAGGTCTAACTGCGGGTTCGATATCCGCTTCGGGATAAAAGTTTATAAGTAAAATTAAGGCACAATTCTTTAATATGGTTTATTTTAGAGCGTCCCATTTGCATCACCTATGTGGATGTCTGAAACAACAAGAGGAACGGTATAGTACAAATAAATTGATTTTTTGTGCTCAGTCATTGAAAAGTTCAAAATAAATTTACATGCTAAAACAATAGATGAAAATTCGTATTCAATTAGTCACTACGGAGACAATGCGGCGTAACCAACTGCAGTCAACCACTATTAAGTTATGAATTAAACAACAGCAATTAGAGCAAAAGCCATTGCGCAATTTTAATCCATTCAGCTCATCGCCATCCACCGGAACGGATTGACCAATCAGAAGGCTGGGTCTAGATCGCGCAAACGATATTTTCTTGATGTTCGAACGTGTTGAAAAGATTCGATAGAAGTCTTGGGGAGTCCGTTGTTACTGAGAAGACTGGTATTGGCGAGTACCAGACTCAAGTCTCGCTGCAATCTACTCTGGTATATTGATCATTAGTAGAGTGGCATTTCGAAAACAGTTTAGTTAGTAAGTTGATTTGATTGAATGAGTCTAGAAATCACTCTTCTTCATCGAGTAGCAAGTTCGACTTCCTTTTGCTTTTATTTATATATTTTTTGAAATAAACCTCAAAATCAAGACTTTCTTTGTTATTTGAAGTTGTTGGATTTGCTCAAAAGATTTATATTACAGCAATACTATTGAAGCAAGAGAAGTTAAACGAAAAGTTGAAGAAAAAGTTTTATTCAGTCTGTCTTTTCATACTTCTGAAACAAAACAAAGTCGACTGAATGCTCCGAGCTCCTGAATTACCGATTCAGCAATCTAGAGCGTCTCTTTACTTAACCTCATAGGTTTTTTGTGTAACAATTTTCCTTATTTACTCAGGACGGCTGAATTCGGAACAATGCAATCGTCAGTACAAAGAGTTTTGTCTAACCGTGCTGGCTAATCCACGATCTCAATTACACTAACAAGATTGCCCACTGGGAAGACGGTTCCTTAACCCCTGGTATTACTGACAGCTAAACAATATTTCGGCTAGATCACATTGAAGAACGTCAGAAAACTATACTAAACTTTGCTAAATGCGTTTTAAATCGTTACTATAACGATTTAATATTTCTTTCAGTTTGTTCAGCAAAAGTTAGTATATGGATGATTATTACTTTTTACGCAAAAACTACTAACGGGTCTGGCTGAAATTTAGAATAGAAGTAGTTTTAGCTCTGGAACCAAAAATAGACTACTTTTCATCCCATAAATCAGTTCGCATGGAACAGAAATTGCCTTTCTACCTCTGCCTTTTTCCTTTATTAGCTCTCTCTCTCGCTCTGTTTTTCAAAAAAATATCAAGTTAATCAATATCTTTATTTCTCTAGGCTTACAAAATAAGCACAAGTCATATTTTAAACTATATATAATCAAAATAATATAAGAAATGAAGTAAATAAGTAGATTTCCCCTTCGCTTCAATCTTTTGTCCAAGTTGGACCATATCATCAGCAATCAACCCAGCTGTTTATCCCAGCTGTGGCCTCACTCAGGGGTCTAATAAACCTGCTACTGTTACAGTAAATCTTTTCGGCAAAATCGTAAAAGTGCGACTTTACGATGCGTTTACCGCAAGATATATGGCACCTCTCGAAATCCTTCCTTAAGACGAAGAAGGCAATTAAGCAGTGCTTACTCCACTCTTGGTTATGTTTATTGATATTTTATATGAAGGCTTCAAGGGTTTGAAGACTTAGAAGCGGTAGTAAGGTTTAAGTAGAAACCTATGCCTTACAATCAACGTCAATCGTAAAGTGTTTTATTATTGTTTCAACGCTGGAGTTTGAGGCACAGTTTTAAGAATCTACTTACTTACAAGATAGACTGATAAATTGCCTATTACTTTATTGCAGCATCAAATAATATAAAACAATCTAACAGGAACTAAATAGTTATTGTAACAATTGTGGCCGAATAGACGGCTTGATGATTATATCAAAGACGCATTTCCACACCGACAATAGTATTAATAAAACATATTGATGTATTAGACTACATAGAATTAGCTATACATTAGTGCAAGTTGTCGTTTATTTTTTACTTCATCCACTAGTGTACAAAAAAATTAAGTGAAGTTAAAATCAATTAACAATTTTCTTTAATTATTTTGATATTTTATACACATCTATTTTATATCATTTATTTACCCTTAGATATTTAAACAAGTCAATAGTTCCACAATTTGATCACACTAATAGAAGTAATTCAAACAATCACAACTCGTTAGACCGTCTGTTTTAACAGATTAGCTGCGTTTTAAATTTTTATTTGTTTCGTTCACTTTTTCCATTTTCGCGAAATGAAACAATAAGAGGTTACACTCAGGTCTAGTTGTGTCATAGGGAAAAGCCTCCTTCCGGTCACACTCTTCATAGTAAAATTATCATAAGCAAGGTAATCATCGAAAGGAAAAAACTACATTTGAAAAAGCTTCATCAAAGGCTAATCACGTTAAAGTTAATTCACCGAACGCCCTCAAAATATATTGAAATTCAAGATTCGTATTTGAACAGAACGCTGACTTTACAAATGATGTTATACCAAAGAAAATATTCCCGAACAATCACCTCGATAAAATTAAGGTGATTCAAGCAAACCGATCAGATGGAAAACGAGACCCGTTTCGTCCAATTAAAATTTTATTGACTCAACGTCTGGAGCAGTAATTTTTATGATTATCTAGGCCACATTCACGTAGAAACTTTGAGTTTGAATAGAGATTAGTTTTAATAAGGGATCACCTCTACGAGACTAGGGTCGTGAAATTTTTAATTATCCATTATCATTTTTAAATACCGCCGCGAAAACACGCTTATGGCTAGGTAAACAATATACAATCCAAATAATCTTTACTGCATGCCACGAATAAAGAAAAACAGAACACAAAAAAAGCACATAGGTGGCGTTATCGCTACGAGCGATGTCTTCGAGGAAACGTTTACACTGTACAGGTATAGACGGTGTTTTATTATAGACTATTTTTTATACTAAATAAATAAATATACATAAACAGACACGAATAGTAACTGAGCGATAGACAATACCTACAGTCGTAGCCTTCAGCGATACGTTGATTGGATTTAATTAAATTTGATACCCTTTGGATCAAACTTCATTCAATTTCTCCTTTGATGAGGTCTGGAGAGTAGTGTCACTGAAGAAACATAACTATGTATTTCAAATGACGCATTATTGAACTCTATTATCAGAGACGAGAATGAGATCTATAAAGTTTTAAGAGAAGACACTTTAAAATTTTGTGCCAATCCTTTTATTTTGTCAAAGCATTTTCTTCACAAAGCGTTGATTATTTTTTCTTAAACTTATCAGTTTTTACTATTTCTACACTAACAATCTTGCTACTGATTCTACCTTTTCTCATTTTGATAGTATTCGTGGGACAAATTTTATTGCAGATTGAAAATAAATATATATTTTTAGTTTCTGCAACTCGTCCAAAATGGGTCGTAGGCATGTGTAGAACGATTTGATGAATTCGATGAGGAGACTTTTTCCTTTGGAAACTTAAAATAGTAGAGGCAGAGATTCATCTTCCCAGCGCTGATAGGTAAGTAAGCATCTGTTTTTGATGCAAATACAGTCAGCTTAATCATCAAAATCTATGAAACTTTATAGCAACATCAATCTTAAGCGTTGCTTGTATTGGATAAGGAAGTAAAGTTAAACTTTTAGCTTCATTCTTATTTTACGATCGCATAAAATGTGATTCAGTCGATTCCGACTGAATTTCTATATTTGCTATTACAAAATATTTTATATCTTTTTAGATTCGGTATAAAACTAAATAGACTTGTATAATCGATTGAACAATACTTTGTTTTAACTAGGATCTATGTAGTATTAGTACTACTAAGTAATATTAAAATTTGTGGCAATATTTTTGTATGTTTAGAGTTAGTTTGGATAGAGGCTTCTCAGAATCGCTATTTGTGGTATCGATGTCCATTGCAAAAAAATTCACACCGTAACAAAAGCTCTGTTTAGTATTTTATCCTAGGATGGGCCTAGTGCACACTTAAATAACTGAAAATAATACAGACAACTGATGTAGGTCCACTTAATACTAAAACGGTAAGTATTTTTGACATCATCATCAACCTATATTATTCCACTGCTGGACATAGGCCTCCCCCAATGAGCGCCAACAGTGAGTTTATAACATACTTAGGTATAATTATTATTTCTATAGAAAAATACACGAGGAATTCATACCTGGGAAATTAAATAAGCTTAAAATTTGACACGAGGCGGGAATTGAACATTAAAAAATAAAATGTGGACTAAATATTCTTTCGTTTTATCGGTACAGGAGCACGATACGATGTTCAAGTTAATAGCTTTGGTAGTTGCTTACTTACCTACTTTTAAGGAAGGAAAAAGGCAGAGGGTTTCAATTAGATTCGAAACCATAATACCTCATTAGGGTTTCAAACCTGATCGAATCCCTAACACTGAAAATAACGTTAACCACTTATCTCTATCGAAAATCTACAACAGATAGGTAGAGTTCAAGTTCAGCGAACTCTAAAGTAGGTAACTTAAGAGTTATCTGTACTTGAACTGTATGAACTATACCTGCTCAGTAGGTTCATAACCATCGATCCAACCTTTCAAAAGCACAATATCCCCAACCAATAGTCTGCGAATACCACAATTTACGAAAGATCGTACCAAAGGCTTCGCTTACATGAAACTGAATTTTTATAAGAAAAAATGTTAAAACCACCCCTTTCCCTCCCGAAAAGGTCTGACCTGCCTTATGTTCTATCGAAAGTCACTTAGTGGGTGAAATATCGAAGTGTTCGGTGTCCGACATAACAGAATTAGCGTTTTAGGAAGTTGGAGGTATTTTAGATTGTTCGTTTTATTAAAGTCATTTCACACGGGATATTTACCATGATCTGATTTGTTTCAAAATCAAATCATGGTAAATTTATATCCCGTGTTAAATGGCTTTAGTGTTAGAAACCATGTTAGTTTTAAAAGTTATGTTCGTTTTATTGTTTAGTTGTGGTCTGGTTTTCGCATAGGACCTAAACTAGCCTACTAATTAATAATGAATAAATGAAAAAAATTTTATTTAACTAGAAAGTAACATAAGGTAAACTATAATCTTAATAAAAAATAAATATATTCAAAAGGCGACCTTATCGCTGAGAGCCTTTTTTCTGAGGTATTTATTTGGTTCTAGAAAAATATTAGTATTGGGCTGGTACGAATTACTATGATAATAAATAACTGATATATAAAATCAGTTAATTACAGGCACAAAAAAATCATATCGAGCAGCAAAAAAATAAATTAAGATGTTAAAGTACTTACACAACATAAAATATAATGAATAAAACAGACAGATAGACGGCGAAAGCGACTTTGATTTATACTATGTAGTGATTATGCAAACAAACGTAGAGTCCATCTTTTCCTAAAAAAACGTGCGGTGACAATTGCAAAAAACGACGCTGGCAAATTTATAAAAAAACTAATACAAAGTATGAAGAACACTTTTAACTCCCAGCTTAAGCAGTCAAGATTAATAGAGGAACGCCGGTTTACTTAGCTGATGGAATTGATGTGAGCTTGGCGAAGTTTTGATAGATGCTTGAGTAAGTGAATAGTTGTGGGGCGTGTTTGTTATGTGGGGAACTAGTTGTAGAGGCTGACTTAGTTTGCATTTATTTGAAGACCCGTTTGCGTTATTAATAAATAAATAATGTTGGACAATCCACTCAGCATCATCTAGCTTCAAGCTAAGCAGAGCTAGTGTTATGATAATGATTGCAGTAAGTACAGTAGCTGTATTGCCGTGGTACTTTTGTGCACGCTTGTAACATCGTCAAGATTTAATATGGATTTTATTGTATAACTAGCGACCCACCCCGGCTTCGTACGATTTTATTATAGGTACGTACAAACCTTCCTCTTGAATCAATCAATCTATTTAAAAAATCATCAAGATCCGTTGCGTAGTTTTAAAGATTTAAGCATTCAAAGGGACATAGGGATATAGGGACATAGGGACAGAGAAAGCGACTTTGTTTTATACTATGTAGTGATTAAACTATTACAGTTTTACATTTCAAGTCTTGGCTGTAAAATTTCAAAATATGTACATGTGATACAAAAACAAAGGAATAAAAAAATCCACCGTTCATAGAACTGTATAAAACACCTAGCTTTTCATTCAAAACAACTAACCTAAGGACTTTGAATCAAGCTAGTTACGTAAATTCAAGGTTTGCAGAACAAATAGTTTGCAAATCTTTGAATAAATTTGAATTCTATTGTATTCAATTTTGAATATCAAACCGTTTATCAGATCTCGAAGATCTGAATAGAATCAAAGCAACAATTAGGTCTCTGAATTAATTACATGGCGCAAATAGCTCAAAGGATCAGTTGTTTTTGAATTAAATTGTATAGAAGGGGACTTATCAATGAAAGATTGGAATAATTGGGTTTGTGGCAGATGCTGGATGCGGCAACTTGAAGGGTAACAACTTCGCTGCCGGTAGTCCTCGCCCCGTCTATCCGTGAGATGTGTTACTGTTCTCTGAATCAGTGTGAGATCGGCCGGCACTACACTAAGTGCCCATTTATCGTCTCGCAGTGAAGTTGTTAAAAGCGTTTATGAGAAAAATCAATGTTGAACAGTGATCTGCATGATGACTATTTTTTTTTATTGTAGGCTGTGCTGTAGGTATATGGAATACTTTTTCGAAACTAAGTTAAAGCAGTTAATTCGACTTTTAGTAAAAATACATTGTAGAGATTCCAAAGTAAAAAAATGTCTTGTCATAAAATATAAACTGACTTCTAATTCCGTAAAGTATAAATGAACAAGCAATCTAGTCAAAATCAATAAAGTAGGTACCTACTTACGCATTATTAATTGAGTAATATTTAAGATAAAAGAGGTATGACCAAATGAGAAAAACCAGCTTTCAAACAAAGAACATCGAAATCTCTTTTTTAGAATTTTTTCAAAAAATTCTGAAATGAGCTCTGAGGATGTATAAATCTTTATTAACAACGAAAATTACAATCAAGGAATAGAAAAAAATTACAACTATTATATAAAATTGAAACCATTGACCTAACTGCAGACGGTTGCAAACAGTCTAAAGGTAGCTTAAGTGATCCATGTCAATACCAGTCGGAAGCGTCCCCAAGACACTGGCTGCATTACCACGCTGCATGGCAATGCTGATGCTCTGAGGTAGGAAAATAGCAATGCGCAGTTGAATTGAGATTTTTTTTAATCTGTTGAAAAAATAAAAAAAATCATTTTTTTTCCTCAACATTTGTAAATCAGTCTATAAACAATTCTAGGAATATTTAAGTCAGTCAGTCGATGTCGGCAACATTCAGCGATGAATATCGTAACGAGGCACTTGTCTCTAGGGCATTGTCGAGGTATGAATGGGCTTCACAACATTATCGGTAATATCGGGTATTTTATGCAGTTGCAGTGCAAAATGTTGTGGTTTTTTTATAAAAGTACAGCCAGGTTTTTGGTAAATCGTTTACTAAAAACCATATACCAACCTTAGTCATCATCATCATCAACCTATATTAGTCCACAGCTGGACATAGGCCTCCCCCAATGAGGGCCATACCGCCCTGTTTTCAGCTTGACGCATCCAGCATCTGCCAGCAGTCTTTCCCAGATCGTCATCCCACCTGGCCGGAGGGCGTCCTACACTACGTTTACCACCCAACTTACCTGACTATTGCAATTTAAATGATTGTTAATCAAAAGTTACATGGATTTTAGAAAAAAAATCGGTTGTGGAAATGTATTTGTTGTTGTTAATTTAGAAATAAATATTATCACTAGAAGGCTTGTTATTTACTTACTATAGTATAATATACATTGCATATACTAGATATGTGTAATGTTAACTGATATTTTATATATTTTCTGCTATATATTATATTTTTATTAATATTTTTTATATGCTGTGAACTAAAATAGGCTGATAATGATTTTTTAGAAACTATACCTATTATGAGGGAAGTGGTTCACTCTAACCACTTTTTATATAGTTAAAAACAAACCACGAAATATGCAATTTTTTTGTACGTATTTTCACTTGGAATAAACGATACTTGTATTTCCTTTACTGATGCAATAAAAATTAACTCTTTCATACTACGAGTACTAATAATAATTAAATCTTTGGTGTTTCTGCATTAGACGAAATTCCTTTTACATTTTCAATGTTTTTCACAGAATATCATTTACTAGAAGCACCCCGCGGCTTCGCCCGCGAACCAGAGTTTTTTTTCGTATAAATATCAGAAATTAATTGCACACCCCTAGGGGTTATTGTGGAAAATAAATAATACGTTTTTAATTATTCACTCCATAGTTAATTTATCGTTTTGAATGAATCGAACCAAGGAAAAAGTATTTTCCATACAAACTTTACCACCCTATTTAACCCCCTCAGAGGTTAACATTTCCAAACTTTAATAGCCTATGTCCTATGCTAGGTTCTAAACTATCTACATGCCAAATTTTATTTAAATATATACGTATATATTATAGTTTCGGAGATTACTTATAACAAACATTCACACAGATATTCTCATTTATTTTTTGGATTATTTAGACTCTCCACGTGTAGGTACCTACTTACCTAATCTAATTTTAATTATCCATCACAACATGAAGCAGATTTTTAAGAAAATTTCGACGTTATGTGTAATTTGATAAAGTAAAGTCTAAACTTGATAGCACCGAGATAATTTTCTGAAAGTCTCATAAAATCTTGTACAAACATTGAGTGAGCTAATAAAATTGAATGTTTACCATAATTTTGATGAGACTGAAAGAGAAAAATAAAACTATTTCTATTATAAAAGTGAAAGTTTGTATCGTTGTATATTGTGAAAATATTTGGCAGAGAATAACGCCAAAATACTAAGTGGATCGGTCTCGAATTTAATCATAAAGATCTGGGTCCGGAATATTTCTTTATACAGTGACGCCGACAACCGTTGTGGTAAACGTGTCCTTGAGTGGAGACCGCGACTTGGTAAACGTAGTGTAGGACGCCCTTCGGCCACGTGGGATGACGATCTGCGAAAGACTGCTGGCAGATGCTGGATGCGTCAAGCTGAAGACAGGGCGCTATGGCGCTCATTAGGGGAGGCCTATGTCCAGCTGTGGACTAATGTAGGTTGATGATGATGATGATGACGCTGATTATTTACGCGGAATAACAAATAGGCTTCTTTTTATCCTATAAATCAGTTCCAACGGAATAGAAATAGCCTTGAATCGTTTCCATAGAAATAACGCGAGCAAAGTCGCGGGCATATGCTGGTATGACATAAAAATAAGTGATTTGTATTCAGTGGGAGTTTGCACCTTCGGGCCGGAGGAGAAATATTTACAAATCATGATGGACGTATAGACATTTTATGTAAATTCGGGATTCGCTGATATAAATTTATTTTGTTACTGGGTAGTGTCAAGTCTTTGAGCATAAAAGAAAATGGAATATACTTGATTCATCGTTAAGAAAAAATGAATGATTCTGGACAATCTACATAGATTTTTTTTTCAAGTTATTTAATTCTGGGTGATTTATATGCATATGATATCGACGGTGGAAAGGAAAAACACTTTAAGCGACACTCCGGTCGAAAATGAGATTTTTATATATTTGAAATCAGCGATTTTTTCTGCGTCGATTGGTCTTAGTTTCGTGGCGATCTGACCACTTTGGTGTCGCTTCAAGTAATGGCTTTTTAAGGCTCAATTTCTTCAGACGCTAAATTAAGTGACAAAGAATTGTACCAATTTTGGTCCATTTACCGCTTCAAGTACCGACTCCATATTTAGGTTGTTACTTGATGTGTTTTTCCTTTTTTGTTTTGGTTATTATAGGTTACTTAATTCGTTTTTCCCCGTCATAGGAAATGCTATTTGAAACACTGAAATTGTTTTTCCCTAATCCTATTCCATAGGTGCCCAGTCGCTACATTAGTTTTTCCTTGCTTGCCTTATACCTGTATGATGGAGTTAATGTGTTTTTCCTGCATGATTGTTATAGGATATTATGGATTTCAGTTGTTTTGTCAGTAGCTGTAAAAAGTAGCGGTGTCGGTAAAAGTAAACACATACAAAAAAACCACTTAAATATATAAATTAACCGCCATCATCTGTTATTCCCAAAACGTCGGTTCATTCAATATCACTGATTACATAAATGAACACGATAGTCAGTTAGAGTAATCATTGCTTACGACATTGTGTATTTAAATTAAATATTATACAAATAGCTCAAAGGATCAGTTGTTTTTGAATTAAATTGTATAGAAGGGGACTTATCAATGAAAGATTGGAATAATTGGGTTTGTGGCAGATGCTGGATGCGGCAACTTGAAGGGTAACAACTTCGCTGCCGGTAGTCCTCGCCCCGTCTATCCGTGAGATGTGTTACTGTTCTCTGAATCAGTGTGAGATCGGCCGGCACTACACTAAGTGCCCATTTATCGTCTCGCAGTGAAGTTGTTAAAAGCGTTTATGAGAAAAATCAATGTTGAACAGTGATCTGCATGATGACTATTTTTTTTTATTGTAGGCTGTGCTGTAGGTATATGGAATACTTTTTCGAAACTAAGTTAAAGCAGTTAATTCGACTTTTAGTAAAAATACATTGTAGAGATTCCAAAGTAAAAAAATGTCTTGTCATAAAATATAAACTGACTTCTAATTCCGTAAAGTATAAATGAACAAGCAATCTAGTCAAAATCAATAAAGTAGGTACCTACTTACGCATTATTAATTGAGTAATATTTAAGATAAAAGAGGTATGACCAAATGAGAAAAACCAGCTTTCAAACAAAGAACATCGAAATCTCTTTTTTAGAATTTTTTCAAAAAATTCTGAAATGAGCTCTGAGGATGTATAAATCTTTATTAACAACGAAAATTACAATCAAGGAATAGAAAAAAATTACAACTATTATATAAAATTGAAACCATTGACCTAACTGCAGACGGTTGCAAACAGTCTAAAGGTAGCTTAAGTGATCCATGTCAATACCAGTCGGAAGCGTCCCCAAGACACTGGCTGCATTACCACGCTGCATGGCAATGCTGATGCTCTGAGGTAGGAAAATAGCAATGCGCAGTTGAATTGAGATTTTTTTTAATCTGTTGAAAAAATAAAAAAAATCATTTTTTTTCCTCAACATTTGTAAATCAGTCTATAAACAATTCTAGGAATATTTAAGTCAGTCAGTCGATGTCGGCAACATTCAGCGATGAATATCGTAACGAGGCACTTGTCTCTAGGGCATTGTCGAGGTATGAATGGGCTTCACAACATTATCGGTAATATCGGGTATTTTATGCAGTTGCAGTGCAAAATGTTGTGGTTTTTTTATAAAAGTACAGCCAGGTTTTTGGTAAATCGTTTACTAAAAACCATATACCAACCTTAGTCATCATCATCATCAACCTATATTAGTCCACAGCTGGACATAGGCCTCCCCCAATGAGGGCCATACCGCCCTGTTTTCAGCTTGACGCATCCAGCATCTGCCAGCAGTCTTTCCCAGATCGTCATCCCACCTGGCCGGAGGGCGTCCTACACTACGTTTACCACCCAACTTACCTGACTATTGCAATTTAAATGATTGTTAATCAAAAGTTACATGGATTTTAGAAAAAAAATCGGTTGTGGAAATGTATTTGTTGTTGTTAATTTAGAAATAAATATTATCACTAGAAGGCTTGTTATTTACTTACTATAGTATAATATACATTGCATATACTAGATATGTGTAATGTTAACTGATATTTTATATATTTTCTGCTATATATTATATTTTTATTAATATTTTTTATATGCTGTGAACTAAAATAGGCTGATAATGATTTTTTAGAAACTATACCTATTATGAGGGAAGTGGTTCA
This sequence comes from Eupithecia centaureata, assembly GCA_944547425.1. Taxonomy (NCBI): domain Eukaryota; kingdom Metazoa; phylum Arthropoda; class Insecta; order Lepidoptera; family Geometridae; genus Eupithecia; species Eupithecia centaureata. Next base: position 1,465,820 of record OX155680.1, on the reverse strand, counting down.
CTCTAACCACTTTTTATATAGTTAAAAACAAACCACGAAATATGCAATTTTTTTGTACGTATTTTCACTTGGAATAAACGATACTTGTATTTCCTTTACTGATGCAATAAAAATTAACTCTTTCATACTACGAGTACTAATAATAATTAAATCTTTGGTGTTTCTGCATTAGACGAAATTCCTTTTACATTTTCAATGTTTTTCACAGAATATCATTTACTAGAAGCACCCCGCGGCTTCGCCCGCGAACCAGAGTTTTTTTTCGTATAAATATCAGAAATTAATTGCACACCCCTAGGGGTTATTGTGGAAAATAAATAATACGTTTTTAATTATTCACTCCATAGTTAATTTATCGTTTTGAATGAATCGAACCAAGGAAAAAGTATTTTCCATACAAACTTTACCACCCTATTTAACCCCCTCAGAGGTTAACATTTCCAAACTTTAATAGCCTATGTCCTATGCTAGGTTCTAAACTATCTACATGCCAAATTTTATTTAAATATATACGTATATATTATAGTTTCGGAGATTACTTATAACAAACATTCACACAGATATTCTCATTTATTTTTTGGATTATTTAGACTCTCCACGTGTAGGTACCTACTTACCTAATCTAATTTTAATTATCCATCACAACATGAAGCAGATTTTTAAGAAAATTTCGACGTTATGTGTAATTTGATAAAGTAAAGTCTAAACTTGATAGCACCGAGATAATTTTCTGAAAGTCTCATAAAATCTTGTACAAACATTGAGTGAGCTAATAAAATTGAATGTTTACCATAATTTTGATGAGACTGAAAGAGAAAAATAAAACTATTTCTATTATAAAAGTGAAAGTTTGTATCGTTGTATATTGTGAAAATATTTGGCAGAGAATAACGCCAAAATACTAAGTGGATCGGTCTCGAATTTAATCATAAAGATCTGGGTCCGGAATATTTCTTTATACAGTGACGCCGACAACCGTTGTGGTAAACGTGTCCTTGAGTGGAGACCGCGACTTGGTAAACGTAGTGTAGGACGCCCTTCGGCCACGTGGGATGACGATCTGCGAAAGACTGCTGGCAGATGCTGGATGCGTCAAGCTGAAGACAGGGCGCTATGGCGCTCATTAGGGGAGGCCTATGTCCAGCTGTGGACTAATGTAGGTTGATGATGATGATGATGACGCTGATTATTTACGCGGAATAACAAATAGGCTTCTTTTTATCCTATAAATCAGTTCCAACGGAATAGAAATAGCCTTGAATCGTTTCCATAGAAATAACGCGAGCAAAGTCGCGGGCATATGCTGGTATGACATAAAAATAAGTGATTTGTATTCAGTGGGAGTTTGCACCTTCGGGCCGGAGGAGAAATATTTACAAATCATGATGGACGTATAGACATTTTATGTAAATTCGGGATTCGCTGATATAAATTTATTTTGTTACTGGGTAGTGTCAAGTCTTTGAGCATAAAAGAAAATGGAATATACTTGATTCATCGTTAAGAAAAAATGAATGATTCTGGACAATCTACATAGATTTTTTTTTCAAGTTATTTAATTCTGGGTGATTTATATGCATATGATATCGACGGTGGAAAGGAAAAACACTTTAAGCGACACTCCGGTCGAAAATGAGATTTTTATATATTTGAAATCAGCGATTTTTTCTGCGTCGATTGGTCTTAGTTTCGTGGCGATCTGACCACTTTGGTGTCGCTTCAAGTAATGGCTTTTTAAGGCTCAATTTCTTCAGACGCTAAATTAAGTGACAAAGAATTGTACCAATTTTGGTCCATTTACCGCTTCAAGTACCGACTCCATATTTAGGTTGTTACTTGATGTGTTTTTCCTTTTTTGTTTTGGTTATTATAGGTTACTTAATTCGTTTTTCCCCGTCATAGGAAATGCTATTTGAAACACTGAAATTGTTTTTCCCTAATCCTATTCCATAGGTGCCCAGTCGCTACATTAGTTTTTCCTTGCTTGCCTTATACCTGTATGATGGAGTTAATGTGTTTTTCCTGCATGATTGTTATAGGATATTATGGATTTCAGTTGTTTTGTCAGTAGCTGTAAAAAGTAGCGGTGTCGGTAAAAGTAAACACATACAAAAAAACCACTTAAATATATAAATTAACCGCCATCATCTGTTATTCCCAAAACGTCGGTTCATTCAATATCACTGATTACATAAATGAACACGATAGTCAGTTAGAGTAATCATTGCTTACGACATTGTGTATTTAAATTAAATATTCAAATAAGTTTTGTCGCTACAAACAATAAATTTCGGTCTTTTTTTTTGTAAGTGGTGTCACCTATGTAAGGAAATGATGGGAGACGTGGCGCTTCATTTATCTGTGAGTCGCCATCGAGGCACGTCATGTTTCATCGCATTGCGGACAGCGGCCACAGAGAGTTCGTGTTTTAGTAAATGCAAGTACTTGTAAACACTTAAGTATTCGTGTTTTAATGAAAATAAAATGTATAAAATTTGCTTTACATACTGAATAAAGCAAAGCGCAGAAAGATGAACATCTCAGTGAAAAAGAAACCAGCAAAGAGAAGTACAGTCAACATCGGGAGCTCGTCCATAGTGTACCTAAGCAATGTTGTCAACATTAATATAACAAACGCAAAAGTTTGTAAAGTATGGATAGATGTTTGTTACTCTTCCACGCAGAAACTATTGAACGGATATAGATGAAATTTGGCACAGAGATAGATTATAGTCTGGAATACCACATAGGCTTATATATTTTATCCCGGTATTCCCACTGGAACGGGAATTAATCGGGTGAAACCGCGAGGCGCTGCTAGTAAGTCATAAGACTGAAATAGGCAGTGATTTAAAATATTTTGATGCAGATTTTTTTTTAACCTTTTTGTATACCTAATTCCTAGAGGTAACATGTAATTTTAACATTATTTTAGTGAATAACTTATTCTCATTGTAAGTGAACTTTTGATAGTTTTTATGAGAAATAAAGCTTCTTTAACCTCATTTATAAATTCTCTTATAATGATAGATTTTACTTATGTTTATAAGGTCAATGTAAGTTTTCAATACAGAAGCGAAACGCTGTGTAAGTAGTTTATAATATTGTTATCTAGCAGCGCCTCGCGATTTTACACGCGGTTATTCCCGTTCCCGTGGGAATTGCGGGATAAAATATTTAGCCATGCCTTTGCGTTAGTCCAGACTAATCTCTGTACCAATCTTCATCTATATTATTCCAGTATTTTTTGCCTGAAAGAGTGACACACTTCCATCCATCCACCATTCCATCTATTCATACTAACGAGTTTTCGCGTTTATAATATTAGTAGGATTGCTCATGAACGATTAGTCCACTTGCAAAAGTTGCTATGTCAATTTTGGACCCGATGTGAGATAATGGCAGAAGTCAAAAGATCGTCTTTAAATTTTATGACAGAATTGATAAAAACCTTTTAAAGTGATTAGTTAATGTACAAATTAGCTTCAAAAATTGAGTCCACCTGCAAAACTTGCTACTTTACCGTGACTCACTTGCAAAAATTGCTAGTTCTGAATACTTTTGCAAAAGTTGCTATGTTACTTTCATACATCTGCATTAGGCACTTTTTTTGGTTTAATATGGTTGTCGTTCGTAATAAATCGATCAAACCATTCTTTTGAGTCCATTTTTTTCACTTTAGTAGGTACCAGATGCAGTAGGTAGTTACACCTTTCTACTAAATAGGTACTACCTATCTAGTAGAACGGTACTACTAGGTAGGTACTATACTCAGAAATTACATCTCCCAATATGTGGTAGATACTATTTACCTAGTTGGAAGGTAACGTCTACTAGGTACAGGTACTATAATATACAGGGTTACAGGAAAAGTCGTGCTAGATCCGTTAAGGGCGTGGAGTACCCATCATTCCTGACATATTTCACTATGAAACACCCTACCCTAAACTTAACTCTTTTCGAGATATTCGACTTTGAATTTTTTTATTGAAAATTGCCAATTTTTAGGCAATTAAATTTATTTTTGGTTATTTTGTGTATCTTATTATTATTATTATTGCATTTTTACATGTGTAATGAGATGCTTTAGGACGTCGATTATTAAAAAAGTGCATAAGTTAATTGAATAGACCGTAGTAGACAAATGAAAGTTAAGAAATAAGAATAAATATTAGAAAGTTTCTTTTTCTCTAAGGTATATCTAAAAAAAATATTATGGAAATTGTTCGGCAGATTTTTTTTAAAATATCTACGTTTCATCAGCTATCTAACGAGGTATAATAATCTAGGGTTTTATTCAAATGCATTGAAAAAAAATTAGTTTTATAGCCCACAGGGGAGAAGCAAAATTTATACTTAGCCCTAAAAAGTAAAATAAAACAATAGGTTAGCATGAAATGTCATTTATTCAAGGTTTTCACACAACTTTTTCTTATTCTACAGTTTTTGATGTTCAACATGGCCGCCTCTATTTCTGATACATTGTCGCATCCTTCTACGAAGACCAGTCTTCACTACTCCAGTGGTCAACGTGGTCCTCATTTTATTTGCTGCATCCACAATCCTTTCTCTTAAGTCTTCCACAGACGAAATTGGATTCGGCTCGCTGTACAAAAGACTTTTCATGCACCCCCACACATGAAAATCCATGGGGATTAGGTCCGAACTTCTTGCTGGTCATGGCAACGGCCTCCCCTAATGAGCGCTGAGGCGCTCATTAGGGGAGGCCTATGTCCAAAAGCTGCACACAAGACTTTACATGCACCCCCACACATGAAAATCCATGGGGGTTATCCAAACAAATGGATAGGACGAGGTGGGCCGTTGCCATGACCAGCAAGAAGTTCGGACCTAATCCCCATGGATTTTCATGTGTGGGGGTGCATGAAAAGTCTTTTGTACAGCGAGCCGAATCCAATTTCGTCTGTGGAAGACTTAAGAGAAAGGATTGTGGATGCAGCAAATAAAATGAGGACCACGTTGACCACTGGAGTAGTGAAGACTGGTCTTCGTAGAAGGATGCGACAATGTATCAGAAATAGAGGCGGCCATGTTGAACATCAAAAACTGTAGAATAAGAAAAAGTTGTGTGAAAACCTTGAATAAATGACATTTCATGCTAACCTATTGTTTTATTTTACTTTTTAGGGCTAAGTATAAATTTTGCTTCTCCCCTGTGGGCTATAAAACTAATTTTTTTTCAATGCATTTGAATAAAACCCTAGATTATTATACCTCGTTAGATAGCTGATGAAACGTAGATATTTTAAAAAAAATCTGCCGAACAATTTCCATAATATTTTTTTTAGATATACCTTAGAGAAAAAGAAACTTTCTAATATTTATTCTTATTTCTTAACTTTCATTTGTCTACTACGGTCTATTCAATTAACTTATGCACTTTTTTAATAATCGACGTCCTAAAGCATCTCATTACACATGTAAAAATGCAATAATAATAATAATAAGATACACAAAATAACCAAAAATAAATTTAATTGCCTAAAAATTGGCAATTTTCAATAAAAAAATTCAAAGTCGAATATCTCGAAAAGAGTTAAGTTTAGGGTAGGGTGTTTCATAGTGAAATATGTCAGGAATGATGGGTACTCCACGCCCTTAACGGATCTAGCACGACTTTTCCTGTAACCCTGTATAATAATTCCATCACCCAAAACTTGAAAGATAGCACAGCCCATCTCCCAATACTTGGTAGATACTATCTACCTAGTAGGAAGGTACTACTAGGTACTATACTCAACAGTCTCATCTTCTAATACTTGGAAGATACCAGAGCTTATTTCCAATACTTGGTAGATACTATCCACCTAGTAGAAAGGTAACAACTACTAGGTACTATACTCGGTTATCTCATCACCCAATACTGGAAAGATAGCACAGCTCATCACACAATACTTGGTAGATAGTATCTACCAGGTACTATACTCGAGGGAACGAATCCACAAAAGGATTTAGTGTGTAACAGTTGTATTAAAATGTCATAACAAAGCTGTAAGAAAGACTTTAATTTTAGATTGTAGCATTAAAACGTTGCAAAAGTAGCTAGTTTGCAAGTTCACTTGCAAAAGTGGCTATTAAGATTTTTGTTGTTTTTAAATAAAACCACGTAAGAAAAATCACCCTTTTATTATTATAAACATAATTCCTACATACTATTCTACCCGATTTTATTAATAACGCAACGCTTTAAACCATAAACAAATGGTAATCGTTTTTTGCGTTTTTCTCAATTTCGAGTTTTAGCTAACTAGCAAGTTTTGCAACTGGGATACTTAGTCACAAACACGAAATGAAGGTGCAATACTGTAATGCACCTACACTTCGTGTTTGTGTTTTTAATTTGGTGTTTCCCCACTGGAATGGGTATGTTCGGTGCAATATATTGTATCAGTATGCTTTGATAACAATCAATTAATACTGTTTGATCTCAATATTCTTGTTTTCTTTGGTATCTTGTGAAACAAAGGTAGGGACTTCAGTTAAAAATATCACATTAAATTATTACATAGCTAGCGCTTAACGTGTTTTTCCTCTACTTAGTATAGTATGGTTTTCTTAGTTAACGTGTTTTTCCATTACCCTATATCTTACGCTTGATACGCTTCAGTTGTTTTTCCTCCTAGCTATATCATGCATAGCTTGTCTTTAATGTGTTTTTCCTTGCGTTTGTCTACATACTGAAGTTGGATTTAATGTGTTTTTCCTTCCGCTGTATTTGCCATAAAATAATTAAGCGACGGATAAATCCTTTTAGCATGCTAGCATATTTTCCTAGGTTAAACAAGTAGATAGTAAATCAAAAATAAAGAAACAGTTTTTTTTCTGTCGCTCTAACTTCAAATTGTAATTTTTTATGATTTTTTTTCGCAAAATAAAAACTTTGATCGGCTCTCCTGTAAAGTTCAAAAATTGTCGCTTCAAGGGTTTTTCCTTTCCACCGTCGATATATATTTCTATGTAATTTATTGTTTTAAGAATATCGGTCCTCTGTTACCCATAGTATTTTACATTTTTGTGTGGATTGTCCAGTATTATTTATTTTAATTTTTGTTTTGATTATATGACTATGTAAACCTGAAAATATGTCTGTACTAGCGACCCGCCCCGGCTTCGCACGGTTTTATTATAAGTATATAAACCTTTCTCTTGAATCACTTTATCTATTAAAAAAACCGCATCAAAATCCGTTGCGTAGTTTTATAGATTTAAGCATTCAAAGGAACATAAAGACATAGGGACAGAAAAAGCGACTTTGTTTTATACTATGTAGTGATGAGATAAGGGTATTAAATTTTATAATTAAGTAAGTACAGAATATTTGACAAAATCTGCGGCTCAGCAGGCGAAGCTTCGCCTGCGACACATTAGGTAGCGGGTTCAATTCCCGCCTAAGGACAATTATTTGTACTATCGCAGACATTGGTGTAGGGTGTTTTGGGTTGGTGTATGATTATTCAAAATTACTATAATAATTTAGTTTATGATTTATCTGGTAAACTTAACACAAGCTCTGCTAAGCTTGGACGAGATGCTGTGTAAATAATTTAGAATTATTTACTTATTATTCAGTTGTAATAACTGATGACTGAGTGAGAAACGTACCCTCTAACTAACTTAAAATCTATACAAGGTATAACATATTACCCCTACTAAGCCGAAGGGGGGGGTTTCAGGAACCCATGGTGATCAGTTGTGGGGGGGAGATAATTAAAAATTCCTATTTTCAGTTTCCCATACAAAAAGTTTTCATTTCCTAGTGCCAAAATAAAGTGACAACCCTATTCGCGCAACCTGTACTTACCTACTAACTTTACAGGTATGTAGGTAGGTATTTATCTTCGTAGATTTCAGCTATGGCGGGAGATTACTAGACGACCTAATAAATTCGTGATAATAATAAGATGCTAGTATGTAAGTTCCTAGGTAGTGTTGAGAAAATCTTAAAATGCTGAGTTAGGAAAGTTGTAAGTGTAGGTACAAGTTACAAACCTCATATTTTCTCGCTTGTCAGCTGTCTAGATGGCTTCTTACGAAGGGATTTATGTATGTTTTGGTAGGTCACTTGTAGGTACACAGTCACAGACAATTCACACACTTCAGCACAAGGTAGGTTTCTTTTTAGGCATTAACATGTCTCACTCACTTTAGCACTAGTTAGGTTAGTTAGTTAGTAAGTTACACATGCATGACGTAGGTATCGATACCTATGCATGTAAGTAAGGTTCGATATGCCTCCCTTCTTCCAAACAACACACATTTTATGGAAGTAAGCACACGCTTCCAACACACGCTTCCAAACAACACACATTTTATGGAAGTAAGCACACGCTTCCAACACACGCCTCTTCATCTCTGACACTCCGATGCATACACCACACCCGTAAGGTATTCTTAAGTCCTAGTTACTTGTTTTTTAGGCACGAAAGATAAAAATTGTAATTATAGCACTACACGGCGGCACCGCGACGAAGGTCACACTAAAATAGTTCATCATTCATTCTTTTGATTTCGTTCGCCGAAAAGATGGATAATTTTTAGGGTTCATTTTCAATTTTAATAAATCCCTAGTTGGCTACATGAGTAGGAGGTATTAGGATCACAGTCGTGAAATAATAGGTATGTGGTAGAAAATTGTATGAATACGTAGGTAGGTACTGGTCTTATTTTACATAGGTATTTCACAATGTAGGTACCTACCTGCTACACACACATACACTTTGCGTGAATTCTGATAGTTGGTATACCTAATACAAAATCCCGTAGAAAACGGATTTAAGCTTTTTTTTTGATTTTATGATTTTAAACAAACGAACTTCTTTAAATTTTGGTATTAAAAAAATTACGGAACCCGTATTAAAAAATATTTCGACCCGCTTGGCAAAAACAGCACCGCCATGTGGTGTATCCAGTGTTGCCAGATGGAATTTGAAAAAAACAGTAGAAAGTTCAGTAAAAAATCAGTAGATTGGAATAAAAATCAGTAGGTAGAAATTAACGACTGAAAATTCTAGAGGTACCATATGTATTTGTGTTTCGCGAGTATTTTGACTCGCATTTTGGCTGGCGACCTTTTTTTTTTTTAGGTGCATTCGTAAAAAGGAAGCGATTCTTTGCATTTTTGCAGACAATTGCAGCTAAAAAAAAAAAAAAGGTCGCCAAGTGGTTATTTAGTCACGGAGCTATAGGCGCGGGAAAATCAGGTAGATTTCACGAAATTTTAGAAGGCGCTCGGGACATCAGGTAGATTTCACTAAATTTTAGAAGGCGCTCGGGAAAATCAGGTAGATTTCACTAAATTTTAGAAGGCGCTCGGGAAAATCAGGTAGGTTTCACTAAATTTTTGAAATAAATCAGTAGATCGGTAGACGCCTAAAAAAGCAGGTAGATCTACTGCTAAATCGGTAGATCTGGCATCACTGGGTGTATCGCATGTTGATAGATGCCGACAGTCAATGAATGAATGAATGGTTCTCTAACTTGTCTATGATTGGCGGTTGGCTGGTTGCCATGGTTTTGCATAGTGCTACAGCCAATAAAATTTAGTCGCGTTCCTTTGTGGAAATACAAGTGTCAAAGATTAATGTAGGTACAGAACGGACAGATAAACTACATAATGACGGAAAGAGTCATTTGGTAAAGTTTTTAATTAAGTTAACCGACCCATGCGACTCAGCTCGTCGTATGTCGGATGTCGTAAAAGTCGACCAAGGGGCTTCGCCAAATGAAAGGCAGCATTTTTATTGTGTGAATTACTTATACCGTTTCTTTGATCAGCAATCCCCAGCCAAGTGATTATGGCAATACCCGCCAGATTCACAGCTCTTTTCAGTAGTGGACATCAATGTGTATTCAGTCAGTAGGTTATTATGATTAGATCAACACACAAGAAAGAACAAACAGTTAGAAAAAGACATAACTGTGTTAGCGTAGTTTAGTTCGTATGTTTAACTACACGTAACTCAACCTTCAAATTGAAATGTGATTTTAGCCATGACTTACGACAATTTGCCTCAATGATGCTGTAGGCGTTTTTCTATTTCAAGAATATGAATCTGTCACTCTTTTCTACATCTATTCTGTGACCATACTGAGGTCATCGTCGCAAGTATAAGAAACAGCAGATTTTAGGGTTGTCACTTCGTAAAAAATCAGCTGGCCATGTGAAAACTTTGTTTTAGTTTTTTCAGAGATACCAATCGAAATTAGAAAAGTCGTTGAACAAAAGTTGTTCCCCGGGGGGGTAGAAATACCCAGCTTTTCGCTTAGCACATGTATATTGTTACACCATGTATATTCTATACTTATAATAAAACTGTAACAGGTCAAATTCTGTACATTGAAGATATTTTGAAAATTTTTTTTGGAGGGCACTCTATTATCGATACTCAAGCCAAAACTGTAATTTTTTTCATTCATGTCTGTCTGTCTGTCTTTCTGTCTGTCTGTCTGTCTGTATCGTAAACGCGCATCACGCCGAAACTACTTGATGGATTGAAATGAAACTCGGCATGATTATAGGTCATACTACGAGGAAGGACATAGGATACTTTTTATCCCGGAATTCAGTAAGGTTCCCCTGGGAGAGAGGGTGAAAGAAAAATTCTTTAACCACGCATCACGCCGAAACTGCTGAATAAGTTGGATTGAAACTCGGGACGATTTGAGTTCGTAGTAAAAGGAAGGACATGGGATACTTTTTATCCCGGAATTCGGTAAGGTTCCCCTGGGAGAGAGGGTGAAAGAAAAATTCTTTAACCACGCATAACGACGGAATTGAATGAATTCGAATGGAACTCGGGACGATTGGACATGGGATACATTTTATCCCGGAATTCCAAAATTTCTCACAGCATCTGAACGACGCGTTGCGCGTCGTTCAGATGCTGTGAGAAATTTTTGAAAACCCGTATAGCCCAGGGGAACCAAACTGAATTGAACTGATAAACGCGAAAGTTTGTAAGTATGAATGGATAGATTGATAGATGGATGGATGTTTGTTACTCTATCACGCAAAAACTGCTGAACGGATCTTTATGAAATTTGGCACAGAGATAGATTATAAGCCGGAATAAAAAATAGGCTTTATTTTATACCGAAAATCCCACGGGAAAGGGAATTACGCAAGTAAAATCGCGAGTACTCCAAATACTAATCATGCGCAGACGAAGTCGCGGGCACCAGCTAGTAACTTAAATATGAGTTTGGCAGACTCGAAGTTTCTAACACTAAGACAGTATTGGTATGCAAATCATAACAACAGACCATAAGCTGATCTACAAACTGGATTGTTCGTTATTGCTCGTTCAAGGGAGCATAACCATTATTTAATGTATTTAAAAAATGATACATGAAGGTACTTAAGGCCAGGGTTGAATTTAAAAACATCGGTTTCCGGCATTGTAACAGCCTCCAATAAAAATTAATCACATTGGGCTCACATGACGCTTAAAAAACCCACTGGTGCACGATTAAAAGGTGCCTAATTGAAGTGTTTTTCATACAAACGGCATTTAGAGTTTTCAAACATGCGTTTTATTAACATAGTCAAAATAATAGGAAAGAACTCAAAAACTTTGACTTTGACTTTGACAGCATTCAAAAGAAGTATTGTTGTACTTCCCGTTTTCTTTATAACTACTAATAAAAATATCTTCTTCACCGCATTAGGACAACGAGATCTAGAAAATTTAATTGATTTTTAAAGATTTGAAAAAAAGGTTTTTCCGATTTCTCAGCCAGTCATAGATGTATCGTATGTATTCAAAAAATCTAAAAAAAAAACCATATTCATTTTATTCCCGCTGAATAACGTTTTTTATGAAAAACTTAAATAGCGTACCTACACATAAAGGAATTTGAAGCCGACTTTTAATTTATCTTAAAAACGGTTACTATACTTACCTTTCTTCTGGTTACAGCTTTGTCATTTCATATTAACTATTGAAATCTCTTTTCATACGAGTAAAAGCGGTAATTGCAGAACAAATTCACCCCTAGCATATACCCAAGTCAATAGTAATTATAGCCACAAGACACTGGAAATGTTAATACAATTGGAAGTTTCTAGAACTTCTAAACGGAAAATAGGTTACGACTGCAACGCGCCCTGAACGTCGTCGTCGAGAAATAAAACAATAAGACTCATGATAAATTAAATAACCATTTGGAAAACCTTTTATCGGGTAAGTAACCTACTTTCAAAGACCTTAGTGGCGTAACGAGTGCAAGTCCGCCTGCGACGCAGGAGGTTGCGGGTTCTATTTCCTTGGTTACAAATGTTTGTATAATCTGAACATCTGATTTCATCTGGTTTTTTCTTTGTAGCTACTTAATATAAAAATATCAAGAAAAGTCAAATTTTGAAGTACTTAACTATACATAATATTATCAAAGATGTTTTTTTTGATGTGTGAGTGATTTTCACTTTACTTCATTTAATTCACCTTTTTTTACTTTAAATTCAAGTTTTTCTGCTATTCTGATAGCTTGACGATTTTACCTTTAGCTTCATATTTTATGATATACTAGTTTCTGACCGCGGCTTTGCACGCGTTGTTTCTATGGAAACGTCTCAAGACTATTTCTATCTTATGGGAACTGAAAAGAAGAAAAGTAGCTCATTTGTTATTTCAGGGCTAGAACTACGTTTACATAAAATTTCAGCCTCACCCAGTAGTTTTTCGTGAAAGAAGAAATACATCTATATATCTATACAAACTTTCGCGTTTATAATAATACTAGCGACCTGCCCCGGCTTTGCACGATTTTATCATACGTATATACCTTCCTCTTGAATCACTCAAAAACACACAAAAAATGCTTTAAAATCCGTTGCGTAGTTTTAAAGATATAAGCATACAAAGGGACAAAGGGATATAAGGACATGGGGACAGAGAAAGCGACTTTGTTTTATACTATGTAGTGATTAGTTAGGACTAGAGAAGATAAACCCACTTGTATGAATCCGGCTTCAACCACGAGCTCATTTAAAATGATACAAGGCCCTCATCGTTGCCAAGCTCGTGTTCCACCGGTGTAGCGCGACATGCTAATTTTAACAAGCATTCAGCTCGTGACTTTGTTCTTTGTTCATGCTTTGTGTCTGTAGATATGTTAAGCCTCAAGTGTCTGTAATTTTAATGACATTATCTTTTGTCTGTGAACTTGAATAGAAATAATATTATTTATTGTAACATTACAAGCTACAAAACTATCTAAATTTAATCTAGTGCGTGGTACAATACAATCAGAGGAGTTTATAAATACAATTCTTTTATACGCAGGTAAAACAAAACCAAATCTTGGAGACTATTTTGGCCCCCGTAAAAAGGTTTGCACGATCTATCTTTAGTTGTTAGAGGTATCGGGACAGAAAGGATAACTCCAACAACGGCGTGTAGATCGCAACTGGTTTATTGATTAGGTTTAGTTAACATGAAGACAAAATACGGAACATGAAAAGCACGTAAAACGATAAACATCACGCATTACACGTTCGGCTACATCGACATTGCTAAGCTAAAATATAGGAATTTAAATGATATAGTTTTTGCATGTTGCTTTACCCTGAATAACATTGTACTTTGTACAGAGCCTGTATCAAATATAGTAAAGTATTTGGACATTTCAAAAAGGAACCACATTACGAATCTCATACAACATAATATATTGTGTATTTTCAGTTTTTTGAAAAATCCTGAAATATCTGTTCAATGATTTAAAACTTTATTGTATGTTATACTAAACACATATTTAGTATAGCAACCAATAGTAAACACAAACAACTTATTTTCTAGGTACTGTTCTTCACTTGCTTTACTTACTTACCTAAACCTATTAACAGTCCTTCCCAATTATGTGATTTTTTTGTTGTTTGTATTACTGCTGCGTAGTTAGAAAAAACTCATCGCAAGCATTAATGCAAAATACATGTATTGTAGGTATGTAATACATCCCTACAATACATACTTGACTTAGTTAAGCGAAACCACTCTTATTTTTAAACTTTAGGTCACCTCATTGTAAAATAACGAAGTATGTAAGCCAAAAACACAAATTTCGTGTCACGGAGCTGAAAATATTTTACATGTGAATGAATAATTAAGCAGCTTAATTGGGGCTGAAATCGGAGAATTTTAATATTCGATGTAAAACAAACAGCAATACTCATTACTCAAGTTGACTTTTACACTATTATTTTATCATATTCTTTTGTATTACTTTTTTTAAGAATAAGAATCATTTATTTGCATAAAACATGAGTATTAACATGGTGTGAGAATGCAATTATGTTATAATAACTACATTACGTTCTACATGTTTTGCCACTGCTGGTCTGCAAATAGGAGAGAGCACTCTGCGGATTTGTCAATAATGTGAATGTCTTTTCTAGTAAGTATACATATTTTTTTTTTTTTTTAGTAGCCCGTAGGGATCCCACTGCTGGGCAAGGGCCTCTCCCAAACATTTGGGAGTATACATAATAATCATTCATATTTCTAAAATTAATAAAATTATCAGTTAAACTTAAGCTTAATTATAGATTCTAATAGGTAGGTATTAGACCTTACCTTTATTTGTCTGTAAGTGAATTGTAATTCTTTTGAGAAATAAATATCTTCAACCACAAGAATGTCACAGGCGGCTGTCGCATCACTCCCTTACAGCACACGTAAAACGTACATTCCGATATGAGTCTAAATTAATAATTAATTAATAAAACATTATAAATTAGTAATTTAATAATTTGTACGTTTTTATAATTGTAATTATATGACACATTTGATTGTCAGTGACAGCAATAAATAACAGAAATACAGCGCATAAGCCGCTTAAAGCGGTAAGCAGTGTTGTCACTGTAAAATGTATCTGATGATGACAAGTTTAAGCCGCTAGTAGCAGATACACTAGCTACCTCTCATTTTATCATTATAACTCCATTGAATAAAGGAATTTCCAAAAATCATACGGATAGTTTGTTATACCTATCTTAAGCCTTTTAATGCATCTATATAGTAGTTTAATTTTATCTATCATAGGAAGAGATTCAAAAGCAGAATTTGTGACGAGCCACTTTGTATCTCTTCCTTAAATCACTACATAGTATAAAACAAAGTCACTTTCTCTGTTCCTATGTACCTATGTCCAATGTCCATATGTCCCTATGATCACTACCTATGTGTGCTTAAATCTTTAAAACTACGCAACGGATTTCGATCAAGTGGAAGGTTTATACTTACGTATAATAAAACCGTGCGAAGCTGGGGCGGGTCGCTAGTAGACACTATAAAACTACTACAGATCCTTTAACAAAAGCTTAAAAGCCAATGAATAAAAGCTCCAGTATCAATGTTATGAAGATCGTTATTACATTAATAAAGGGCATTGTTCGTCATAATTGCCCACGCCTGAGTGACCCCGAGTGGGCAGACACAGTCTAGCTACCTCTTTTATTGAATTAACTCGCGTGAGGTAATCAAGCGTACTTGGAAATGAAAAAATAAATAGCATGCTTTTTTTAAGAGCCGCATACTATTTTTGTCTTTTTTACAGTCACTCTGCGATCTGGTCTCTATTTTTTTATTTGATCTCTATTGTTATGGCCATGTTTTTCGAAATTAGTACAAACGTCCGCGTGGGGAGAGTACAGTCTCTCCGTCGTTTCATAAAGCCTACTGCGCTGGAATATCCTGACTTTAAATAGACCAGAGTCCTAAGTCCAAAAAACTTAATCTTAGCGTCTCCAATTCCATACAAAAATGAGACGTCACGATCACGTCTCAAACCTATCGCCAACCGCACTCTACGAGTCAGTTCTTTCAGATTGCGAAGCTGAAGATAAAAGCAAATTATGCCTACCCTAAAAGAATATTTATTATCACACTGTCACATTTGTGAGTATCTCTTGATGTCAGGGAAATAAAGGAATCGGTCAAATATTTGTTGGTAAAATCTCAGATTAATATTAAATCTCTAAGCGTAGGTTAGCATATAAAAAAACAGGTAACCTTAAAAAATATCAGATAAACCAACTAGTGTGTAGTTATAATGGTTTGGTAATGGTAATGGTAGTGTATAATAGTTTACAGAATACGGTTTTCAAGAATATGTAAAGGCAAACACAGACCCGGTGTCTTTTAGTTAACGGGTTAACTAAAAGATCACTCGATGACTCTCGACCTTGAAGGGTAGTTCGAGTGCAATTTTCGCCGGCAAAAATTATCAAAATAAACTTTACGGGAAAATCGGCTTGTTTAAGATGCGGAGAAGATTTCAAATCCGTGCCGCTATCATCCTCTCTAGAGGAGAGACAAAACTTTTTTCATAACCACATTAGCAAACAAGCAAAGCTGCAAGGTAGAGGCAAGTAACAAAAGTACGACGCGGGACTAAAGTCGTTTCGCTCCATTAGAAAAATGGAAATTTCGCTTCGAGAAAGTAATTTTCGATAAAACAATTTGTCCTCGGGAATACTTCCACACATCTGTGCTGCTCGATTTTTCTGCTTTTTGTCTGTTTTTTTTTCAACGTGAATTATTGTGGGGTGGAAAATGCAAAGGATAGTGCGGGATCGCTAATCCTTTGTTATATCTAAAAAAGTGAGAACACTTGAAAATACCTCATATATATAAACAAAATGAAATACTTAACGTATTGCGATAATCTAAAAATATTTCCTACAGCAGTGATCTTATCTGATATGGCCTAAAGATAATTTAAATTTTTATATTCTTGAATTCTATTTTTGAAAGAACTTTATCAATTACAATTTAAACCCGTTAAATTAAGAATAGGTAAGCAGTTTAAATAAAAAATAAAGTCAGCTAAGTGTAAAAATAATCAGAAAAGTTTCGCGTACTTGTCAACAGCGGCGCAAGTTGAGTGATTCCCAAAGTTACCTTTGAATCCAGTTCGTAATGACATTGAGAGTCGTAAAATCACAGGTTTTGTTGGAGTTTTAAACCTTTTGTTTGGAGTCTTAGGCCGTTTGAGGTAATTTGGAGGGGAACTTTGATGGATGGAGTTCCGTTGGTTTTGAGGGGAAAATGTAAAGAGGGAAGACGGAAATTAAAAAGTCAGACAGTGACTCAAGTAAATAATGATCATTGAATGTAGATGAAGATCATCACCATTTACAGACTTGTGTTTTTCTTGCAGACCTTTGTCAAAAAAGACCAACATTTTTGAGTAGGGGAAATTATGTATCTTCGTCGCATTTGTGGCATTTTACGAATTTTTTATAAGTTCTTTCACAAAATTTAATTGAGAAGTTGAAAGATGGAAAGGAAGATACAAGTTGTTTATTATGTTTTGTCAAGATATACTATGATTACCTACTAAATCCACTAGTCTTCACACGTACCATTTTATTATAGATTTTGGTTGCCTCTTTGTTTTTCTACGATCAGGCGATCTCTCATTATTTAGGCATAAAAGAAAATAAGTAATAAAAAATGCTTTTTTGCTCACTTAAGTAAAAGATAAAAAATAACAACTCTTTTTCATTACCTATTTGGTTAGAAAAGTAAACTTGTTGAAAAACTATTTTTTAAGTTATTACACTCGATTCATAAAGTAAGTAAACAAAGAAAACTACAATAGAAACAAATTAAGACCAGCACAATTAAAGTAAATAAAATAAACTTTAACACATGAAATGAAGCCGTCTTTTTTATTTCGACCAAAAGGGATAGCAACATGTATCGTACTAGTAAATTATGCTTTTGCGGCCACCATTTTGTAATTACATTTTCCGAATACATTTTCGTAAACCACCAAGCTTCACATCCCATGTTCCAACGTAAACAATCGATTTCCATCCCAATCACCCAATACATAAACCGTAACGGTTTAACTTGGCCCATGATCATCCATTGCCGTCGATTGTAGCAATAATAATATTCGTTTATTTGTTTACAGTCGTTGAGTGTACTTGAGCTACGGAGAATGGTAAGAGTGATATG
Organism: Eupithecia centaureata; assembly: GCA_944547425.1. Taxonomy (NCBI): domain Eukaryota; kingdom Metazoa; phylum Arthropoda; class Insecta; order Lepidoptera; family Geometridae; genus Eupithecia; species Eupithecia centaureata. The sequence goes on along the minus strand of OX155680.1, from coordinate 1,447,836 downwards.
GGAACGGACGGTAAACATGTCCGTTTATATTCTGTTTTTTCATCAACGAGTTATTTTCTGTACCTTCCTATCTATGGGTTTTGCTGTGAAAAAATTTTGACCAAAATAATAGTTTAAAATAGATTAAGCCGCTTTATAGGTACACTAGCGCAGCCATTTATTGTATCATATTATAACGTAAAAAAAGGAATTTCCAAAAAAAAAATAGTTTGCTATATCTCTATCATATTTTTTTAGCTTTAATGCATCTACATTATTTGTATTATGTTTTATTTTGTCTTTTTTTGGGATACATACGAAAACAAAGTTTTTTGCCTACGAAGAGCAATTTCGTATCTCTTCGGAAAACAGACAAAATAAAACTACTAAAAATCATACGTTTAGTTTGTTACACATATCATAAGCTTTTTTAATGCATAATCATTAAAAAAGCTTATGATATGTGTAACAAACTAAACGTATGATTTTTGGAAATTCCTTTGTTTAAGGTAATAATTATGATAAAACGAATATTACTATGAAGGAATAGAAACAAATTAAAACTATATACAATTGAAACAGTTGAGTTAATGCAAACTGTTGCAAGCAATCTAGAGGTGGATAAACTGATCCATATCAATACCAGTTGGAAACGTCCCTTTCAGACAAGTCAGCCTGTCTTTACTTTGACTAGTTACTGAGAATATCAAGCAACTGCAACATGACATAACCTGAGGGACAAATGTATCATGTTGCATTTAGTTCACTTGATATCTTGCACGATTCTACTCAGAAAAACGTTTGAGAACTGTCGCAAATGCTCTCAAGGAAATCGATCAAAGCAATCGTTTTCCACCAAATCTAGTTCCTCGTCTCAAATAGACTCACCTAACCGATCGGATAAACGGTTTAGATGCATACAGCGCCTCTAAATCACTTGGAGGTACTACCTCGTCAATTTATAAGCGAAGAATAAATCTGGCGATGGGGACGGTACTCAATAAATTTTGGCACAGTCTGTATTGAGTCAGATGGGATTTATGCATTGTTAGTTGAAAATACTGAACGTTTTTTGAGTGCTCTTTCATGGAATTGTAATGTCACTAAAATGTAACGGCCTAAATAAAAAAAGCGCATAGCGCTTACAAACGCGTTGAAAATTGATTTAACGTATAAACGATAGGTAGATATATAGGTAGATGTGTATATATGATAGACTTTTTAACTTTATCTCCTATCTCGCTAACACGTCCAAAAATGAATGAAACATGAAAAATGCTGGATGCGTCAAGCTGAAGACAGGGCGCTAAGGCGCTCATTAGGGGAGGCCTATGTCCAGTTCTGGACTGAATGCTATAGGTAAATGATGATGAAACTTAAACTAAAGCTACAATTCTATTTTAACCACCTTCGAATGGAATTGAGAAACCAGAACAACCCCATTGAACTACTACAATCAGCCTTCTCATATTATCGCACTGTGTCAGTCAGACGTGGGGTTTCGACATTTCATTAGGGAAACGAGGGAATCTTTTGGCGCCTCGTGCGAGGCCGGGATTTGATTTTTTGCCTGGTTATCTGTGCGTAGTGTGATTGTTTGAATTTTCGTTCACAGAATGAGTTTCCTATGTGAAATCCTTAAGTTTCTCTGTTACTAGGTAGGTACATATTTTAATGCTGCAATACATAAAGAAATTATTTATCTATCCTTACTATTATTATAAGCGCGAAAGTTTGTACAGATGTATAGCAATACGTATGTATGGATGGATGTTTGTTGAGCAACTGAACTTTCTATTCGTAGATTTAAACAGTACATAAAACTAAATCATATCAAGAAGGCATATTACTCCTTATATGATTACATCAATGACGTTAGTGCTTGGCCAGATGTCGCTCAGTTCCGAATCGACAATAGTATGTAATTATATAAAGGGCAAACATGTATTAGACACATAAGTTATACACATGCTAGTGGTTTCTATTTCGCCTCTTCCACTAGTGGACAAAAAAGTGAGGCGAACTGAAAATCAATTATCACTTTATTTCTTACTAGCTGGTGCCCGCGACTTCGTCTGCGCATGATTAGTATTTGGAGTACTCGCGATTTTACTTGCGTAATTCTCTTTCCCGTGGGATTTTCGGGATAAAATAAAACCTATTTCTTATTCCAGCTTATAATCTATCTCTGTGCCAAATTTCATCCAGATCCGATCAGCAGTTTTTGCGTGAAAGAGTAACAAACATCCATCCATCTATCAATCTATCCATCCATCTATCCATTCGTACTTACAAACTTTCGCGTTTATCAGTTCAGCATCTGAACGACGCGTACACACGCGTCGTTCAGTGATGCTGTGAGAAATTTTTGAAAACCCGAATACCCCAGGGGAACCTAACTGAATTCCGGGATAATATGTATCCCATGTCCAATCGTTCCGAGTTCCATTCCAATTCATTCAATTCCGTCGTGATGCGTGGTTAAAGAATTTTTCTTTCACCCTCTCTCCCAGGGGAACCTTACCGAATTCCGGGATAAAAAGTATCCCATGTCCTTCCTTGTACTATAAACTCAAATCGTCCCGAGTTTCATTCCAACTCATTAAGCAGTTTCGGCGTGATGCGCGGTAAAGGAATTTTACTTTCATACCCTCTCCCATGAGAACCTTACTGAATTCCGGGATAAAAAGTATCCTATGTCCTTCCTCGTAGTATGACCTATAATCATGCCGAGTTTCATTTCAATCCATCAAGTAGTTTCGGCGTGATGCGCGTTTACGATACAGACAGACAGACAGACAGACAGACAGACAGACAGACAGGCAGACATACAGACAGACAGACAGACAGACAGACAGACATTAATGAAAAAATATACTGTTTTGGCTTGAGTATCGATAATAGAGTGCCCTCCAAAAAAAATTTTCAAAATATCTTCAATGTACAGAATTGGACCTGTTACAGTTTTATTATAAGTATAGATATTATTTTGATAATTATTTATTTATTATTTAGTAGTATTAAATTTGACTTGTCTAAGTGCTTATTTTGTAAGTCTAAAGAAATAATGTTATTGATTTATGATTTATGTACCTTTTTCACGCAAAAAAATAATGAAGGGATCTCTGAAATTTAAAGTAGACATAGTTCTAGCCCTGGAATAACATATCACAAGTCTACTTCTAGCTATTTTTCATCCCATAAATTAGTTCTCATGGGATAGAAATAGCTTTAAAACGTTTCCATAGAAACAACGAGGGTGAAGCCGCGGGCATGTACTAGTTCAGACATAATTCTAATACAGCGTGGAATACAGCCAGCGTATTGGGGACGCTTCCGACTGGTATCGATATGGATCAGCTGAGCTACCTCTAGAATGTTTTCAACCGTCTGTTCAATTACATATATTTTAAATTATAATTATATTTAGTTTTTAATTTATTTAGAATAGAATAGAATATGTTTTATTTGTTGACAGAATTACACGGAAACACTTTATAAAATTAGACTAAACTTATACTAAAATGGGAAGAGTAAATCTGTAACAAAATGGCTCTGCCTCAGCATGAGTTGGTCTCTAGCAAGCTAGCAACCAACGCTGGTCTTCCGTCAGAGCCACATGTTGGCTTTACGGATCACCCACACAAACAACGCTAAAATTAACAAAACAGGCACATAAAAAACTATCTATTAAGAATTAAGAATAAGTCATACTCATTACTATCAATTAATTTCTATTCCTTGATTGTAATTTTCGTAAAAATACCGTTGTAAATGATGTAGTGTCAAAATATGAAGTTAGTAAAAAGCTGGTCAGCGTCTATTGAGGCAAGATAAAGTTCCTCTAAGTTATCGTTCTCAATCAATACTTATTGAGAAGTTTCTCGGCTCCCGGCTGCATCCAGAGACGTACCGCAGGGATCTACCTAGGAGGTTCACATACTGGACAACACCTGGACCCGAATTCCACTAAATAAATCGCTTCACCATTTGAATAGTATAGTGTCAAAATGTCAGTCTTAATCTCTTTTTGGTATTTTACTAGCACAACCTTTTTGAGGTTTATTCATAGCTGTGACGATTACCTTTATAACTACCAATTTTACATTCTAATTTATGAAAGTATCTTCAAGCGCATAAATACTAGAATACCTATTAGAATGGCAATAGTGCCATATATGGCCGGTCCAATACCACTTGAGCTTGCATTAGAGTAACTATGGTCTTCCAAAAGCGACTCCCTTTAATTATAAGTCCAAGGAGTTCTCGTCCCAAGCTGAAAACCTTCAAGTTCCGAGGATAGAAGTTATTTATTTCGCACTGGACAGCGACCAGGGACGCTTTTTGTATGGAAAAGTTTGCGGCATCAATAACATACCGGATTTTTTTATTGAATCAAAACAAACTAAGTTAGGGCGACCTTATTCTCTCGAAGGGTTTCTTACTGAATTATTCATTAGTCTAGGATTCACTATAGTATTGCTATTGGTAACTAAAGTTGAAAGCAAACTGAACTGAATTGACATTTTTTTGTAAGTGACAAATCTATGTATGCTTATTGAATCCAGTAAATGAATGGAGTTGATCACTTGCCGCTGACTTTTCCATTTGTCACTATATTAGTTTAGTCTACCAGGAAGCAAACCTAGGTAAAAACCTAGGTTAGCCTGCTGTTAAGATTCTAAGTCTAAGTTTAAGTTTTGAAGGACTAACCCTTAAAAGAGAGTTATTACCACTAAGGATATGGTTTTTAATTAACTTTTACAATAACTATCGAAAATTTATTCAACGGGTAAACAAATTAGTCACCGTAACACTCAATAAAACACTCTTTATACACTGATGAAATTAATGGAAGGAATTCATGATATTCATGGTTGGAGTTCTTTTATCACAAATGTTTATAGATATATAGGTTCATAGATATATAATTACTTGATTTCACCATCAAAACATGGCATATAAACACGCTTACATCCGTAATGCATTTCAAGAGTCTTCAGAAATCCGTTTCTACTCATTTGATGGGTATTTTAGTCGGTACCAACCTTATCCTACTTAATATTATATAACGCGAAAGTTTGTAAGTATGGATGAATGGATGGAAGGATGTTTGTTACTCTTTCACACAAAAACTACTGAACGGAAATGGATGAAACTTGACACAGAGATAGATGATAGTCTGGAATAAACATATACACATAAAAATAACACACATTAGGTTAGTATAGAGTGTACGTAGTATAGTAGTAATACGCGGGTGAAACCGCGAGGCGCTGTTAGTATATGAATAAAATGATTATCATTGCCCAAATAAATACCTCAAAATAATTTAAATAGTGTTTGCTATAACAACTAGCTATTAATTAAAACTTCAAATCCGATTATCGCCAGCCCTGTTTGACCCGATAAACCCGTGAACATAATAGCGGTTCTACCGGATTATACCGGTATTAACTAACCGGTACGTATTTTATTATATTACAGCTACATACCTACCAAATGAGATTATCTTTTAATCCTACATGGTGACTGTTAAGTAATCAGTGTGAATTTGAATCAAAGCTAGTTACAGAGGCTTAGTACTAAATGCCACCCTGGTCTGTCCTAATTATACACAGTTGGGCATATTTTTATGATAAGTCATAACTATTGAGTGCAAACCGCGACTCAGAAACCTAGTGTAGGACACCCTACAGCCAGGTGGGATAATGATCTGCGAAACACTTCAGGCAGATGCTGGATGATAGAGGAGCCCTATCTCCAACTGTTAACTAATCACGAAACTAATGCTGATATTATACTACTGACTACTTACCAAACTTCTCATAGAGTCCACAGGTGATCGGAATGCTGGCTTCTATTTCGGTCAACGAATTAGCATTGCCTTTTCAACCAGGCAACGTTGCCATAATTCTGGACACTGACAGAGTGTGGTTCTGGTGATGGCTTAGTTTTTTAGGACTTTGTAATAATTGTAAATACTAGCTGTAATTAGTCGTTTGTTATTGATTCCACAAACTACTGAATACTTAAATCTTAACTTTACTGTGAACTTCACAGTAAACTTTAGCTTGTTAATAATATATTCAGCAACCAAAGAGATTCTATAATAAGGATTGGCGTCTCCTGAATGCAAATGGCGGGGAATCCCTGAAGAACTGGTTATCCTCACTTTTGTTTCGGAACAGGCACAGGTGATTTGGGGACGAAGGTGGAAACTCGGACGTATCTTTGGTTATTTGAGACGAGCTGGTCAATTTCGATGACTTCGTGAGTGTATCGCTCATATGATTTTCGCAGCTCATTGGATGATTTTTGGTTACTAAACATAAATAAAAGAAATAAACCAATAAATAAAATAAAAAATAAGGGTTGAAAATTGTTTGAACTACCTGCGCCCCACGTATTCAACCGCGTCGAAATTTCTAAACTACTATTTGCTTGAATATATAGTTTTTACTTTACTTACTTTACTAAAACGTTTAAACTACCGAACCGATAATAATGGATATTTCTACAGAGATAGTCTAGAGCCTGAGAAAGGACATAGCTAATGTTCTTTCTCAAAAAATATGTTAAACTAGACTACTTTCATTCCAAATATTTTGATGAAAATAAAAGGTAAAAGGTTGAAAAAAGTAAAGCTCATATATAAGTACTCATAAGTTTCGTAATATTTAAGCTAGAAGCTTGTAACTTATTTTTAGGCTTTTGATTAGATATAGAGATATAATAAATATGATTCCAAGTTTGTAAAAATTGTACACTGAGGGGTAAAATAAAAATAAGGGATAAGAGTTTGTATGGAAATACGAAAGGTTTATGTGTAGCGGACATATTCAGTCACTACATAATATAAAACATAGTCGCATCCCGCTGTCTGTCTGTCACTATGTATGTATTCTTAAATCTTTGAAACTTCACAACGGATTCTCATGCGGTTTTTTATAGATAGAGAGATTCGAGAGGAAGATTAATTTCTTTAATACATCCATGCGAAGCCGAGATGTGTTGCTAGTCACTACATAGTATAAAACAAGACGCTTTTTCTGTCCCTATATCCCTATGTCTCTTTGAGTGCTTAAATCCTTAAAACTACGCAACGCATTTTGATGCGGTTCTTTTTAATAGATAAAAAGATTCAAGAGGAAGGTTTATACGTATAATAAAAGTGTGCGAAGCCGAGGTGTGTTGTTAGTATTATATAAATGAGACAAGTCGATTCGTAGAAATGATCCGAAACCTCGCTCTAAAAGACATCTTTCAACAGAAAACTCACCTTTCAGTTCCCAATACGCCAAAGGCTACCTGGTAGTCATTACCTACCCTGTTACTACCCCTAATTTGTTTGTGTTCAAATGGGGGTGAAATGTCAACACATTAATGGAAGGCAGGGTAGTTGGTAGGATGTTTAATTGGACCGGAAATCCGATGTCACTTTTAATGATGTTTGTTTGCGCATTTCTGTTTAAGATAGTAGGTACATGCTTACGGTTTGTAATGATAATAAAATATCGTATAATGAAATTAGGTGGCTTAAGTTAAAAAAAAATTAACAATCAGTTTTATTCATAGGCTTAGGATAACACCTAGACTAGACCTAGACTTTAAGATGGACCTTTATCATTTTAAGATCTTTGTAATGTATGCAATAAAATATTGAGTATAAGTCTATGGTTTTTCTATCAGATACATACACCATTTTTTTGATATCACAGCTTGGTACACTATCAATGATAGTCCTATGATTTTGACTACGATTCTAACAAAAATTGCTTGTAGTTTACTAATTAATTTTCCGATCATTGAGTAGGTTATGAGCATTCTCATTTGAAACAATGTCACAGGTGTAAACGCTGTTGAGATAAGCGCGGTTACGTGAATTACCTATGAGCTTAACCCGGTAGTTGTAGCGTATGATATGCTTCGAATTTGTACTGATTTACATTCAGTATATGATAGTATTCTCTGAATATAATTTTCGACCTAGTATAGTGATGGTAGTTTTTTATTTATTATATACAAATAAAATACGTTTTAAATTAATAAAATGTACCATTCAAACCTAAGTAAAAGGTTAGCCGTAGTAGGTACTTACATTCATCCAAAACTTACTAATACCTACTTTAGTTGGCTTATTCAGCATTAAAATACGTATTATTGGACGGATGGATGTTTGTTACCTATTGTTTTTACGTAACTGGTTACAAATCAGTTAGTTACCAAAGTGGATTGAAATAGGTAGGTACCTAGTACCTACCAAGACATCAGAAACAAAACAGAAGTGCCCCCTTTACTAAACATCGATCACTAGATTAGTGTTACTGGTTACATATCAGAGAACAAAAAGTATTTTTTCGTAACTGGTTACAAATCAGTTAGTTACCAAAGTGGGGTTCGTGTCAAAACTACTGAACTGATCGTGCTGAAATTTTGAGTAGAAGTAGTTATAAAACATAATCTATATGTGAAACATACTTTTCATTCCATAAATTAACTCCCATTCGACAGAAGTACCCTTGAATACGATTCCATAGAAAACATAGATACGTCCATATCGATAGACACTAGATGCTAGTAATATCTATAGGTACCCTACTAGTAATACTAAAATAGCTAGACTAACTATTATTAGATGTTGGACCCAGAATAGTAATAAGACAACAATTGGTACATTTGACTTGCATGATACTCCAGCGTGGTAATTGATTCCACTTACCATATTGTTATTGGAATAGTTAACCAAATAGTGGACCTACTAACCGATGGCTTCTAAAATATTAAAACTAAATATCTAGTTAAATGATAAGATAGTCGTATATATTTAACAAATTTTTTCAATCAACTAATGAATGAATAAAACTGCTTTCCAATTACAAATATAAATGTAAAGTCTTTGTTCCATATCTATTTCGATTTTATTCCAGAAATTATTAGAGACACCATATGTATAGAAAGTCCTACTAAAATTGCTGATGAATTCAACCGCTATTGGGTGAATCTAACACAAAAGCAACATGCTAATCTTAAAATTACTCACAAACACAACGTTTTGAATAGCATTTTTCTAGAACCCTTTGGCTTTGCAGACATTCATAAATTGATTACTTCTCTAAAAAATACTAAGGCTGTTGGTTATGATAATTTTACAACCAATATACTGAAGAAATGCTCAAAGGAGCTCGTACCCATTCTTACACATTTAATAAACGCGTCATTTGAGGAGGGATACTTTCCCGATGCCCTTAAGTATTCAATAGTTAAACCTCTTTTCAAAAAAGGTGATAAGAGAACTGTAGAAAACTATAGACCTATCACATTGATACCGGTTATATCTAAGGTATTCGAACGAGCTATGCAAAAACGTATCGTGACATTTCTCAATAAGCATGACATTCTTAAGAGCCATCAATATGGATTTCAAAGAGGGAAATCTACTACATTAGCTTGTTTTAATTTAATGAAGAAAATAGTCGAAGACTTAGACTCCGGCAAGCGAGTGACGACGATTTTTTTTGACATGTCAAAAGCGTTTGACTTTGTATCCCATAAGCTACTACTTGACAAAATTGATAAATATGGCATAAGAGGTCCTGCTCTTAGATGGGTTGAAACATATTTAACGAACCGAATGCAATGTGTTGAAATCACAAATATCGATAAAAACAAAGAGCTTAATCATATCAGATCTAATTACTTACACAATAGCTGCGGTGTACCTCAAGGAAGCGTACTGGGACCTGTCTTGTTTTTACTATATATTAACGATCTACCTGACGTTACTCATTATCCTTGTACCTTATTTGCAGATGACATATCTTTAATAATTTCGTCGAATACTAACTCTGACATTACTAATTACACTACTGACATAAATAAAACTATTGATTCTATAATTACTTGGCTGACAAATAATAATTTAACTGTTAATGTAGCAAAGACCAACTTTATTCAATTCAGTAATTATGGCAGAAAACACGTTGACCTTTGTCTTAACTATAATGGACAGACTATTACGGAGGTCAACGATACAAAATTTTTAGGCGTTATATTGGACCGGTACTGCAACTGGAAAGCGCACGTTGACCAAGTATGTACTAAACTAAACAAGTTTGTTTATGTACTTTATAGGTTGCGCAAAACATCAAGCTATAGTACAATACTGTCAGCTTATCACGGGTATGTAGCATCAACCCTGAAGTACGCCTTGATTCTTTGGGGTAATTCTACCGACTTTACCAGAGCCTTTAGAGCTCAAAAGAAATGTGTTCGTGCAATCGTGGGAATACCTCCTTGGGAATCGTGCAGGCCTGTTTTCCGAAATCTTAAGTTATTAACTTTGCCTAGTATGTACATCCTTGAAGCTGCTAAATTCGCTAAGGAACACACAAACCTTTTTACAAAAGCACGGGATATTTACCCAAGGACCATAAGGAACCCAGATAGAATTGTTTTATCTAGGACGCCCAGAACTGCTCTGTACCAAAAAAGTTGTCATGCGATGTGTGGACGCATTTTCAACAACATACCTAAAGATATCAAGGAGTTACCTAGCAAAGCTTTTGCATTTAAGTTAAAAAAGTGGCTTATTGACAAATCTTTTTATAATGTATCTGAATTCCTTAACAATCGATATTGACATTATATAAATTCGCTGACATTCTAAAATTAACTGACTTTTTATATATTGTTTTAATAATTTAATTTACATTTAATTTAATTTCTGCTCAATATAAATTCATTTTTTGTGTCTATTTTGCATGCCGAATCAATAGGTGAATTATGTGCACTAATTTTAAACTTAAGACCTTTATAATACCATATTTCATGCAATAAAGTGATTATGATTATGATTATGATTATGATTATGATTATGATTATGATTATGTTATATCGCAGGATCAGCCCCTCTGTAGAATGACTAGGCCAATTGCAAAATGTCGGCGGCATAATTCATTTTGTCGCCTTCCTTTATCGCCCGGCGGCGACATCCATAAAAGCTGCTTCTAGAATGTTTTCTTAAAGATTAACTAACAAAAACCTTGCTTTATTATTCTCATGTGTTAAATTAAAATGCTAAAACCATAAAAATAGTGAACATTCTTCTTTAGATTATGTGCGGGTTTTTGAATTATTTATTCCAAAGTTCATAAAACGAACAACTCAACACCCTAGTCGGGAAAAAGCTCATCACAAAATTAAAAGCAAAATATTTCACCTGGAGCTGTGAGATAAAATATTATTTAAATCACGAAAATGTAAAACGCGGACTCGCGAGGGTTATCGGTTTAAAACGTTAACGCCACGAACAAATGTCATTGTAAGGATTTTTTATTCACTTCTTTTGTTTTATTCACTTTTCTTCTTTCACAGTGTATAAAGCATCTGATGGAGTTTTATGAACTCAGTAGTGTGATGCTGTTTAGATTTGTGTGTCATCATGAGTGTCAGTAAACTGACAAGCGTTTGGAGTTTTATTCTTCTTGGGTATGTGTGCTCACAGCCATTTGATGAAGGTAATTTTATAAAAAATCACTCATATTGCAACGTATGTCAATTAATTTAGGGTGTCAATTGATGACCTTGACATTCATAGAACCAGCCTCCATATTCATTTATTCATAGGATTTCAGGTTATAGATTGAACTTAAATGTATTCATATAGTACTCCCAAAACCTGCTTTTCCAGACCAATATTTAGAATTTATTGATTGTATACAAAAATTCAAATCACTTAGAAAATCAACAGTAAAAAAAATTACAAATAAATCATGCAATGTGAATTGATACAATTAATTTCAATTTTATTTTGATAATAATATAAGCCTTTGATAATAATATGTTATTATACAAAACCTATTTCAATACCGTTTGATGATGATGATTGTTCCAGATACTCGATACACTTATCACGACGGGATGATGAGTTACCCCAAAAAATATAACAGACTGTCCGAAATGCCCAAAAAATTCGTAATAAGAAGCAACACCGCCCACCAAGCAAAAGATAACTTCGAAAAATTCGCAAATCAAATGCATTACCTCGCAAAAAGTGAGAACGCTACTGTTCTATACAAAGTCAAGGTGCAACTAGTGCCGAATAACATAGGCATGAAGAAAAAGATGAGGAAAGGTTTATCGAAGAAGTTTAACGTGCCTTTAAAGAAGAATAGCATGAAATTGTCTCAATTTGAGTCGATCCTTAGAAAAGTGGCAGAGACAAATGTGAAGAATGCAGTGCGAGACTCTGACATTCCGACTTCAACATTTGCCTCGTTAAAAGGCATAATGTCCACAAAACCGATCAAGCTGAAGTTCAAGCCAATTCCTTCAAAACTCAAGTACTCGAAGATAATAAGGCCAGTTAAGAAAAGAATCATAACCTTGACTGTTTAGGGTTGTAGTGTGGTATTAGATTTTTGTAAGAAAAATTTTTTCACAACACCTTCCAAGATCAAGCTCTCTGTATAGTTGGTTTCGTTTCAAGGACCCTTGTCCTTGACTTGGTTACCAAGTTCTAGGGTTATCAATCTTTAATCGGAGGAACATAATATATGTTCCTCTAATAGCTCTAAATGTTTTTTCATCTCACGACTTGTACCAATTTAACTACTTTAAGTTGCATGTGCAGGTAGTATCGATAGGACTTTGTAGTTTTGTAGACTATTTATTTTTGTATATTCAAATAAAATTTTGTTACTTTCACAGTTATTTTTATTATTCGCCTGAAGTGCAGTCGCAAGGCTTAAGCTTCTTTTCATCTGCTCTAGTTTTTACAGGGTCATACCTTATACAATACAATAATAGTCATAGTCATACAATAATAGTCAATCTCAGCTATACCTTATCATAATCAATAATTTATTTGCAAGAATACATTGTAATACAATGTCAGGCCTTATAATATTATTTTAATATTTATCTGCTCATATTTTTTAGTCTTTACAATGTATTAGAATTATTGGTCATCTATCGAATAGCTCAAAATATATAGAAGTACATTTTCATTCAACTCTTTCCTAAACATTTCCTATTAGTCCCTTCATTTTTTTGGGAAATTTATTGTTAAAAGTTTTGAACATATTATATAGAATTATATAATATGCACCGGGCTCATGCAGAGCAAACTTAAATTTGATCGTTTTCAACCGAATTATCACAATAATTACGTTTTTAATCGAACCGACACTAATTGACGGTTACTTGTCTTAGAACCTTTGTTCACTACGCCAGTGTTATTTATCTTGTTAAATCTGTTCGAACAAAGGTAAGTACTCCAATGTTCAAGTCCAATGAACTGGAGTACTCAATAGCCATGTGACGTCACAAACAATAGGACAAATTGGTCAGCTGTTGCGCTTTGTAGCGCGCTCAGTGTTTGCTCTTATTGTATTGTAAGATGATTGTAAGGCCAAGACTTACTATGGAGCGTAATTTATCACGAATAATAAATAATTTAAATTGAATGAAATATATATTTTTTTCATTATACATATATCAATATCATCATATGTTAATATTGTAGTAATATTGTATTCATATTTTAATATTGTAGGTATATTGTAACAATAAACAAACTTAATAGTTTTTACATGAAGCGAAAATATGCAGGTCTCGACAAAGTCTACGCATTACAATACCATGAAGTACTGATCTGTGGAGTTCAGTTTATTTATGAGTAAAAGTCTCTTCTTACTTACATCAAGCACTATATATTTATAAAATTTAGAATAGCTAGGTACTGAATCACTATTAGGTAAGATAGATAGAAAACAGTTTATTGCGCACTTAAAACTCAAAAACAATTTATACAGTAAGCTACAATTGGCGTTCTTATCGATTATGACCGACCTCTGCCAGAAAACCTGGAAACTAAGATACAAAACTAAGATAAAATTTATGAAACCAAAATACGAGCCTCTCAGGATTTTTAATAATGTATTTATAGATTCAGGTCGAATTGACGCTTGACCCTAGTGTGGAGAGTATCTGGCGCAGCGCATCAGCATTGACAGACAGATGGTTCTAGACTGCTTTTTTGAAAACGCTTCCGACCAGTTGAGCTATCTGTAGATTGTTTCAGTCTGCAGTTAACTCAATTGTTTCAAATTCTTAAACTTTACAACTAGACTAAACAAAGTTATCGACATAGCTCAAAGAATTAGCAAGCTGAAGTGGCAATGGGCCGGCCATATCTCGCGAAGAACCGACAACCGTTGGGGTAAACGTGTTCTTGAGTGGAGACCGCGACTCGGTAAACGTAGCGTAGGACGCCCTCCGGCCAGGTGGGATGACGATCTGCGAAAGACTGCTGGCAGATGCTGGATGCGTCAAGCTGAAGACAGGGCGCAATGGCGCTCATCGGGGGAGGCCTATGTCCAGCAGTGGACTAATATAGGTTGATGATGATGATGATGAAACAAAGTTAAGGTATCTTTGAAAGGGAACTTACACTTCTACAACAAATGTCCCTGAAGAATAAAAAAATAAAATATTATTCTTGCAATTGTACGAAATCAAATTGCTACACAAGCCTTCAACGTGTGTGGTCTTACTCAAAAGTAGTAAAATAGGAAAACCTTAATGGCCAACATCATTGGTAAAAAAGTGCCTTTGTTCAGCAGTGAACTATTAGACGACCGAATAATAATATATGGTAGGTACCTACGGTGTGCCAAGGTCCGCTTGCGACGCTTGCGGGTTCGATTTCCTCCCTGGGATAATGTCTATACGATTTGCTAATATTTGTTCTAGGGTGTTGAGTGTTTATATTTTTTTTAATTTATGTAATGTTTTGTATTATGTAAATCAGTCATCTAGTTCAAATGTCACAAGCTCTGCTTAGCTTGGGACTAGATGATGCTGTGTGAATTGTCCAGCATTATTTATTTATACACAGCTGAACAGCATGCAATGATCATAATCAAGGCACGTGTGGATTGTGTACCTATCATTTTTAGTAAATTAATATTTGCTGAAATTTGATGAGTCCGAAAAGGCTAGTAAGAACGTTACAAGAAAGTAAGAACAAAAAATTGTAAAATTGTCAGGATTTTTACTCAACTAAGTTATTTTAAATTGAAGTCCAAGCTCTATTGTAATCAGATCTCGAACGGTAGTGTTGTTCGGAGCTTAGCGAGTGATGCATCGCGCGCGATAGCCACCCACTTACCGTGTACTCGCTAGGGAGGAGACTTGTCGATGAAATATACACGTCACTAAAATATGTGACGTGTACTAATAACTAATAACTAAAAAATGTGTAGTAAGATCGATGTTTAACTTTTTACATTGACGTATACAAACTTTTATTTACTGCTCATACAGTAGATACAAAAAAGGCATAACAAGTACATTAATTCATTTGAACTTTTACAAGAGAAAACAAAAAAAGTAATTTAGGAAAGTGGAACTGTAGAAATAAACAAAACTCCCTGCTGCTGTTTTTTTGGTGAATTGATGAATGAATTGGTATCTTCAAGCTTGACCTTTGTGACGATTATATTTGTCGGCAATCTCTTTTGTGTCAACCTGGTCAGATTGTGACCAAGCATTTAAATATAGGCAATAGAAAAAAACAGAAGTGGATGAGCGCGCTGATATTCTGATGAAAACATTTTAGTCTCGTGACCCTATGAATTTATTTTGCCTTGCATTCGAAAACTACTGAATGGATAATGCATTATTGCAGAGCAGTAGATGAAAGTCCACCTGCAATCAACAACGGTTAACAGTTAACAAGTTTATAACTTGAGAAAATAACAATCAAGTTAAAGTTTTTAAATTCAACGGAACAAATTAGACTAGTATTTACAATGAAAACAATTGAGCTAACTGCAGACGGTTACAAATAATCTATAGGGAACAGACAATAAAACTATCGATATCGACAAAATTAACTGTAAAATTCACCCCATCCCTACCGCACAAAGCGCTGCATGTCGTGAAAGTGTTGATGGTATCGCCGGGGATGAAACTCGCGACTAATGTAAGCTCCTTAAAAGCTCGGTGAGAAGGCTTCTTTATGCCGCCGCACTGGAGACTCCGATGGTTGCTCTTGTGATAAGTGACTGCTTTTACTAGGTTAGGTAAGTTTGTCACCTTCTAAGTTTATAACCTGGCGACCGACGTGACGCGGCGGGTGAAGGTTCTCGTGCGGGTTTGATTTCCGACTTGGGATAAATGTACATATGTACGATCTAAAAATATTTGTCTGGGGTTCTTTATGTTTTCTTTGTAAAATAAAAAATATCTATCTACTTATGTAATGTATTTTGTATTAAGTAGTAGTCATCGAGTACCTGCCCATAACACAAGCTCTGCTCAGCTTGGGGCTAGATGATGCTGTGTGGATTGTCCAGAATAAATACTATAGATAACACATGTCATGTGTACTAAGCCATATCAGAGTGATTCTAGACCCCGAAGGAGTCGGGCCTTTTATATGTGATTCCAGGATTAAGTCTATTATAATTTCAGCCCAATCCGTTCATTAGTTTTTTCATGAAAGAGGAACAAACATCCATCCAAACTTTTCCGTTTATAATATACTAGCGATCCGCCCCGGCTTCGCACTGTGTTATTATACGTATAAACCTTCCTCTTGAATTACTCTATCTATTAAAATAAACCGCATCAAAATCCGTTGCGTAGTTTTAAAGATTTAAGCATTCAAAGGGACATAGGGACAGAGAAAGCGACTTTGTTTTATACTATGTAGTGAAGAGTGTTTAATACCCAGTTCTCGGCTTTGTACGTCTATTCTATCTGGTTAAACACCAACACTAGGAAAACATATCAACTCGAATAAATCTAAAGTATAGCTGGGCCGTTTACCATTCACTTGTTTCTAACTTTGTAAATCATTGTAATTTTTTTACCTTCCATACTTATTACGTGAAAGTATACTTTCACGTAATAAGTAGTATACTTTCGTGAAAGTGTACTTTCACGTAATAAGTATGGAAGGTAAAAAAATTACAATGATTTACAAAGTTAGAAACAAGTGAATGGTAAACGGCCCAGCTATACTTTAGATTTATTCGAGTTGATATGTTTTCCTAGTGTTGGTGTTTAACCAGATAGAAAAATCTTTCTTTAAGAAAGGTTAGTTTTATTTCGATAAATATACTTAGAATCGTGGTCCTTCATTTTTGATACTAGTCTTTTTCCACCCTGTATATTGTAACCAGTCTAAGTAGCCAGTCTGCAACCGCCAAGTGTCCAGTCTGCGCTGACAATGGTAAAAACTGTACGTCCACATCTATCTACAACATCCCAACGGCTTAAAGTAATTTATTACTGCAGTAAGAACGCATTTAATTCGTTTCCACCATCAAGGATATTAAAAACGGCGCTGCACGAAACCTTTTGTCTTTTCGGAAAATAATTTTATTTTCACATTTTCCAGTTGAGATTTATCAGTGTTGGCAGAAGGAATTAAAGTTGTGGCTAATGGAACTGGTTTGGTATTATAAATATGGGGACACATGGCAGGGATCCGAACCTGCGAATAATTTTATTAATACATAGTTGCGCCCCGCCCGCGGCTTCGCCCGCGAACCAGAGTTTTTTTTCATACAAATTTCAGAAATGTATTACACAACCCCTTGGGGTTATTTTGTATAAATAAAAAACACGTGTTTAATTATTAACTTCATTACAACTACCTACGTACCAAATTTCATCAAAATAACTTAAGTAATTACGGAGATTACTTATAACAAACATTCACACAGACTTTATTATAATAGTAAGAAGTAAGATAGTAAGATGTTCATTTTTTCCGAAGCCATTCCAGCCATTTCCAGCCATTCTTTTTTTTGTATATAGGCGAGATAGAAGTCAAAGGCTATCGAGCTTACAAAAACTATTTTCATAATTTATAATTACTTATGGTTTACCTATACTAAGTATACACAGAATTATTATAAATTCGAATGTTAGATAGAATAGAATGTAATTTTTCAACTGAATCACACATAAATGCGAAAGTTTGGATGTATGGATGAATGTAATACACATTTATGACTCTTCACGCTAAAACTACTGTACGGATCGGACTGAAATTTTAAGTAGACGTAGTTCTAGGTTTGGAACAAAACATAGGCTACTTTAAATAAACTTTCACGCAGGTAGACCCGCGGGGCGCAGCTTGTTTTTAGTACATTTTACTTCAATATGGTTTACTGAGCCTGAAAATAAATGATCATGATGCCTCATCATCATCAACCTATATTAGTCCACTGCTGGACATAGGACTCCCCTAATGAGCGCCAAATGACTATATCATTAATGCCTAGCCGAGCCTTGTTTTTCCACAAGTGTGTGTGTACACAGGTGCACCATTTACTCCCTAACTCTTATAATCTACGACCGGGGAGAGGTCAGAAACAGGACCAACGGCTTGACGTGCTTTCGGAGGCACGGGGGTGGAAACACGACATCTGCCTTAATATTTAGAGAGATAAACAATTTTATTATTAACAAATTCGTTACATAAATTTGTGAGCCTTATGTTAGGTTTGTCTAAGTACCTAGGTACTAGGTTCCCTTCTATATGAGCTTACTTAATAATTATACCTAATAACTAGATTAAAAGTTGATAATGATAACTAAGCGAGTAGTACCTACCTAGACATTAATACACAAAGTTTCGCATTATTATCTACGACGGGAATGCCATAGATAAGAGATAGATAAATCCTGTAACGTTACGTACGTTACAGGATTTTTCTATGGCATTCCGGTCGTATACATTTTACTTTAACTTCTTGCCTACTAGGTATGTAATTCTAAAGTAATTATAGATAACTTTACCCATATTCTAGGAAAAGAGATAAGCTGTGAAAACATCACTAATGTGTATAACTGCAGATTAACGGTTTTATAACGTTTCTTTCATTAGAAATACTGTATACTCACTAGCTTATGCCCGCGGTTTCGCACGCGACGTTTCTTTGGAAACTTTTCAAGGCTATTTCTAATTCTATCTTATCTAATAAGGAATAAAAAAAACACAAAAACAATTGCCACACGCAGGTCAGATTTAAAATTCGAATCACTAATAAACATTAGAAGCTATCGTTCGAAATTTAAATCTGAACAAATAAACACAGCAGCGGCAGGTGCGCGGATGTGTCCCGCTTCTCTACAGAGTATTTAGTAATAGTTTACTGGCTTTGAAAAGATATGATGCCTAGCCTAGCCCATTTTGATGAGACCTTATGTCTTTAAAAGTTGATAATGATTACTAAAGCGAGAAGTACCTACCTAGACATTAATACACAAAGTTTCGCATTATTATCTACGACGGGAATGCCATGGATAAGAGATAGATTAAATCCTGTAACGTACGTACGTAATAAATACGTAGGGTAAGTACTAAGTATCTTTGGTCCTCAAGGAGCAAAATATCCTTAGAGGCATTTATTGATCATATAAGTCGGAGAGCAATCTAAACATACAAATACGGTTTCCTACAAAATTGAGTACACAAGGCTATAACTCAGTCACTTTCTTCGCCCGCGGAAGTATTAGGAAGTATCTACACGATAAGAGCAAAACCAAACAAGTACCACATAAATTAAATCGAGAAGTTTCTCGAATCAGTCTGCGCTTGTGCGGTGTCTATATCAAGGGAAAATGGGTTTAGGGTTCCGTGGATTGTGTGTCGAAACCTCTTCTAGCATTTGAATCTATCTATCACTAAATAGTATAAAACAAAGTCGCTTTCTCTGTCCCTATGTCCCTTTGTATGCTTAAATCTTTAAACTACGCAACGGATTTTATGCGGTTTATTTTAATAGACAGAGTGATTCAAGAGGAAGGTTTATACGTATAATAAAACCGTGCGAAGCCGGGGCGGGGCGCTAGTGTATTTTAATCACTACATAGTACCTATAAAACAAAGTCGCTTTTTCTGTTCCTATGTCCATATATCCCTTTGAATGCTTAAATCTTTAAAACTACGCAACGGATTTTGATGCGGTTTTTTTAATAGATCTGATTCAAGAGGAAGGTTTATACCTATAATAAAACCGTGCGAAGCTGGGGCGTTATCTAGTACCCTTATCAAGCTTTGAGTAGCTTACTTTAGGGCTAGATGATGATGTGTGATTTTGTCCAGCATTATTTGTTTATTTATTAGACGACCGACGTGCGCGACGCGTGGCGGGCAAAGGTCCACCTGCGACAGAGGGGGTTCGATTCCCGCCTCGGGATAAAAGTTTGTATGGCCTGCAAATGTTTGTTCCAGGGTTCCGGGTGATTTCTAAATAATATAATATTTAATACAATACTTTCTAATATATATAACGCATTTTATTAAGTATACATCTAGTACCCATAACACAAGCCTTGCTAAAATCGGGGCTAGATTTTGCTGAAATTGTCTTAAATTGTCAAGCAATATTATTACTAGCAACGACCCGCCCCGGCTTCGCACGGTTTTATTATACGTTTAAACATTCCTCTTGAATCACTCTATCTATTAAAAAAACCGCATCAAAATCCGTTGCATAGTTTTAAAGATGTAAGCTTACATAGGGACAGAGAAACCGACTTTGTTTTATACTATGTAGTGATTATTTATTTGCACACACTGAGTCTGTGTGCGAGAACACAGGAAAGAAAAATAACTTTCAAGCTAATGGAACCAAGTTTTGATTATTGAAAGCATTATCTTACCTACGAAATAATCTGATCCAATTAGGAACTCCCGTTAGAACTTTGAGTTTTGTGGACTTCAGGATAAGGTACCTACCTATCAGATAGTATTTAGTTACCTACCTTACAAATCTTCAGGGTACTGTTTGTAAATGTAGGTAGGTAGGTATCTTGTTGTAGACTTTAGATTAACTACTTCCTATATCTAGATGTGGGAAAAAGCAGTGAATTAGTGATCTCATCATCACTTCATAATAAATTTATAACGAAAATGTGTGTGTATAAAAAGATTTAATAAAATAAAATGATTCGAATAACCCATTGAAGATCAGTTATCTAGTAAGTATAACTGATAATAAGTTCCTACTCACCAACATTTTGTCCCAGGCTGGAAAAGAAACTGCAACCCCCAGCGTCGCAGGCAGACCTTCGCCCGCCGCGCCACATCATTCATCGAGGGAATAGAGATTGAATCAGTATCTAGGTAACATCAAATGTACAGAACCACCAAAGCAATACTCGAAACTTTTATGCACAATCAACGCATATTCACAAGTTGTCGCGTCACGGGACCGGGAACTTCCCAATTCGGTTGGCAGTCAATTCAAGAGTCGCAAGTTCGGTCCCCGGCCGCGCATAGCCTCAATTTGACACGTCTAACTCAATATTACATTTGTGAAGCTATATGGCTATAGGTCCAGATAGCAAGCCAATGCAAAATCGTATTCAGTCCGTGGTTCACCTACTTGCATGCTTAAAAGTTCATGTTCCCAATTTCGCCAAGTAAAACTAGAAAGTGTCATGGAACGAGTAGGTATGAAATGCTTCAATAGTAATTGTAGGGTCCTAAACAGTCACAGTCAGAAATTTATCTATTATTTGGATCTTCAACTGAACCAGTTTTACTGCGGTTTTGAAAAAACTTATTAGATTTCCATGATAATTTTAAGTAGAAAATCTAATACGTTTCGTGACCGAGTCTGTGCTAGCCACATTCCATGATAATAAAGAATTTTTGAAAAGTAGGAGAATCCATTTCAAATTTACCTATTTATTGGAATTATATGCAATGTCAAAGTCAAAGTTCTTTATTTCATTTAGACCTCACAGGACATGTCATAGTACATCGGCTGTGTTTATTTTTTTATGTATATTTAGCGATTTCTCCAATTTTTATTTAATTCCGTGATTTTTCACGATGTATTACATTTTACATATTATACACAAATGTTATACGTTTATTGCAAAATATGATGAAAATAATGATAAAGTAATATAAATGCGTCCAAAATCAATTTTTACATTTTTTGTAAAAAACGAGATTAGAGAGAGAAAAAATGAGATTGGCCTGAAACCACGATACAAATCCGTCTCAACTGGAATAACTTAGAGTCACAAGTTCCTATAGATACTTGTGATTGTGGTCAAAGCTACGGTGTGTATTTCAACGGTTGCTTTCTTAAAGTTAGTTAAGTAAGTTTCGAAAGGCTGTGGTTAGGAAGTAGTTGGTAAGTGCCCTTAAAGGGTCCATGGATTCTTTTGACTGGACCTTTCAAATTGTCCATGACATCGATATTCAACAGAAGCAGATCAGCAATTTTCGTGCAGAATATATGAGAAAACCTTACGTACCTATTTGAAATACCTTAGATTTTATGATGTTATAGGTGTTTGTTTCAAGCTATTTTAGGAGATTAATCGTCAGCATAAACCTACCAGTCCACAGCTAGACATGGGCCTCAGCTAAGAAACACCGGTTATGTCATTATCCCCACCCTGAGTATACAGTATCCATACCATTGTTAGTTCTAATCCAGTTAATAATAAGGTTAATTAAGTGAAAGATTTGGAAGAAAAATTGAATAAGTATATAGTTATTTTCTTCTTATAAATTGAGGGCATGACTCCTTTCACGACTTGTCTCTCTTAGTTTCGGACTTACTCATCACTGCCCTTCTCAAATAAGCATCCTGTATAACATGGTAAGGCATTCGCAATGTAGAATAAGTGCAAGAACAATTTCAAACATTTCACAGGAAGAATGATGGTTTTATGATAATGCCTCTTTTTAATCATAAGATAAAGATAAAGTTTTAGAGAATATTCCTTAAGAAGTTACTACGCAGTTTCTGTTATCACAGGTCTTTGCTGACTTCCAGGCTGGCTCTTAAAGGATGCTGTAGCAATCTCTCACCTTCCCGAAGACATTTAAAGAATTAAAAAATCTTCGACGAATTTCTCGGCTCCAGGCACACTCAAAAAAAATAATTTCTTAAATAACACAACATTTAAGGTCCAATTTTTAGAATTTGTTCATGACGTTAAGTAGTTACTAACTACTTTAGTTACTGAACTACAGTAAATCAATGCTAAAAACTAACTTCGTAAACCATCCTTAAAACCATCAAAAAAACCATAAAACGACTACAGATGCATTAAAAAAAGCTTACATTAGGTATAACAAACTGAACGTTTGAATGTTGTAAATTCCTTTGTTTAATGTAATTATATGATAAAATAAGTGGTGGCGCCTTAATAATATCCTTCATGCAAAATAACTCGCAAAATGGCCATTCTTTAATGATGGGGTCTCATTTAAATCACAATAAAATAGTTGTGTTTTCGATAGGTGATAAATTATGAAATGCATGTTTAATTCATAGAGTATCGGAATAGCCAATAAATAATAGTAAATAATAACAAATGAAATGCCAATCAGAGATCGATGAGAAATGACTAAATTTTGCTGGTGACAATGCTTAAATTGAATAAATGCCAAACATTTTGTTTGGATTAATTCATACAAACCGCTGTTGTATGTATGAAGTCCGATTATTTATGAACTATTACATACGTAGGTCGAACTTATGTGACTTGTGTGAATTATGTGCAATGGAATGACTTTGGCAACTATTAGCTTGCATTGCAGCATTTGCAGCTTTGTACTGGACCCTTGAACATACTAAACGGTTCTCAACTTGTATCGTTCGTACGGTTTGAAACTAACTGGCGAAA
Source organism: Eupithecia centaureata (assembly GCA_944547425.1). Classification (NCBI taxonomy): domain Eukaryota; kingdom Metazoa; phylum Arthropoda; class Insecta; order Lepidoptera; family Geometridae; genus Eupithecia; species Eupithecia centaureata. The sequence continues at coordinate 1,424,172 of OX155680.1, read as the reverse complement.
ACACAGGTAAAAACAGAACTAGTGAAAAAGGACAGGAAGAACTGAAGAAATTATTGTCCTAAAAAGATCCAGCACTAGTAGTAAACAAATTACTCACACACATTGTTTATATGTCATTTATATATTATTGGTCAAGTTTGGGTCAATCGGATGACTCCAATTAGCATGAATAAAAGCGTATAATTGAATATAAAATAACGATGTACAAAAGCTAGTCAAAAAGCTGTCAAAAAGCTTATCTTATCGCTGTTAGATTTCTCTCAGTCAACGGAGAATCAGTTGGTATTTTGTTTTGAATTTGTGGCCCACCACGAAGGTTTAAATAAGCTATTCACTCTGGTTTTAAATAAACCCAAAAAATGCGGAAGAACGAGTTCCATAACCCAAAGGAAATATGAAGATAAAAAAAATGTACTTGGTGCGAGACATAGTATTCAACTGAAAATGCATATAATTTCAAATGGGTCCCTGCCTAAAATATTCCAAAATGGAACTATATTTCCCATGTGCAAACAAATTTAGCAACTCCATATAACTATAGCATCAGTTCATCAAATAGTTTGGAAACTTCCCTTTAAACCGAATTCAAAACGTTTCTGTTTAGAATCAAAGTGGGAATCCGAAATCCCTTAAGCTGAGTTATTATTACCACTTTAAGTTTAACCATTGACAAGCTATATTGAACCTTATGCCGAGAAATATAAGGACTTTATAGAGTCTTAACCCTGCTGGTAAAGGGTTAATGTGAGAGTACGGGTAACTTTATTTTCAGTGACAATTGCTCAACTAGATTTTGACAACTAATTATATACTTACATTTAAGTTTAGTTTGACTGAATTCCATTTTAAAGTGTATTTATCGGTCTTAATTAATGTTGTTTGTGATTTATATGCTGGTTTGTTATTTATGTTATAAGGGGAAGCCTCTTCTACTACGTGTTATTGTTTTTAAAGGTTGCCTGGAAGAGATCGCTTCTAAGCCATAATGCCGCTCATTGAACTTGTCTTGTATAAGATATTTTTGTAATGTTCTTTTTTTCTGGTGTACACTAAAGAATTTTTGTATTGTATTGTATTGCTTTGCTTTTTTATTGTAAGATACATTATAAAAATCATTAAAAGACATGCTTGTAACCGTGGACTGAGGGCCTTATCATCTACGTCTCGAATTATAGGCTCGGTTCCTGCGATTACAAAGTGCAGAATATGTAAACTAATATTATTTTTATTATTTATTTTCAAAATGAGTTGTTACGCAGAATAATAATGCTTTATTGAAAAAAATTAAAAATGGTATAGCACAAGCACACACCTTTCAAATATATTTATTAAAGTAAAAAGAACAAAAATTCAAATTTCGACTAGTATTAGAAGGTCCAAAATACTGGCAGCATTGCCACGTTGAATAGCAATGCTAATTCTTTTACCAAAATAGAAGCCAGCATTCTGACCACCTGTAAGTCTATGAAAAGTTTAGTAAGAACTTTATGAATTGAGTATTCCTCAGGACCCGAAGGACCAAATGTCTCGCTTCAAACACGGCTCAAATATAACCTGGGTCAAAATTAGCGTATTTTCGCCATTTGAGGGACTCCGCTGATGTTCCTGCGGAGCCGGCCCTAACTAATCCCTGCTAGATGTGTAACCACTTGAGTATTTAAACCGTGGCATTCCAAACTCAACGCCATCTTCAAGGGAATCAGAGTCATAAAGCCAGGAGCCAAATTCCACTAATTTCAAAACTTAAAAAAGATTTCAATGGCACCGTACTATCAAGATGATTAAAATGGCGATTGTGAATTTATCATTCTATTATCTATTCTATATTTCTATTATCATTATATGCTGTGTAGACTGTCCGGAATTATTATTATTATTATTATTATTATTATTTTTACATAATGTCAACTGTGATACGCCAAGTGCAGCCCCGACCAAAGAGACTTAATTTTAATAGAATACGAAAACTGTCCAATTGGTGATGATAAACGTAATCGTCACAGCTAGAATGAACCACAAAAAGTTTGTCCTAGTAGAATACCAAAAGGAGTTTTACACAGTCATTATGACACGATTCTATTAGAATGGTAAAGTGATTTATTTAGTGGAATTCAGCCTTAGGTCTTTTACCATCATCTTGCATAAAGCCACGTGTTTCGAGTATAGCTGCCAAACTGATGCTGGTAAAAGCCTGACGTATGATGTCATTGATTGAACAATGGCGGGACACACATCTTGCACTAGAGACACATGCCAGTGCATTCTAACTTATCAACGGTTTCACCATATTGTCAACGGTGTACAATTAAGCAATGAGAACCTAAATACAAAGAGGTGGCATCACGTTGAGATGCCACCTCTTTGGCATTGATCTCATGAGTTATTGCCTAACTAAATGGTTACCTAGGTTTTTGGAAGGCAGAACTAATACGTTAAATATTCTTTCCTTATCCATTGAAAGCGGTACCTTGTACTACCCTCTATAATCTCTATCCTCAAGTTTATTATCAAAACTATGATAACACAGAAACTATAAGGTTTCCTTCTAAATTTCCATACCAAGATCAAACGAAAACCCTTCCAAAACTGTACAATACCTCCTGAACATTTGGTACGTAGGTTTCTATAGGTATTAGGGACGCTGATTGGTTCAGAGCTACGAAATTTGCCCTCTCCCAGTCTCTTTACATAACATTTGCATTATCGATTCACCCTGTATATTGGCGCGAAGTAACTTCTAACGGATTATACAGGGTGACGCTTAGCATGTTATGCGCCCGTCAATTTCCGCTCAGTCATATGGGGGTAGGAAAAATTTACGGATTTTATGTGGAAAATTGATTGAATTGGAAATTAAATAAGAAGCCCGTAAAAGGGTGGATCTTTTGGGTTCCTTCCTGGAAGTTTTGGGAAGTGGAGCAATGATTTGCATGAATACAGCAAATAGAATAGAACAGAGATAAGAATTCGTCTCTCTGAGTGGAGACCGCGACTCGGTAAACGTAGTGTAGGACGCCCTCCGGCCAGGTGGGATGACGATCTGCGTAATACTGCTGGCAGATGTTGGATGCGTCAAGCTGAGGACAGGGCACTATGGCGCTCATTGGGGGAGGCCTATGTCCAGCAGTGGACTAATATAGGTTGTTGATGATGATGATGATGAAGAATTCGTGTAAAACTATTGAATTGCGGTCACTCACACCTACGCTACTGTATAATAGTCATAGGATCTTTGACTTACGATAAGTAGTTCCGTTCTATCCGGTAGGGACACAACGAAATGAAAAGAAAGGTAACAAAAAATGAACAATGTTTTTCTTAAACTATGCACAACCACTAAGGGCTTTATTCACTACTAGCGACCCGCTCCGGCTTCGCATGGTTTTATTTTACGTATAAACCTTCTTCTTGAATCACTCTATCTTAAAAAAACCGCATCAAAATCCGTTGCGTAGATTTAAGCATACAAAGGAACATAGGGATATAGGGACAGAGAAAGTGACTTTGTTTTATACTATGTTTTATAACCTCTTCATTCGTATTCACTCGTATTCATTTATTTATTTGTTGATAAGCGATACTTTATACATTAGCTAGTGCTTTAAGTACCCTGCTACGAACTAAAGGCTAAGCTAGGCAGCCGGATAAATCCGGATCAAGTGCACCTGCCGCCGCGCCGCGTCATACCGGGCTTAAAGGATAACGCGGGTTATTTCGTAAGCACGGTTATTCACAATAGTCTTGAATTGCAAATTTGAATCACGGTGCTATGCGGTGATTTGGTTGCTTTTGGAATTTTGATATTGGATTTTTTTAGGTTATTGTTTTGTAGGTAGGTAGATCAATAGGTGATCTGTGTTCTTGAGTGGAGACCGTGACTTGGCGAACATAGTAGGATGCCCTCAGGTCAGGTGGGATGATGATCTGCCAAAGACTGCTGAAAACACACAGAAATACATATTTTGGTTAGTAGTGTTTTAAATCCTACTACTATTCATAAGGGTAGACCTATGTCCAACAGTGGACTAATATAGGTTGATTATGGATGATTATGAGGTAGGTAGGTAAATACTTACCTAACAATTAGTTACATCCCGATTTAATGTTGAGTTCCTTTTCAGTTCTTATTATTTTTAAATACTCGATAATATTAGTATAATTAATCTGTTTTGTTACACAAATCTGAGGCGGCAAAGTAATTTTCTACGAAATCTTAAAAAAGGGCCTTTTTACTCGAAGATTACACAAAATCAATATCCAGGGAAGGTGGAAACAAACGAAATGAACCTTTCTGCGAACCTTCATTAAATACAATTCACGAAGAAGTTAATTGGTATCTTTAGTAAAGTTTTATCACAATGGGCTTTTTGTTTAGGAAACTTTTGCGATAGGCTGAATGGTAGAGTCAAAGGTTTGGTGGTATTTTAGAACTATGAAAAGTGTATGAGATTTTGTATAAGTGTAGGAGTATGTGTGGATGTTAGTTGATAGCTTATTAGCACTTTGTTGTTTCATATTCAACCGATAATGAGATGAGATGAGAGGAGGGTTCAAATCCCGGGTGCGGTCAAAGTAATTGTTGAAATTAAAAGCTCTCTTTTGCTAAAAATCAATTCACATATTATTGGATCTTATCAATAGAATTTGAACTATTGTTTTGCTAAGAAAATAACCAATAACCAATTGTACTTCAACCGCGGTAGTTGCAAAACACTCATCTAAAAACTACTAAATACTTTATCCAGAAATAAACGTGAACTTAGACGTTACTTCGATTCAAAGAGACGCGTTACCCGAGAGCTGGTGAGTATCTAGCGCAGCGCATCAGCATTGGCACACAGCGACGTAAAGTAGCATATTGGGTACTACTCTCGACTGGTATTGAAATGGATCAGTTGAGCTACCTAGATTGATTGTTTGCAACAGTTTGAACTTACCTCAATTTTTCCAATTGAAAATACTAAAACTATTTTGCTTCTTTTCAATGATTGTAACATTCTTTGTCAACATTATTTCTATCATCTTTCTTTTTTGGTTTCACCGAAGAAATGTTTCTCCTTAAAAATAACCTCAGCTCGCGAGCTGGGGTTATTTTTATTTGTTCGGGCGAGGTATTAAGGCTAGACAGTAAGAAATAAAAGGCTCAAGTGTAGTAATCCAGCATGCGGTACGAATGGACGGCGAGATAAGGCGCCTAATTTACAGCGATTCTATACATACTAGAAATAGTTGTAATTCTAGAAGAGACAATAGTAAAGTAGAGATGTTTTAAGTTTATATAAAATACAGGGATTGTTTTCTAGGGATAATTCATCCACATAGAATAGGGATGTAACAAATATTCGCATTTTCATTCCCGAATATTCGCAGGATTTTCAATACTTATGGTATAGCATTCGCATTTTTTGGCAAATGTTGATGGGACAAGAACGTAATATTTTTTTAAAAACATTACTCTGTTACTCGGTCAGATACATGCAACATTATAAAAACTCTTCACTTTTCATGAAATACCATGTATTTTAATTTGGCATTTTATTTGCTTACTCTTTCATTTTTGGCTTTGCATCTGGTTCGATAGTTCAGATGTTGTCAGATTCAAATTCTGTGGTAAACAATGTAATGAATTGTCAAAGCCAAGAACACAAATCGCATAACTCCCTTTGCCCACTGAAAACTTATCCAGAATGTTTTCTTCGTCGATTCGTAATTTGCCAACAATAAAGCAATATAGAAACAGTTTCATTTCAATTCTAAGAAAAGAAAATAATACAACTAAACCTACGCAGTCCATCTAGTAACCTTATATCACCGATTCCGAAGCTTTTCTTGAGGCCAGTATGTAGAGAATTTAATTGTTTACGTGGTCTCTAAGATTGATTTTTCTTCAAAAACTAGCTATGCTTACTTATGAGTCTTTTTTTTTTTGTCCAGCCTTCATTGTATTCCATTTTCGGTTCATTTTATACAAGAGCTAAATACGTACAAAGATGAGAAAGAGTGACTGCGATAATGACGCAGCCATAAAAGTCTCCACACACTAAAGCCGGAGGCGGATTTTAATCTGCGCTACCTAGTTGAAGTTAGAAACACACAGAAGCCGGAGGCCTGGCGGAGGCGAAGGCGTGCCGGTTTTCCTATGGCACCGCGCCGCCACCGCCTGCGGTGTCTGTGTAGGCTTTCTTAAGATTCAATAGAATACAACTCGCACTCCATCGCCTCCGCTCCGCCGCCGACTTCAGTGTGTGGAGACCATTACACCTATTTCAATAACTTTAAGTTTTTGCAATATCTAGTTACGAGTAGCAAGTAAATTAAATATTTTTGAAAACATTGACCAACTGGTTTTATTTGTCAACTCTACTTTCCCTTTGTAGGTACCTGTTGTAATGTAGGGCGAAACCAGTAATAGTTTAGACGTGGCGTAAAAGCAGCTTGGGCTGAAATTTTTAGTAGACGTAGTTCTTCCCCTGGAATAGCACATAGGCTACTATCATCACCCATGTTATAGATATAGCCTTGAAACGCTTCCATACAAACAACGAATGCAAAGCCGCGGGCAAATACTAGAATGAAATAGAACTAAAATGTTGGTAGAAAAACTACATAGAGACAAATAATGAAATATAAATAAGCAATCATAATCAACAGAGTAAAGACAAAGTAAACAAATAAAGTAGGTAGGTACCTAATTACGAAAAAAAGTCTTAAATTTGACTTGTCTATGTGCTCAAAGAATAAGTATATTGGTTTTTGATTTCAGTGTATAATAAAGTCCCAATATAAGAAATTCGAAGCGTCCCAAAATTTCCAATCAGGATTTATGGACATCAATTACTTTTGACTTCGCTTTTCCGTTACTTCTCATTACAAGCTCGAATCTCTTGTTATTCAAAGATCATTTCTCTTTACATTTCGATTAAATAATCAGGACGGATTGTTCGGAAGTCTATTTTAATGCGGAAAGCCTTCGGGAGCCTACGGGGAACTTCGGGGAACTTCGTGGACTTCGGCAGCTTTCCGAAAGTCTCCGATCAGCATTCAGAACACGTGTCCAGCCGGACGGTCTCGGCGTCAGCGATACCTAGTGACAATAAACTTATAAATCTCATAAATTTTTATGATATAATTTGAAATTGTTTGTACTATCGGATAGTAGCGAAATTTCGCCTTCGTGTGAATCGGTGTTTGTCTAAGGCCTGCCCGGCCGTTTTTAAACATGATTTCAGCTAAGACAAGTCTTTTATAGACAGACAAAAAAAATATTTATTTTATTTCATCATCAACATCAGCCTTTATTAGTCCACAGCTGGACATAGGCCTCCCCTAATGAGCTCTATAGCGCCATGTCTTCAGCTTGCCGCATTTAGCATCTGCCAGCAATCTTTCGTCGTCCCACCTGGCCGGGGAGGGCGCCCTACACTACGTTTGACAAGTCGCGATCTCCAATCAATAACACGTTTACCCCAACCGTTGTTGTTGGTTCTTCGCGAGATATGGCCGGCCCACTGCCAATTCAGCTTGCTAATTCTTTAAGTTATGTCGATAACTTTGATTCTCTGTCGGATGTATTCATTACGAATCCTATCCTTCAGAAAAACTCCGAGCATAGAAATAGCTTATCAAATTTAGTCTGTATCTAGATAATATCTAGGTAAGTGTATATTACATAATGTAAGTGTATATACCTACAATGTCGAATTTAAGTTAGTTATCCACAAATTTCAAAAAATTTTAGAATTAGCAAGTTGAAGTGGCAGTGGGCCGGCCATATCGCGCGAAGAACCGACAACCGTTGGGGTAAACGTGTTCTTGAGTGGAGACCGCGACTCGGCAAACGTAGTGTAGGACGCCCTCCGGCCAGGTGGGATGACGATCTGCGAAGGACTGCTGGCAGATGCTGGATGCGGCAAGCTGAAGACAGGGCGCTATGGCGCTCATTAGGGGAGGCCTATGTCCAGCAGTGGACTAATATAGGCTGATGATGATGATGATCCACAAATTTCAACATACGAATCAGCTGATTCCAAAATCCCAATACTTCTTTATTAGAAAGAAGGTACAAAGCTAAATATTGAACAAATTTCGCATATGCAAGGTGTTGAGAATGTAAATTGTGTTTACTTGGGCGGTGTACTGAAGTGACTGTCAATATAGCGAGTCTTCGATTATGCTCGTTGGTTTGGTAAAAATGTATTTTGAATTTCGAAAAGAGATTTTGAGGGGTTCAATGACATTTTGTTGTGCAGCTTGTTTATGGTTGAAAACAATTTGATCCCCATTCTAATTTCAAAACTTACCTACTCATTCTTGAACTAATCGGGTAAGTAAGTCAATACAAAATAATCGTGCGGCAAAAACTTCGAAGATGTTTAAAGATGTTTATAGAATGATGTTAAGAGAATTCTGTATTCTACGTTCTGCAGTTAGCTCAATTATTTCGATAGTAAATACAAGTTTTAATTTGTTTCTATTCCTTGGTGGCAATTTGCTTTATTATGAATATACATAATTAAAAGGAAATACGTAGGAAGGTAATGTAAATACTTAGGTACTGGAAATAAGAATAATCATGCTTTATATTAAATAAATATATTATAATATATATATTAAATAAGCTAAACAAGATTAATGTAGGTATGTGGGCATGCCCCAGGTTTCATACGCTTCGTCAAGCATCCTATGTATAAAAACTCCACGTAAGTTAAAAAAAAATTAAACATGTTCAATCATTCCGTCAAAGCTTTTCTTTGTAAAAAGGCAAATTTTCTACATAAAATATTTGATTATCTAGACGATAAGAAATCTTAGGACGGGTTTTGCTTAAATTCGAAAACTAATAACCTAATAAAGTGGAGATTTTTTTTCACTTCTTTACTTTACCCTAAGGAGGTTAAAGTGAACTAAATCATACTGTTAGTGTTTGTTTAAGTTAGGTATGTCATTTTGACTCCTAGAAAAATATTTCGAGACTTCTAACAGGTCTAAAGATAATTTGAAGTCTTTTAGAAAAAACTAAAACCAAAATCAAATTTCAATTTCCATTAATTAAGGAAAACTTAAGAACAACTTTTAAGTTTTCCTTAATCTTTATGGGACTAAACGGTCCCAGACCAGAGACAGAGAACTCAGAACTTGATCTTTATGGGAAACGCCAAACGTGTAGGACCAACTATTGATAGGTGGTGCTATATTTATGGACCAACTATTGATAGTTGGTCCTATAAACCGCATACAAAATCGTCATAATTAAAAATCGTTATAAATGAAAAGAGAGTGAAAGGTTCACCTAGGCTAAAAAACTAAAACTGCCTGAAAACGCAAAACTGTTTTCATGTTTTCGAAGCAACGGACGAGCCGAAATGAAGCTGCCACTCAATCAGTTACATCTACATGGACTGACGCGTTTCAAACTGTTGAAATTCGGTTTACCAACTACCCTCTTTCTATCCAACCATAAGTAATGTGAAACTTTGGATGTTTGGATAGATGGTTGTTAATCGAGTGAATGCATGAATCAATGAATGAATTTTCCCAGAAGCACTTTAGCCCGCCTACTATTTTACCTTATGTACAACAAAATAAGCTTAAATAAAGTTTTCTGTCTTCAATATAAGTAGAATCAAAATATGATGTTTAACATGTATACATATTAAAAAATATCTTTATTAATTTATGGTGAATTCATGTAGTAAATGCGAATAATAGTCTGTTTTTTTCATTATTATTTGTGTTTTTTGAAATTGTATTTTGTTTCTATAAGTGGGAGCTTGTTAATAGCCACCTGTTATCTTTAAAAATCTCTAATAAGTAACTTTGTGCTGAAAGATCCCCTAAAATAAATAAATAAATAACTAAAATAAGTCTTATAAGTAATACCTATCTTTCGATATATCTTTCGAAATATAATAAGTAGTATATTTCGATGTTGAAAAATCAAAATAAGTACCGGCAACACTAGTTAGTTACAATTGAAAATAATTTACTTGTGCAAATGTCGTCTAAATAATAAAGCAAAACCTCTAGGCTCTGTTTCGAACTATCTATTTTCCATTAGCCAATTTTCGCGTTAAAAGCCCAACTTTGCGCCTCATAAACCACTTTCAAAGCGTAAATTCAATCTCTCCATCATATCAGAGAATTGTCTAGGTCTAGCTTTTAGCAGAGAACTGAATTTGGCTGCTAGAAACTTTGCCTTCCAGCTTCGTTCTACTCCCGAGGGGCATCTAGAGTGGACTTTGTTTGTGGACCGTGAACTTAGAGAAAGCAGGGTGGTTCTGAGCATTGTAGAAAAATATTTGGAAACATATAATTTTGAACTAAAGTATCTTTAAGATTTATGTAGTTACTAGTTGTCTGCTCACGGCTAGCTCACGTGGATTAATAAATACCTTGGTCTTTGAAAATTTGATAAAATACGTACACATTGAAAATTTCATTTGCATTAATTGCATTAAAAAGTTACAGATATTTCAATACAGCGCCAACTTGCGAATCTAAATAGTTAATAACCCATATTTTTCAAAATACTCCTCGAAATGGGGTAATTAATTTAATTTCGTAGTTTGGCTTCATATTGAACTGTTTATAGCTTTTCAAAGCAGGCCTGAAATGTTCAGTATGTACTGATATTACTATTTATAAATAAACACATAAATTTAAACACGTGTTTCAGAAATTTTCCCCGACACATAAAATGTTTACATGAGTAGATTAAAGAGCAGGACAAAAATAGTCTATGGAGGCGAACGGAAAGCTAGTAAATAAATAAAGATTAAAAAAACGCCTCTCTCTATAATCCTTCCCCCGTTATCATCAAAATCATCACTAAATAGTATAAAACAAAGTCACTTTCTCTGTCCCTATATCCCTATGTATGCTTAAATCTTTAAAACTACGCAACGGATTTTGATGCGGTTTTTTAATAGATAGAGTGATTCAAGAGGAAGGTTTATACGTATAATAAAACCGTGCGAAGCCAGGGCGGGTCGCTAGGAATGTATAAAGCCATCAAACATTCTATACTAGCAGCACCTCACGGTTACCCGCATAATTCCCGTTCCCGTGGAAATCCGGGATAAAATATAGCCTATGTTATTCCAGACTATAATCTATCTCTGTGCCAAATTTCATCCATATCCGTTGAGTATTTTTTGCGTGAAAGTGTAACAAACATCCATATTTACAAAACTTTCGCGTTTATATATTAGTAGGATTGTTATTTAGAATGCTAAATTGTAGGTAGGTTTGTCTAGTAATTGCAAAGACGTAGTTGTACCTTCGTAGCCGCAATACAATTTACCACTTCTCATAGTAACTATCTCTGTGAATGATTTGTGCAATTAATTATTAGTTTCGACGCTTTCATAGTTGTTCAGTTAGTTGCTAGTTGGGCTGTCAACTGAGTGCTGTCTGAAACTGAGATTGTATGAATGAATGATTGAATGAAGGTATGAACGAACCGTGTGGTGCCGGCTTAGAATTGCACCACCCCAACTCTTCCCGTGGGTGTCGTAAGAGGCGACTAAGGGACACACCGGGGGTGGGCAGCAGCGCCCCCGCAGAACAACTCCTTCACCAAACTGCGATCCCCAACCCGCATGCCCAGCGTGGGGATTATGGGCATTACCCCCAAATGAAGACACAAACCAAAAAATGGCCCCCAGTACCCGGCCGCCTCGCTATTCCTGGCTATGGTAGCGGCCATGGTAACGGCGGGGCAGGGGGTGCTAAGAATCACCGGCCGGCAGGCTACCACACAATATCGAAACTGACCCTGGCAACGTACAACGGACGCACTCTGAGGCTTGACAATCATCTAGCGCAGTTGGAAGTGGAGTTAGAGAACATTAAATGGCATGTTCTAGGGTTGTGTGAAGTCCGTAGAGAGGGGGAGGACACCGTAACCCTAGACTCGGGCCATCTTCTCTACTTTCGCGAGGGTGATAAAACATCCCAGGGTGGCGTAGGTTTCCTCGTCAATAAGGCCCTCTCTAACAACGTTCAAGAAATCTCCAGTGTGTCGACCAGGGTAGCGTACCTGATCCTTCGGCTATCCAAGCGGTATAGCATGAAGGTAATTCAGGTCTACGCACCGACCTCGGCACACCCGGATGATGAAGTGGAGGATATGTACGAAGACATATCCAAAGCCTTACACAACACCACTAAGGCTCACTTCAACGTTGTTATGGGGGACTTTAACGGCAAGGTGGGAATCCAGACTGGCAACGAATCCCGAATAGGCCCGCATGGTTATGGAGTTAGGAATCACAGGGGGCAAATGCTTGTCAACTTCCTTGAGAACGAGGGGCTGTTCTTAATGAACTCCTTCTTTAAGAAACAGCCCCAGCGGAAGTGGACATGGCAAAGCCGACACTGTGACATAAAATGAGATCGACTTTATCATGACGGATAGCAAGCACATATTCAGAGATGTCTCAGTGATCAACAGGTTCAATACCGGATCTGATCACCGAATGCTTCGAGGCACTCTGAATATTAACATAAAGCTTGAAAGAAACCGTCTGATGAAGTCCACGCTCCGACCTAATCCAATCCAAATCATGGCGGGCACCGAGAAGTTTCAGCAGCTTCTCGGGGATAGATTCGCTGCCTTGGAACCCACTGATGACGCTGACGAGACCCTACACAATCTGGTCGAAACGTTGAGGGACGAGGGCACTAAGTTCTGCAGCAAGCTAGGTACTGGCAGGAAGTCCAAACTCTCGGATGAGACTCTGGATCTGATGACAAAAAGACGGGAAACCACCCAAATGTCTTCGTTAGAGAGGTCAGACCTGAACAAGCGAATCGCGAAGATGTTACGGCGTGACCTTCGGAGCTCCAACACACGCCTCATTGAAGAGGCGATAGAGCGAAACCGAGGGTCCAAAGTATTCACTCAGCAGCTTGGCAGGAGCCACCTGACGAAGCTTAAAACGCACGACGGGAGCATCGTTTTGTCGAAGCCAGAGATCTCAGCTGAGATAGAAGACTTCTATGGCCGTTTGTACACTGCACATACCCCTCAGTCCCGAAGAGATGACCATGATTCTAGAGCCACCCTGACACGCCACTATACCGACGAACTGCCAGATTTCAGCCAAGATGAAATTGTGTTAGCTCTGAGGCAGCTTAAAAATGGAAAAGCCCCGGGTGAGGACGGTATTACTTCAGAGCTTCTAAAGGCAGGAGGAGCCCCCATTATACAGGAGCTACAGAGCCTCTTTAATACCGTCCTTCACAGTGGGAGAACTCCTAAGGCGTGGAGCGGGGGTTTGGTGGTGCTCTTTTTTAAGAAGGGCGATAAAACCCTCCTTAAAACTATAGACCCATCACACTCCTGAGCCACGTCTATAAGCTGTTCTCGCGAGTGGTCACGAATCGTCTCGCCAGGAGACTCGACGAGTTTCAGCCACCGGAACAGGCCGGGTTCCGCGGAGGATATGGCACCATAGACCACATTCACACAGTGCGGCAGATTATACAGAAGTCCGAAGAGTATAATCAGCCCCTGTGTCTCGCTTTTGTGGACTATGAGAAAGCCTTTGACTCTGTCGAAACCTGGGCTGTTCTGGAATCCTTACAGCGATGCCAAGTAGACTATCGTTATATCGAGGTGCTGAGATGTCTCTACGATGCCGCTACTATGAGTGTCCAAGTACAGGACCAGCAGTCTAAACCCATCCAATTGCGCAGAGGAGTGAGACAGGGGGATGTCATATCCCCGAAACTGTTCACGAGCGCATTGGAAGATATGTTTAAGACTCTGGACTGGAAAGGTAAGGGCATAAACATAAACGGCAATTACATCTCACACCTACGATTCGCTGATGACATAGTTTTAATGGCGGAGTCGCTAGAGGAGCTGACCCACATGCTGGACGGCCTAGCTTCAGCCTCGCGACGCATCGGTCTTGGCATGAATTTGGAAAAAACCAAAGTCATGACCAATTGCCAAATTGATCCGGGACCGGTAGTCGTAGAAGGCCACCTTCTCGAAATTGTTTCCGAGTACACTTACCTTGGGCAGATTATGCAGTTAGGTAAAAACAATTTCGAGAAGGAGGCCAAGAGAAGGATCCAGCTGGGCTGGGCAGCGTTTGGAAAACTACGTCGAGTCTTCTCGTCATCCATACCACAATGTTTGAAAACGAAAGTTTTCAATCAGTGCGTCCTACCCGTAATGACCTACGGAGCTGAGACGTGGACACTCACGGTAGGGCTGGTCCACCAGTTCAAAGTCGCTCAGCGAGCTATGGAAAGAGCTATGCTCGGAGTTTCTCTGAAGGATAGGATTCGTAATGAATACATCCGACAGAGAACCAAAGTTATCGACATAGCTCAAAGAATTAGCAAGCTGAAGTGGCAGTGGGCCGGCCATATTTCGCGAAGAACCGACCACCGTTGGGGTAAACGTGTTCTTGAGTGGAGACCGCGACTTGGCAAACGTAGTGTGGGACGCCCTCCGGCTAGGTGGGATGACGATCTGCGAAAGACTGCTGGCAGATGCTGGATGCGTCAAGCTGAAGACAGGGCGCTATGGCGCTCATTAGGGGAGGCCTATGTCCAGCAGTGGACTAATGTAGGCTGATGATGATGATGATGAACGAACACTTTATTGTACTAGAATAGAAAGTATCATACAGTTAAAAAACCATATATAATATTTAATATCGCTTAGAGCAATTTCTCCCACAGACTACTACTTTTGTTACTACTCTGCTTATAGAAAAGCGACGTAAAAGATCCTCCAGTTGAAAAAAATTCTATTAATTAAAGGATGCCAGTAGTTACTTGATCCTATTTCAAGTTATTAGATGACTCAGAAAAGAACATCTTTATTAACAACGAAAATTACAAGCAAAGGAATAGAAAAATTACAACTAGTATTTACAATTGAAACCATTGAGCTAACCGCAGACGGTTGCAAACAGTCTAAAGGTAGCTCAATTGATCCATGTCAATACCAGTCGGAAGCGTCCCCAAGACACTGGCTGCATTACCACGCTGTATGGCAATGCTGATGCGCTGAGCCAGATATTCACCAGCTCTCGGGTCACGCGTCGCATCGACCAGACGCTCAGATAATTTTTTAAAAACCCGGAGAGCCTCGGTACCCCACGGACCTAGGGTCTCGAATCCAAGGGGAGCAAATGCGTAGGTTCTGTCGAGACCTGCAAATTTACGCCTCTTGAGATCCTCGGCCAGATCTGCCGCCGCACCAGCCCTAGTGGATGTCCTTGAAAGATGGGAAGGTGCAAGTGTGTCGACGCATGTAGCGTCCCACACAATGGGCCTCCCCAACTCCCATGGGACTAGTGTCATACCGTCGGGCCTCTTGCCATCGTCACGGAACAGACCATTCGGTTCGAGAATAGCTGGTACGTTAGCGCTGACAAAGGCCCGCCGGATGATGTCATTAAGGCTGGCATGACGAGATATCCGACCAGCGGCCCTAGTACACGATAATCCGTGATGACCAAGCTGTTCGACTGCAGTACCGCACTGGCATTGATGAGGCGCACAACACCTTGCACCCAACCGAATACATGTTGCGATACGGAAAGTAGCGGGATCCAATAAAGTGCCAGTGTTATAAGAAGGAAGTGCTTGCAGCCAATGTCCTGACTCCCATTTAGAAACGGCTAGGAGACGGGCACGATCTGCCGAGCTGGAGCACGTTTGTAACAAACAATTCCGTGTCAACTCACACAAAGGCCCGTCCCATTGCCGTTGGGACGAAAGAGATTTTGGAGGAGCAGCATCGGGGCAAGCACTATGCCAAGCCGTTCTAGCTTCGTCTAAATATGAAATTTTGAAAGAAATTTGTGATCGGACCAAATCAGACGTGTTTAAAATTTTTTCAACTAAAGAACTAGTGCTGTAGACGGAAGATAGGAACGCTGGTAGGGCTACACTGGAAATTTTGCGAATACCTAAGCCTCCCAATTTGACAGGTAGGGAGGCCTGCGACCACGCCTTGTCATCCAAATCAATATTCAAAACCGATGATAAAGTATTCTTTATTATGTTGTCTAAGCTATCCAATAGCTCGCTGTGTTTCCACAGGTGACTACATCTTAAAGAATATGTAAATTTAGGTACAAACAGGCAAAACCGAATAATAGTAAAAGCCATATGGCTGTTAATTTTGAGAAGTCTGTCTGAATTTTTGTTGAAATTTTGAATTTTCTCATCTACAAATGGCCGAAAAGACTCATCAAGAATTGGTGAACCTAGGAGTCGAAGTGAACATTTATCTATAACTGTAATGTTAGGGGCCAAACTGTTAAATTTTGCAATGATATTGTTTTTGTCTACACAAGAGTCCGAAATAAAAAGCTCGCACTTTGAAAAATTCAATTCCAAACCTATTTGTCGAAATTCATCTGTGATGATTTTTAAATCACTAAAAACGGTGTCCACTTCTCCACCTAAAGTTCCGTCATCCAAATACCAAACATTGAGCTTGGATTGAAGACGTTGAATTATTGGATGAATGGCAAGGCTAAATATGGCCGGACCAAGAGGGTCGCCCTGCTGACAGCCAACGGCAGACGAAATAATGTTATTCCGGTAAATTAATTTTGAGGGTGAACCATAGCACTGCCAGAGAAAAGGGTAAATTTCAGGAATTTTATTTTTAATTTCGTTTAGCAGGGCGCCCCTATCTACGGAATTGAAGGCATTTTTGACGTCTACCTTCAGAACTACCTCCCCATAATTTTGATCCAAAAATGTACGAAGGGAATGTACTGCGGCCTCACAGCCGCCTCGCGAACCAAAGCCTAGCTGAATTGGTCGGAAATAGTCGCCTAAATAGTCGGCTTTTTTCCGACAGCAGACTTTAGCCGCAAGGCGGCGGTAGGTAGTGCCCACGGCTATGGGTCTTATACCGCCATCCTTCTTTTTGAGTGCACAAAGGTTTGCACCATACAAGAGTTCCGTGATCTCGCTGTTGACTCGGCCTGACAACATCAGGTTGATCAAAGACGTCAAGTCTTCCAGAAGGACTTCACCTGCATGGCCAGACCCACCAGATAGTAGATCTTTTAGATGCTGTGGAGACACAGCATCTAGGCCGCCGGCAGAGCCACTCTGGAAAGAGAAGACGGCTTTGAGCACATCCTGGCTGGTCGTGCCTACAGCGTCATCACTCTCTTGTGGTGGATCGGGGAGTTGGATATCGGGCCCTGCGGGTGGATGCTTACTCTCAAGAGAAATGAGAGTCTCATCATTATTTGGCGCCATCGTGTCATTTGAAAACATTAAACGTGAGGCTCCTTTAATATCACCATCATTGAGTTTACTTTCTACAAGTCTGTAGATAGTAGACTCTGCCAGTGATGTATATGATTTTGAATTTTTGTGTGAGTCCTGATCATCAAAATCAATAGGATGCCCTGCACGTGCAGTGTACCTAACACAATTTTCTTTTATCCTAACAGTGATTGAACTTTTGTTGGAAATATCTTTCTTTACATGTAATATTTTGTAAGGAAAAATTAAAAGATGCTCCCAAGCTTGCTTTGTGTTTTTTAAAACAGCGTTCCTAATAGCCTCCGAGAGAGAGGAAGCGACAGAGATGCGGGCACCTCGAGGAATGCGTTTAAAAATAGGGGTAGTAGCTTTGTACTCACTCAGAACTTTCCAAAACGGTGGGGAATCACTCGTGTGATCCGAATTTCGAATAGAAATATCTACCGCTCCTGCAACCGGAGCAGACAGCGGGATTATTGGATCCTTATGGACTCGTTTTTGGTGAATTTTGAGGCCTCTCTGTCCCTTGAAAAAGCGAGCTTGGGGACATTGCGTGCACTCTACGAGAGGCTGCGTAGACACGATGGAATGGATCGCCGTCACATTCCTAAATGTATTTCTCGGTTGAGTGCATTGTGTCATCACAAAAAATTAAACTTACGGATCTAAATAAAATTCTTACAAATGTAAATAAACTATACAGATGACAGCTCGCGCAAGCGTCGTCGCCCGGCTGCGCCGGGCTCCGCGACAACGAAGCTCCTTACTGTAGACAGAAAAATTGAAAAGGCTTAGCTTCTGTCAAAACCAACGTAAACAAACTACAAAGAGAGAATTCACCTTTTCTGAGCTATCTCCGGCCTGGAAAACAATACCTGACGCGCCCGAGGTGATGAACCACGGGCCCCAGAGCTCCAAAGCTCCCCAAAGACGGTAGAAAAATTCTTTCTGAAAAAATACAAGAAAATATGAGTTGACAAATTGGCAGTTTTTTTTTTTTTTCATGATGACTCATAATTTTTTACATGTAAATTTGTCTGAATATACATAAATGAGAACTCAGAACAACATAAGTATCAAATATCTTGATTTTAGACCCTTTGTCTTAAAACGAAGGTTGTAAAGTTGTATATAGGGTGGGCGCAATTTGACGACGCCAAAGCCATTTTATAAGCCCTTTTCCGCATCCCATATCTAATTTTGTGAATCCAAGCTTTATCCGAGCACTTTCTACTATCATAGACGCTCGATCAAAGACAATAACAGTATCATCAATACGCCTATAAATGTCCCAATTTAGATTAAATACAGTCTCCTAAAACATAAGCCAACTTGGGGTATCAGTGGCCGGTACGCAGAGTAGGAAAAATACAGAAAATACACTTTTTATTGCACGCATTTGATCCGTGTCCATAAAACGAATAAATAATGTTCCACACAACATCATCTAGTCCTAAGCTAAGCAGAGCTTGTGTTTACAAGGGTACTAGAAGACTGATATACATAGAATAGTTGGATATTACATCGTTGGACATTTTTTAGTAAACACCTAGAACACACCGGAGCAAATATTTTCAGATAGTGCAAACATTTGTCCATAGACGGGAATCGAACACGCAACCTCCTGGGTCTCAGGCTGACTTTCGTGTAAAATCTGTTACAAATTTGATCTATATTAATGAGTATTTGAAGCAGCGCAGCAGCATGATTGCCGTACAGCGTGGCAATGAAGTCAGTGGTTTGGGGACGCTTCCGACTGGTATCAAACCAGTCCTACTTCCAGACTGTTTGCAATCGCTTGCAGATAGCTCATCATCAACCTATATCAGTCCACTGCTGAACTTAGGCCTCCCCTACACTACAGGTAGCTCAATAGTTTCAATTTTAAATCACTACATAGTAGGTATACAAGAAAGTCGCTTTCTCTGTCCCTATATCCCTATGCATGCTTAAATCTATAAAACTAGGCAATGCATTATATGCGTTTTTTTGAATAGATAGAGTCATTCGAGAGGAACGTTTATACGTATAATAAAACCGTGCGAAGCCCGAGCGGGTCGCTAGTACTATTTTCAATTTGTTTCTATTCCTTGATTGTAATTGTCTGTATCATATCTAATTAAATCAACAACAAATGATAAGTAAAATGCTGAATCTCTGAATTAACCCTACTCTGTGTTCACCGCAGACGACGCGGTCCGCTCGGCCGTGAAATTTAGTTAGCTACGCCTTTGGTAGGTGCTTCAAATTTGATGTTCCAAGCCGTCCAGTAACTCAATGATCAACGAAATGAACCTCTTCATCAATTTCTATCGATAGATAAAACTGAATTTTCTTTATTATCTGCAGGGATATTGATACTTTGGATGGAGTTAATTTTTATGATTATGATGAGGTTAAAATTGATGTGTGTCAACGCTTGTTTCGATGAGTTTTCACTAAGAATTCCATTTTTCCAACGCCTACTACTACCTACTATTTCTGTTTCTCCCAAAAAAATTCTTTCCAAATCAGAAAAATATTAATACCTACACATAAAAAATTTATAAAAATATACATCTAATAAAATTATAGTTCGTTATTAAACTTCTCACTCGTCACTCGGCTTCACCCGAGTGAAAATTTATTACAATTAATTAGCCCTTGTTTTTATTCTTGGCTTAAGCCTATAAACATCCATAAACTTACTACAAGCTTTTGCGTTTATTATACCATAAAAACACTAGCTCTGCTAAGCTAGGGGCTAAATAATGCTGTGTTACTCACACGGCATTATTAGTCCAGCCTTATTAATTAATCTAATATATCGTAAGCAGTTATAATAACAGTTTGCATTCCTCCCAAAATAAAATCAACGAAATAATATCATACGTGCTTGTATTAAAGCTTATTTAATCCAAAATAGTCTCAGCTCCCGCGAATCTTACTATCAAATGAGCTTCCAGGAATTCTGTAACGTCTTCATTAACATGGCTCACGGAATTACCTAGAAAATAATTAAATTCCACGATGTCACCACTATAAATATTGTTGGAATTCAAAGAACACCCCGTGCGCCATTAGGGCGATTTGAAGCGCCATTTGAACGTTACTCGGAATGATTCACAATCAAAGTCTGCGACAAACACGCCATACAAGGCAATAGGCATGCATTGACGAAGAACATAATATCATATAAGAAGAAACCCCGGAACATAGCTTATTCCATTCACGTTCCCGTTAGACGTTTGTAAAGTCGATATCGAGTCATTTTTTCATCATTACGAAGGAAGTACGAGTACCTACCAACTTGTAACTTACCACCTCTATCTTCAATGTCATAACGTGTTTTTTTAAAACTCAATTGGAAGTTACCAATAATTGTCATGGTCATGATTAAAGTGGCTCGTTTGCAACTCCTTGACAATCGTCAAAGCTTTAGAGGAGCGTATTACCTAAATCTCGAAGGTATCGAATTGCTATAGCATGGATATTCTGATTGAGTTTGGAAATTTGATATTTTAGATGCTGATATTGATGGCTGAGGGTAGTTGTGCTGTATTCTGATCTACCTGAACTCTCCTCAGATTTCTTGGTGTTTATTAGGATGGTTCCCCTTTGAGGATTGAATATCGTATTGGTAAGTCATTATTATCTCGTAAACGGTACACCAACCGAATTTTAGCGCTATGTTTTTGGCATCTGCCATTAGTGGACAAAAGATTGAAGCGAAGAGAAAATCGATTAACACTTTATTCCTTATAATATTTTGTTAATTATGTAGGTACCTATAGTTTAAAATTAAACATGTCTACGTGCTTATTTTGTAAGCCTAAAGAAATAAAGTTATTGATTTCAAAATTCAGACGTCTTTTTACGATCTGACGTGACTCAAATTGAATTTCAATTTGATCGTTCAAAAAAAGGGCCACTTGCCTCAAAATTTTTGACAACTGGTTATATTTTAAGTAGAAAAATACAGAGCAGCAGCGCTGCAGCGAGTTTCTTCTGCACATGATGGTGATAGATGTTGGTGCTCTTCTTCTTTTTTTCTTGTATAGTGAAGAACAACAAATTTCTAAATGAATTATTCTTGTGCTGTGAAGACGACCAAAATTCTAAACATTTTTTTAAATTGGTCAAACTAATCATAGTTTGTTAACCCAGTTTTAATATTAAAATAATATTTTAAGAACAGTAAGTTATTAAATAAAAACCTTTTAAATAAATTAGCTTGTGTTATGAGACCAATCTCTTATCATTAAAGTTAACATAAATTTCAAGTTTATCAAAGAAAATTACAATCAATTGATTGTAAAATAAAAACCTGCAAATAAATGTGAAATATCATTGCTCCTGTCGTCGATATAATAGTTAGGTACGGTTTCTGTCAACCTCAAATAAACGACTGAACGTTTTAATAAACCAGGTTTTTTACATTGCTCAGTCGACCGGAATAATCAATTTTAAACAAACGGTTCAATAGACTGGGGTAATTGAAAACTGATGAATTTCACCGCCTTTTATTCAGGGGTGGACGATATTTTAGATGGTAATATTTGTCTGTCTGTCCAAATTGAAAGGTATACTGTCATCCTCTTTAAAAAAAATCCTTAATTCGAAAAATGAATATTTTTATATTTAACAGACAGACAAAGACTTTTTTAGTTTATGAAGTAACTACACCAAATGAGTAATAATAGGCACCTATGAACAATGAAAATGTAGGTACATTATCCTCTACATAAATGAATTAGAACGGTAATCAAGTACAAAAGAAATAATGCTGGACAATCCAATTATTTTATAGACCACTAGCCACTAGCCATCATGAAGAAAATATAGAAATGTTTCTAGAGCTGAAAAAACCACAGAATTACCCAGGATTCCTTCACCGCTAAAATGAATAGGTGTTGATATGCCGTGTTGTTATCATCGAACAATCCCTTTCATCTCGTTTTGTCCGCGGCTCACAAGATCTGAAATGAGAGCTTGTGGAAACATACGTTAGAACATTTTGTAGAGCATGCTATCCTTCTAATCATCACTACATAGTATACAACAAACTCGCTTTCTTTGTCCCTATGTCCCTTTGTACGCCTAAATCTTTAAAACTACGCAACGGATTTTGATGCGATTTTTTGAGTAGATAGAGTGACTCAAGTGAAAGGTTTATACGCAAACCGTGCGAAGCCGGGGCGGGTCGCTAGTAACATAATATTCAAAAGGTCTATTTTAACTACAATTAAAATTACAATTTTAGTTAAGAAACAAATTACATCTAGTTTTTTCAATGAAACAGTTGAGCTAACTGTTGCAAAAAATCTAGAGGTATCTCAACTGATTCCTGAAATGTTATCTCGTACTAACTTGGTCTCGTCAATATGATTATAAACTTGATAAATTTGCCCTTTGGCTTTTAAGATAAAAGCTTAATAGTACCGAAATCATGTTACCGATGCAATTTTTGCTACATGAGGAAGCAAATAAATAAACATTTTATTTACTTATTTTCTTCTGCAACACATTACCTTATATATAAAATTCGATTACCACTGACTCACTCACTGACTCACTGACATGATTGTTCTCCCTGTTGGTGGATGGGGAGGTATGGTTTTTTTTACGGAAATGTAGAGGGGAAACCGGGGTGAGTATGGGAAAATTCCAACTTTTTTGAATTTCGAACCCCCTCTAGGACCCCCCGGGGGTGCTTCGGCCGTGTAGGGGGGTGGGTCAGATTTTTTTGTGGGGTCGTGTAGAGGGTTAGATACCATTGTAAGGGGTGAAATTTTTTTGACCCCCAACACCCCCCGAGACCCCCCGCTTTTGAATTACTCCCGGATGAAGGAGCGATGGAGGATTTCGGATGGCGGGATCGTATAGAGGGTTTAGTCTTTAATCGGAAGAAAAAAAAAATTGACCCCCCCCCCATGCCCCCTTTTAGAACCCCCTTTCGTATCTCCCGAACGGCTCGCGATGGAAAAAAAATCTTTTCACAGTCGCTTAGAGAAGGTCGAATAGTTGGGGAAGCCAAAAAAAGTTTGACCCCTTTGCACCCCCAGACCCCCTTTTTTTAAAAAAAACCGTTTTTTGACCCATTTTTAGGGTTTTTTTTGGGGTGGAGCATCGAGGCGAGCGAAGCGAGCCGAGATGCGACACCGGGAACCAGCATGGCGAGCGAAGCGAGCCGTGCTGCGTTCCCCCCGACGACCCCCACGACCCCCCCCCCCTGGGAGCATCGCGGCGAGCGAAGCGAGCCGCGATGCGACTACGGGGGCTCCAGGAGGGGCAGCGGAGGGGGAGTCGCAGCACGGCGAGCGAAGCGAGCCGTGCTGTGACCCCCCGCCGCTGCCCCCCCTGGAGACCCCCCACCAAAAAAATTTATATGGGTATCGTTTTCGACTAACTCGGGGGTGAGGATTTCGAATATGATGTCGGCGGGGAGCGGCGAGCGAAGCGAGCCGCGATCCGATCCAGCAAGGCGAGCGAAGCGAGCCGCGCTTCGTTTCAGTGCAGTGTGAACGCACGGGTAGAGTCGTATTGCGGTGAGCGAAGCGAACCGCAATGCGACGATTGAAACCCAGCAAGGCGAGCGAAGCGAACCGCGCTTCCCGTCACACTGCAAGGCGAGCGCAGCGAGCCGCGCAGTGTGGTAGCATGGGCAGAGTCGTATTGCGGTGAGCGAAGCGAACCGCAATGCGACGACTGACACCCAGCAAGGCGAGTGAAGCGAGCCGCGCTTCATGTCACACTGCAAGGCGAGCGTAGCGAGCCGCGCAGTGTGACCGCACGGGAAGAGTCGTATTGCGGTGAGCGAAGCGAACCGCAATGCGACGACTGACATTCAGCAAGGCGAGCGAAGCGAGCCGCGCTTTGTGTCACACTGCAAGGCGAGCGTAGCGAGCCGCGCAGTGTGACCGCACACCCCTCATATTGGTATCGTTTTCGAATAACTCCAACCCGATAAGTACGATAAAGACGTCCATTTTGAAATCCAAGATGGCTGACATTTTTTCATCGCAGGTTTCCGACATGGGTATCGATTTCGAGCAAAACGAGGGTGTAGGTTACGATAAGGGGAATAAAATTGCAAAATAAACAGCATACACAACCGACGCGGGCTGCTCGCAGCCCGCGCAGCACGCAAAAAACTAGTTATATTATATAAAGCTCGACAACCACTGACTCACTCACTGACATAATTGTTCTCCCTGTTGGTGGATGGGGAGGTATGGTTTTTTTTACGGAAATGTGTAGAGGAGGTGGGGGTGAGTCTGGGAAAATTCAGAGGGGGAGTCGCAGCACGGCGAGCGAAGCGAGCCGTGCTGTGACCCCCCGCCGCTGCCCCCCCTGGACCCCCCCCCCCCACCAAAAAAATTGATATGGGTATCGTTTTCGACTAACTCGGGGGTGAGGATTTCGAATATGATGTCGGCGGGGAGCGGCGAGCGAAGCGAGCCGCGATCCGACCCAGCAAGGCGAGCGTAGCGAGCCGCGCAGTGTGACCGCACGGGTAGAGTCGTATTGCGGTGAGCGAAGCGAACCGCAATGCGACGACTGAAACCCAGCAAGGCGAGCGAAGCGAGCCGCGCTTCGTGTCACACTGCAAGGCGAGCGTAGCGAGCCGCGCAGTGTGGTAGTACGAGTGGAGTCGTATTGCGGTGAGCGAAGCGAACCGCAATGCGACGACCGAGACCCAGCAAGGCGAGCGAAGCGAGCCGCGCTTCGTTTAACGCACGGGTAGAGTCGTATTGCGGTGAGCGAAGCGAACCGCAATGCGACGTGTGACACCAAGCAAGGCGAGCGAAGCGAGCCGCGCTTCGTAACACACTGCAAGACGAGCGTAGCGAGCCGCGCAGTGTGAACGCACGGGTAGAGTCGTATTGCGGTGAGCGAAGCGAACCGCAATGCGATGTCTGACACGCAGCAAGGCGAGCGAAGCGAGCCGCGCTTCCCGTCACACTGCAAGGCGAGCGCAGCGAGCCGCGCAGTGTGACCGCACACCCCTCATATGGGTATCGTTTTCGAATAACTACAACCCGATAATAACGATTAAGACGTCCATTTTGAAATCCAAAATGGCTTAAGTTTTTAAATCGCAAAATACCCTCATGGGTATCGATTTCGAGCAATACGTGGGTGTAGGTTACGAAAAGGGGTTCTAAATTTAAAATAAACAGCAACTCGACGGACGCGGGCTGCTCGCAGCCCGCGCAGCACGCAAAAAACTAGTTATAACTATAAAAAGTCTCAATATAAATGTGATTAGGTACATCATAATCATAAAATAATAAGAAAAGTAACCTGAGAGCTAAAGGAAGAGGACTTGTAGTAAGATGCTAGACACTAGACAAATAAATAAAAAGAATAGATTCTTAAATTAATGTATGTGTCTGCTGCATCCTAACAAAAACGCAAAAAGCGCAATCTTTGCTCGAAGTAACTGATTTTCAGTGTTTCCCTTTGAGGTGACCAGAAAAAAGAAACACCAAGAATGGTCAAGAAATGCTCGTCAAAATACGTTCGCCTATCTCCCACTGCATAAAGCAAAACGCCCTGTTAGGTACCTAATAGAAATTCCGCACGCATGTTCAGCGCGGGGCTAATATCGCCATACAAAAGGGATACATTTTTATTCCGGGCTCTTTGGGAATGATCCGCCCGGGGCGAGTGCGGTGTTACATTTATATTGTGACGTTTTGAGATCGTGACGATGTTTTATACACGTACGTGGTTGTGGTTAGTTCTCTTATTTCGCCTTTTGAAGAACTCGATTCGGATCACATCACCAACGTACAGCATATACATAGCCTGATACACATGACAGCTGTACGCGGGTGTCCGTGAATCTTCGAAAATTCTCGTTTTCTAACATTTCTTTTGGTAATTATAAAGAACTAGCGACCCGCCCCGGCTTTGCACGGTTTATTATACGTATAAACCTTCCTCTTGAATCACTCAATCTATTAAAAAAACTGCATCAAAATCCGTTGCGTAGTTTTAAAGATTTTCAAAGGGACATAGGGACAGAAACAGCATCTTTGTTTTATAGTATGTAGTGATATGCGACAGACTGTTGGCTAATGTGACAGGGCGCGTTGGCGCTAATAAGGGGAGACCTGTGTCCAGCTGTGGACTGATATAGGTTGATAAAGAAGAGTATCAATTGAAAAAAAGAATGAAGTGATCTCGTCCTATTAAGAAACTCCATTGGTTTTCCACTTCGTCAATAGCTATCGTAATTAGCCTCGGGGTACATTTGTTGAAGTAATGGCTCATTAGTCTCTCGCGAAGCCGAATCAATCTGTGGCTAGATTGTACGATTAGGTTCCAATGGCTAATTACGTCTATTGCGATTAACTGGCTGATTGGGTGTTTGTTATAATAAACTGAGAATCTTTCAAAAACATAAACTCAACGTAAGCACATTTCTTTTACACCTTATAGCTTTTTTGGACACGTCAGCAAATTCAAATTATAGTAAAACTAGACAATAAATGTATCAATAAAAAAAACTATACACCTGTTATAGGTATATTATCATCATCATCATCATCAGCGTCCATAGGCTGCGGTAACCGTTTTCAGTTTTTATGAATGATGATGAAGGCGGGCCGCATGCTTGTTTGCCACCTTGGCGATATAAAAAAAATAGATAAATAAAGTAGATTACATAGCAAATGGAAGATAGAAAATACTGTTTTGCACACTTGTATCTAAAAAACTATTTAGAGACTTACAATAACAATTTATAACAAATTAAACTACAGTTAATTCAATTGTAGCATCTAAAAACGAATGATCGTTTTCTAATTATGAAACAATCTTTTTAAAATTCTTTTATCAATGTCTTACTACCTATCAGTACTTAATATAAAACAAAGTCGCTTTCTCTGTCCCTATTTCCCTATATCCCTTTGTATGCTTAAATCTTTAAAACTACGCAACGGATTTTGATGTGTTTTTTTTAATAGATAGAGTGATTCAAGAGGAAGGTTTATACGTATAATAAAACTGTGCGGAGCCGGGGCGGGTCGCTAGTGTCTTATAAATAAAATACAATGTTCATATGGCTGCCCATAAAGTTAAGGTAATAAAGTTTTTCTGTGAAAACAATCAACTACTTTCCGCTAGTTAAGCGTCCGTTTACTTCTTGATGGACAAAAGCCGTAGAGGGTAGATTGAAAATACTTCTAAAATCTTACAAAATAAGGCTCCTAAAGAATTTTCTACTCTAGCTTACCTACACAAGAGCCATAATCGAATGTACATATCCAAGAACAGGATACACGTATGGTCAGTAAATTCGAATGGGACACTTTACTGAAACTGGACCTTCTTCCAATGAAATATCACCGTGAAAGGGATATTGATAAGGAAATTTTGAAAGGAATAAAGATAACATGAATGCCAATTTTGCGTTTTATTTAATTACTGAACTACGGTGTTTAAATAATTGTGTTTTTTGACTCTCCTATTCGGGTAAGAAATACTACGCATAGGAAATAATAAAGGCAAAGAGATGACGGTCATGCATTACATACTACCGTTATGCAAATGAACATTATATTTTTTGACAAAAAACTTCTGAATTCTCTGAATTCCGTAATAAGTAGGTACCTACTTAACTACATTATATTTTTAAATATTTATCTACTGGACCAATAATCCACCTACAATAGAAATTTTACAGAAAGTAATATGAAATTATTCTCTTTACCAAACAATCGAAGAAAATTAATGTATTTATTAATTTATTACAATTTTGTTACTGTTATTATATTATGAATCAGCTTAATTATTTATATAACTTCAGATCCACTTTTGTCAACTTTTCTGGACCATTACTTACGATGATATTTCCACGTTATTCCACATTCTAAATCAATAACTGATAAAAAAAATATATTATAATGCTCAGCCTGAATAATATGATTGTAGAATCATTTGGCCAAAAAATTAGTTGCAATGTTTTTCCTTGCTGGTGTCGAAACATACATACATTCATACATCTAATATATCCATACAAACTTTCACGTTTATAATAATATTAGGATAAGGATAATGCAAAAGTATGATAAGTTTATTTTTATATGCCAACTTTTTATATTTAAGTTACAAATCATATGTATTATATTCTAAATAGTACGCTAGTCTAAATAGTCTGCTAGAAAATTGTACCAGAATAACTGCAGAACGGAATATTTTACGTCACACTCGCAACCGAGGTTGGTACATTGCACATTTAACCTACTTTACATTATAATATACACTTTATATTCGAACCGACGACATTAGAAGGAAGAGGAGGTTCCATCGTACATTATCAGCCATCGGATGCTTCGATAGTTTGTTTTGAGCTTCCTTGAGGTTGCTTGGAAAATGCTACGTATTTTTGGCTAAGACTTTGTTTTGGCCAAAGACAAGCCAAAACATATATTTACTTGCAAGGTTTTTATTTTGCTAGGTGGATGTTTTAGCTCATGAAAAACATTCAAGACTCTACCCTATTACATCGTCACTCAATATTTTTCAAGAGGTTCTGACTCAGGGTCGTGTAAATACCTTTAATAGGTACTTACATCATCTTTGTCCCATCAACTGAAGAGCAATTTCCTAAAGCCACCGTCCTATCCCATCTCGCTAATTGTTTCCCGAATAAATTGACAAAGTTAATCAAATTAAGACCATCGATTGACAATCTGTAAGACTTTTATGGCGACTGTAAAGCTGTTATATTGTGCTTTAGGGTGTATTTTGGGCGCCAGCGAAAACTGATGCGCCTTATTTAGTTTTTAATAGAACTAGAGAATTTAGGATAGAAAGAAGGCAGATATATATAAGGAAAAACTTAATTACTTTCGTAGGTTAAAAAATTAGCATAGGCATTTAACTGCCGTTTTGCAATCGGCCTAGCCATGCTGAAAACGGGCTGATTCTATAATATATGCTCTGGCGACGACATCGTTGATTTAATATTTTAGTATCTAGTTAAGAAAAAAAAATATCAATCAAATTTTTAATTTTATTGTTATATTATATTGTGATAAAAAGCCTCACCTATGAAAATAAAAGTTGTGTCTACAGTAAATATTATTTCAAACTTTCAACTCATAATGAACAATGCATGTAGGTAATCTTCCCAAATACCTACGCTATTCCATCGGGTTCCTTTCAAAGGCAGTGGGTTGGATTCGGTCCAATCGCTCGATACATCAACGGCATGGTAAAGGTCTTATACACGGGTGTCATTGCCGACTGTCTCGCTTAATGGATTGCGATCTGTGTAACGATGCTCCCACTTCCCATTGATCGATAAGGGACAGATTTGTTAAGATTCTGGTAAGATAATGGTTTTAAGTAATTTTAAATCAGGAATCACACAAATAATATAAATGCTATAGTTTGGATGGATGGATGGATTTGTTACCTTTGCACGACAAAACTGAACGGGTCGAGCTGTAATTTCAAATAAACGTTGTTCTTTGGCCTGGAATAAAATGCAGGCTACTTTGTATCAATTTTAACGTGAATAAAGCCGCGGGGCGCACCTTGTCTCCTTAATAGTTGTATACACAAAATCTTAATTTAATAAATGAGGTTCAGAATTCTACAGAATAATGCTTTTGATACCTAGTACCTATCTACATTTTGACAAACGATTTTTATGACTGTTACTCTAGTGATTCTAAGAAACTCATTATGTAATACTCCTAAAGACTTTTATTTATTGAACAATTACAGTAAAAGTTAGCAAAACGTAAAGAACCCGTGATGGCAACGGAACGTTCGTGAATCAGTCACTTCTCTTTTGCGCCAATACTTCAAGCATACTTGATACTTCAACTTATACTGATATCTCAACCAATACTTCAAGCAATGCTTGTACTGATGCTGTAGACCATCAGTTAGAATGTGACCGAGGCTACCGCTCCCAAATAGGTCTTTTCAGTCACAAACGAAAGTTTGTAACACCTCTAAAGCCTCCTCTACACGTCTGCAGATGCGTCTGCAGACGCTGACAGATGCATCCGCAGATGGATCACCTCGAGTTGTCCACACGTCTGCAGGTCGATCAGTCTATGTTTATTCTCGACAGACGCAACGTTAAAATTTAAATATGGATATTGAGACCGTAGCTGCAGCAGCTATTTATTTATGTAGTACTTTTAACTACTACTTGAATGTGCATCGCAATAGAGTTATTAAAAAGAAATGGAACAGAAGAAGGGTGGATGCTGGCTATACATAGAAA
Organism: Eupithecia centaureata; assembly: GCA_944547425.1. Taxonomy (NCBI): domain Eukaryota; kingdom Metazoa; phylum Arthropoda; class Insecta; order Lepidoptera; family Geometridae; genus Eupithecia; species Eupithecia centaureata. Next base: position 1,393,670 of record OX155680.1, on the reverse strand, counting down.
AAGAACAAAGTAAGCGGAATTATTATTCAGGCTCAAATCAAATCAAATTTTCGTTGATTTGATTGAAAAAAAAAATCAGCTTGATATAGGTCAAGAAACTTAAAAGTTTCGTCAGCGCTCATATTGTTAGCCATTTCAAGCGTTTTCACGAGTGCTGCGCAAAGTAAATTAAACCGCAAGCACGCGTGCACTCTCGATCGCAACTCCGATCAAACTGATGCGTCTGCAGACGTGTGGACAGGACGACGCACGTTCGAGCCAAAACCCTTTGATCCGTGCCACAAAGACCGACAACAAGCGGATAAGTGGCAGACGCATCTGCGGACGTTAAATACCTACAACAGACGTACAAATTACCCCCTCTACACGTCGGCGGACGCATCTGCAGACGTGTAGAGGAGGCATAAGCCGATACCATCATCATCTTGCGTAGATGTTAGCAGGACAATGAATGAAAATACTATCTGACGATCACCAAAGTCTATCTAATCCTCCGTCTTATAATTTTGGGTATCCTACCTTGCCATCAATACAAGAGATTAGGTAGGTACTTATCACTAAACTCCATCTTAAATCCTATAATACACAGTTGAGATTTGAATCCGTAATAGTTGACCTGAAAATTTAAGATCTGCCAATTGACTTACTAGAAACACTTTTCTCTCGATCTATACCTTTCATTGTTTTCAGTAGAACTGAGAAATTCGTAGCATAACGGCACTTTTAGATAGGTCAGAGCCAGAGCATAGCGGGACTCGAGCATAGGGGAACTAAGCGATTAATAGCTAATACCCTAACGTCACTCGAATATAATCACGTCGGAAAAATCTCAAGTCATAGATTTATTGAATTGTTTTATTGCAAACTGACGTAAATCACTAATTCACTATTTATTAGGATACATATTTACCTCCTTTATGAGTTGCTCAAGTATTAAATATTTCGCTTTTGAGTATTTGGGACCAAAACTCGTCCTGCCCTTCTATTTACCTCACTAGGTATAGGTACCTAACTTATGCACTCGGCATCAGAATTATTACAACCGGTTTTGCTCCCGGATAATCCGACCCGGTTTGTGTTTGACACGGTTTGTGGGACAACATGGCGGCCCAACCATTATACGTGTTTATTTAGGGCCTTGTTACACTTTGGTGTATTTCCCCTTATCAACTGTAAATGTCGTGAAATATTAGAAAACTAATACGCCTTTATATTGAATCATAAAGAATTAGGTACCCAATTTTATCAATCAAATCAGTAGGAACTGATTGTTTACTTACAGATATTATTAATTTCATAAAACCCAAATATTTTTATAATTAAATTGTTGAGGTGCATATAGTTTATACTGTTTTTGTACTGATTAGTATTAGCTAAGAAGGTCTAACCTAACCTTACCTATAGTTACCTAATATAGGTAAGTTTTAAGTACCCTTTGTGACATTTTTTAATTAACTATAAACTGTTTTTTAAATAGCTCCTCCGTAAAGCCTCCTCCCTTCTAATAAACTCTCACTTGATCGACTTTGTTTATTTTCCACTAGTAAACATTTATAAAGCACATTTGATCACATCGATTACTACCCTCGTCATTACTTCCGCCCTGGGGCTCTCGAGATTCTACAGTTTGCAAACCTTAATCTGCCACATTGGTGCAGGACAGGTGAAAAAATATAAAAGTTGGTCAAATAATTTGTCATGGCCATAAAATAATTGACTTTGAATTTGTTTAAATTTACACCGTGCTACAAAGTTACCTACCAGAATTTATAAGATATGTATTTATTGTCAAAATGTCATAATTAAAATATCTATGTAATGTATTGTATTATGTAGGTATCTATATCAGTCTAATACCCATAACATAAGACGCTGAGTTTGGTGCTAGATGATACTTAATGGATTGTCCAGTTTTTTTTTATTGATTAAAAAAAGAATTTTACCGCTTTTGTATAATCTATAGCATCATTAAAATTAGTTCAACCAGACCAAAACCAGGGCGCTTTTTACATAATTACCAGGTAAGAATAAGTATAAGATCTGTGATTATTTGGCCACGATAACCCATTTATAAACTACCTACTCTTCGTTAAAATCCACACCATCGTAGTCTTAGAGAAAATAGAGTTTACTTATTTTTATGAAAAACACCTCATTAAATTAGATGTGCCACTCCAACTACCGTAGACTGCCTTACTCTAATTACAATTATATTTTTCGTTCGCCCACCGGAGCTTTGTTGTCTTTATCGAACGCCGCTAGTCCTTTGAGTATTGGGTATTAGATGATTTCCAATTATCTCGGGCAAGATTACAGATGGCTGTTGCTTCTGAATTCGAGAATATGGAAGTGGCTTTAGGGTTCATAGAGGATTGGTACAAGTTTTATCATACATTGCACCCTGTGTCGTCAAAGGGTCTGTAAGAAAACCATCGTCACTCCAAGTTTTAGCTAAGCACTTTATTGAAACAAAGAAAAATATATCTAAACTTCACCACTTATTGAAAAAATAATTCAGAAAAGTCAGTGATTTATAAATATTTGCCGCTTTAGGGGAAAAGGGAATGATTAAAAACTAAGATGCATTTTGGATCAATGTCTAATTACCGAGCAAAGTATATATATGAAATTTTCATAAAATAAGAGGTTTAACGCAAGTTTGATCCGAATCTTGAAAACTTTGAAATATATGATCAGTTTTAACTTCTATAGACTTGCGACCCCCCCGGCCTCGCACGGTTTTATTATACGTATAAACTTTCCTCTTGAATCACTCTTTTAAAAAAACCGCGTCAACATCCGTTGCGTAGTTTTGAAGATTTAAGCGTACATAGGGACATAGGGACAGAGAAAGCAACTTTGTTTTATACTATGTTGTGATATGTGTAGTTGGATCAAGTATCACGATAATTAATCAGTATAAACCAATGCATTTGACCGCTTCGAACGTCTTCAATTCTGTCGGTAACGAAGTTATCGATTTACCTAGAAGCTCACAACCAGATAGGTGATCCATCTGTTACCTTTGACATGCTAAACTATGATGTCGGTACGTGGCTTGGCCTGTGTTCGGGTAATAGGAGTTCGGATAGCAATGTTCGTTGAATTTAAATTAAAGACTTGTTTAAAGTAAGCTAAGCGAGCTACAACTATCTCCAAAGTCAAAGTGGGTAAAGAATTGGAGTCATTTATAACAAAAAGTGTAGTAAAATGTTTCTTTCTGTTAAATAAATCCTACCTACGTACTTACGTATTCTATCTACCACAGAACAGCAAGACAGTAGGTATTTTACAAGTATTTAACTATTGTTTTGAAATTTTAAGTATTAATTCAAAAGATGTATAACTTTAAATATTTCATCAATAAATCATACATTTATTTTCAAGATTTTTAAGAAAACAGTTTAACATCCTAACAGGTTTTCTGTTACCTGAGGCTGATAAATACAAACATAATAATGTTTATCCAAAAGCCAAAGTTCATTCTCTGTGCAATATTTCTCAGAATATACCTACTATACTTATACTCAACAAAAAAGAGTCAAAATCATTGTTCACAAAATCACGACACCTCTCGAGCTTGGTCATCGAAAGAAAGTCTAAACGCGTCTAAAGAGGCCACCAATAAGAGGCCACCAATAAGAGGCCACCAATAAGAGGCCACCTATAAGAGGCCACCGCACCTCTCATCAATACCATTACCTCCAAACTAAGAAAGTAAGGGGGGAATTCAATTTACCAATTACCTGGGCCCTTCAGTCCTTCTAACGTTATTAGGGAAGAATCGCGCGCTGACTCAAAATGTATCGCCTTTTCGTTTATTTTACCTTAGAATTCTGAGTCTAGGTATTTTGGTTAGCATTTCAGTGGAGTACAAGTGAGAAGTGGTTTTTATTAAGTGAATGATTGTATTTCATCGTTTTCCAAACAGCAGGTTAAACAGTTATTTTGCGACGTTGCCATTATTGTATATTTATACATTAAATTAGCATTTATGTAAGAAGTTATCCTTAACATTTTTCAGTAGAGTACCAAAATATTTAGGAGAAAAATATGTACTAGGTATTTTACTATCATCATTCTTAGCGAATTATGGCCACCTTATGCCAATTCAGTTTGCTTCTCCGAACTACAATGTCGATAGGGTAGTATCTAAATTCAACTTATTTGCCACGACGACTCCATACTTCGGAAACCGTTTAATTAAGAATTTGTAGGTACCTAGATAAATGAACCTACATAATTAATTAACGTAAGTAACCAAAAATGGATTGCAGAGAATGTACAAATAAGTATTCGGGAAAGGTTTTCATCGAAATCTCCCACAAAGTATCTACCCACATGTACCACTAACATGGTATTGAAGGTTGCGGTGAAGCTTTGGTGCTTAATTTTTAACCAGCTTCCTAGATAGTGATGTGCTTAGGCAGAAATAAAGCCGATCAAAATCTTAACTGTCATACGGCTAATGTTCTTATGTCAAACAAATAAATTAAATTGAAGTGTGTGGTTAGGTTGGTTAGGCTTAGGTCAATATTTCATAATTTTAAAACAGCTTTTGCAAGTCTAAACGATAAAACTTTTAAAACTATCATAATAACTAGTAACACTAAAGTAGGTAATTAAATATAAAACGGAATAACACCATTATTTGATTTGTTTTGAGTTTTCCGATATTTCTAAAAACTCAAAACAACTTTCATGCGCCTTTTTAGTTCGTGATCATCAACTACACACGAATTATAAAAAAAATTCAGAGTCCTTGAATTCACATAATTGGTGCCAATATTTCCGACTCTATCCGGCTTTTGAAATAATCCCAGCACATAAACGCGTAAGTCTGTAAGCATGGACGCATTACAACGAATTCGCGCTGCGGTTATACCGCTGAATAATAGAGTAGCAAACTTCATGAGAGCTCGTGGCGACGCCTCGTTTATTTTGTAAACATTCTTGAATCAGGTAAGCCGGAAATAAGGGAATTCATTTATGAAGTAGAACCCTATTAATTTGTAGAGCCTTTAAAATATGGTGGCACTATTCTCAAATAAAAGAAAATGAATTTTGCACACTTAAGGCAACCGGAGGCAAACAGGAGCTAAACTAGCGCCATCGCTTATTTCATCATAAAAATACGTTAAATTAAACGTATTATTAGGTACAAAGGAATTTCCAAAATTCACACATTCAGTTTGTTAAATCTATCATAAGCTTTTTTAATGAAATACAAAAGATAATCATTTATAGATTGTAGATTTTTTCGATTTTACAAACTCGGTTGCCAAGTTCATAAAGCTCCCTAGTGCAGTGCTACAAAATCAAGAGTCAATTGTAAACAGGAATCTACGCGATCGACTACCTTTTACGATAAATAGAGGCGTTAGTTGGACAAATGCAAAGCGATTTAGACTGCATCGCTCCGTTCAGTTTGATCAATAAATGCGAGTGAGAAAAAGATACAGAAGTAGACGTATTGGAATGAAAGGATAGAAATAAAATCGAACTACAAGATACGTAAGAGTAAATATAAATTGCGTTGATTTGAATAGAATAACAATACCTTCAAATATTAGTGTATATAATAAATGAAAATGATTAAACCATTCTTATAGAACAGTGCCTCAAAGTATGCAAAGCTTTTTTTTACTTATATAGTATCATCATCATCATCATCATCATCAACCTATATTAGTCCACTGCTGGACATAGGCCTCCCCCAATGAGCGCCATTGCGCCCTGTCTTCTATATAGTATAGTAGTTACTTATACAGTAATAGTTCCTTTATAAATATCTGTCATTTATTATTTGAATTTCAATACAATTTTACTCAGATTATATCACTTTTACCTATTATAGAGTGAGTGGGGGCAAGATCGAACGGTTTTTTGATGAGATGGTCAGTGTTTTTTTTGAATCCATGTAGCAGAATAGATATTAACTTTAGCTAAAAGTAAATTAGACATAATTAAAGGGTAAAGACTAGATTTTTATAATATGTCAATAACAGCCTGATAAAGCTGTCCAAAAAGTAGAAAACTGTAATTAAAAATATTATTTTTACTTAATTGAAACAGGGGGAAGATGAAAAGGTGACGGGGTAAGATCGAATAAAAATCTCAAAATCTCAAAAAATCGTTAAAACGTGTCTTAGGCAGGTCCTAGGCAAAGTTTATAGTCCTAAGTCTATAGTGTTAAGTAATTTAAAAAGTTGTAACTGACTGTAGTGCCAAAATAGCTATTTTTAACAAAGATATAACAAACTTAAAAATATAATATATTCCGAACTTACCCCACTGGGGGAAGATTGAAGAAGAGATTCTCAAACTTTGCAGCCAATTTGCATAAGTTTTGACTGAAGAAAAAAAAATATTTTCTATCAATGAATAATCATATAAAAACTGAAAACTTTTTTTATTTCACATGAAACCTATATGAATATTTTTTTTTATCACCATAAATAATTCTTTATTTTTTTCTTTTGTAATTTTTAAAGTATTTTCTTTTTCTATTGGATTTCTTTTTTTATTTCACATTTCTTAGCATACCCTATTCTTGTTATTTTTTGTTTTACTACTTTTAGCAATATTTTTTTTATTTCTTATTTTTCTTGCTGAAACTTACACAAAGATACAGTTTGAGGATATCTGGCTTTTAGTATGAAATCTGAAAAAGGGTCAAGATTAAGACTTTGATATGTTTGTCTTACCCCGTTAAATGTAAATGGGGAAAGATGAAAAGTTGAAATAAATTCTAAAATACGAGAAATAGAGAGATTTAGTAATAATTACATAAATATGTACAAAAAATAATAGGCAGATGTTTCAATTAAACACTCGTACCTGCCTTGTAATTTAATTTACAAGACACGGGGCAAGATGAAATCACTTTTGTGAATCCTGAAAAACACACTGTCTTAGAAAATTGCACTTTACACACAACCAGACGTTCTCAGCCGCAACCACTGACTGAGTTGTGATAAGTAACAAATTGGTGGCCCTAACGATGTTTCCAGCACTGTAAAAAGTACTATAAATCTGGTGTTATTGAAGACTTTTTGTCTTACCCCTTTTTTCATCTTGCCCCCACTCACTCTACTAATATTACAAACAACATACAAGTATAATAGTTACAAACCTAGCGAGTTGTTTTCAATATGTGAATCGAATTTAATGTTTTTAAAATTTTAGGTAGTTGTTATAAAGTAGAGTAAGTATGCATTTCTTGTGTTTCTTTATAGGTATTTATTAAAGTAAACACAGATACACTATTCAATCAAAACAGTGTAACATGCAATTTCCCACTACATACTTACGACAAGATTTATGTAAATAACATTTTCCATTGAGTGCGTGCGATTATTCAAATAAACTAAAATTGAAAACGCAATTTAACCTAGAATACAAAATTACTTAATTTATGTAGTTGTGTGGTTAATGTAAGCAGGTTGCGTTGTGTTAGAATGAATGAGTGATTGAATGAACTCTTTATTTGTAGCTCTTGACACAAAACGATACTTAAATTAACTTATCATCTACTAGTCTTCTGCTGGACATAGGCTTCGCCTAATGGAGGCCATACACCAGTCTACCTGCGCAGGCATACCTGCACAAATTACCTCTCCGGTAGACCATAGCGTGTATGGTCTCCATAATGAGCGCCATGGCCTATAATTAGGGCGCAATGACGCTCATTACAGGAGGCCTAGGAAAGCGGTTAACTCAGCCTACAGACGCCTGCAACATCACGAACATTACCATGCACGTTGCCGAACCTTTAAATATCATAAAAGACCCTCTTTTGAAGAACTTACTTAGTCCGTTTAGAAAACCTCGATCATTGCACAACCTGAGTATTCGCGGGAGGAAATTCCTCATGAACCTTACGTTTTCGCGAACTGAAATGCTCTAAGGATGGCGGATGGATGGATGATGATATTTCAGCCAATATGGCGAGAGGTGCGATGGAAGTTGGCCACGTAGAAGCTCAGAATTAAATAGAAAACGATCTGAAACAAATAATTGCATATGAATGTTTGAAGTAAAACCCTGCTATTTTTTATGTCAAAAGCGTAATTTTGCGCGCCTTATAGTCGCCAACTTAGTCTAGGTGCCATCTTAATTATTTTTACTCCTTAGCCTTTGTGCTAAGTTCAAAAAGAAAGATAGTTGAAACTTTTCTCTAGATCTTCAAAGCAACGGAAGTAAGAATAGGAAGTCGAGACAACTCAAGCCTTCAACAGATAGCCTTTATTCCAGAGAACTCATCAAAACTGCAGGTAAGTCAGTGGAAACTTGAAGTTGTAAAGTTAGCTTCATAATAATATAACTATTGGGTTTCAACGGGGAACGGGAATAATTTTTCTTGGCTGTAGTGACCAAGAAACCCAAGAAAATTAATTCCCTTTGCCCGTTGAAAATTATCTCTGAGTTCGGAAACTCTCTGGGAGGACTATTTTATTTTTAAATTAAATGTTCTACATTCGTAGGTAAGTAAGTATTAGTTTTTAAAATAGTGCATAGAGTTCTTGTTAATAACATCAACCTATACTAGTCGATTGCCGGACATAGGCCTCCCTTAATGACCGCCAAAGCACCTTGTGTTCAGGTTGCATCCAGCATCTGCCAGCAGATTTTTATTAAGTATTTTATTCTGTTCTCTGTTAAATACAGAGCATGGGTACTTTAGTACAGTGAGTGGGGGCAAGATGAAAAAAGGGGTAAGACAAAAAGTCTTCAATAACACCAGATTTATAGTACTTATTACAGTGCTGGCAACATCGTTAGGGCCACCAATTTGTTATTTATCACAACTCAGTCAGTGGTTGTGGCTGAGAACGCCTGGTTGTGTGTAAAGTGCAATTTTCTAAGACAGTGTATTTTTCAGGATTGTCAAAAGTGATTTAATCTTGCCCCGTGTCTTGTAAATTAAATTACAAGGCAGGTACGAGTGTTTAATTGAAACATCTGCCTATTATTTTTTGTACATATTTATGTAATTATTACTAAATCTCTCTATTTCTCGTATTTTAGAATTTATTTCTACTTTTCATCTTTCCCCATTTACATTTAACGGGGTAAGACAAACATATCAAAGTCTTAATCTCGACCCTTTTTCAGATTTCATACTAAAAGCCAGATATCCTCAAACTGTATCTTTGTGTAAGTTTCAGCAAGAAAAATAAGAAATAAAAAAAATATTGCTGAAAGTAGTAAAACAAAAAATAACAAGAATAGGGTATGCTAAGAAATGTGAAATAAAAAAAGAAATCCAATAGAAAAAGAAAATACTTTAAAAATTACAAAAGAAAAAAATAAAGAATTATTTATGGTGATAAAAAAAATATTCATATAGGTTTCATGTGAAATAAAAAAAGTTTTCAGTTTTTATATGATTTTTCATTCATAGAAAATATTTATTTTTCTTCAGTCAAAACTTATGCAAATTGGCTGCAAAGTTTGAGAATCTCTTCTTCAATCTTCCCCCAGTGGGGTAAGTTCGGAATATATTATATTTTTAAATTTGTTATATCTTTGTCAAAAATAGTTATTTTGGCACTACAGTCAAGTTACAACTTTTTAAATTACTTAACACTATAGACTTAGGACCATAAACTTTGCCTAGGACCTGCCTAAGACACGTTTTAACGATTTTTTGAGATTTTGAGATTTTTATTCGATCTTACCCCGTCACCTTTTCATCTTCCCCCTGTTTCAATTAAGTAAAATAATATTTTTAATTACAGTTTTCTACTTTTTGGACAGCTTTATTAGGCTGTTATTGACATATTATAAAAATCTAGTCTTTACCCTCTAATTATTTCTAATTTACTTTTAGCTAAAGTTAATATCTATTCTTCTACATGGATTCAAAAACAACACTGACCATCTCATCAAAAAACCGTTCGATCTTGCCCCCACTCACTCTAATTCAATTTTTAATGTGTACAGAAGATCTTTTGCTGTCACATATAAAATAATATTCATTCATTCATAGATTAGTATAGTAGGTACCTTCCAAACCAGGGTATAAACGAGCTAACCCGTCAAGCAATTATCCGAACCTAATGCCTCCCAATTTCTAATTTCTGGGTCACCGACGATTACCGGGTCAGAAAATGAACAATAAACATAATGAACCCAAACGTGTGGCTCATGGGTTTTTCAATGACGGTAGAATATAAACAATGGACAAAATCACAAAGGGATTTAAATTAATGTGTGATTATACTGTAGGACAGAAAGGCTTTGATTTTGAACTAGGGCTTGTGTTTGGTTTCGCTCAGCAGTATAACACGAGGGGTATTTTAATTCATCGGAAAGCCCTTCGGATTCGATAACGGAAACTTTTGACTATGATTGCTTTTAAAAAAAAGAACATTCTATTCGAAAATTTTTGCCATTTGAATTTGGATCCTTAGTTCCTTAGTTTGGATATGAAATCAAAATAGCGTTCTTAAGGTCTGACAGAAATGGAATCGAATTCGAATTTGACGTTTCCGTTACGGAATCAAATCGAATGAATTAAAATACGCCTACAGATTCCATAAACTTTGACTAGTAGGGTAAGATTGGGGATTCTGCGTCAAGTGATACATGACGCAGAAGCCCCAATGCACAAAGCATTTGCTTCTGATTCAGATGAAACAAACGGCATCATATTATGATCGTTGAATCGATCACCGCTATAACATCCTGTGTATAAAACGGGATGAATGATAACATGGGTATTATTTGTTTAAAGCACTCACACAATGAAGTTCGTCAAACAACCGATTTCACTAAATCTGGAAAATATTGGTTTTGAATCTAAGAAGCAAAGTTTCCGTCATAGTAAACTATTACCAAATACAATACGCTGTATAATATGCGGACCATCAAATTGTGGTAAAACAAATTTAATGATGGGTTTATTAGTGCACGAAAACGGCTTACAATTCCAAAACGTCTATGTGTACTCAAAAACCTTATATCAACCAAAATACCTATATCTGGAAGAAATTTTAAAATTAGTTCCATCGGTATCGTTTTCAAAGTATCGTGAAAACGAAGACGTTATTGCTCCACATGCAGCAAAAAAAAATTCTGTTATAATATTTGATGACGTTGCGTGTGACGATCAAAACAATATTCGAGACTATTTTGCTATGGGACGACATAAATTAATTGATTGTTTTTATTTAAATCAAACTTATAGTAAAATACCTAAGCAACTTATAAGAGATAACGCGAATTTGATTGTACTTTTCAAACAAGATGAAATCAATATGAAACATGTTTACGATGAACACGTCAATACAGACATGTCGTGGCAAGAATTTAGAAATATGTGTGCGAATGTTTGGGAAGAGCCATACAGTTATTTAGTTATTAATAAAGACTGTGAGAAAAATAAAGGTTGCTATCGCAAAAATTTTGATAATTATATTTTGTTTAATGTCTAAACTATACACTTATCTACGTTAAAATGTTATCTCGGACACATATCTTGTTGAATTGTAAAGCGAATCGGTTGTGTTAGTCATTTAAAATGATACACCCTGAGCATCACTATTATTCTATCGAAAGCAGACGTTTGGAAAGCTTCAAGTCTTGGCCCATGGGATTAACCCAACAACCAGAAGATATGGCTGAAGCAGGATTTTTTTATACGGGAAAGAGCGACAAAGTGATATGTTTTTATTGTGATGGAAAGTTTAAGGACTGGACACCTAAAAACCAGCCGTGGATTATTCATGCACGTTATTGCAAATCTTGTCCATATGTTTTGATAATGAAAGGTGAAGAATTCGTCCAAAAAGTTCAAAATTGGTCATCCGAATGCAATATTTGTGAATCCGATTTTAAAAGAAAAGAAAAGGAACCATCACCTGTCGACTCAACACTCCAACTATCTTCAACTGAAACACATTTATGGTGCAAGATATGTTATGAAAATGCAGTGAACTCCTGTTTTATTCCATGTGGTCACACCATTGCATGTGCAAAGTGTGCACTTTCCAGTAATAAAAAATGTCCGGTTTGTAGAAAAGATTACGACAACATAATTCGACTTTATTTTTAAGTGAGTTTGAGGTATAAATATAAGAGCAAATATTGGTAACTATTATTCGAGTAACATCCTTTGAATACACATACATCATCTTATTTTAATAATTATAATATGGAAAAAAAATTGAAAGAACAAATTGTGAATGCTGCTGAAGCAGTTAAAAAAAAAGTACGGAAGATGCGTGATATTGAGAACCAAAACAATTTTATTCTTGAATCTGTCCTTAAACCAATTACAAAACCTCTCAAAGAAATTGCTGAAAAATCTGAAAAAAATGTTTATGATAACATCAAAAATCAATTTGAAACATCAAGTCCTTTGAATGCTGATAAAACGTTAAAAAAGAGAGTATCAAGTGCGGGATTCAGGGAATTAAATCAATCAATCGATATGAAAAACTCAAGCAACGAAAGTTCAGAAAATGAAGAGACTGAAAACGATGAATCTTTTAAAACTATAGATTCTGATCTTGAATCATCGAAGGCTGACCGAAGTGAGCAAGTATCTTCATGGTCTATGTCATCAGAAGTCAATCATAATATTCCGTTCGGAGTGCGAATGGAACGCGGTAAACTCATGATGGGATCAGAACGTGTTGCTGTTTTTGATGGATCTATACAAGTTGGTAGCAGAAAATACAAAATGACACCTGGATTAAAAGAACTATTATTAAAAAAAGTTCCTGATATGACAGTCATAAGTTCAGAAGATTTGGATTATTATAAACTAATGTTGTTAGAAACGAATGTTCATCGACGAGACTATGATCCTCAAAAACAAATAAGAAGCAGTAAAGGTCGAAAATACTTGAATATTGTAAAACCCATGTTCAAATTACATAAAATATCAGTGAGTGCAGATAACGATCAACCTGACTTATACAAAGGAAAAGGTTTGCCCGTATTGAAAAAATGGAAGAAAAATGTTGATTATATTTATTGGGATGACCCTAATGAACTTATTGATCGATTAAAACTTTTAATCGCTTCTCGGGATGCTGGAAACACTGGATTAGATAATGAAATTTTATCAATAGTTGAAGAACTACGTGAGAATGGTATAATTTCAAATAAATAAGATTAAAACCAGAAAAGAAATCATTTCAATATCATCCGCACAACCCATCAGTCTGTTTTCAAAATGGATAAATTTGGACATCATATTATTAAGAAAAACATGAGTGTGTCACATTTTTTAGACATATTGGATAAAACAATGATGAATGATAACGAAGAAATAGATTTAAAATCGAAAAGGTTGACTGGTATTGCAGTACCTCTTAAAGCTACTGATGCTGTCAGTAAAGAGTATGTAGATAAACACTTTGCAAGTATGCAACATGTTCATGACATGTGCAATACTATAAAAAAGGAATTAAAGAATAATATTGATCAGTTGTTGAAAGGTTTTACAAAAACTAGTTCTGATAATTCTGTTCAAAAATGAGCAAAGCAAATGTTGTTGATGAAATTCATAAAGCCGCACGTAAAAATTTCAATCGAAGGTCTGTAATATTAAAAGGATTGGATGATTTATGGCAAGCAGATCTTATTGACTTTAGAAATTTAAAAAAAGATAATAACTGCTATAAATACATATTAGTAGTAATTGATTGTTTTTCAAAATTTGTATGGACCATTCCAGTCAAGACGAAGAGTAAATCTGAAGTAGCGAATGCTTTTAAAACGATCTTAATTACAAGTGATCGGAAACCTATTAACTTGCAAACAGATATGGGAACAGAATTTTATAACACAGAAATAAAGAAGTTTACCAAAATAAATAATATAAACCATTATTCTACATATTCAATAAAGAAAGCTTCAATTGTAGAAAGGGTAATAAAAACTCTTAAAAACAAGTTGTATAAGTATTTCAGTTTAAATGGTAGTTACAAATGGATTGGTAAACCTTTGGAAAATATTGTTGATGATTATAATAACACAATACATCGCACTACAAAATTTAAACCTACTGATATTAACAATTCAAACGAACACCTTGTGAAAATAAATATAACGAAGTCACAAATAACCAAGAGAGTTCATTCAAAGAAAAACAAATTAGTAGCTGGAGACCTAGTGCGTATAAGTAAATATAAAGAATGTTTTGAAAAGGGCTACACACCGAATTGGTCTACAGAGTTATTTATGATTAAAAAAATAAATTTAACTAACCCGGTGACGTATGTTATTGAAGACTTGCATAAAAGTCCTGTATTAGGAACATTTTATGAACAAGAACTTTTAAAAACAAAATGTTCTAATGTTTATTTAATTGAGAGAGTTTTAAGAAAAAAAGGTAATAAGCTCTTTGTTAAATGGTTAGGTCTTCCTAATAGTGAAAATAGTTGGATTGAAAAAAGTGATCTCTTAAAATAAATATAAAATATAATTTAAAGTATTTCAAATCATTAGTATCATAGCAATGCGCGGTGGAGGACTTGTCAACAATCTGATTAATAATTTACCGTTCGAACTTCATTTACCTGGATATAATTATTGTGGACCTGGTACTCGATTAAGAGAACGTTTACTGAGAGGCGATCAAGGAGTGAACGAGTTGGATAACGCTTGTAAGCAGCATGACATCGCATATGCACAATCAGATAATTTAAACGATCGACATAAAGCAGATTTAGAACTAATAAATATGGCTAAACAACGAATGAAGTCAAAAAATGTTGGAAAAGGTGAAAAATTAGCATCATGGTTTGTAAGCAAAGTCATGAAATCTAAGGTGAAACGTGGAGCAGGGGCGAAAAAAACGTTTCGTTCAGTTGTTTCTACGATACGGAAACATTTGAAGAAGCTCAAACCATCTGATAATACAAAAGCTATAAAATTTGCATATTCAGCAGCAAAAAAAATTATTAAGCATAAAAAAGGAGTTCACCTTCCACGTATAATACAATTACCAAAGACAGGCGGTATACTCCCATTAATACCAATTTTTGCGGGGCTCTCGGCTCTCGGTGCATTATCTGGAGGAGCTGCAGGCATTGTCAAGGCTGTAAATGACCATAAAACAGCACAGCAAAACTTCGAAGAAGCTAAAAGGCATAATAAAATGATGGAATCTGTAGCTTTAGGAAAAGGTCTTTATATGAAACCCTATAAGAAAGGCAGCGGTCTCTTTATTAAAAGCTCAAAAAACTAAAGAAAAGGTTACCTAATCATGCTCTTACAAATATTGAGTTATTGGAGTATGCTAATGAGTACATTCCATTTTTTAGAGGTGTGTTTATGAGAGATAAATTACCTCGAAAACCAAAAGCCATAGAGTGTGGTATTGTAAATTTAGACAACTCTAAGAACGATGGTACGCATTGGGTAGCCTATGTAAAATATTTAGATTATTGTGAGTATTTTGATAGCTTTGGAGATTTAAAGCCACCAAAAGAAATTGTCAAGTACTTAAAAGAAAAAATATCATATAACTACTATAGTTATCAACATTTTAATACCTCAAATTGTGGTCATCTATGTTTAAAATTTCTTCATGAATTTTGGGATTCACATAATTTTTAGAACGATTCAAAAGAAAAAATTATATATATATATTAAAGAAATAGTTTTTCTTTTATCCATAAGTAAAATGTCTTTCACACTGTCAATAACTGGAAACACATCAACATTATCATCAAATTTTTATCCTGCTTTACAATTCGATGGGGAATACGAATGCGCATTGTTGCATATTTCAACGTTTAATTCAATTCCTAATATTGAAAATACAAGCAATAAATTTTACTATGGCAACAATGAAGTCTTGGAAATTCCTGAGGGTGCATATGAACTGCAAGACATTTCTGATTATTTAAGGCAGAATTTAAAAATGAGGGGAATTGTTTTCAATTTATATTGTAACAATAATACTTTAACGACATCTATTTACTGTAGTAAAGAAATACACTTTGAAAAAGCCGGCTCTCTTGGAAAATTACTGGGTTTTCAAAACCAAACCCTGAAAGCAAATATATTACACGAGTCGCAGCAGCCCGTCAACATTTTGTCAACGACTGTGATGAGAATCGAATGTGATATTGTGAGCGGTTCTTACATCGACGGAAAATCCAGCCATATTATTCACGAGTTTGCGCCCAACGTCCCTCCAGGATTTCGCATTATCGAAATACCAAAAAATATTATATACTTTCCGGTTAATCAGAACAACATAAGTACTATCAATATCAGATTATTGGATAACAACAATAAACTAATAAACTTACGAGGAGAAGAAGTACAATTGTATTTACATATAAAAAAAAATGATTGACTATAATAAATATAGTGATCCAGGAACAAAACACAATAGTGTCAATCCAACAATCCGTAAAGGAACATCAAAGAGAAGAAATAAAAAAATAACCAAAGAAAATAAAAGATTTTTGAAGTTAATCGGTCTGCTAAAATGAGTATATTGGACATCTCAAGTACACCATTTTTCGACTGTACCATTGATGGTATTGAATATCATTCATATAAACCATTCGTAACAAGTTTTAACAAGAATGATGAAATACGAATACCTATCAACCAGCAAGACCTTTACATATTACCATCAGCTAGTACCTTGTACTTAGAAGGCACTGTGAACATTATAAAGAACAACGAAACAAAACAAAAAGTTACTAGTATTGAGTTGACTAACAATCCTTGGCTATATCTATTCCAAGATATTCGGTACGAACTTAATGGAGTTGAAATAGATAGAATAAAACATGCTGGAATTACAACCACTATTAAAGGGATTTTATCATTTAATGAAAACCACGCTAAGGTATCTAAAGCTTGGGGTTGGGACATTAATGGTACCAAAACCAGTCAAAAATTTTGTGCTTCAATTCCGCTTTCTAATATATTGGGTTTTGCAGAAGATTATAAAAAAATAATCATAAATTGTAAGCATGAATTGATTCTGTTACGCAGTAATACTGATTTAAATTCTCTTTTAATTCCTAATGATCAGATTCTTGAAGATATTGTAATAACTAAACTATTTTGGCGTGTACCACACGTTAGAGTGTCTGATAAAGAAAAAGTTAACTTACTTAAGATATTGGAAAAAGATCGTCCCTTACAAGCAGTATTCAGAAATTGGGACCTTTATGAGTACCCGCTATTGCCAAAAACCACCAAGCATACTTGGTCTATCAAAACGTCGTCTCAAATCGAAAAGCCTAGATACGTCATTATTGGTTTTCAAACCAAGAGGAAAAATTCGACAGAAATAGATATGTCACGTTTTGATCATTGCAATTTAAGAGATTTAAAAGTTTACCTAAACTCGACATATTTTCCATATGAAAGCATGAACGCAAATTTCCTGGATTCCAAATATGCATTAATATACGAACAGTATGTTAATTTCCAACAATCTTACTATGGGCGTAGAAACGAACCATTGCTAAGCATTGATGAATTTAAAGATATAGCGCCATTGTTCGTGATAGACTGCTCGAGACAAAGCGACAACATAAAGACTGGTCCTGTAGTTAGTGTTCGAGTTGAGCTAGAGTGTAATTCAGAGATACCAGACTACACATCAGCTTATTGTCTCATTCTGAACGATTGTATTATTGAGTATAGACCACTGAGCAACTTGGTGAAAAAAATATCTTAACTAAAATGAATTCCGATATTGTTATTGTCGACTTACAAGGGTTCAAGAATTATAAAAATGAGTTTATATTGAAGGAATTTGCTATATTTATCAATGGATATACTCAAATATTTATTGTGAAGCCACCGTACCCTTTCGCAAAATTAACTAAAGAAGAAAGAAGACAAGTCTTGTGGCTGGAAAAAGACCGTGGTATTTTTTGGAGTGAAGGTTTTATTGACTACAGAGAATTCAAACACACTATTAGACCGTATTTAAATAATAAGAAAATTTTAGTCAAGGGGTCCGAAAAGATCAAATGGATTCAAAGCTTTCATGAAAACTGCAACGTCATTGATATTGGAGAAAATGGATGTCCTAATTTCGCAAAACTTAGTGAAGACTATGAGAAAAATAAAAAAAGAAATTTTAACTGTGTTCACCATAAAAATAAGTGTGCTTTGAAAAATGTTATCTGCATAGAAAAATGGTGTGAAGAAAATAGTTTTTTAGTGTTTTTACCAAAACTTTTCGAAAATTGACTAATAATAATAATAACTCTTGTGATAATCAATATAATATTATTGATGAGATATTAGACTATTTAATTATAAGCCTTAATAATGTTATATAATCTTGTTTAAATAAACTATTTAGCTACCTATCTACTATTTTGTTATTATTGATAAGATATTAGACTATTTAATTATAAGCCTAAACAATGTTATATAATCTTGTTTATTCAATAAACTATTTAGCTACCTATCTACTATTTTGTTATTATTGATAAGATATTAGACTATTTAATTATAAGCCTAAACAATGTTATATAATCTTGTTTATTCAATAAACTATTTAGCTACCTATCTACTATTTTGTTATTATTGATAAGATATTAGACTATTTAATTATAAGCCTAAACAATGTTATATAATCTTGTTTATTAAATAAACTATTTAGCTACCTATCTACTCTTTTGTTTTATTTAACTATTAGGTATTAAAAAGCAAACATAAATATTCAAGAATTATTTTTATTAAAAATTTTTCCTCAAGAACATTTTTATTAAACTTATTATTATAGACTTAATATCTACTTGCATTACAAGGTAACTTTATTTATCTATCAATATGTTTTCTGATATTTTTTTTATTAATTTCTCAGTTTGATCCATTATATTGTCCACTAAATCTCTAACAACATACTGTGCCGATATCACAACTTCATTTTCACTTTCACTATTATTGTCATCAATTTCTAGTATTTTTATTTGTATCAAACGTCTCCCTCTGAATGGCTCGCGGTTCATAACGAAGGATGATTGTCGTAGAAAGCCTTGCTTCTTGTGCAGGATATTGCTAGATGTCTTCTTAATTTTTCGTTTGCTCCGCTTTAACGTTTTCTTTATGGTAGGAGGAATAATAGGAAAATTTTCATCATCATTCCCAAGGTGGTTTTGCGCGCAGTTAAACAAAAGGTCTTGACTGTTGATTCCATAAAGCTCTTGCTGAGTTTCAATATCTCCGATCTCAAAATCCGCCATCATCTGAAAAAAAACATAATAAATCTTTTAATTTCCTTCAAATACGTTTTCCAGCAAAGAATTTTAAAAATATATCTCAAATCTAGCTAAACTTACCACGTTCCTTTAATTATTTACGCACACCCGTATATCCCACCAATTGCAAGCAAAGAATGATAGATAATTAGTAATGCTCTATGACATCGCGAGCCTAACAAAAATACTTACGCTACAACTTTATTCAACTTGCACAAACTTGTCGATTCTAGTTGGACAGCTAAAATGTTTGTATGTAGATAATAAAAACAGGAGATATCTATATGTAATCAAAATAATTTAGATGGCTCAGATCTGAAAGTCACTTTCGCTGTTTTGATGTTACCAGTTTAAAATAATCTTAATTTTTTTCTCTATAATAATAATAATAATTACATAGATATATATTTTTATTATACATAGATAACGACCAGAACATCGAGACAAATATCTGCAGATCGTACACACAATTGTCTCGAGGCGGGAATCGAACCTGCAACCTCCTGCGCCTCAGGCGGACCTTCCTCCACTACGCCACAGAGGTCGTCATCTCTCTATCGACTGGTCTAATCGATATTTCTTTTAAATGTATCTAAGCTGGTTTTTCTAATGCTTTAAATCCCTGAATACCTAAATACATTCAATTCTATTATGAAAGCAACTTAGTCCACACTCGGGACTTAATTTTGAGAAAATATCCCTGTCAGATTCTAAACCTATCTACCTACTATTTAATATTATAAGAATTTGGGGTAAGTACCTGAATAATTGCTAGGAATAAAAGAAAATTTGTGTTGAGTAATATTTTTCATTTATTAATAAAATCTTATGCTAACAACCAAAAAGTAGGATTATAATCAGGCAGGCATATATCTTATAAGTAGGTACTAATTATTATAGCTAAAATACAGTTTTATAATATCCCCAAGGCAATGTCGTACAATTATCTTCTAATATTTGGCGCTTATCATCATCTCTACAAAGCACAAGTTTATTAATTCTCTGAGTGAAAATATTATGATTTTTTGATCTTATGATACACATATTCTCTCTTAAGGTTTCATTGTACCGTAAAGCTCTTTTGTATTTTTCTATATCTAGTTTTTTCGTTACAGATTTTTTTATACCTTTTGCTTTTGTTATAGAAGTATTAACAGAATCTATACAATACAACTTTGCTCTTAAGCCCACAAATTCAGATATAACATCACCACCCATTTCATCTTTGAAAAAACCTGGTATTTTACAATTCAATTTAGGTATATTATATTGATTTCCAATTTCAAAGTTACTTGTGTCAAAGTACTTAATATTTTTTTTCAAGTCTTCGTAAAAATTTTCGGTGTGAATTAAATACAAAAGACTGTCAGTATCAGTATAACAAAGCTCAAGATCGTTTTTTTTATACATACGTTTCATTACAGAATAATGAAAACGATATAAATGACTCTTAGCCAACTCTAAAATTGAAAAACCAATGTATATTGGTCGATCAAGAATAATTTTTGTTTGTTGCAACTGAATAGCAACTAAAGATTCGGATATTACAGACAAATTTTTGAAATTGGGAGCGCTTATATATTTTTCTGCTCCACAAATTTTATTTGTTTTATTTGCAACATCTTTCCAAATATTGACAAGCTTAACATCGACTTGTTTCCTCTTATTTTCTATTGTTTTTCCAAATATCGAATTATTTTGCTTTTTAAAAAAGTCCCTTTCAAAATCCGAAGTAGCTTTTTGTCTCAGTTTTGTATTTAATAAGATGTAAGGCGCCAAAAATGCGTTTTGTTCAAATGCTAGAATTCTATAAATTTTGAGTAAAACAAGACCTTTTTCCAAACACTCCTTCAGGTGAACATAGTGAATAATATATTTATGCTTATCATACAAATTTGCAATTAACTTCACATTTTTACTACCTGGAGGTGTAAATTTTTCAGCTGCAAATGGTAAATCAGAATGATCATCATGAATTTCAGGAGGATAATATAAATCTACTTCAAGAATAAAACCTGTTTTACTATCATTTGAAATTTTCATAACATCAAATTCAATTATATTTTGGTCATTTAAAAATCTAAATTTTCCTATAGGTAGCATTTGCATCATGGCATAACCATATAAATTTACACAATCAAGATAAATTAAATAACTGTCAGGTTCCTTGTCATCATAATTGGGCAGGTATTTGTTATTAGCCTTTGCA
This sequence comes from Eupithecia centaureata, assembly GCA_944547425.1. NCBI lineage: Eukaryota > Metazoa > Arthropoda > Insecta > Lepidoptera > Geometridae > Eupithecia > Eupithecia centaureata. The sequence goes on along the minus strand of OX155680.1, from coordinate 1,372,250 downwards.
TACCTTAAAGAACATTGGGCAAGGCCTCCTCGTACACCTTTTTCTAGCATTTGATATATATCAATGTCAGAAATCAAATCCAAATTAATGTTGGTATATAGCAACATAGCATCCCAACTCAATGAAGGAGATGAGACATAATAGCATGGATCTAGGTTATAATACTTTAAGCTCATGGTCCTAAATTTTTCAAAAACATCGCTTAAGAGTAAGACGTCGCATTTTAAATACAAGTCTGTATATTCTCCTAAATTAGAAACATTGAATGCGTTCCAAACTTTTAAAGCATGTCTATAATCTTCTTCGGAAACAGTTTGAGACGTAAGTTTGTTATAAAATTTGCTATAATCTGGTAAAGTTTTATCTTCATAGCGCTCCCAAGAATCTATGTAATCGTAACAGTATACACCTTTTTTCTGTACTAAATCGAATAAGTGTTTATCTTTAAAGAACATTTGTAAATTTTTAAAGTCTTCTGGTTTCATAGTTTTTACTAAGTTATCAAGACTTGAACTCAAAAAGTTAAAAGAATCTATAAATTTTAACTGTGCTACATTTTGTTTATCAATCGGAATGTATTTCGTGAAAGAAATATATTTTTCTTTATTTTTCGGAATCAGATTTATACGCCCGCATATTGCTGAAAGTTCTTTTATAAACAAATGACAATCGTACCCAGAAAGATTATGAAATATAATCGGTATGAAGGAGCAAGTTCTTGCATTCAAATTACAACTATTGTGTGCATGTCCTCTAAATTTCCCTGAAAAATGATCATGATCTAAAACAATTGTATCGTTATCAGAAAATGATTGCTTGCATATATGGCATTGAGTAGCATTTTTAAAAGAATGATCATCGTTGTTTAAAATAAGAGGTTTTTTTTCTGACAGTATTGCGTATAATCTTTTAACATCTTGACTAATTTGTTTTATAAATTCTTTTGAACAATCTGGCCCTCTATATGATACTAGTTTATTTAGTTCAGCCCGTGATTCACAGAAAATATAATATGCAAAACAACTTGCCTCATGAATTTGAATATTTTCAACAAAAGAAGACTTATTTTTATCTGAATATTCGTGAAGCAAGCTTTCAAAATCACCATAAATAACAATTGGTATTCTTTGAGTTCTTTCATAGTTCATGAATTTAAGTTTTGTATTTTCTTCAGGAAGTACAGTTTGTACTCTTGCACATTCATGGTTTACTAATTTTTCCAGCGTGTCAAAATACAAAAAACATTCATCACATAAGTGTATTTTTGACCTATTCTTAGTTAACTGTTTGCGCATAAGTTTATCAAAATTGCGGATTAAACAAAAGTGGTTTTTTTCATTTTTACTGATGTATAATAAGTTAACATGCATTAGTTTACGTTTTAACGTTTTGTACAATGGTCCAGTCACTTGATTTTTTTCATCCAAACCATAAATATTTACGCTCACGTTTGGATTTATATGTTCAAATATCTTGATATCATTAACATTAACAGGAAATGACATGTTATCTGTTTTTAAGACTTTTGAATAATGCGGATATGACTTGATTCTATTTGGATTGTTTTTAGTTGGATACAAATGAGCTACAATACTCCATAGAAAACAATGATTATCGTGGTTAACTATATTTAAACACGATTTTGTATTGGTAATTTTTGCTGGTAATGGTACATATGAACCTGTTCTCAGAGGGTTGTACTTAACAATATTTAGTTCCAAATGACTAATCGACTCGATTGTCCAACCCGACTCACAAAGTTCGAACTCTGAACATTTATTCACCATTTTTTCTACAAAACTTTTATAAATTGTCGGTAAATCAGTGCTTTGAACTATTATTTCGTATCTTGTGTTGAAAGACTTTAAGCTACTTTCATCATTTTTAGGCAAAGTGTATAAAACAAAGAGTTCAAAATTTACTTTCACTGCAGTATGTTGTTTTAATAGCTCTTTAATAAGAGTACAAGATGTGTCTGCAACTTGGATTAAAAAAAGTTCAGGTGAAAAAATAAAACTCTCCGGACTAATTTTATAACTCACTATTCTATTTTTAAATGCGCAAGATATAATTCGGACATTATCGAATAAGGTTTGCAATAAACAGTTTGTCTTGTGAAGATTGGACCTTTTGTGTGATGAATATTTTTGAACGTTAACGTTACAAGCTTGACAAAAATACATATTTTATTACCTACTGTTTACTTTCAGTCGTCATAAAATTGTGTATTACAATATTATTATTATTATTATATTCAAGTTCAAATTAAAATGTATTCAAATTTGTACTCTTTTAAATTTTTTTTTTGAATTTTTATTTAATTCTGCTGAGAAAAACAAAATTAATAAAACCTGTTTAAAATAATTTTGCAAACACTTTTCTCTATTTTTGTTTTTATTTCTGTTTTCAATTATTATTTCAATTTTAATTTTAATTTCTGTTTCAATTTTAATTTCTGTTTTGATTTCAATTTTAATTTCTGATTCAATTTTTATTTAGTTCTGCTGAAATAAAAAAGGCAGTAGAAAATTAATATACAAAAATCTCAATTTTAGTTTTTATTTCTGATTCAATTTTAATTTCTGTTTCAATTTTTATTTCTGTTTTGATTTCAATTTAAATTTCTGATTCAATTTTTATTTAGTTCTGCTGAAATAAAAAGGCAGTAGAAAATTAATATACAAAAATCTCAATTTTCGTTTTTATTTCTGATTCAATTTTAATTTCTGTTTCAATTTTAATTTCTATTCCAATTTTATTTAGTTCTGCTGAAAGAAAAAGGCAATATATTATCAAAATTTAAAATCTCAATTTTCGTTTTTAATTCTGATTCAATTTTAATTTCTGTTAATTTCAATTTTAATTTCTCTTTCAAATTTAATTTCTATTTCAATTTAATTTAGTTCTTCTGAAATAAAAAGGCAATATATTATTAAAATTCAAAATCTCAATTTCCGTTTTTATTTCTGATTAAATTTTAATTTTTGTTAATTTCAATTTTAATTTCTCTTTCAAATTTAATTTCTATTTCAATTTAATTTAGTTCTGCTGAAATAAAAAGGTGATATATTATTAAAATTTAAAATCTCAATTTCCGTTTTTATTTCTGATTAAGTTTTAATTTTATAAATTTCAATTTTAATTTCTCTTTTAAATTTAATTTCTATTTCATATTAATTTAGTTCTGCTGAAAATAAAAAGGCGATATATTATTAAAATTTAAAATCTCAATTTTCGTTTTTATTTCTGATTAAATTTTAATTTCTGTTTTAATTTCAATTTCAATTTTAATTTATGTTTCAATTTTAATTTCTATTTCAATTTTATTTAGTTCTGCTGAAATAAAAAGGCAATATATTATTTAAATAGAAATATCAATATTCGTTTTATTTCTGATTAAATTTTAATTTCTGTTATTAATTTCAATTTTAATTTCTCTTTCAATTTTAATTTCTATTTCAATTTTATTTAGTTCTGCTGAAATAAAAAGGCAATAAATTATTAAAATTTAAAATCTCAATTTTCGTTGTTATTTCTGATTAAATTTTTATATCTGTTTCTAATTTCAATTTTAATTTCTGTTTCTATTTTAATTTCTATTTCAATTTTATTTAGTTGTGCTGAAATAAAAAGGCAATATATTATTAAAATTTAAAATCTCAATTTTCGTTTTATTTCTGATTAAATTTTAATTTCTGTTTTTAATTTCAATTTAAATTTCTGTTTCAATTTTAATTTCTATTTCAATTTTATTTAGTTTGCTGAAATAAAAAGGCAATAGATAATTAAAATACAAAATTTTCAATTTTTGTTTTTTTTTCTGTTTCAATTTTAATTTCTGTTTTAATTTCAATTTTAATTTCTATTTCAATTTTATTTAGTTTGCTGAAATAAAAAAGGCAATAGATAATTAAAATACAAAATTTTCAATTTTTGTTTTTATTTCTGTTTCAATTTTAATTTCTGTTTTAATTTCAATTTTAATTTCTGTTTCAATTTTAATTTCTATTTCAATTTTATTTAGTTCTGCTGAAATAAAAAGGCAATAGATAATTAAAATATAAAATTCTCTATTTTGTGTTCAATTGGTTTTTCAATTTTAATTTCTATTTCAATTTCAATTTTAATTTCTGTTTCAATTTTTATTTAGTTTTGCTGAAATGAAAAGGCGATAAATGATTAAAATATAAAAAAAGTTGATTAAGTACCTAATACCTCGATACAAATGGTGATAAAAATAGGTAGTAAGTTGATGATAGTCGATTCTATACGTAGATACAAAACTAAAATCTCATTATTTCTCATGCGGGTACAGTACTGGGCGAACACCCTGAAAATCTTCTTTAACAGCGTTTATCAAATGCGTAACCGCCTTCCAAGTTGTGCTGTTATTATTAACAGCAGTCTTTAGACTCACGAGTGAGTGTTTCCAGCGGTCGTCCGATGAGGTTGCCTCCAACTCCTTACATAGGGAAACGCGAACCTCCACGTAGTATTCTCCTTGTTTCGAAGGATCGCTCTGCTGCGTAACTCCGGAAGCCACTCGGCGAGAAAAATATGTTTTTAATTTTCCTGCTACAACGGGTTCCTCAACATGCTCATCATCCTGGAAAAGAAATTAAAAAATATATGCATACATCCATGCTAATATTATAAATTGGAAAGTAGCTATCTGCGGCGAGCTTATGTCTGTTTGTAACCTTTTCACGTCTAACGGCTGAGCGGATCCTAATGAAATTCGATAAGGAAATAAGTTTATATCATGGGGAGCGAAGAGCATAGACTAATTTATTTCTCAAAATAAACATCTTGAAGCCGCAGTATCAAAGAGAAACAATAAAAATACAGTCGAAGGCGCGGGCAACTGCTAATACCTAGATAAATAAAAAATGTAAACCATAGATCTCAAAAAAGGAATGCTACTACTAGCGCCTACATATTTCAAATCCAAATTCAACATACCTCAGATTCTGGTAATATTTTACGTTTTTTCTTAGACTGACCAGATGACGTTGTCGGCATCATCGGCACAACCTCAACTTCAGCCTCAGAGTCACTTCCTAACGGAAAACATTTTTTGGCTTTTGATTTGACAGCCTTTGTTTTCGGTTTTGTCACTTTTTTCTTGATGGGCTGTGTAAGGGGCAATTCCGAATCAGAATCAAACGGATTGTGAGAATACCTGAAATAAATAATTAAATAAGTATAGTTCATAATAACAATGATTAAACATGATGTTTTTCTCAGTAAGGTAATGTTTAGATTAAGATAAATGGATAGAAAATTCTTTACTTATCTATTGTAAAATTACATCAAACAAAACATAAAGTAAAGTACTCGTACGAACAAAGAAAAATGAAATTGTTGGTCTTATTGCTAAAAGAACATAATAAATAAGTAGGTACGTACATAGGTATTTTCAACGATGATGCTGCCAATCACAAACACTTAAATATTTTTTGGGGGATTACTAGGTGTGCAATCTTCTCAAATGCAATTGATAGAATGAGAGCCTCGACTCCGAATGACTACTTGAACCTAGACTGTGTCATATTAATTTTCAATTAATTCTAGCTCTTAAAATATTGTATTATTTTCTTTATAGTGAAACTTACTGTCGAGTAAATAAGGGCTACACTAATTTGCTTTACAAAATATCATACTGATGACATTAGATAGTATGCAGCTGTCCCCTCCAAATAAGTACAGGCGCCGCACTGTCGCGGTAATAAGAGACGAAATTTTTTTATGGTAGTCGAATGTACTTCAATAAATATCGCTTAATTTCAGCGCCTCAATTTAAACTAATTATTACTTTTTACTTGTTAGGTCTAAGTTAATTATAACTTTAAACCGGGCCGACAAACTTACCTAACTGTGATTGCTTATTGATAAAAAATCGCGCTAAACAAATATAGGTAAGTACTTAATGTTATAAGTATTTGATTGGTAGGTAAACTAAATTATGTTATAAAATACTAGCAGATGGTCATGACTACTTGCACGTAGGTACTTACAAAATAAATAAAAATATTTGTATGGGTAAATTTTGATAAAACGCAAAACCGAAAAATTAAGTATAGAAATCATAAAGCAACACAAACATTCAATTTGTTTTGAGGGAATCGAACCTGCTGCCTTCTTCATTCTCTCCAAGAATTTTACTCGATGCGTCATGCTTTATCGAGGTCAGACAATCTACCTACTACCTACCCATCTGTGATGCATAGCGAGCCGCATAAAGCGCTTCTAGCGCACCTACTATTTGTTTCTATTTTGATTGTTATTTTCTTTGTACATAAAGCTTTTTTAAGTCCATGATTATCTTGTACGCCAATATCCAATTTTAATAATTCAAAAATTATCTACAGGCGCCTACTGAAGCAGTCTTCAATATAAAGTTAACATTTATTTGGATAAGGATAATAAAATATTAAGACATGAATAAAGTGCTCTACCTCTAGTTTCTACTGACCTTTTTATAACTTAACATAAAATGCGTAGTTATAGTAATTAACTACCTATAATAGTTGGAACATTATGGTGCTTATACATATCGCGAACTTTAAAGACAATATGAGTTCTCTCTTAACTGTAGTCGGTATCTAAATTATTTTGTTCTATTAATATCAATAGAATTTGCAGCGCACATGATTTTAGATTTTTTTTTTATCATAATATTGTTTACGTTTCGTTGTGGTTCCTAATTTTTTTTGAACGTAAAATATTATCTTAGACACTAAGTGAGATACTGTAGCATACTGCCGGTAAAATGATTCAAGAATAAAATTAGCCCAACAAAAACAAAGACGAGTTTAGAATTTGATAAATGATGCTCGACATTCTAAGCGGCGCTCGATCGAGCGATCATAATACGATGCCGTTTGTTTTAATCTGAATCAGAAGCCTTAATGCGTTAGGCATTGGGGCTTCTGCATCAAATATGCATTGGGGCTTCTGCGTCATGTATCACTTGACGCAGAGTCCCCAATCTTACCCTACTCATGTGTTCCCTACTGTTTCAGAATACATAAAAACGCCGAGTCATTACAAAAAAAACAAAAAATAAGATATTTACAGCGGACTCTGTGGGCATTAATGGCATTTAACTACCCTCAGAAAGAGCTTCATGTTGGACAAACAGCTTTGGGCCGGTGAAACAGACTTTTATAAAAAAAAAACAAAAAACACAATTTGCGGTGAAAATATGGATAACAGATTTTTCGGCATTACGATCAATGATTTAAAGTTATTAATTATCACTCCCTTGGTTTAATACTACCTTGCGATTTCTTAAAGTTTATGGTGTAATTGAATTACATCTAGTAGGTACTTGGTTGTTTATATGTTTGAGTTTAATAAAGATTGTATGTTTACCCCCATGACGGGGTAAAATTACGCACTCCGACCTGGTCACAGTTTTCTTCAAATACACAAAAACTATTTTAGTTATCGCCAAAAACTTTATGCACCTTGGAAGTTAAATAAATTTGCTTTACGCAACGCATAAATGTTTTCCTTATATCGCGATAGTTTAAGTGTTATCGACAACAGAAGACAAAAGTGCGTCATATTACCCCGAATGACTCTATTGCGTAACGCCGAAATGAATTTCAGTTGCAAAACGAAGCCCAGCCCAAACGTCAAATGAAGCAGGGAGCTCATTTGAGTCTTTTTTGAAAAGTGTAACTAAAGAACAAAACAGAAAATTGTACATTTGATTTGAAGCGATTTGGTTTCTAGTAGGTAGGTACCTACCTATAATAAATAAGTTCTAAATTTAATTTTATTATTATTTTATTTATTAGGAAGACAAACAGCTCATTCAACAACAATAGTTGAAACTTATGGGTAACTAAAGCCAAACATTTTCCGCGTAAGTATGGGTAATCTATGTTCATTGTGTCCTTATAACTTTTAATAAAAACTATAAAATATGTAAAATGAACTAGTAGGTATACTAATACCTATGAATACTATACTCAATATACTTACACAAGTGTGGGATTAAAAAGTGGGATTAAGGAGTGGGATTAAAGTGTGGGATTAAAAAAGTGGGATTAAAGTGTGGGATTAAAAAGTGGGAAAGTGGGATTAAAGCGTGGGATTAAAAAGTGGGATTAAAGTGTGGGATTAAAGTGTGATATTAAAGCGTGGAATTAAAGTGTGGGATTAAAAAGTGGGATAAAAGTGTGGGATTTAAGTGTGGGATTAAAGCGTGGGATTAAAGCGTGGGATTAAAGTGTGGGATTAAAAAGTGGGATTAAAGTCTGGGATTAACAAGTGGAATTAAAGTGTGGGATTAAAAAGTGGGATTACAGCGTGGGATTTAAAAGTGGGATTAAAGAGTGGGATTAAAGCGTGGGATTAAAGTGTGGGATTAAAAGGTGGGATTAAATCGTGGGATTAAAGTGTGGGATTAAGGAGTGGGATTAAAGTGTGGGATTAAAGAGTGGGATTAAAAAGTGGGATAAAAGTGTGGGATTAAAAAGTGGGATTAAAGTATGGGATTAAAGTGTGAGATTAAAGTGTGGGATTAAAGTGTGCGATTAAAGTGTGCGATTAAAAAGTGGGATTAAAGTGTGGGATTAAATTGTGGGGTTAAAGCGTGGGATTAAAAGTGGGATTAAAGCGTGGGATAAAAGAGTGGGATTAAAGCGTGGGATTAAAGTGTGGGATTAAAGCGTGGGATTAAAGTGTGGGGTTAAAAAGTGGGATTAAAGTGTGGGATTAAAAAGTGGGATTAAAAAGTGGGATTAAAGAGTGGGATTAAAGCGTGGGATTAAAAAGTGGGATTAAAGTATGGGATTAAAGTATGGGATTAAAGTGTGGGATTAAAGTGTGGGATTAAAAAGTGGGATTAAATTGTGGGATTAAAGCGTGGGATTAAAAGTGGGATTAAAGTGTGGGATTAAAAAGTGGGATTTAAGTGTGGGATTAAGGAGTGGGATTAAAGTGTGGGATTAAAGAGTGGGATTAAAGTGTCGGATAAAAGCGTGGAATTAAAAAGTGGGATAAAAGTGTGGGATTAAAGAGTGGGATTAAAGCGTGGGATTAAAAAGTGGTATTAAGTGTGGGATTAAAAAGTGGGATTAAAGTGTGGGATTTACAAGTGGGATTAAAGAGTGGGATTAAGTGTGGGATTAAAAAGTGGGATTAAAGTGTGGGATTAAAAAGTGGGCTTAAAGTGTGGGATTTACAAGTGGGATTAAAGAGTGGGATTAAGTGTGGGATTAAAAAGTGGGATTAAAGTGTGGGATTAAAGCGTGGGATTAAAGTGTGGGATTAAAAAGTGGGATTAAAGAGTGGGATTAACAAGTGGAATTAAAGTGTGGGATTAAAAAGTGGGATTACAGCGTGGAATTTAAAAGTGGGATTAAAGCGTGGGATAAAAGAGTGGGATTAAAGCGTGGGATTAAAGTGTGGGATTAAAGTGTGGGATTAAAGTGTGGGGTTCAAAAGTGGGATTAAAAAGTGGGATTAAAGTGTGGGATTAAAAAGTGGGATTAAAAAGTGGGATTAAAGTGTGGGATTAAAAAGTGGGATTAAAGCGTGGGATTAAAAAGTGGGATTAAAGTATGGGATTAAAGTGTGGGATTAAAAAGTGGGATTAAAGTGTGGGATTAAAAAGTGGGATTAAAGAGTGGGATTAAAAAGTGGGATTAAAGTGTGGGATTGAAAAGTGGGATTAAAGTGTGGTATTAAAGCGTGGAATTAAAGTGTGGGATTAAAAAGTGGGATAAAAGCGTGGGATTAAAAAGTGGGATTAAAGTGTGGGATTAAAAAAGTGGGATTTAAGTGTGGGATTAAAAAGTGAGATTAAAGCGTGGGATTAAAAAGTGGGATTAATGTGTGATATTAGAGCGTGGAATTAAAGTGTGGGATTAAAAAGTGGGATTTAAGTGTGGGATTAAAAAGTGGGATTAAAAAGTGGGATTAATGTGTGATATTAGAGCGTGGAATTAAAGTGTGGGATTAAAAAGTGGGATAAAAGTGTGGGATTAAAGTGTGGGATTAAAGCGTGGGATTAAAGCGTGGGATTAAAGTGTGGGATTTAAGTGTGGGATTAAAAAGTGGGATTAAAGTGTGGGATTAAAGTGTGGGATTAAAAAGTGGGATTAAAGTGTGGGATTAAAAAGTGGGATTAAATTGTGGGGTTAAAGCGTGGAATTAAAGTGTGGGATTAAAAAGTGGGATTTAAGTGTGGGATTAAAAAGTGCGATTAAAGTGTGGGATTAAAAAGTGGGATTAAAGTGTGGGATTAAAAAGTGGGATTAAAGTGTGGGATTAAGGAGTGGGATTAAAGTGTGGGATTAAAGTGTGGGATTTAAAAATTGGGATTAAAGTGTGGGATTAAA